>CM048843.1:66946033-67546033 GCA_026545765.1 Plantago major
ATTTCTTTTCAGAAACATAGTTTATGTCCACGGTATCTGAGTCTAGATATATGTGGGCACTTTCCTTGTTTCAGAAACCTTTTATTTCTCAGATATCTTTTGCAACACTGTTTATTTAAAAACGCTTGTGTTTTCAAGATATCTGGTCATAGGTATCTGAAAACCCTTGTCTTCAGCAATCTTGTGCAGTCTTCAAATCTTCAAATCCGTTGAACTTTTCTTGCTAGATGCCTTCTTCTTGGTCTTCTTTAGAGGAATAAAAATTACATTCAGAGACCTAACATTCTATACAAGATTTGCTAGACTATCATACTTAGTGAGTTTCCTTTTTTACAGCGTTCAAGTGAACCAAGAGTACTAACAACCTTTCTGAGCTAAGATAAGTCATTAGGTTGCTGATCAAAATCTAAACAGATATTCTTAACACTTGACACACTCCTTTCTCAGTAACCTTAACTCCTCAGATATCTATTAGGAAACTTGTTCTTTGAAAACACTTGTTTCTTTAAGGTATCTGGAAAGAGGTTTCTGAGGAGACAATTCTCCTTAGTCTTCAGCAATCTTGTGCAGTTTCTTGATCTTCAAAAATTGAGTTCTTCTGCTGGATACTTCCTTCTTGGACTTCTTCAAAAATATAAAAAATTACATTCTGAGACCTAACATCCTATACAGGATTTGCTAGACTAACATACTCAGTAAGCTTCATATTTTACAATGTTTAAGTGAACTAAGAGTACTAGTTACCTTTCTGAACTAAGATAAGTCATTGAGGTTGCTGATCAAAATCTAAACAGATATTCCTAACAAATTTTTCCCTTTTTGATCAGTCAACCATGACTATCTAAAAACCTATCATGACATGGATGAGGAAACAATCCAACACTTCAACATTTCTTATGATCTTTTCAATTCATTTATTTAAGTGCAGAAAGTAAATATCAACCAAATCACAAGGTGTGATCTTTGCTGATAAGTTATCTTTTATAGATAGATATCTGAGAGTAGGTTCATCAGATAAATTACAAGTAAGAACACATATAACTTTTACAAAAATTAGACAGTAAATTACAGTCAGCAAGATACAAAATACTTCATTAAAAAGAACAACAGGAGTAACCAAGCTCCAGGTGAACATTCTAATTAACAAGTCTTCAAAACTTCAGCAGGCAAGTGGATCAATCTGCAAATTCCCTATCTCCAAATCTTCTTATGTCATCTGAGTAGTCATAGAGCAAAGTCCTGACTATCATCTCAGTGTCTCTTGCAATGTTATAGACTTCTCTGTATGATTTGGTAGGATTCTTCTTCACAAAGTGTTTGATCCACAGATACTTTCCCCATTTCCAGGCATGCTCAATTCTGATATCTGAGATATTGAAGTATGTATATATGATCTTAAGATACTTCATGTCACCTTTGAATTGTTCTTTAGTCATGTAAAATGACTCATAGGGTTCCACTGCAAGCCTTGGTTTTGTCCCAGTCCCAGTAAGGTTTGGGATTTTGTGCACATCATCTGGTTTCCCATATGGACAATCATCAGCAAACTCTTTTCTCATGGCTTTTTGTCTTATCACAACTTCAAAATCCCGCCAATTCTTGACATGGTTTGTGTTGACTAAAATAGGCTTGTCTTTTCTCCATGCCATAAGTTGTTGATGGATGGGTACTGGAAATCCTCCTTCATTTACCAGTAAGTGCTTGATTTCCAATATCCAATATCCATTTCTTTGATGAATGCATCTGTAGACAGAGGAATCATTGTCAAGCTTCACATACTCAATTTTGGCTTCTTCTGGCCTGAGTGGTGGTTGACTTCTTCTCCTTTCAGCTCTTAGTCTGTTCCTTCTCTGTCTTGAGTTTTCTCTTGGGGGATTGCTGCTGGAAGATGCTCTCTGATAGACTTGGTGTTTTCAGAGGGTGTTTTGGCTGTCAATGGTACTGTAGCTATGGGCTCAGATGTGCTACCATCCCTTCTTTTTGTTTTGTGAAGAGGAGCTTGGGTGAATTTCATCCAGTTTCCCTCATAGATATTCTAATTACACTGAGTTCAACAATAACAAATAGGTCCATTTTTCCATTTTTTTCGTTGACCAAAGGATGGATACCAAACATGGCCTTATTTTGTCAATTTGAAAAGGTATCCCTTATTTCTTCCTAATTCAACTTAAGTCCTTTATCTTCCAATATTTTTTGTTGAATACCTAATTTATTGTTTAATAACATATGAATTAATTTTTCTAAATAATTTGTGGACTTAATTGCAAAATCAGAAACGAATTTCGGGCCAAATTGAACTTAATTAGAAGTTTATTAGAAATTTTAAAAAAAAGAAAAAAAGAAAAAAAAAAAAGCTCCACCGGAGCGACTCGATGTTGAATACTCCAGATTGAGTCGCTCATGACTCTCGATCTGTTTGAGCATTGGAGTTGCAAAATGACTTCGCTTAGCTCCTCACGAGTCAGACACTTCGATCGGAGCTTTTTTTTAGTAGGAAGAAGAAGATGGAGGAAGGAGGAAGAAGAAGAAGAAGTTGACAAAGATTGGTGGTGGTGGTTGGAGGTGGTGGAAGAAGGTTGAAAATGGTGGGTAGCTAGATTTGAAGAAATAAAAATTTTGGGTTTGTTTGTGAGAGTTATAAACGTTTTGGGGCTTATTTTGCAATAAGAGAGAATTAATTAATTTTTGAATTATAAAGAAAAGATAAAATGGGTGGCCTATCTGTAATTACATTTTTTTCGTGTGTAAAAAATGGGTTGATCTGTAATTGTTTGAATAGAAGGGGCTAAATTGAAAAGAGGCTATATTGTAGGGGTGGTATATGTAATTTTCCCTTTTTAAAATAAAAGGGTTTTTTAAAGAAAAAAGAAAAAGAAAAACGTAAAGCAAAAGCTCCACCGGAGTAACTCCGGTGCTTTTTTGAAGAAGGGAGAAGAAATGGAGGAGGAAGAAGAAAAAAAAATTGGGTATATTTTGAAAACAAATTTTATGGGGGTTTAATTTACAATAATAATGAGTCATTGTTGTAATTTATAAAATATTAGAGTCCAATGTGTAGTAAATTGAAGATTATAAATTGCAACTAAGTCCAATTCATTTTCTTTTCCATTTATTTTATTTCTAGTCAACTCAAAAATCAGATTTTGTGTGTATATGTAATTATTTAAATAGAAGGGACTAAACTGTAATCGGCCCAAATTTAAGGGGTAGGAAATGTAATTTCCCCTTTTAAATATTTTGTTTATGAGTTTGTTGAATATTATAAGTTGTAAATTAATTTAATTTTAAAGTAAATATATAATTTGTTATAAGTTAGGGTCAAATTTGCAATTTTCAGTAAAAATTTGTGAAGGCATGTTTTTGGCTAAATTTAAATTTATTTGACTTTTGGACTTACATGTAATAAAAATATTTTAATTGTTATTTGTTCGTTATTGTTGAACTAACTGGTACGTGGATGAGCAGAGGCTATCTAAGGTTGGTGTATGTAATTATCCTACTACATTTTACCCCGTTAATTAAATATATATATATATATATATATATATATATATATATATATATATATATATATATATATATATATCATGATTCATGCAGGAATCTATGTTGTGTTGATGGGCCTAAAATCTGAAGAACATATTGGCACCACAAAAAAAAAGATAACGTTGTCAATAATGATTCACGTGATAAATTTCAGTTGTTGATAAAATGCAGGACACCCATAGAGATTTAGCAGAAACATACCAGCAGTATACACAAGTCACAAGAATCAATAATGGGTGTGATCTTAGCTGCAATTGTAGCAACTTTGTTCGTATATCTCCTCCAACAATCATTAAACCGTAAGAAATCCAAGGTACCTCCAGGTCCAGTAGCCCTTCCATTGATAGGCCATTTTCACCTCATCAGTAACAGCACTACTCAACACAGAGACTTGCATCGCCTTGCCCAAAAGCATGGCCCGCTCATGCACCTCCGGTTGGGCACTGTCCCGACTCTCGTGGTCTCATCCCCTGCTGCTGCTGAACTCGTTCTAAAGACAAACGACCTCAGTTTCGCGAGCCGGCCTCCTTCTGGTGCTACACAGTACATGGACTTGTCCAAGAAAGGTGTCACATTTGGCAAGTATAGCCCCTTCTGGCGCAACATGCGTAAACTTATGGCTATTGAACTCCTGAGTCAGCGTAAGGTCAATATGTTCAAGTCAGTGAGGTGTGCCGAGGTTCAGCTTGCTGTCTGTTCACTAAAGCAGATTCCAGATGGTCAGGCTGTGGATTTGAGTGACAGAATTTTTGGGCTATTCGGGGATATAATTTCGCTTATGGTTTTTGGAAAGAAGGGCTCTGTATCTGCGGCAGAGAATGAGACGGATCGGTTGCAGACTCTGATTATGGAGTTGGATCAGCTTGATGGGCAATTTAATCTCGCGGACTATTTTCCATTCTTTGGGGCACTTGATCTGCAGGGACTAAAACCGAAGTATGAGAATTTGAGCAAAAGGTTTGATATGTTTTTTGACAACATTATCGATGATCATCAGATGAATAAGACACGTGAATCGAAGGACTTTGTTGACATGATGGTCGATATAATGGAGTCTGGTGATGCTGGGTTCGAGTTTGATCGCAGCAACATCAAAGCTGTGCTCTTAGTAAGTGAAAATTTTACATAATATTTCAATACATGTCGGCGGATTATAGGACTGTAATGTGCTAGATTTACTTTCTCTAAATTGAGTTGTTTTCACTTGTGTTAGTTCGTTTCAGGACAACACTCCTTCACTTCACACCCGTGTAATGTGTTCAGTAGTACCCAATCTCGGTCCACACATTTTCATTTGACTGTTTGACTATTATACGGGTGCAAATTATATTATGTCTATTTTGTACGTGCAGGATTTATTAATTGGCGGTTCAGACACTATAGCAATAGCCGTAGAATGGACGATGTCTGAACTCATTAAGAATCCAAGGACAATGAAAAAGCTCCAGGAAGAATTGGAAGCAGTGGTTGGACTGGATCGTATGGTGGATGAATCTGACATTCTTGAAGGCCGTCTTGAATACTTGGATTGTGTTCTGAAAGAAGCGCTAAGGCTACATCCAGTGGCACCTTTACTACTGCACCACTCTGTTGAAGATGCTGTTCTTAAACTCCCTGGTGATCAGAAGTCCGAATATAACATTCAAAAAGACACAAGAACGGTAATCAACGTGTGGGCGATAGGAAGAGATCCTGAAGTGTGGACTGATCCTGAAAGTTTTTCGCCTGAGAGGTTTGTTAGTAGCAAAATAAGCTTTCATGAGCATCATTTCAAGCTCTTGCCGTTTGGGGCGGGCCGAAGGGGCTGCCCTGGTTTGCAACTTGGGCTAGTAATGGCGCGACTAGTGGTCGCACAATTGGTGCATTGCTTTGATTGGAAACTTCCAGATGGAATGTTGCCTGGACAGTTAGACATGTCTGAGCTCTATGGTTTTGTGTGTAGCAGAGCTAACCATCTTATGGCCATTCCTAAGTACCGACTTCATAAATGATTTGTATCAATCAGAGTAAAACAAGAAATTGCCAGTGAATTTTATTTGAATAATGTATACATTTGCTAATCGCTTTGCTTGAAACAAGTCAATGCCAGAAGCAAAGAGTTTTATGTTGTAATTGGGGCATTTCTTGATGTTCCCCTTTCCTCTTTGAGGTGAATAATATTGGAGTATTTCAAATATAAATGTTTTGATTCTACACCTCTTTACTTGTTCGAGCAGATAGAATAAAACAACTTATAAAGTCGTTGTTTATTTTCTCCCTCCAAATAGACACTGTTGCTTACGCCAACATCGCTTCTACGGTCGACCACCGGCGTCCCCAATTGCGTCAGCCAATCGTTGCCACCATTACACAGATTGTTATCCTAATCTCAATCGGTGTGACATGCCGAGCAATTTTCCAAGCTAATTAGCTCTTCAGTTTTCTATCCAAACGGTGTGTTTTTAAGACCGGTTACTTTACTCACCTCCACCGTTTGACAACTATAAAAGCACATCCATATTTTCGAACTCAATTCTCACAGCGGCATGAACATCTTCTTTCTCTATCTTAGGAATGGTCTTCTTTCTCTATTAATGGGGGTTCGGAAATCTAAGATTTGGGTATTAAATACTCTCCATTATATATTTTCAAAAATCCATTTTAATAGGATATATTAAGCTGAATTAATTCACAGTGATACAATGTAAAATTTAGTCTGCATTTAGTACAGTCTACTGAATATCGGGCCAATACATGTTTATATGTAGCCCATATATAACTAGTATTACAAATCTAACTTTAAAACATGTATTCCTCATTAAGGCTTTGTATGAGTTTTTAGCACATACTCCCTTCGTTTCACTAAAAGTGAAACAATTGTGTCAGGATAATGTATAGAAGTATTTGGTTCCAAAAATATATAGTGGAGAATGAGTATGACATATTAATTGAGTGGAAAAGTACATGTGCTCCCGAAAATGTATGGTTAGAAATGAGTTTTATTATAAAACTAATTTCCATAAAAGAAAATGTAACAATTTTTGTAAAACGCCCAAAACGGAAAATTGTAACACTTTTAGTGAAAGAGAGGGAGTACTAAACATGTTCTAGACTTCTAATATGGGTTTATGTAATATTAATACAGATTTATACATCTACTCACTAAGATTGAAGTCATGCTACTAAATGTCTAGAAGTATCATATGTGAGTAAATCAAGCTCAAAGTTCAACCGTGTTGACCAGAAAAAATCAAACGGGTAAATGAAATTGGGACGGAGTTCGTAGTATTTTAAATTCTTATTAACTTGTTGCCATGAGGCAGTACATAGGTTAATCCAGGTTAATCCCTTGTCCATTCGCACTAGTTCTTTTGATCATCTGGTACTTTGGTTCTATATTTATAATGTTTAGTAGTATCGGTGTGGTTTATGTGGTGATCTCTGTAATCGAGTTCGATTTTGTATATATGCATAAGACCATAAGGGGTAAATGTTGTAGAATTTTAGTCACCAAACATACTTGTCCATGATTTTGCATCTCAACTAAATGGGATTCTACACGTTGAAAATTAGGTTTTCTCAAACGTGTATAATCTACTATAGTAATAGATAACACTTGAGAAATAATTACTAAAATTCGTTGAAAGGTGAAAGAGTAATTGAACCTCAAAGTGTGTTGGTGGAAGCATTAATTTGGAATGCCAAGAGTTGAAATGGGAGAAGTCTCATATGACTAAAATTGAGAAAGAATGAACTACATATAAGCCCAAGACTTGCTTATAATTTAGCCCCCAAGGGGCACCCATGGTTTTGGAAGGGGGAGGAGCTAGATGGCTCCATCACTTGACCCCACGTGCCCGCTGCAGAGATAGGTCTGGGGTCCGCGGGTCGCGGTCTTGAGTTGATAATAATCTTTTTGGGCCATAAACTTGTGTTGGACAAACCCAAGAAGATAAGTCTCAAACAAAGACCTAACAGTTGTATCTGTTCGGATTGGGCTTCAGAACTAGTGCACCTATCAGAAATTTACAACTCTTCATGGACCAGTTCGCGAATAGTTGCTTCTGTCAGACTCAACTCTTCAAAACTATAAATAGACCCCCCATAATCGGATTTTAACACACTGAAATCCATTGATTTTTTCTTCTCTCTTACTCTAAAAAGCATGTCTCTTCTATGTTGTTGTAATCCATTCGAGTTAATGAATTCCAGTGCTAGTACACTAACTCTCATGTAGTTCTACCTTGGGATACTATTTACTACCAAACCGTAGGCAACTGAGCGGAACAAATAAAGTATAAGTACCGAAGGCCAACCCTCTGTCATGCAGTTTATTTGCTTACTTGTTACTCTGTTTACCATCCTCATACGTTACCACTCGGTATAAAACCCAACACTTAATTAAAAAACATCACTTCATGTATTGTAGATAAATTTTGAAATTGACCCTTTTTGCATTACCACACCAAAGATTGTTAACTTCACCAATTTGTGTTAAGATATGTACTACTTTTCACTGCATTGGAGAAAATCAGCACAACATCAATTACTCTTAATTTCAAATCTTCCTTGATATTATTGTAGTTAGACAAAGTTTTGAAAAAAACGTGTATTAGTGAAAAATCTGAGAGACGGATTAATGTAGTTAAATATACGAATAATGTTTTAAATAATAACATTAATATTTTACAAGTAAACATTATATATCATTTTTTATATATATGTATATCATCGATGTTTTTAGTAAAACCTCTAATGTTTTTTTATATAACTATAATATTTGTCCATCTCTTTTAGTCTCTCCATAAGACCGTCTCTCCGGAGACTTACTCTTATACTTATATTTCTCTATCTTGCCGAAATTACTTTTAGCTTAAACGTTCATTTTAATTTTAGTGTCATATTTTTTTTCATGTTTTTGCTATCCCATTTAAATTGACTGAAACAATTTACACTTTTAAATGAGTAACTCCCTCAATTAAACTCACCTACATAATAAATCTATAAAAATCTATAATAAAATTTTAATTTCGTATTAAACACAAATTTCACAACTCAATCAAAAATTAGTTACTATTTACTAAAATTTGACCAAAAGTTTTGTGCCAAACAGCCTATTAATTATGAGCGCACTAAAAGAAAAGGACGAACATTAAAATTATAACTAGAAATATTAGTGCTTTCACAAACATATACAGTATTTTATAAAAATATACAAAATGACATAAACATTGTTTAGTTAAAGGGAAAATTACAAAAACCACCCCTTAAATATGCCCCATTTTCACATTCATCCATAGATTGGCGACTATTACAGATTAGTCCAAAATTAATAAAGGCCTAATTTGAGAATTACATCTACCCCCAAAGTCAACTTTTTCTCCTATTTTATCTTTTTTTTTATAATTTCATAATCATATTAATTTTATTTAATTGCAAAGTAATCCCCAACAGTTTAAAATTCCTATAACTAAATCCCCAAATGTTTTACTTATTAAACTTCTTACCCTCCTTCATCCTCCTTCTTCCCCACCAAACCACCACATTCTTCTCCACCACCTCCAACCTTCGTCACCACCACCACCACTCGCACACCACATCTCGGAACCGGAGAATTCCATGGGAATTCCCGGTATGGAGCTTCCCGCTCCAGATCTGGAGCGGGAAGCTCTAGTTCTAAGCTTCCGCCATGGAAGCTCACTTTGAGCTTCCATGGAGGAAGCTCTGTTAGAGCTTCCATGGAGGAAGCTCTAACAGAGCTTCCATCAATGAAGCTCTAACAGAGCTTCCGCCATGGAAGTTCTATGACAGAGCTTCCATGGCGGAAGCTCTATCACAGAGCTTCCATATCAGAGCTTCCACTGGGAAGCTCCGATCTGGAGCTTCCTACTCCAGATCTAGAGCAGGAAGTCCAGATCGGAGCTTTTTGTGAACTTTGCCGGAGCTTCGGCGAGGTGATGAGGGAAGGAATGTTTTTGTTGTTTTTTTAAATAAAAAATATTTTGTGGGTTAATTATATGAATTATGAAATTATGGGGGTTATTTAAAAATATTTTAGGTTATTTTTGTAAGTTATAAAACATTTGTGTCCAATGTGTAGTAAAATGAAACTTGTAAATTGTAATTAAGTCCAATTAATATTATTTTCCATTTAATTTTTAGTTGGTCAACTCCGAAAATAGGTTTCAGACTTGGATGTAATTGTTGCCAATCCGGGGTTGAATCTGTAATTAGCCCAAATTTAAGGGGTACCTTATGTAATTCGTCCGTTAAAATATAGATAAATACTCCCTCTGTCCCGGTTTCATTTACTCGTATTCCGTTTTGGTCCGTCCCAAATTCAATTATCCTTTTTTTTAATGGAAAATTTATCTTCTACATTATTCACTATCTTTTCTACTTTATTCACTATCCATCATACTTTATTCACTATTTCTTTTACTTTATTCAATCTATTTCTTACTTTATTACCATATCTCCTACTTTATTCACTTTTTCTTAAAAAGTTTGCCCGGCCCCGCGGGTAATTGAAATCGGGACGGAGGGAGTATTAATTAAAATAAGATACGTAAACCTATACGAACATCAATCTGTCTTTCTACACAAATGGGCCCGGTAAACCAAATTATCTACTGGCAATTAAACAACCAAAACAAGAAAAAACTTTTAAAATATGTTGCTGCCTTTATGTAAAATTCCAGCTTTACTTTCAATCTGGCCTCTAAAAGTTGATACTCCTATATTTTTCAATTGTTAACTATGTCCCGGTAATTAATAGGCGTGCGTAGTAGTGAAACAAATATCTCAAAACTCCACAATAAATGGTTAATTAATTAACTAAAATGTCATGTTACAAAGGAGGAATAACTATTTAAGATGGAATAGTGTTAAACTATTATAGGTTAGTTTGTATAACGATTAAAATTGATAAAAACTGGTTAAAAATTATATTTATATCTAGATTTATGCGGTTTTAATCGATAGCCAAACAATCACTTAATAGTTTACATTTGTAATTATAGTTAAGTACGGTGTTCCAACTCTAGTTTTAAAAATATATGGAAATAAAAGGTGCATGGTTCCTAAGTGTAGCCCTAAAATCAAAGGACGCATTTGTTTACATAAACATAGCCCTTCGACACAAATCAATATTCTTTGATTTTAACTTTGAGATTGCAGGGGTTGAATTCTAAAACGCCCTGCTCACGTAAAACATGGGGCCTATAAGCGATTATGATCCCAAAAAGTGTAAGTATACACTACCAAGATTGATTTTATAAATCGTCTTATTTCACATGTTCTGGAATTCCCTATAGGATTGTGCCTACCAAGTACCAAGTGTTTGTAAAAAATGCCAGATTGTCCACCTTTTTTTTTTTTAATTTCTACAGTCCATTAATATTAATATTATGACAGTTTCTTGGCAAGGTTTAGATAAGCATCAGAGGGAGAAAAAATGAGCACGTTTATCAAGAATCATGACAGGATTTAACTCTGATACGATTATTGATTTGTTTGTTGCTTTTGTTTTGTGCAGGGAATTTTATTTGTTGAATGAATTGCAAGTTCCGAGTTTTTCAATCTGTTGCTGGGTTTTAAATACTGGCATGCCACTCACATATGATTAATGGTTCTCCGGACTCTCCCAAATTCCAAAAATAAATTAAAGAAGAAAATGTTTAAGTTCATGTCATCATGTGAATTAGGTTGCTGTTACTATGTTACTTAACTAGATTGTTGCTATGTTACGTACCTGATTCTCCTAATTTTTACAGATTATAAAATTTCATGTCATTTCAAGTTACATCTATTCACTTCGAATTTGGATGTTGAAATCCGTCAATCTTGAATCTACATCTTGTCGCAAATGTATTACCATAAATATCTATATCGAAAATTGTCATTATTCACTTACCCTTCATGTATTAGTGCATAAATAGATTAAGCGCATTTAATACGATAAAAATCAACTTTAAATAAAGCGGAAAACTTTCAAATTTAATGTTGTGTTACGTAAATTCAAGTATATCTATATGCGAAAGAATTCATTCTACATCAAATTTTTAAGCGGAGGAAACTTTTGTTAATGTTTTGAAAAATATGGTGACCACTTCTACTGTTGGAAAATTTGGTCAGATTATACTCTAAGTATACGCAGCGAAAATTTCAAAAATTTTATATACCAACATGATAAAAGTAATTTAACGTGTTTGCGCATAAATAACAGAGCTTACTCTGATAGCAACTCTGGTTCCTAACTGAAAGCTTGCAATTCAGCGTCAACAAATTGTAGCAAGTCGTCAATCTGCTCGTCCGTGTATGCAAGCCCTTCTTTGAGATCCTTTAGTTCCTCTCCAAGCAAATCCCAATCTTCGTGCAAATCCAGGTTGCCGGTTGTCACCTCGAACCTTGGTATCCACAGGAGTTCCTCTACCAATAAAAATGTTAGGAGATTCTTCTTTTAGGATGTAAAGAATCTGATTTTTTCTTCTTCTGTTTTTGTCTTTGTTCTGTGTATTTCCAAAATAAAATGTGATATTTCACACGCACATCAGACAAACAAACTTGTAGACAAAGAATAAGCAAAAACCGTGAGAGAAGAGAAAAACGGACAAGAGAGTGGGGCATCACGTCCCCATCACTTTCAGCATCACGGCCCAGCTCACTCTCTTCTCCTTTCTTTTATCTCTTTTGGCCCATTTGCTATTTCTAAGCCCAGCTTAGATATTGGACTCCAATTCTAAATTAGTCCAAATGTAACACTTTATTTTAATTGTTCACGTCCAATTTGAACCAATTAAAATCATTCTCATATTATTTACAATAAATAATATTTATTTGTTAACATCCATGGAAAGATTTCCATATAGTAATTATGCGCCTTAAATATTAAGTACTAATCCAATTAGGTTCACGGTGAAACTCCTAGACAATTTACCGGACAATATTAATATATAAGGACGTTTGTGAGGATATACAAACCACCTTAATGTAAGGCTCTAATGATGGTAAGGTCTTTTCATTCGAATCTTAATATAATGTCAAAACTTGATATTACATTCGCTCCAATAACTTATTCATTTCTTTCTCAATCTTGTTAGTTGATCCTCGATCATATTCAAACACCATTTCGAATATGACGTAATGCATTGGCCAATGACTAACAATCAACTTAACTATGAGATGTAAAGTATTCTCTCCAATGTCTATTGCGAGGAATGAATCCTATATTGGCTCAACTACTACTCCCATGTGCTTCATGATGTGCCTAACACATGTCGTATCTACCCCATTTGGAGTGCAAGCATTGGTCGTGGTCAAAGTACATCACTTAGCACATGTAGTCAGTATTGACCTCAAGTCAAAGGACTAATACATCACCCTACACACCGATACTTCCATAGACATATAAATAGAATTAACCAAATGGTTTCTCGGTGGGTCTACCAACACCCTCCAAGGTGTCCATGCATCCATCATGAATGATCAAGTCATTCGTAGTCGTGAGAGCTACTACATTCTCCAAGAATATGATGCAGATCACATGCCAATCTTTAACGTGCGTCATTGATATCCCAAATCTCAATGACTATCGATTGGGGCCATTTTAAGACTTACGTTTTGTCATCCAAGTTCTCACACGCTTGGTGATAACGTGCACTCAATGGGAACATCTTATCGAATTATTCAAACAACCAAATAATAACTCAATAGATGCAATGCCAAATAACAAATATTATAAACAATAATAAATTGAATGTGATCAAAGTACATATCATCCTCATAAATAGTTGTCTCTAGGACATACATACTTTCAATCTCCCTCTTGGCCTAGAGCCAACCACCCATATGTTTAACACCTATGTTTTCGTAATGTCTAACATGTTTCACCGAACTCAAGGCTTTGGTGAAAGGGTCAGCCACATTATCCTCAGTGGGGACACGCTCTATAAATACTTCTCCTCTAGCTACCAATTCTCTAATGACATGGTATTTCCTAGGTACATGCTTGTTCCTGTTGGTGGATCTTGGTTCCTTTGCCTGTGCAACAGCCCCAGTGTTGTCACAGTATACTTTTAACGGTCCAACGTTAGGAACTACTCCTAGTTCCTTGAGGAACTCAGACATCCAGACAGCCTCCTTCGCGGCTTCTGATGCAGCAATGTACTTGGATTCAGTCGCAGAATCAGCAATAGTTGCTTGCTTGCAACTCTTCCAGCTGACAGCTCCACCATTGAGTACAAAAACATACCCAGTTTGTGATTTGTAATCATCCGGATTAGATTGGAAACTGGCATCGACATATCCAGATGCCATCAGCTCTGGCTGCCCACCATACACTAGAAAGTGATCCTTAGTTCGTCTAAGATATTTAAGGATCGTCTTAACAGCAGTCCAGTGTTTAAAACCTGGATTCTTCTGGTTACGACAAGTGATACTGAGAGCGAAAGCCACATCTGGCCTAGTGCAATTCATGGCATACATAATAGATCCAATTGCAGATGCATATGGAATCTTCTTCATGTTCTCAATTTCTTCTTCAGTTGAAGGACTATCCTTCACTGATAGAACTACGCCATGACTTGCAGGCAAGAATCCCATTCTTGGATTCTTCCATTCTATAACGCCTCATCATCATGTCAATATAGGTAGACTGTGACAGCCCCAACATCCTGTTAGCCCTATCCCTATGGATCTTGATGCCAAGTATGTAACAGGCTTCACCTAAATCCTTCATTAAGAAGGTTTTCGATAACCAATCTTTCACTGACTGTAAGAGGGGGATATTGTTTTCCATGATTAGAATGTCATCGACATATATGACCATGAAAACAATTCCTTCGTCACTGCATTTTATGTAGACGCATGGATCTTCCATACTTCTGACGAAGTCAAACAATTGGCAGCGTCGTCAAAACGGATATTCCAGCTCCTAGAGGCTTGCTTTAGTCCATATATGGACCTCTGAAGCTTGCATACTGACTTGGGATTTGACTTGGATATGAAACCCTCAGGTTGTATCATATACACCTCCTCGTCTAGGTTTCCATTTAGGAAAGCGGTTTTCACATCCATTTGTCAAATCTCATAATCATGATATGCAGCTATAGCAAGTAAAATCCGTATAGACTTGATTTTAGCAACTGGTGAAAAAAGTTTCATCATAATCAATACCCTGTCTTTGATTATAACCTTTTGCCACTAACTTAGCCTTGTAGGTTTGTATCTTGCCGTCGGCATCGGTTTTCCTTTTGAAAATCCATTTGCATCCAATGGGTCTAACCCCGTCTGGCAATTCAACCAAATTCCAAACTTGATTATGATACATTGAGTTTATTTCAGATTTCATGGCTTCTTGCCACCTATCCGAGTCAGTGTCCAACATTGCCTCGGTGTAGGTCTTAGGGTCATCTAGATCAGGTGAATCTATGACATCATCCTCATGATTCTCCAAGAGTAGATTCAACTTATTCTTCGGACCAACCCTTTCCCTTTCTGACCTACGAACTGCGACTACCTGTTCGGGTATAACCCATCCCCTTCTCTTTCTCTGTGGCACAACTACTAGCGTTTGTTCTCGTTCTTCATTCTAATCGTGTTGAGGTTCTTGAGTGTCAGGTTGTCCTACACTCGGAGCTATCTCAGGGGCGTTGTCCAAGACTGGCTCTTGAGATGGCGGCAAGTTGGTTTCCACAACCGATCCTGCCGGTGATGCAAGAGGACCTTGTGATCGCGGAGCATTTTCTGCTGCGCTCCCACTAGCTGTAAGATGTCCACCCAGTGACATGCTTCCAGCACACGTACTCCTATTGCTCCCACTGAATCGTTGTCAATTCCATTTGACAACTCTTTAACCTCAATGTTATTTAGTAGTTCTTGAATTTCTTCAAGTTCTATTCTATTGCGATTTTGTTCCTTGAAGACATAGTCGTCTTCCAGAAAAGTCGCATTCCTAGAAACAATGATCTTGTGTTCATCGCGAGAATAGAAATAGTAACCTCTGGTTTCCCTGAGATAACCAACGAAGTAACATTTTTCACTTTTCGTTTCCAACTTGCCAGTGAGCATTTTCTTTACATATGCCTAGGGCTGAGCACCGGGTCAGACCCGACCCGATTTGACCCGACCTGAAAATGGACCGGTAGATAAAGGGCCACAGTTTATCGACCCGAGACCCAGGCCGTATTGGAACGGGTCCAGCCTGGACAGACCCGGTAAAATCCGGGTCGGTCCGGGCTGGACCCATTTTGACCCTGTTGAGTATTGATAAAAAAAAAATGGACTAATTTAATAATTAGTTATTGCACATTACACAACAAAACTCAGAAACAAATAATTAATCTGCATGAAGTTAAACAACACCATTAAATTGATTCCACCCAATCAACACTACCTAGTACCTAGTCACTAGCACATGCACATCATTTTTCATTTCAAATTTCAGGAACTACTACACTAGCAGTCTAGCACACTCACTTGGGTAAATTGAAATTTAAAAAATATTATATTTTTTTCTCTTTGTCTAAGTTTAAGTTAGTAAGTAGTAATAACACATGCAAATAGATTTAGTTTCGGTGTGGGAAAGATTAGATGTACCAAGCCTTGTCTCGGCCGTTCCGGGTTGGACTGAATTTTTCGAGGTTTTGACCCGACCCGACCCGAAACCTGAATTTTGGTAAAACATAGACCCGAGACCCGGACCGAAAAACGGGCCGGTCCGGGTCAGGGTAAAATTCGGGTCCGGTCCACTGATGCTCAGCCCTACATATGCCGGACAACCCCAGGTCTGCATGTGTGAAAGAGCAGGCCTCTTACCATGCCATAACTCATATGGTGTCGTTTCGACAGACTTAGATGGAACACGATTCAGAATGTAAATTGAATTTTGTAATGCATATCCCCACAAGAATGTTGGAAGAGTCGAGAAGCTCATCATGGACTTTACCATGTCTAACAAAGTTCGATTCCTCCTTTCTGAAACTCCATTCATTTGTGGTGTTCCAGGAGGTGTCCATTGAGATCGAATCCCATTTTCTTTTAAGTAATCTATAAACTCTTTGCTCAAGTATTCTCCTCCTCGATCTGATCGTAGAGTTTTGATACTTGCTCCGAGTTGTTTTTCTACTTCATTTCTATACTCCTTAAACTTCTCTAAGGCTTCAGATTTATGCTTCATAAGATACACATGCCCAAATCTAGAGAAGTCGTCGGTAAAAGTTATGAAGTATGAAAAACCTCCCCTAGCTTGAGTTGCAAAAGGTCCACATACATCAGTATGGACTAACTCAAGTACCTTCTCGGCTCGTACTCCCTTTCCTATAAGGGATTTATTGGTCATCTTTCCTTTGAGACATGATTCACAGTCTCCATATGATTCAAAATCAAATGAAGTTACGTAGTCCAACTTATTTAATCATGCAATTCGTGTCTCATTGATGTGACCAAGTCTACAATGCCACAAGTAGGTAGGATTCTTAGCATTACTTAATTTTGGCCTTTTGTTTTGCATATGAAATATATTATGTCTACAATCAAGCAAATATAAACCATTCACAAGAGGGGCAATTCCATGAGAAATTTCATTATGCAAAACATAACAATTACTATTTGCAATACGAAAGGAAAAACCCATAAGATTGTCTAACACAGGAATGGAAATAATATTTCTAATGATTAAAGGAACAAAGTAACAATTACTGAGTTCTAAAGTAAATCCCAAGGGTAAGTGTAATCTATAAGTTCCTACACGCTCAACAACAACTCTTGCTCCATTTCCCATGCGTAGGTCAACTCCCCCTGGTCTAACCGGTCTGCTGTCACTTAGGCCCTGCACATTATTACAAATGTGTGAGCCACATGCTGTATATCTAATACCCAACAGTTAGAATTACTTGTAGACATATTTATCTCAATGACAAACATACCTTTGTTGGAGTCGGATGCACCATGCATCAGAGCTCCATCGACCTTGGCCTTCTCGCAATCCCTTTCCCAATGCCCCTTCTGCTTGCAATAGAGGCATGCATCCTTTGGTATCTTAAGCTGCTTTCGAACTCCACCCTTAGACTTAAGAGTTTGAGGCTTTGGTCTCCATCGGCCTTGGCCTTCTCGCAATCCCTTTTCCAATGCCCCTTCTGCTTGCAGTAGAGGCATGCATCCTTTGGTATCTTAAGCTGCTTTCGAACTCCACCCTTAGACTTAAGAGTTTGAGGCTTTGGTCCAACCTTAGCCTTCTTCTTCTTATTGAACTTGTTGTTGGAACAAATTCAGCTTCAAAATGCCAGATACAACATTATTTCAGGTATGTAATGGCTTTTCTCTATGTTTTCGAATATTTTTTCATGTCAAATGCATTGATTTCGATAAAATTGTTCATGTCCAGTTACCTGTAGAAGGAATCAGATCGATTTTTCATCGCCTAAAATCTTCAGAACGACCTTGTGTAGCTTAACACAGATCGATTTTTTATACTTGAGCTTGGTGCAACGCTATAAATTTGATTGAGATAAGTCGGGTACAGCAGAAGAAGAAAGAGTCGCAAATTCAGATACAAATACATAAGGAAAAGGGTAAAATTTGTACCTTTCCCGAATCGATGATCGTGGTTCCGTTGAGAAACGCTCAACAAGCACGATAGAACTAAGTTAAGAAGTCAGCATCCACGCAGATGTATGTTTTAAATGCTAGATAGATTAAGCACCTTTATTAGTCATAGGGAATAAATGAACAGGAGGATTGTGATTTTGTTTACTATATATGAACTTGCTTGTGGTGCAATGTTGATGGGTTGGGATTTAATTACTCCTACGAGACTTTTATTGGACATATGTGAGATTTATTTGATATTTAGGATTTCATGTTGTATCAGATAATTTATGTCGCTTCTGGGAGATTAAAATGTTTTGTGTGTGAGTTTTAATAACTGGGGAATTTATGTTGCGACTGTGGGTTTTTGCATCTGGGGCATTTCCTTTGTGGCTGTGGGTTTTTGCATCTGGGGCATTTCCTTTGCGGCTGTGATATTTATCTTGTGTCTGTGAGATTTTAAAATCGACGGATTTATCTTGTGTCTGTTAGTTTTTGCATCATTGAGATTTATCTTGTGTCTGTGGATTTTTGCATCTGGTGATTTTTTTTTTATAGAATTTTTATGTTGTGTCTGTGAGTTTTTATAACTGGGGGAAATTAATGTTGTGTCTGTGAGTTTTTATAAGTGGGGGAATTAATGTTGTGTCTGTGAGTTTTTTTATAACTGGAGGACTTTATGTTATGACGGTAGGTTTTTGCATTTGGCGCACTGAAAAAAATAAACAGATGAAAAGTTCGGTCTGACCGCTGACCCCGAGTAACTTAAAAAATCGGCTTTTCCTATTCTAATGAAAAGTCAGGCCCTTTCCTAGAATTTGTGATCAAAACAACTTCGTATCACAACAAGATCGATGAACCCTATTTGATTAAATCAACAATAAGTAAAGCCATAAATGATACAGGAATTTTACTGCAGCGATGAATGAATAAAGATGACTACATAGAAATACCAATTTATAAAACTTCCGAGATTCCGGAAAGATACTCAAGCTTTGCCAAAATAGAATTACTCTGGTTTATCTCATAACCGCTACATAACTAATAAATGTCTAGAGAGAACGGGACTTCGAGTCAACATTCTACTATACTAAAATGTTTTCTTGTAGATTTATAGGCTTTCGCTAAATATTGAATCTTTGCGAGTGTCTTAGTGAACATTCCATTCAACGACACTCGTCTCATCAAGCACCTGTCAACCAACTTGTAACAATGGACACAGTAGTCTGGAAATTCATCATATTCTACAAATATATCATGTCTAATTCCATCAGCATCTATCCATAGAGAGGATGGTGGAGGAATGGAGGCATGAACTTCCACGTAGAGTTTTGCTTTATTTAAGACATTTCTTTTAGCAGTGCCTTGGGACATTCTCAAAGTTGTTCATATGAGCTTAGTAATTTCATATAAAACTTCACTATGAAATAGCATTATGGTAAGTCTTTTTAACGCAATCCAACATGGCACAATGGGGGAATTAATATCAGGATTATACGTAGGAGACTATTTTGCAAGCCAAGAGTATTTTCCCACAATGAACAAGGCGCTCTTTAGTCAAATTTTTGTGTAATCCTCTTCCAGAAAGAGCCTGAGAATTAAATGTCTAATAAGCTAATGTTGAAGCCTTTTTTCAAGCTAAACTTCTTAAATTTAGGCACTACTTTTGCTATTTTCGGACGCATAGAAGCTAATACAAGTATGTCAACTGGTGGAATGTCTGGGCCTAGTAAGGGGGAAATGAATTCTGGGCCAAATACACCATGCCATAATTGGGCTCAATATTTCCCAAATTAATAACATGAATTTGGTCAATCAACAGAGAATGGGTTTGGCAGATGGATTTATGACGGATGCTTGACAGACTTTTAGTAACCACCGAGTTCCTCGAAAGATCTACGGGGAAAATAACAAAGCCCAAATAGTCCGACCGTAGACCTCCAGATTACAAGTCAATCAAGAAGACTAGAAAATCTTTTTGTTCGAATCAGCTCGGTCCTGGTCCATGTAAAATATTGAAGTCATACCCACAGGGCAGAGAGGGGATATACTGAGACGTTCGCCCTACTAAATATTGAAAAATAAATTTCTATATGTAATATTTTTGATAATGTTAGGTTTCGCCCCCTATCAACGAAAATATGGCCATATAAATAATTTGGCTCCCCGAACTCAAACTCCTGACTCCTCTGCATACACAGTGGAAAGATGGTTACAAGTAAAGTATCTCATGTATTATAGGCGAAACGTTGCAGCGCAATTCATATGCACCCCCTAATCTCCGCACCTTTATATATAGTCTGTTAATTATTTTATTTTTTTGTCGAATGGTATAAATCAAATATTTTATTGATGAATATAATTATTAGTTATACTCTATTTATTCATTTTTAACCAATATGTTAATACTCAAGATATGAAAATTTTATGCCAATTTGATTCTACCTCTGAGTTCGATTAACCAGGCTTTATTTATCTTGAAAAGAAATTTACATCTTACACCCCTTAAATTCGAGTTCTGACTCTGCCCCTGTTCGTATGTACCAATAAGTTGTTTATAATGAAATATAAAAGATAAGATGGCGGTTAAATATATTACGGATCGAACCTTAGACACATTAGTGATTGGGTGGTTAATTATAGTTGGTGATGTGTGCAAACTTAAATTAATCGTTTCACATTTAGGAGAATACAACAGTCGAGCCTAGAAACATTGAACGAATTTATTATGGTGAAGATAGTTGGGGTCGAAGTGAGAGTGAGAGAAAGACATGACAAGACAATTCAATTCAATTCAACACCTGTCCTATACGTACTAAACTGCTAACTAATAAATCTCGTACTATGGAGTACTAACCAGCCATTTAATTCAATTTAATCTACCCATTTTCTACCCTAGGGCAACACCTATAGGGTGTTTGGATACAAACTGAAAATGAAAATACGAAAACTCAACTGGCCGGACAGTTTGTAGCGAAACACTCCACTAAGGATTCGTGAAGCAAATTTGTAATTTTGATCATATCAAATGGTTCATCCCCACTCATACCCTCCATCTAATGTGAGGTTAGCCAAAAAAAAGTTATAAACTTCTACGGGAGATATATCAGATCAATTCAAAATCACATATTTAAGTATAAATATCATAGGTTTAATTTCAAACATTATATGTATAATAATAAACCTGCATTATACTTGTATTACCTACATTTCTTAATATTTGATGCTTGTAGTTAAAATGCGATGTCTGTTACAAAATATGTGAGTTTTGATTCGGTCTCTCGTAAAAGTTACTCATGAAAAGATTTAGTTGATCAATAATAACTTCTTGAAATGTGAGGTATAGAAAATATTGTTTGAATAGAGTTAAAATTTTATAGGGTTTGTAGTATTGTTATATAGGGTATGTAAGAAATAATTGATTTTTGTAGAATATAAGTGATGGATTTGATTTTTTTAAGGTTATTAATTGGTTTTTAATATTGTTTTATTTGTTTAAGATTGGTACTATAACTGAAAAGGTAAAAAGAGAGAAATAGTAAGATAAAAAGAGAATTGTAACTAATAATTTAAAAAAAAAATTGAGTTAAATTTTATTTTTGCCCCATAATTGTTTTAACTTAGTTTTTATTCTTAAGTGGTATAACAAACACCCTTTTAGAATTCCTCCAACTTTATCAGCACCATCAAATAATCCATTTAAATGATTTAAAATTCAAATTTGTTTTCTTTTCTCATTATTTTTAAACTACACTTTTCATTCCACTTTCTCACCACATTTTTATTTAATTTTAATAGTCGTTAACAATTATAATAACATGACATTAATTTAAAAATAAATTACAATACTTAAAAATCAAATTACATATGAAAATATCGGTTAGAAGAATGATAAGCATGTCCAAATAATTTCAATATTCCACGTGTCTTTTACTTTTTCAAGAATTTGTAATTTATTTATTTTTGCATATGTGCTTTCAATTTCTTGAATTTTTATTTTTTAAAATTTTCAAATGTGACTTAATATATATAATTGTGTTTTTCTCAAAGTTTTATTATATAATTTAATTGAACATTTTACATGTTCGGTTTAAAATTAATTTGCAATTAAAGTTGATAAAGTTAATTTGACTGAGAATATCAAAGTGGGAAGTTATTCCCGGTACAAAGGAAGTAATATTTTATAGTATAATATTATTAAATAGTTAATCCCATTATTATTTAACAGAAATATCTGGTCAAAATTGATTGCCAATCGAAATTGTGGGAAAACCGGTAAACTATTACTAATATATGTTACTTATAATATGATTTTAATATCTATCTATAGTGAATGGTCAATAAGATTCCGACCGCTAATCGATCAAGCCTCAACCATTTTGGCCGGGGCGGTTATTCATGGACAGCTCTCCGAGTGATATACTGGCTCCGATCTACCAACACACATGTCCTTTCAGCACACTTTATCCTTACTCGTGTGCAAACCGGGAGATTCCTAGTTGGTCATCCATTCTTTTTTTTGAAGAAGTAAAAATTTATTCATAAAAGAATAGAACATCAGGAATGTTCTACCAGTAGCAGTACAGATAATCAGAACCAACAAAACAGAGAAAACATAATGGAGCAAAGCACGGCCACAACACTCAGCAGTACAGACACAGCTCAGATAACCCAGCAAAACTACATTCCAATATACAAGATGAATCCAAAGAGAAAACCGAGACATACACAACTAAACTCAACCAGAACCTCCATCCTGGACCAAGCCGTGCAAACACACTCGGCCCCCATCATCTAGTATGTCACAGCGCCAAAGCACCGTGCCAAGAGTTAGGGGGCAAAAGCATGCGCCAAAATGAGAGGATACCACCCAAGAAGAGAAGAAAGAATAGGGTGGTGATGTTCATAAGGCCTCACGGCGAACTCAGGGATAGAGGGGTGAACCCAGTTGTACATGTCAAAGTTAACTCCCTGTACCAATCAAATCCAAAACACCGCGAGGACTAATTTCCCAGTCAGCTAAAGAATAACCAGCCAGCACCAAGTTTTTTCCTTTTATCCACGACCAAGAGTGGCGTTTAATCTTATCCAACACTGCCAAATGTGAAAATCGAGTACCTTGAAAATAATTCTCGTTCCTTGCAACCCAAATGAACCAAACTGTAGCATTCCAGAAGATTTGCCAGATGACTCTCTTTTCCCTGGAATCATAGATACAAAATGGATCAGATTTTCTTCAAAGTTACCTTCCAAATTTATGCCAGTTTCCAACCACGTTCCCAAAGCTCTCCAAACCAGCAAAACCGAACTACATCTACAGAACAAGTGTTCCGCATTTTCCAACACATTATCATGACACAACCTACAAAGCGCATCATCATCCTGCCAAATTACATTTCTTTTTCTTAAATTCAATAGCGTCGGCACCCGATCAAGAATTACACGCCAAAGAAACGCATTTATCTTCAACGGTACCAAATTATTCCACACAACTCCAGTCCATTCTGGTTTGTTACCCAAGTTGGGCGACAACTGCAAATATAATTCAGTGTAACCAGATTTCACCGAGTATTGATTGTCAGGTGTCAATCTCCACAGCCAAGAGTCAGGTTCCTGTGACAACAAGTTAGTTTTAAGAATCATCAGCTTTAGGTCCTCCAGTAGATTTTCCTCCCAAACAAAGAGAGTGCGCCTCCAAGAACCCTCAAAAACAGTAGAATCACTCAACCTAGACAGACGCTGCCCTACATAACACTCTTTATTTACCTCTAAACTAAACAATCGCGGGAAAACATCCAACAATCTTACACCACAGCTCACCCATTCATCTTTCCAGAAACGAGTATTCAGACCATCACCTATTTTCCTAACCAAACCCCTACGAAACCAACTCTCTCTACCCACTAGACACACAATATCCCTCCACCAAGACGACCAGGACTTGTCCCTTAATTTCCCATTGACCGTTTCCTCGACACACAAATTGAGGCTCCCATACTTAGACTCTAACACTCTAACCCACAAAGCATCACAAACTCCCGACAACAATTTCCAGGCCCATTTTCCCAACATAGACAGATTATACAACTTCAGATTTTTAACTCCCAGCCCACCGTCCTCTTTACTTCTACACACAACCTCCCAACTGACCCAAGCAATTTTCCTCTTATCCTCCAAATTCCCCCCCCCCCCCCACACAAAAAATTGCGCTGGAGGCTAACCAGTTGGTTCAAAACAAGGTTGGGTAATTTAATAAAAGAAAGAAAGTAGGAAGGCAGAGAAGATAGCACTGAATTCAGAAGAACAAGCCGACCACCAAAAGAAAGATATTTATTCTCCCATGCTGCCAGTCTGTTTCTCAAACTATTTTCCACTTTTTTCCAGATATTTATGTCACTGGATTTAGCACCAATCGGCAGTCCCAGATAAGATAAGGGTAGCTCCGCACAGCGACAATTAAGCAACTCAGCCCATCCCACAGCATTCACCTCCTCTACTCCTATAGTGAATAAACAACTCTTATGGAAATTAATTTTTAAACCCGAATGCCACTCGAAACATCGAAGAACACTCTTTAGAGTCAACAAATTTTCTTCCACAGCTTCTCCAAAGAACAGTGTATCATCAGCGAACTGTAGGTGGGAGATTTCCACCTTGTCCCGACCTACCAAAACTGGTTTGAACAATCCACTACTACAAGCTCTCAACATCATACGACTGAGCCCCTCCGCAACAATGAGGTAAAGGAAAGGTGAAAGAGGGTCACCTTGCCTTAAACCTCTTTCCAACTTAAAATTATTAGTCGGACTTCCATTCACCAGGATAGAGACCTCAGCAGTCGAAATACACTCAGAAATCCATGAGCACCATTTTTTACCAAATCCCATATTTTCTAACATTCCCAGGAGAAAGTCCCAATTGACTGTGTCGTATGCCTTTGCAAAGTCGATCTTCAACAAGAATAATTTTTTCTTTCTTTTTTTTGCCTCATCAATCACTTCATTTGTCACCACAACACCATCCAAGATATTTCTTTCACCTATGAATGCGGACTGATATTTCGAAATCACCTCCTCCAAAACTTTCGATAACCTGTTTGCGAGAACTTTTGATACCACCTTGTAGATACTGCCTATCAGAGAAATAGGTCAAAATTCTTCAATTGCTGTAGGATTTTTTGTTTTTGGAATCAGAGTTATAAATGAGACATTCAACCCTCGCACCAACTTCGAATTATTGAAAAAGTCTTTAAACAGAGCCACAAAGTCATTTTTCAGTAAACCCCAGAATTCACGGAAGAAGTGAAAATTGAACCCACCTGGACCTGGATATTTATCCACTCAACAGTCCCATACAGCTCTTTTAATTTCATTCTCTTCAAATTGTTGTTCCAGGAACTCACAACTGGCCTGACTAATTTTATCTCCACTGATCCCAATCGGCCAACTTTTCCCATGAGTACTGTTGATACGGAAATATGTCCAATCCGTCATAAAGGACCTGGGAACGAATCCTAAGGCGTCCTAAGTCATCCAAAGGATCCGAGGCACTTAGGTCCGATCCGGTGATCCGATCCGGGCAGACCATCCATGGTCTGAACCACCCTAAAAAGAAAGAGACAAAGGATCTGGACCTGCAAGGCCCGACCCGGAACCATAGGTCCGACCCACCTTAGTCCGAGCCTCCCTGGGAAAGGAGCATAGTGCTAAGTCAGTACCCTCTCCGACCCAAGGACTCCGATACGGATGACGACTCGGATCCAGCATGATCGTCTCATAAGGCTACCAAGCAAGTGGGCACCAAAGAGTGAGATGTCCGAACCCAGGAGCTCCGAATCGGAAGAGTTGGACACACAGGAGAACTTCCTCAGTTAACAACCAGGTACTGTCCGGATCAGACATCCGGACCGACCTCTCCGAACCTGGGACCTCGGCAGACTCTGTCACATCCTCAAGAACTCTCCCAATAATGGCCAAACTACCCCTAAAGCCCAAGATGGCATGGGCTAAAGCTTCATTATTGGGCTATGGGCCTCATCTTAGCATTGGTGGGTCAATCCTAGCCGTACATATGGCGCAATCCTAGCAAGGCCTTCCATTTTGATGATAGCCTATAAATAAGGCACATATCCCAATAAGCAAGGAACTTCAAGTAAGTCACTTCGAACAAGTCATCTCGCTAGTCACATCTCGAGCATTATACAGAGTTGATCCTCAGTCACTCTCAAGTAAAGTCTCATCCCGGTTTGACACTTAGCAAACCAGGCACTAACCCCCCCCCCCCCACTCAAATGTGCAGGTCCTTACTGAGGTGGCTGGTCGCTGGTTCTCACGCTCTGGTTCTCACCTAGCGGGGAGATCCTTACCTTGGGCACCATTTCGAAGAGTTAAATAAATCTAAGTAGTTGGGGAGTTAAACCCTCAACATTTTGGCGCCGTCTGTGGGAATTCTTTACAAAAAGTCCCGTTCTCTTCAGCAATGGCAAGAACAAGAAGGTCCGCAAGAACCAACGCCACTGCCATTGGTACGCCAGCTCCGAGACAAAGGGGAAGACCTCCCACTAGAAGAGGTGGAGTAACAAGAGTCTTAACAAGAGAAGTAGTAGATGAACCAAGCGATGGCCATACCGCTAGTCTTTCTTCTAGCGAGGAAAGAGCCACTAATCCACCAGTAAGGGTTTAGACACTTGGGGACGAAAGACAGGTTCCTCCGTCAGGAACACATGGTCCTCCCCCAGGAAGAAACTTTACCCTCCCGAATGGACATATTATTCGTCCTAGTGAGTTCGGAATGAATGAGAATCAGTTTGGCCTCTTACTCACCACCATTCAAGGTTGCCTTGGATCAAACAACCTCCAGCCTCCTCAGCCCACCCCGCCTACACCCATCCCAAGGCAAGCTGAACCTGCGCAATCAAGAAATGAGCACCGTCCAATCCAACAAAGGCTGGGGGAGCAAGCTCAACCAGAAGATCTGAGACATCTTCTCAATAGGAGAGTCGCTGCTTCTCATGAACAACGAGGAAGAAATCCAGAAGTGCCGCGAGTAGACGAAGTGGGGACCAGTCGGCGAGGAGCTCAACAACAAGTGCCTAAAGATCAAATGGCAGAAAGCACCCCGATTGTTCCAATCAATGATCTCCCTTCGGATGTAGCCATTAACCCCAGAATTGGTGAAAGATTGACAGCTGAGCAAATCTACCTCCAACAGAAGGCCTTGGAAACACAAATCGCCACCTTGAGCAGGATGGTCAAAGCGCATGAGAAGGTGGTAGTTAAAACTCCCAACCCTCTGTGCGATGAAATCAGAAAAGAAAGAAAGCGCCCCGACTGTGTTATTCCAAACCTTGAGCACTACTACGGAGATACTTGCCCTGTAGGGCATCTTACTAGATACGAAAGTAGGATGGAAAGCAATGGACTCAACGACAACATGAAAGCTCTCAACTTTTCCACCACACTCTTTGGAGAAGCAATGGATTGGTGGACCTCACTACCTAATGGTTCCATCAAATCCTATGCGGACGTTGCCCCCCTTTTCTTGAAAAGGTTTGAGAAAGCAAAAAGAAGGAAGAGGTCAGTTGAGCACCTGGCAGGCATAATCCAGAAAGAGCATGAGGACCTCAGAACCTTCCTTGATCGCTTCAACGCTGAAGTACGACAGGTAGAGCCTCATAGCATCAAAGAGCGGGTCCGACACCTATATGCCAACACTTATAATGATGAGCTTAGAAGGAAGCTTTCCAACGAGGAAATCACCACTGAAAAGTACTTGGAAGATATCTGCGAAGGAGTCTTGTATGGAGAAGATTACCGAAGGAGGGTTTTATACATTTTTTATTTGAGGTGAATTCGACGAAATTGTTCGAATATGTCCCGATAAGAGCAGGGATCAAGAAGGGAAAAGAACAAGTACGACAGGAACTCCCTCCTCGTCAAGGGAAGGTTGAGCAAAAAAGAGATCTCAGAGACAGAAAAGAATTCCACAGAGAAAGAACTCCACCCAGGAGGTTTGCCGAGTATACTCGCCTCAACAGACCAAGATCCGACATCTTGGCTTCTATTGTTGAGAAGGACTTGGATATACAATGGCCTAAACCTGTCAAGAGCAGCAAGAAGAGTAAATTCTCTAAAGACTACTCTAGGTTCCACAAGCAGAAAGGTCACCCGACTGAAGATTGCATCCAGTTGAAGACAGAAATTGAAAGACTAGTGAGAAGTGGGAAGTTGAAAGAATCAACGGGCGAAGAAGAGCCTTCCAGGCATAGAAGGAATGAGCAAAGAAGAGAGGAGCGTGGTTCTGAACCTCCAACAGGATCTTTACCACCACGTCCAGCCGAAATCCCATCTCGGCAGGTCCAAAGATATCAAGGGTACCGCGAAGAGACTGAAATGGAGAACCTCCCTTACAGTGGAGTTATCAATGCCATTGCAGGAGGACCAACAGGGGGAGATAGCAGAAATGCAAGGGAAAGGACCGCGCAACACTTAAGAAACAATGACAGGGCTTACAGCCCACCAGCATTAAAAGGCACAAATGCAATCACCTTTGACGATAGCGAGATCCCCCCACCAACGTCTGGCGGAGGAGATCTCAAGGACCCCGATGTCCCTTTGGTTGTTTCTCTAGTGATTGCCACTTACAAAGTCAACAAGGTACTAATCGACACAGGAAGCTCCTCCAATGTCCTATCCAAAAGGACTGTTGAGCAAATGCATCTGGGACAAATACAATATGGACGAGTATATACCTCATTAGTAGTATTTGGAGGATCTGTAGTACATCCCATTGGAAGTATACCACTGCAAGTCTCCATGGGCACTTTTCCGACAAGAGTGACCCAGACTATCCTCTTTGTGGTAGTAGATAGCACCTTCGACTATAACGCGATCTTGGGCCATCTGGGACTTAACCAATTCAGAGCAATTGCTTTACCCCTACACAACAGGGTAAAGTTTCCAACCCCGAATGGCGTAGGGGAAGAAATGGGCAACATTAGAGAAGCCTGGGAGTGCTACATCATGTCAACCAGAGGGGCCACAGAACCTGTCCTTGCGATCACCAAGGGTTCTCTTAGCCATTCTTCCATCACCAAAGGAAGAAATCGGTATTGGGTCGCTCAGAGAAAAGTTCCCCAAGACAGCTAGGATAGAATCCCATGAAGCCTTGAAAGAGGTCCAACTGGTCGAAGGAAGTCCGGAAAGAACAACTCGGATTGGAACAGAGATAAGTGCGGAAGTAGAGCGGAAGCTCATCGCCTGCCTTCGGGACAATCGCGACATCTTTGCTTGGAGCACAGATGATCTCAAGGGGATAGACCCAAGGATCACAGTTCACCGTCTGAACATGGATCCTACGGTCAAGCACATCCGCCAAAAGAGGAAAGACTTTGGACCAGTTGAGGATGCTATCATAGCAGGGGAGGTTGACAAATTGATGAAAGCAGGTCATATCGAAGAAGTCGATACTCGATTGGAGTGCAACGTGGTCCTCGTCGAAAAAGCTCCGGGAAAGTGCAGAATGTGCAATGACTTCACCAGACTCAACAAGTTTTGTCCAAAAGTTCCCTATCCATTGCCACGCATAGACCAGCTGGTCGATTCCATTGCAGGATGTGCACTTCTAAGCTTCATGGATGCATACCAAGGCTTCTACCAAATTAGGATGGCTCAAGAAGACATCAAGAAAACGGCATTCTTTGCGGCCGGAGGAGTCTATTGCTTCAAGGTCATGCCTTTTGGCCTCAAGAACGCAGGAGCTACTTACCAACGGCTGGTTAATAAGATGTTCAAGGAAGAATAGGGAAAAACCATGGAAGTCTATGTGGATGACATGCTTGTGAAAAGCAAGACTGAAGAGGAGCACATCGAACACCTCAACAATTGCTTTTCTATTCTCCGAAAATATGGAATGATGCTGAACCCTGAAAAGTGCACTTTTGGGGTAAAAGGAGGAAAATTCCTTGGCTACATGGTCACAGAAAGAGGCATCAGTGCTAACCCAGAGAAGATAAAGGCAATCATAGATCTACCACAGCCCAAGACCATCAATGAAGTTCAGAAGCTTCCCTTCTTCAAGATCTTACGAAAAGGAAATAAGTTCGAGTGGACAAAGGAGTGCGAAGAGGCTCTGGAAAACTTGAAAAAGTATCTCATCTCGCCGCCCCTTTTGTCTAAACCCATGGAGGATGAAACTCTTTACCTCTATTTGGCCACCACTGACGAAGCAATAAGTTCCGTACTGGTACGGCTACAAGACAACGAGCATTTACCAATTTACTATTTGAGCAAAGCTCTTGTAGGCTCCGAGGCCAGATATGTCAAAATTGAGAAGCTCGCCTTCGCACTGGTTTACACTGCACGGCGACTAAAGCCTTACTTCAAGTCGCATCGGATTATAGTCCTTACCAATGAGCCACTCAAACATGTCTTGGAAAAACCGGATCAGTCAGGACGCCTCTCCAAATGGGCCATTGAGCTAAGTGAATATGATATTGGGTATCAAGCCCCATCTGCCAAGAAAGCGCAAGTTCTGGCCGACTTCCTGGTAGACTATCCAGAGAAAGCAGAAGAAGAGAACGAAAATTCCCAGGAAAAGGTTAGTCATGTGGTGATTGCCCAGATCAAGGAATCAAGTGGAGAGAAAGAAGCAGAAGAGACACAAAGAGGTAGCATCCAGCCTATGACTGAATACTACCAACTTATGGATGATTCACTGAGAGTGAGGCACATGTTTCTCTTGGATGAAGAGCTCGATACCTCGACAACTGCATCTTCCGACAAGAAGCAGGAGGTTGAGAAAGCACTCACTCCCACTTTAGGAGGAAAGGAAGGAAACAAAGAATGTTGGACATTACAAGTGGACGGATCATCAACCGGACGGTTGGGAGGAATAGGAATTTTTCTTGAAAGTCCTGAAGGAGCCAAGCTAGAGTACGCCATCACTCTCAACTTCAAAGTGACAAACAATGAGGCCGAGTATGAAGCACTTATCACCGGCCTAAAAATGGCGAGAGCCCTTCGGGTAAAAAGGATCAAAGCCTACACAGACTCTCAGCTCGTACAATCCCAGTTCTCCGGGTCTTTCACCACCAAAGGACCTAACATGATCAAATACTTGGAGCTCCTCAAGAAAGAGGTTGAGCACTTTGAAGAATTTACTCTTGACCAATTTCACAGAGAGTGGAATGAAAAAGCCGATGCCCTCTCCAAGTACGCCTCAGCCTTAGGAGCCTTGGACACAAGAAGTGTCATCCTAATGACCCGCGCAGAATCCTCCCTGGCAAACTCCAACGGAAAGATGTTTCTCTTGAGCACAGAAAGAAATTGGATGACCGATATATTCCGTTACCTCAAGGATGGTACTTTACCTGTGGATCCTAGAGAGGCCAGGAAGATTCAATGTCGAGCAAACAGATACTTTATTCTGGGAGAAGATCTCTACAAAAGATCCTACAGCGGGACTCACATGAGGTGCCTAGATCCTCAAGAGGCGAAAACGACAATGGAAGAAATCCACGCCGGAAGTTGTGGAAGTCATTCCGGAGGAAGAACTTTGGCGCAAAACATCATAAGGCAAGGATACTATTAGCCAACTATTGACATGGATGTTGCCAACATCGCCCGCGCTTGTGAAGACTGCCAATACTATGCCAACATACCACATCGCCCGACCAAACCTATGATTCCGTCAATCATAGCTTGCCCATTTGATCAATGGGGCATAGACATAGTTGGTCCCCTTCCGCGAGGAACACATCAAAAGAAGTTCTTGATAGTGGCAGTGGAGTACTTCACTAAGTGGGTCGAAGCTGAAGCAGTGTCAACCATCACCGAAACCAGAGTTCAGACATTCATCTGGAAGAACATCATCTGCCGGTTTGGACTCCCACGAGTGTTAGTTTAAGACAATGGAGCACAATTTTCCGGGTCAAGGCTGAAGGAGTGGCTTCAATCCTTCAAAATAGAACAACGCTTTACTTCCGTTGGCCACCCCCAAGCCAATGGTCAGGTGGAAGCCACCAACAAGACCATAGTCAAAATTTTGGAGAAAAGGTTGAGAACTTCCCAAGACAGTTGGGCGGATGATCTTGACGAGGTCCTTTGGGCGCATCGAACGACAGCCCGAACTGCCACACAAGAGACACCTTTCTCCTTGGTCTATGGATCCGAGGCGGTCATCCCTTCGGAGACGGTGGTGGCAACCCAAAGAATCCAGCAATACAACCCAGTTGATAATGAGCTCGCAAGAATCTATGACCTTGAGCTCCTTGAAGACAAGCGCGATAAGGCATTGGCCAACATCCTTCGGTACCAAGCCATGACTGCTCGAGCCTATAATAAACGTGTCTTTCCCAAGGACATACAAATTGGAGACTTAGTCCTTAGAAGAGCTGATATACTAAGTCATGTGGGGAAACTAAAACCCAAGTGGGAAGGACCGTACAAGGTTACTGGGGCAAGAGTTAATGGAAGCTTTGAACTAGAAGATGAACAAGGTCGGGCCTTGAAGAGAACTTGGAATGCCAAGAATCTCCAAATGTTTTACACTTAGAGAAGTATGGCAACGACTGTCGCCTTCCTCTATCTTGTAGACCTGTTTTTTGTGTTTGTTTTTTTTTTTTTGAAAAAGGCCTCGAAGCCCTCAAGTTGTAATCCGATTTCCGTCAAATCAATACAACTGTGATTTCATAAACATTGTGGATAGTCATGCCCTCCGAATCTCATGATTCGAACGGGCCATGAAGATATTTAACTACTCGATCCGAATCTAGATCATACATTGATCCAGATCGGACTGACACAATCAAGCAGCGGCCGACCTTCACAAAGGCAAATACGCTTTTATTAAAACAGGGGTACAGATTTACAAAGTCAGGGTCCGAAGAGCCCTAATCAAGCTTACAGAAACAAGCTCCTACTCTATCTCTTTTCTACTCCTACAGCGAAGCTTTCTAACTAACCCTGATCTACCGAACCAAACCCCGTCCGAACATTGTTAGCCACATATGTAGGCGCTCCGAAGGAAGAAGGAACCCCACCATCCGAACTTTGATTGCTTACTGACAAAGGTTTTGAAGCCCCTTCGGATGATCCAAAGTCTCACAACAGCCGAATGATGTAACGTAGGCCATTCATGGCTTCCAGAAAGGATACTTCATCACTTCTGAATAACAGAAAGCTCCGAAGCACACTGACCATCCGGATCGCCTCATACCAAATACTATGAATACACCCCAGAATCAGAGTATTTGGAAAGCGACCGACCCGGATTGTCGGATCAACACAAGTCACTCCGGAGGCTCCTGTTGGTCCGAGTCCCAACAAGACCGGCATTGTCAAGGACTCCGTTCCAAGAATTGTAAGTCGCTCCCTCGAGCCTTCAATTCTGGAACGCAGTCACCAACAAAACCAAACTGCTCGGATACACATCCTCAAGGTCAACCTAAGAGACCTACTCAAAGAGATACGCCTCCCTCCCTCCGAGAAACGAACAACTAGACACAACAGGTTTGATGGAAAGCCTTCCAATATTTCGGGCGGTTTCTTACGACCGAACCACGAAATACTGGAAGGGATTCTATCAAACCAATTCTGCCGACTTGCCGCCCCCTGGGCACATAACCAGAGCGGAATGCCTCGGGCGCATTGAGATTCAAAACCAACTATGTGAAGATCCCCGAACCATCCGGCTAATCTACCTCTCCGAAGCTAAAAGTCACGAATATAGACCACAGCCCCGGAGAAAGAAGATTAGCCTGACGATCAAAGGAATTGATTGGCAAAAATTTTAGGCCTCACTCGGTACAGACCGTATCCTCAAGGATCCGAGGCTGGCTTTCCGAGCAATCTGATTTCCACGACTCTCACCGAAGAACCAGCCCGGGTAGACCTCCGAAGCATTAGAGAAACCCTTGGGACAAGATCACGGGCGAGAGTAATGGCATAAACATGCTCACCAGCCGCTCGGACTCGAGCTCCGGACCTTTGATTACTATAAAAGGGTAAGATGGCTTAATGAAAAGCCGTACAAAGCAGGAGTATATATAGAAAGAGAAGACCAATTGGAAGCGGACACGTGTCCCATATTCACCGGAAATGGGCTTGGGCCGAACGTGGGCCTGTCTTCGGCTTCCATTGGCCCAACCCAACAACCCGTCCACACGGTTGAGCATACCAACTAAGCTACTCACTCGGACGTATCAAGCTCGGGGCTAACATAACAACATCCGGAGCAACTGTGATTCGTATAGAGTCACCCTGTACTTAATGCTGATCATCCTTTTACTATCTCACAAGTCTGCATGACTCGGGAAGACACACCAAGTCAACGTCCGAATCGTTTTAACTTATCACGATACGAGGCGATTATTTTTCTTGCAAGCCTGGCCACTCTAAGACGTGGCTCCGAACCAATTCGTGATCCGGTTTATTTCTATTATAGCTTCCGATTCGGATGGGCACGACGGTTGATTATCCCCCAAGACCTGCAAAGGAGAATTTGCATCAGGCAAATTAAGGTCCTGGCGGTACGAATCTCAAGGGGCCAAACCCACTATCCGAGTCTACGAGAGTTGACGAATTTCTATGCAAGTACGAAGTTAAACGCGCAAGGATGTAAACATCAACAGTAGTATATCAGCAACAAGGATAGTTCCGAGCCATCAAGGGGCCCGAACCAATAACATTCATCAAAGATAAGTATATGTTTGTACAACAAAAGATGATGGGCAAAAACGACAACACTGCTTTTTGGCCCGGAGAAACCCTATTACAAAAAACCCGGGGCAAACCCCGTCTTCACTGCCTTCGCTGCTCGGACGAACTAGGTTGAGACCGAGAGGGGCCGCCCGTATCCTTCTCCGGAGGCGCTTGACCTTGCTGTTGGGCTTTCCTCCGTTCTCTCCGAGCCTCAACCTCTTTTAGGAAGGCCGGACACTCCTCCATCAGGTCAAGGTCGCGATCAAAGCCTTGGACAGGCCCGGGAAAAGTCAGCCAGTCTCGGTTGTGCTCCAAGTGGTCCTCCAAGGGAACGAAAACACTGGACATGAGCACCCGAGGGACGAAGGATGGGAGATACGGACCACCATGGTTGTACTGCTTGCCCTCCGATTCGTCGCAGACCAGCTCCACAAATTCACACTTAAGCATATCTGCATCCAAGACACCCTCCGGAGCAAAGTCCGAGCCATCTCCATTTTTAAAGGCGGATACCCCCTCAGCCTCCAAGTTACAATCATCCGGTATCCAACCCTTCCTCCGGCACTGCTCCACAGCTGCATCGAACCCATCTTGACGGGCCTCATCATACTTTGACTCGAGCAGAAACTTGTAGGAGTCCGAATCAAGGAAATCTTGGACAGCCCTTGTCCGGACTCCCCGAAGCTCCTTCAGCATCTTATCCTTGAAAGCCCGAGAGACGGCCACGAAATCGTCCAAACTATCTTGGTGCACTTTTAAATCAGCCTCCAAAGACAGAATGGCACTTTTCATCTTGGCCGCTCTCGGCCTCTTGTTTAGCAACTATAGCCTTCTTGATCGAAGTCTTTGGTGCAACCGGACGCTTCAATCGCCGGGCAGCCTCACTTGGCTAAGTCTTCCTCTGTGGTAGCCTCCGAGCGTACCAAGGAGCATGCTTCAACAGCAGCAGCAAGCTGAAAACAAAAACGAAACATCGGAAGTGTTAGATACCTCCGAACCACAAAAAGATGTAAGACCGACGGAAAACTTAAACTCACTTTGCTGAAGGCGATTAACTCCATAATCCGCTCCATTCAAGCAAAGAACCAACCGAGCAACTTCAGGATCCGAATCCAGCTCAGGAGCCTCGCCTCCCTTGCCCTTCTTGGCGGGAGGATTCGGACCTTCGGAGTAGCGCTTTTTTGGAGCTGCAGCGCTCGAGCCACTTGCGGGAGGATCTCGGGACAAGGATCTCGGAGGCTTCTTCGAGCCCTTAGTTCCGACCACCTTACCCTTGTCGGGAGTAGGGATGGTTTGGGCCTCTTCGCCCGCAGCAGCTCTCCGAGACTCCTCCGCTCGGAACACAGCAGCGTTTCTTGGCTCGTTCATTGGGAGTACGGTGGAAGTCTTGATAATCTGGGTCCGGGAACCCTCCGCCAACTCCTTCCGCTGCGCAGCGTTTTGCTGACGCTTCAGCTCCCGCATGGTCGACATCGTATACTCGAACCAAAAAGCTGCACATCCGAATCACAATGAGTTGCAAAATACAAAAGAATCTACAAATGATAATCATATATAGTCGACAAACAGACAACCGACTCGGACAACCAACCAGAGGTAGAGAGAAATCACTTACTCAAATCCTCCATATTATCACAAAAACTTGGCTCGGACAAGCCGGCCAAGAAAGGCAGAGGCTGACATATCAGACCTCGGAAGAAGTACTTCTCCGGCTCCTGACTACGATGGAACGCTTGCATCCACAAGGGGATGTTCCGAGCCGGTGGCTTCCAATCTGGCAGTTTGCCCCGGAAGATCTTCTTCTCAAAATGCCACGTGGGCCTCTCCGCTTCGGATTGCCCGGGCTTCAGAGCCGGACGGACAAAAATGTACCTCTTGAACCATTGGATCCCCAACGAGGACAAGGGATCAACAAAAAATGTGTATGCCTGGCGACATACGAATGTATAGAACCAAGTGTTCCTACTACTTACACTAATGTTAAACAATTTACGGAAATTGTCGAAGGTAAGCGGGATGCCTTTATATTTACATAAGACTCCGAAGCACATCAAATTTCCGAGGGAGTTGGGGATGATCTGGTGCGGACTCAAGCCCATGCTGTTCAAAATCTCCAAAAACTCGGACGATACTGGTAGCCGCCATCCGCAATGGAGACTTATCTCATAGACCGACATGTAGCCCGGAGGCGGATTATAGAAAGCATGAGATTCGTCCGGGATGAGAATCTCCACACACTCCGGGATCTCATATCTCCTCCGGAGCTCATCCACTTCATCGGCTCGGATGGTTAAGGCACAAGTAGGCAGAGTACCATCTTCATTCAACTCACCCTCCGGATCGGGGTGAGTGACCTGGTCTCTTGACCGAGGGAACTTCACTTGGAAAACGTCCTCACCCTTCCTCAGCCTCTCCGGACGCTCTTCCTCAGCCACCTGCCGACTCGGACCTGCTTGCCCGGAAGTTTCCATACGGAGCACATTAGCGGATGGATCTGCACCTTCTTCCTCCTCGGAACCAGAATCTTCGCCCCGCACACCTTCTTCTGCATCATCTTCCTCGGATGAGGACGCTAACTCTACAACAGTCCGAATAGGCGCAGCGACTTGCACACGATCCTCCTCACCCTCTTCGAAGATGCTCAAATTGGGAGGTGCTTCCGAAGTATCATGCACTTCCTCGATAGTTGGCGCCTGCGGATCCGGAATGAACGGGACTCGATTAGGATTACTCCTAAAGTTATAACCTAGGGTGCGAATTAAAGTTCGGATCTCTACCGGAAGTTCGGATTCTTGGCCAGCTCGACCCGGGCGACGAGTTCCTATAACTCGCGAGCTTGTCTCTTGAGCCGCTACAATAACCTGCACATGCGACACTCGCAGGTAATCCGGACGCCTCGGAGGACCAGAATCTGGAACAACTAACCGAAGTAAGGAACTTACCTCGGGCTCTTCCCGACTCGGATGGGGCGCTTGCTCCACCTCCAGCACTTCGTCATCATGCATGATCTCAATCTCCTCGGAGCTATCGGTTAAGGATATCGCCTCGGAGTCATATCCCTCAGCCTCGGATCGATTTTGGCTATCACTCTCGGACATCCTAGGGAAAGGAGAAAGTAGTATCGTAAGCTTTAAGATGGCAGTCCGAGAGGTCGTTTATGTATACTAAAGTGGCCAATTCAAAGCCAAAACTAGCAGCTTACTCGGCGCAGTTAGTTCGGAGTCAGTACTACACTTATTCGGTGTTAGTCAACATCAAGCACATATTGGTTATCAACTATACTACACATTATAAGCATACATCCGAGTAACTTGCAGAGGAAAGACCACAGAGATAATTTAAGACAAGACGAGTAAACTTACTTGGACTCGGATGATTAGAAAGAAGTGACTTGACTCTGCACAGGATCACGCGCTTCGAACCGCTCCTTGCTCGCTTCGGATTACTGGTAGTTGCTTCGGATATACTCGGAATGCAAAAATTATCTCTCTAAACGATGAGAAATGAACCGGCCAACCCCTCTATTTATAGAGGGCCATATTGGGAACTCCAACTGTCGCGATTTTTCGGATTTAATCTCCACCGTCGATCAAAAACCATCCAACGGTTTAGTACAATTATACCAAGTGAAATGACGATTGGGTACAACAAATTTACTTCTTGGATAGATGAATACAACAACTCTCCCTCTCTCGGGAGGCAGACAACACGAGAGCTCCGGAGTATCGTCTTCTCGGACGCCCAGCGGCTTATCAGCCCAGCATAACTTGTCCACACAAGGAACCTCGTATACTCGAGCGATTTCCCTTCGGACCTTCCCGCAACCACAAAGGCTGGTTCGGACGAGACACGCACCTACGGTCCGCCACCGTAGCTCGTCCACGGTACACTACCGACGTTCGGAGCCTAAACTTAAGTCTCCATTACAAATACCCTTTTTTCTTTTTTCTTCACGTCGTTGCCCCTCGGACCTGGTCCCTCGGATGGCGACGATGTTTTAGAAAAAGAAAAAAGGGGGGGGGGGGAAGAGAGACTAAGTCGATGGCCACACGAAGTACGGAGTACACCTTTTTTTCAACGAGATCGAGACGGATTGGACTGAAGAACGGATTCCTTTCCTCAAAACAGCTTCCCAAACCAATAGTTCCACAACTATCTTCTACTAAGATACTTGGAAACTAGGGGGACATATGTTGATACGGAAATATGTCGAATCCATCATAAAGGACCTGGGAACGAATCCTAAGGCGTCCTAAGTCATCCAAAGGATCCGAGGCACTTAGGTCCAATCCGGTGATCCGATCCGGGCAGACAATCCATGGTCCGAACCACCCTAAAAAGAAAGGGACAAAGGATCTGGACCTGCAAGGCCCGACCCGGAACCATAGGTCCGACCCACCTTAGTCCGAGCCTCCCTGGGAAAGGAGCATAGTGCTAAGTCAGTACCCTCTCCGACCCAAGGACTCCGATACGGATGACGACTCGGATCCAGCATGATCGTCTCATAAGGCTACCAAGCAAGTGGGCACCAAAGAGTGAGATGTCCGAACCCAGGAGCTCCGAATCGGAAGAGTTGGACACACAAGAGAACTTCCTCAGTTAACAACCAGGTACTGTCCGGATCAGACATCCGGACCGACCTCTCCGAACCTGGGACCTCGGCAGACTCTGTCACATCCTCAAGAACTCTCCCAATAATGGCCAAACTACCCCTAAAGCCCAAGATGGCATGGGCTAAAGCTTCATTATTGGGCTATGGGCCTCATCTTAGCATTGGTGGCTCAATCCTAGCCGTACACATGGCGCAATCCTAGCAAGGCCTTCCATTTTGATGATAGCCTATAAATAAGGCACATATCCCAATAAGCAAGGAACTTCAAGTAAGTCACTTCGAACAAGTCATCTCGCTAGTCACATCTCGAGCATTATACAGAGTTGATCCTCAGTCACTCTCAAGTAAAGTCTCATCCCGGTTTGACACTTAGCAAACCGGGCACTAACCCCCCCCCCCACTCAAGTGTGCAGGTCCTTACCGAGGTAGCTGGTCGCTGGTTCTCACGCTCTGGTTCTCACCTAGCGGGGAGATCCTTACCTTGGGCACCATTTCGAAGAGTTAAATAAATCTAAGTAGTTGGGGAGTTAAACCCTCAACAAGTACTATCTTTGCTGAACAATTTCTGAAAATAATTCTTAACTCCTTCTTTCAACTCCGCCACATTTTGCTTCCACTTTCCTTGTATCCGTAAGCCCCTCAACATTTTCTGTCTGCCTTTTTTCACCACACTCATATGGAAGAACCTGGAGTTAGTATCACCTTCTTTCAACCATCTGCTTCTTGACTGTTGAAATCGAATCTGATCCTTAATTTCCAACAGCCTGTTCAGCTCTCCCCAAAGAACTTTCTGTTCATTCCTCTCATGAACACTCAATTGCGTAGACTCCATTTTTCTGTCGAATAGACTGACCGCTCCAGATTTTTCCTCAATCCTCTTCTCTAGAATACCCAGATTCTCACCATTCCACAGCTTGATTTTATCCCTTAAGCTTTTCAGTTTCTCCTTTAACACGAACCCACCCCAGCCGCTGACCTTACACTCCCTCCATTCCTTCTCCACTATCTCTTTGAAACCCTTCTCCTTTAACCATAAATTCAGAAACTTGAATGGTTTTGGTCCCCACTCATCAACAGACTCTTTAAGCAGGATTGCCGCATGATCCGACACTTTGCGTTTCAAACCATATTGTACTAAATTAGGCCAAATCTCTAGCCATTTACCAGACAACAAGAATCTATCTAACCTACTACCACAACTCCCATTACCTCGATACCAAGTGAATTTTCGTCGCTCCAACGGCAAATCCACTAAACCAGAATCCGCAATAAACTCATTAAAATCCTGCATATCCTTCTCCCTATTCATTCTCCCACTTCCTCTCCTTTCCTCTTCCAACCGAACCACGTTGAAATCCCCGCAAATACACCAACATTCTCCTTCCTTGCCCTGCATTTTTTCCAACAGAATTTTCCAAATCTCCTTTCTCCCTACTCTACTACAGGGCGCATACACATTCACGATATTCACTAAATTACCATTCCAAAATCCAGTGATACCCAAAAGACCCTTCTCCCCCCACAGTTCAGTTTTATGAAACACTGATTTATCCCACACGCAACATAACCCACCCGACATACCTTCCGATCCACTAAATACCCAATCACAATCTGAGTCACCCCATAAAATCGATGCTAACCTTGCATCCATCGACTCCAATTTAGTCTCCTGTAAACAAACCAAATTCGCCCTTTCTTTAGACACCAACTCTCTAATCGCGCTTCTCTTCACTCTTCCCCCCAGACCTCGAACATTGAAGCTAATTACTCTCATCGATAACCAAAGTCGTCTCCTTATTCTCAACTCTACCTCTCACCCCAGCAGCATCCTTCTCTCGCAATTCCCAAGAAACAAATTGATCCACAGTTCGCTCTCTATCTTCACTACTTAAAAGACCCATATTGTTTCCTAACTCCCACAAAGCTAGCGCCTCTTCTTCAGCTTGTTTCTTCCGAATTAACCTGTTGCACGCATCTATATCACTATCTGATGGACCTTCAAATTTATTCAGCTCCTCCGTCCAACGCATAGCCATTTCAGATTTCTTTGGTTTTCTTCCCCTTTTCAACGTCCTGTCAATGCCTCCAGTTCTCCCGTTTTCTTCATCACCCGCTGCTATCCTTCCATTCTTAGGTAGATTCGGAGGTTTACTCCTTTCCACCTACTGATCGATCACCAAACTCCTTCCTTCCTTAGCTAGATTCGGAAGTTTACTCCTCGCCACCTGCTGATCGATCGCCAAACTCCTCATAGCCGCAGAACGAGAAACATCATTAAGGTTTACCGTTTTTGGTTTTCTGCGTTTGCTAGCTTGTTTATCAAAGTCAATAATTAATGGATAGATATTGAAAGGATCAGAATCATCGTTTGACATAATAAGAGTAGAAGTTTCATTAGGACATGGGCCGATTTTGTCCAGCTTATCTCTTTCAAGCCCACTATCCAAGCCACCCAACACTTCCACTTCATTTGGGCCAACAATCAACTTAGGCCCAACAATCAATCTCTCATTTGCAGCCTCCTGCCCATTTATATTTTCCAGGTTCTTTTCTTCTACAGCATTGATGGAATCATCCCCAAAACAATCCAACAATCGATCCTTGATAATTGGTTTCTCTCTATCATTAATTACACTTCGTTGTCCAACGTTCAAATTACCCAAATCATCAATATTCTCCCGCAACCCTATTGATTCCTCCCTTGAGATGCAATTCTCCATGCAATTCTTATCTTTACCCAACACAAAATCATCAAACTCATCATTAATGAATTGTTTCTCTTCAGGATTTTCTTCTTCAATGTCGATTGACTCATCGACTTCCTCGTCGGACAGTTCTTCCTCCGATTCTAGCTCCTCCACATCCGATGACGAATCCGAATGACTATCAAATAAGCTATTATATTGATGTTGAACTGCTACTTCCTCCCTGATTCGAATGTTGTACGTTCTATCCCAAATTTTATAAGATACTGACTTCAGCAACATCTCCATAATAGGAGTCTCAATCAGCACCCTGCCAAACTAGAGATTAGCCCTATTGGTCATATTTTGATCGATTGATAGAACTTTTCCAAACGAATTGCAAACTCTTCGAAAAAACTGATCACTCCATGCGTGCAGAGGAACTCCAAAAATAGATAACCAGGTGTTTCTTTTCTCATTGATATCAGACTCATTCCATCTCCGAATGCTACAAAAACAGAGTGACAACCAACTCCGATCTTCATTCAATAATTTGCTCCGCTGTTCATGCACATCTAAATCCAAAACCCATGCATCATTAGATAATCTGCTAATTTTAATTTTCTCATATCCTCTTGACAATAGAAATTCCAACACCTCCTCTTTCGTAAAATCTTTAACAGTAATTCCAATTAAAACATGCTTCGCCCACGCCACATTTTCCTTATCCGGAGTAAAAGTTGACGTATTGCGATTGCTCCTTAGCATAGGAAGTACACTTTTGACATCGAGATCAGTAGCCTTACCTGATCCCAACTCTGCATCGTGGCTGCTTCTGTCCGTGACCAAGTGCTTCTCATGTTTGTTCTTCATGACTTGAAGATAGCTTATACCATCCAATCTTCGACGTGGATCTCTAATAATATGTCTCTCCACTCTATCCTTTCGAATATTTCTAAGATTGTTTCAGAGTAAACACGTTTACTGTGGAATTCTTATGGATAGATTTCCAAAAAGAAAAGTGTACCTTATTTGTATGAGTAGTGTTCTCAATTCATTTTAGATATGTAAAACTAAACTTGAAACTTTGGAGAGTTAGGCTCTGTTCTCTTCATTTAAACAAAACTGATCTTATTTGTGGTATAAAAAATAATTAAATAAATATGAACTGAACTGAATTAAATTGATCTGATCTAAACTTAACTGAACTGAAATTAATAATTTTTCCGATGAAGAGAACAAAGCTAATTGACTATGTAATTTTATACTTCTAACTCAGAATAAAATATGGTGTGTAATATGGTAATGAGTTAAATGAAACAAAATCCTTGGTAGAGAATGGCTCCAAAGTTTATGACCTCAGGCAAACTTAAACCAAGTCGAAGTTGCAAATAAAATTTGGGGCAGATTACATATAGGCCCCCTGTTAGATTCAAATGTTGCAGATGGCTACCACTTAGATCAACAATTACATACAAGTCTTGTTCGATATAAATCAATTACATCCAGGTCCACGAATTTGACTTTCGGCGAATTTAAACACGGAAAAGTCAATTTTGCCCCTGTTTGAATTTCAGCTTTTGGAATTGGCCAAACAGACTTAACTTACTACTGTCACGTGCGAATCACATGAGGACCTACATGTAATTGAACTTGTTTTATCCGGTACTTGATCGTAATTATTTAGTTACCGTTATTTTTAAAAAAACTAGCCATTGGAACTATTTTGGGAGTGCATTTTCCTATTTGAACAATGAAAACAGTCCATTTTGGCTCTTTATTTCAGATTTTTACACTCCAAATTACAATTGTCTAGTTAAGTTATGCATTCATCGAGTGGTGATTCGTCAAGTGTTGTTATTCGTCCTATTTGTAAGAATTCAAATTGTAGTAAGCGAACGGTTCTATCCGTTACAAAGTATCAACCGCAAGAGGGAAGATTTTATTGGGGTTGTCCAAAGCATGGGTGGTCGGAATGGTGTCATGAGGAAGAAAATGTGCAAACACAAGTTCTAGGAGATTTCATCCATGCCGAACTGTCATGTGAATTTGTACCACCACGACACATAGCTACAAGAAGACAACAAGACACGACAGTTCAAAGACAACAAGCTACAGGAGAGCTACCTACGGAGGAACCTGAGGATACAATGGTGCAAAGAAGACAGAAGAAGAGAGTGCACCCAAACGAAGACAAGTATAGTATAATTAGGCAACTCATTTGCCTAAACACATTGTTGTTTGCGATTACTGTTTGCAAAATTTGTAAAGCATTGACTAGAAGAACAAGTAGATTAGGAAGTACTTTGTATTGAACTTAATTTTCCAATGAAAGTTTCAATACAAATTGGGCAACGGAGATCTAACCAAACTGTTTCAACTATCAAGTACTCCAAAGCAAAGTCATCAATCAAAACAAACCCAAAAACACCAACTAAGATGTATCAATGACTCCAAATCCATCAAACAAAACAAAAACTGCATAAACACAAACTAAATAGATGCAAATAACTACAAGTGACTAAGGTGTGGTACCAAACCAAGCACCCCTGCCCCTTGTTGATCCTCCTCTTCTACTAGCTTCTCCTCTGTCCCTTCCCCTTCCTCTGCCACTAGCAGTTTCACTAGGCCCTTCATCACCAACAGCTCCAGTTCTAGGTCTTTTATTACCAACATTTGGCCTTTCTTGGTTTGCATCCTATACAAGCAAACAACATTTACCCATCCTAATTACAATCAAACTAACATGACTTCATCATAGTACACAAACTTACTAGAGAAACATATATAAAATCAGACAAAGTCTTACATCAGAAGCTCCATTTTGCTGCTCACTATCAGTTGGTTGGCCTTGGTTGAGCACATCTTCATCATCATTTTTTTGCTGCAAGATACAGTAGAGTTATAATATGAACTCATAAATCACAAACAAAACAAAGAAAACTAAGAATGTACTAGTTAACTCACCAAGGTAGGGCACTTCCTACAATTATGCCCTCTAACACCACATAAATTACACTTAGGTGGTCTCCTTGTTTTGTTCAGTGGCACCTTAGGCTTCCTTGAACCACCCTGACCACCTTCACTTGGATGTCTAATCCTAGTAATAGTAGGCCTGCCAGGAGCTCTCAATACATCAGGTGGTGAGCACACTTCTGAGTCAATCGATGGGCCAAAAGGGGACTTGAGGCCGGGTAGAATCATCATATCATATGCTCTAATATATGCTGCCTTGGTATGGTTAGCACTCAAGTAATTCTCCCCATCCTCTCTATTATGATTGATAGCTACCCAGGCATGCCTACATGGGATCCTACTCATGTCCCACCTCTTACAATCACAAGTCCTACTCTGAAGGTTTACCACAAATGTGTATTTGTAATCCTCAACCTCATATATATGCCCAGCTTCTGAAATCAGTCTGCACTTTCTTGACTGATCATGGGTGTCATTTAATTTCTTTAACACCCTTGGCATTACAACTGATGTACATGCAACCCCCTTCTTCCTCCTCACAGTTACTCTTTGCATCACTTGGGTTCTCAAGCCCTATACCATAACCAACAATACACAGTTTACAAGCAAGTACACAAACTATACAAGTAGAAGCAAGTGTAACAAACCATCAAGTATTGCATATACCACTTACCTCCATAATGTTAAGGATAGAATATCCTCTCACAGGCTCCACCCAAGAATTGAAGCTTTCACTTACATTGTTGGTACAGTGATCTATCTTGGGAGTCAATAAAGGTATGTCTTGCCCAAAAGCCCAGAGGAATGTTCATCAAGTAGTTATATGTCACACTTGCATTCTTAATCTTCACCATAGCCTTGTTAAAACCATATAAGGTATAGGCAGTTGCTGCTTGCCAAAAATACTTTTTGAGGTCTACACTTCTCCATTTGAGCTTGAAATTGTCATAGATGTGCTTAGCACATTTTCTATTAACAACAGTTGGTGCTAACTCTTCAATGACTGGCACCAATCCCTGCAAGTTCAAATACAAATTGTTAGTGAAAATATATAAATGGAAGTGAAAGTTTACAAGTCTTTTCCATCTATACGCCATGAAGTGCCAATGTTTGTCCACATCCCATGGACCAACAAAGTTCTCAAGGCACTGAAGGAAGAAACCCCATGAGTCTTTACACTCAGACTCTACTATGGCCCAAGCCACTGGAAATATGCCACAATCTGCATCGGTTCCAACAGCACTCAACAGATGACCTCCAAATCTGCCCCTTAGGTGACATCCATCAAAGAAAAGGAATGGTTGGCAGCCATTAAGAAAGCCTCTTTTCAATCCCTCCAATCCACAAAACATCCTTTGGAATTGTGGTGGCCTATCAATGGCAGGTTTCACAAATATCTCAACCAAAGAACCTACATTTGTTCTAAGTACCATCTCTCTGTACTTAGGTGCCATCTTGAATGCCTCTTCAGGGTTGCCTCCCATTATCTCTTCAGCTTTAATCTTTGCCCTGTAAACCCTCATATAAGGCACAACAAGCCCAAGTTTACTATTCACCCATGGCATCAGTTTCTTGGCACTAATTCCAGGATTCTCCTTCAAAGGTTCAATCAACTTGGTAGCCAGCCAATTAGAGTCTGCCTGTCTCTGATCCACCTTCCTTACACACTTATGTTCACCATTATAAGTCTTAATCATGAATGATGTTTCATCATCCAAAACACCTGCAGTTACAGACATACAAGTTATAGTGTAAATTAAGGAGTCAATCAAAGGAATGTTGATTAAGTAGTCAATCAAGTATAGTGTAACTTACAAGCATGCAACCTCCATGGGCAACCTTTGCCTCCACAGTGTACTGTGAATCTGGATGTATCATTCTTTTTCCTAACTAACATGAACCCAACTTTCAACACATACTCTTTCACCCTCATTCTCAAGTCTTTTATATTACAAAAGACATCTCCTTCTTTAAACTCTTTGTCCCAGTCTTCAATGTGATCTTGGAACTCATCTCCAATCCATTCTGCATCACTCAATTCATTTTGTTCATCACTTACATAATGAAACTCAGCATCATCATCATCATCATTAATCTCATGTGCATTCTCAGTTTCATGATTCTCACCAGCATTCTCAGTTGCAATTTGATTCTCACCAGCATTCTCAGTTGCATTTGCATCTAGCTCTTCCTCATCTCCATCTGATTCAGAATGCACACACCTGGTGAAGCCAATTTGCTCATCCTCACTCTCATGCAGATATTCAGTATTAGGTGCATCATCTTCCTAACCATACAATTCCCTATCACCATCACTCTCATCCCCATTAGTTGCATTCTTAGTTCCACTGCCACTCTCATTTCCTCCTACTCCATGCTCATTCTCATCAACATAACTCTCACTCTCAGATTCACTTCCATTTTCTCTTGCCTCATTGAAATCTTCATCATCACTATCAGTAGCTTCACAATCACTTTCATGCATCTTACCTTTCCCCTTGTCAGCTCTAGATGGCTCCTCTGTTTCTGCATTATCATCATCACCCCAGTCCTCAACTAAGCCCTCATCCACATGCTTATCCCTACTCCCTTCACCAGTTTCTACCCTATTCTGTTCACAATTATCCACCCTACTCCCTGCACCAGTTTCCACTGCAGCTTGGTTTTTTGTCAGAATATTCTCCAACATTTCCTCAAAATCATCATCATTAACAACAAATTCACTCCCAACAGACTTCAAAGGAGTAGATTCAACCACTTTAGGAATGTAAGGAGTTTGTGGAGTTGGTTCATGAAAATGTGTAGTAGGAGTTTGGGGAGTTGGTTCAGTTGATACAGGTGGAGACTTAGGTTGTTGAGTGTTCTGAGTTTCTTGAGTGGCATGTGGTGGTTCATCTTCATACATTGGATGATCAGTCAAGTCAATGATTTCGAAGTCTTTGGGGTTGAGTTTACTTACAAGTCCTAAACAATCTTCTTCTAGTACCAGTTGCATATTGATTCTGAGGTTGAGGTTTGGTGGGAGGGGGTACATATTCAACATCTATACCAACATCAACAAATTCATATGCATTCTTACCCCCTCTCTTCTTTTTAACTGCAGACCTATCTATAGCTAGAGGCTCAACATCTGCAGTTTCTAAATGTAACTCAACTTCTTTGTTTTTCATGTTAAGTTCAAACATTAGCTTAACAGCATGATCACTTACAACCTCAATTTGATCAAATGAATTCTCAATATCAGCCATCATACTAAAAAACAGAGAACCCTGAGTTTGCACATCAGATAACACAGAATCATCAACATCCTTCAACAGTTTTGTGTATGTGTACCTTGAAGAATCGATATTGGCAATCATGTATTGATCCTTACAGTAGTGAATCCGAATGTTGAACAACGGCCCCATTGTCACTGAAATAAGTCAAATAAACCACAAAATACAAGCTTCGATTAGTATAAAAACCCTAGCTTTATACTAAGCCGATTTCCAATACAATCGGACACAAATTTACGACATCCAATTAACAACATGACGAACATGTCAATTTAAGAAAAAAAAAACCAAAAAATTTGAAATTCAAATAGCACCAATACCTTACTGTTGTGTTCGATTCTTCACGTAAGCATTCAACAACGAAGAATTGCAGCGTCGAACGTCAAATATTGGCCGATTATGGTGCGAATTTTGCTTCGTCAGTGGTGGATCGAACGTTAATGGCGGACTGGGTGTTTGGGGAAAGAAGACGGAATGTTTTGGCGGGTGGAGTGGGATTTTTTGGAAATGTAATTAACCCTAGTAAAAGTGAATCAAAGTAACTAAGGCCAAGTTTGATTTGTGAATAAGCTGAAGGGCGAATTAAGCTGGTCAACGTAAAATCGGATTAATGGACCTGGATGTAATTGTTGATCTGAGTGGTAGTCAGATGTGAGAAGGGCATTTAAGAGGGCGTATATGTAATTTTCCCTAAAATTTGAAACTACTTTTTGATCCATGTGCTGATGTGCACATAATGGGTCATAATTGTTTACCATCATGGTTTAGTGAATTAATACTAACACCTCTTAAGTGATTAAACATGTATGATAATACCATAGGAGAAATCCTACTTCCAAAGTAAATTTAATTATTTGTGACACTTATGACACCTTTTATGATACATATTAAATCTATAAAAGGAAAATTATTTTGGCATTAACATTTTTGCTCTGGCATTGTCATTTACCATTAAACATCCTTATTTTATAAAGTTCAACCGTCCAAATTGATTTCAGTTTTAGTAACAGTAGCATGTCACAGAGAATTTATTTACGAAGTCCTGTTAAACATTTATCTCCATTAAATTTATTCTAAATCTTAGATAAATTTCCAAGGCACCCAATTTCCAATCAATTATCCGAGTTTTTGAAATACTAATCCATTTTCTATATATTTACTATCTCCCTATTGGCTATAATATCTCAGGTCTCTCTTTTTTGTCCTAACAAGGATGAGTATTGGGCCCAAAGTTGCTAAAACCGGAAACTGTGAGACTTTTGACTCGTTCAAAGCTATGTACTACTTTTTTCATTTTTCAGACATTATTATCAAACCATATTCAATGGACCATTAGAAAACGACTTTTTTGTGTCTTTGTTCTTTCTCGTTTAATACCTTCCATAATTAACAAATCATTTGATATCTTAAGAAATGAAATTTCTTGAGCGGAAACACATAAATAATAGAATAGTCGACAACTAAGGAGAGACAACCGATATAAAAATTGTAGCAGGGTATGAGGTTCTCTTCAACCAGCTTTCTCGTTATGTCCCACACTTGGTAGCTATAGAAAGGAAGAAATACAACAGGTTTGAATCGGGACTCTGCTTCACAATCCGTAATATTATCACTAATGCAGATTTGGCATCGTATAGCCAGTTGAAAGTTACGGTGATACGTGCTAAGAAACTATAGATGGAAGCATAGACATTACAGTAAAATAAGCGAAAGACCAATGACAAAAGCAGGGTTTCATCACATACAGGAACCCTCGCCAAATTTTAATTCAAATAAAGACCCTCTGAGTTGCAACACTATATTAACACATGACTTATTGAGTTATAATATTATATTAACACAGTACTCTCTGAGTTACGATTGTATTAACTCAGGTTGGGTCTTTTTTTTAATACTTGGTGCCAAAGGGTCTATGGCTAGAATTTTGAGGGTCAAAAGTAAAAAAAGATTTACGGTCGCATAACATGGAGGCTTATATCCACGTTCAAAGATTTAGGGGGGGAAAGAATGAAATGATAGCCGGTAAAGACGTTCGTTCCACATCATCCACTCCTACTTGTACATCTTGTGATCGAAATCCCTTTGGCGAGTGTAGGCTACTGTCTAAAACATGTTTCAGACGTGGTGAATCCGGTCATTAGTACGAAAGTGTCCAAAACCACCGGAATAAGCCATTGTGCAACAGGTAGGGTTAATGGACCTATTTTCGGTATGGTAGGGGTCGAGATAGGCCTGATACAGAAAGGGCTACTAGTACTGGTGGAAGTTAAGCCAACAAGCAAGAAACGCAAGCTCAGGTATTTGACCTGACCCAGGAGGAAGCTAGGGCCACATCAACAGTTGTTACTGGTAATATATCCATCTCTAGTATGGTGCTTATGTTTTGTTTGATCCTGGTGCAACACATTCATTGTATCACATTTACCTAACCTAAAACCTTTGGATTGCTTGCGGTATACTTGTTTGTACACATGTTGTAACTGTTGTTATTGTAAACACCATATATTGTTGATGTAAAATGTTCATTGAGGGTGCAAAATTTTCCTATACTTTGATTTGTATGCCTTTGAGGGATTTCAATATTATTCTGGGTGTTGTTAAGCTTGATTGTTATTGTGCTGCAATTAACTGATGAGACTTGTATAACATTTAAGGGTGACATAGAAATTATGCATGTTTGTTTAATATATGCATCAAAAGCGTTTAAAATTGAAATGGATACGAAGCATACTTGGCTCATATTGTGGATATCGATTAAATAATTTGGAGTTGAAAGATATTCATGTTATAAGAGAATATCCAAATGTATTCCCCGATGACTTACCAGGGCTACCTCCAAATAGATATAGAGTTCACCATCGAACTACAACTTGGTACTTCGTTAGTTTCTATTCCTTCTGATGAGGCATTTTTAGGACAGTTCATACAATTCTTTTAATCGTCTTTTTACTAACCTTTAGCCATGTTTTGTTTATATTTTTGTATATATAGTTTCTTGTGGCTCTTGTGTTTCCAACTTGTATTCAAGTTATAGGTGTTTACATGAAGAAATGAGGCCAAAACGATGCATTTCTATGCATTTTATCGAGGAAGCAAGCTTCAAGGTCTGAACAAGCCACCAAGGTGGTGCACAAGATGTCGAACAGGTGAAAGGAGAATAAAAAGTTGATTTGTTGAGATCAAAGGGTGGTGAGCGATTTCTTAAAGGCATGTAAGCTGCCATCAGAACGAGGTTTTTCAGCTCGCCGCATGTAGAGGGGCAGGCGATCACGCCAATAAGGGCGGGCGATCGCCCGCAAGATCCAAGCTATTGCTTGGAAGCACCAGGTGATCACTTGGGATGGTTACACAACGAGCAAGTTGTTTACACTCTATTTTTCTACCTTTCCATTTTCATTCGCATTTTGTTATCAGAAACACTAAAATTCTAGAGCAATCTGGTTTTGATCCTTTTACATCTTACAATCTTAGGGATTCATTGTAATTGGTTTAGGTTGTCGATTATAACATCATTTCGAGCTTGGATCTTGATTTCACATTAGATTCAATTGAAGGTTTTCTACATTTCTCATCAATTTGGGTAAAATTGTATCAGAATACTCATGTGAATTACCTCCACGCGCAATGATGTGTTAAATCATGTTTTAAATTTGTTTGTAGCCAAGAGTTAATTCTCAACACTACGAAAACTTGTAGTGCAGTGAAGTTAACCCCGAGGTCGGTCTACAGGACTTAACTAAGCTTTGTTCTTTTCACGGAATATAATTATCAACAAGAAAGCAGTAAAAGGGTTGTTTTTTTGCTTCGGCAACGAGTTCTAATTACTAATCTAACTCTAACTCTCAACGCAAAGAAATCACACACATGTATATCTGTTGGTCCAGATAGTAAAAGACTGGGGGGGGGGGGGGGGGTGAATAGTCTTTTAAAGTTTTGTCGATAAGCAAAGTTTCTCAGATATCTGTGAAGATATCTGATACTTAATTTCAGAGAGCGGAAGACTTTTCTGTGATAAGTGCACGTGCTCAGCAAGATAAGTGTATGTACTTTGCAAGATAAGTAAAGCAGGTAATAGACTGCAGAAAGTAAATAGCACAAGTCTTTTTATAGTGGTATCTGAAGGTGGCGTAATCCTTCAACTAATCCACTTCGGCCTTTCTCAGACCTAGAATCCACTAAGACAGATAAATGATGTAACCTTACAAATATCTTCTCTTGATTCCTAGATACACTAGGTTCCCAACCGAGTGTTCCCCCTAAGTTATTCCCCGACTTTCACAGCCAAGTACTTCCTATACTCAGAAACCTTTTTGAGCTATTCCTTAGTTTCCCAAACTAAGTACTTCTTGTGCTCAATAACCTTGGAGTTATTCCTTAGTTTCCCAAACTAAGTACTTCATGTACTCCACGCCGATTAAGGTGTTGGTTAAGGTAAAATGTCAGGTGAGCTTCTTTAATAACTTGTTCAGTTATTCAGATAGCTCTATGAATCAAGTATACTTAATACACTTTGCAATGTATGGTATCTTGTTCTTTACTGACCCAAGTCTATGATAAGTGTTTAAGAGAATGAAACTCAGATATGAAATCTTAGTTCAACTCTTTCACAAATAACAATGCTTGTTAAGGATCAGGACACTTAGATCTTTTGTGCTACTTAAAATCAAGAGCTTTGGTCGCAACATAAAGCTTTGAAGGTAAGTAGTATGCTTGAGAGAGCTTGTGTGAGTATTCAGTGTTCTTGGTGTAAGTTCTGTGTGTTCTAAGGTGTCTTCTCAAGTAGTCTAAGTGTTGATATTTATAGATGAATTTGAGTGCCGTTTGAATAGTATCCGTTAGGCTTAACTCAATTTCAAACTATTGATATCTGAGTATAGTACTGTAGCAGGTTTGTCTTCTTTTTCAGAAGCTACCGTTTTTGTTCAGACATTTCTGTCTGCGCATTTAATGCACTGTACTATACTTTGTCCTGTAGTGCCAACGGAACTATGCATTGTATCAGAGATCTTATTCTATCAGAGTTCTCTGAAGCTTTGCATGTTCTTTTCCATAGATTATCACAACTTCAGATACCACTTGTTGAAATAACTTTGTTATAAAATATTTCTTTTCAGAAACATAGTTTATGTCCAAGGTATCTGAGTGTAGATATCTGTGGGCACTTTCCTTGTTTCAGAAACCTTTTAGTTCTCAGATATCTCTTGTAACACTGTTTATTTAAAAACTCTTGTGTCTTCAAGGTATCTGGTCATAGGTATCTGAAAAACTTTTGTCCTCAGCAATCTTGTGCAATCTTCAAGTCTTCAAAATTGTTGAACTTTTCCTGCTGGATGTCTTTCTTCTTGGTCTTCTTCATAAAATAAAAATTACATTTCGAGACCTAACATCCTATACAAGATTTGCTAGACTATCATACTTAGTGAGTTTCCTCTTTTACAGTGTTCAAGTGAACCAAGAGTACTAATCACCTTTCTGAGCTAAGATAGGTCATTAGGTTGCTGATCAAAATTTAAACAGATATTCCTAACAATATCGATTTTATCAAGATAAGTTATCAAATTACAGAGTGGTAATGAATAATCGATGCTAGCTAGAAGGAATAGATGCAATAATAACGATGTCAATTTACTCTAGTTATCACCGGGACACTACCAAACGATTATTACACTGACCTAGTCTTTTCTAGGCAGATACCCAAGATCAGGTCAATCGGAGTTCATATGAGAAAGTTATGGCCAAAATACTAGGACTGCTCCAAGTTTGCACTTTCACATATCTTCGCTCGAACATCTCTAGAATCTTCATCCGAACTCCGAATCCACTTCCGTTTTGACCGTTGGACTCCGTTTTCAACCGTCCTTAAGATCTTGGAACTTCCTTGCTTCCATTAATATGCATTGTTTTAGCCTTGTTTCAATGCGATTTCACCAAACACCTACGTACAAAACCCACAAAACGCGAAAACGTAACAAAACTTTAATGAAATAAACTATAACTATACTTAAGAACGACAACAAGACGGTAAAAAAGACCAAATGAGACGATATAAAATCGACTCATCAAACTCCCCAAACTGAACCCTTGCTTGTCCTCAAGCAACATACTCTCTAAAAATCTTGAAAAAATAAAGAACACATAGACAAACAGATAAAGTCTAGCTCCCAAGCTACCGAATCTACGATTGCAAGTATTAAACCCGAAAGATGCAAGAGGTTTGAAATTACACTGACGTTTGCAGAAGAACAAGTAAAAATTCAAGAATTTAGTTTCCCAAGTAAATAGAACTTAAGTCTAACCCGGTAATCCCTCACAGATGGATCCTATGCAATTATCTTTCACTCTCTTGGAAGTGTCCAGTATGGGTATCACTCAAGCAATGCAAAAAGAGAAAGGAAGGTGACTCACGTCACAAACATGCCTCAAATACCTCATGCAAAGTACTCTATCAGTTAAGTTAGAAGGGATTTTTATCAAAATTCTACAATCAACAGCTTCAGACTTGTAAATGGCAATCATTCTCTCTTTTTTCAAATTTTTTATTTTTATACTTTTTGCATACTCATTTTTTGCAGTCACTTTGACCTATATGCTTATTTTTTCTCTTTGTTTTGGTAGTGTCTGTTTTACCGAAAGTTCGCACTTTTGTTCGTGCTGGTTTGGTATACACGCCATCAACCCTCACGGACATATGGGTTTTTAGGACCACGTCGGTGTGTAGGCAGTATTTAAAACATGCCCAACACGACTAACGGTGGCACGAGTGCCATGATGGGAGGTAGCTTTCATGTCCTTATCTATATATGTGTCTGTCGTGTGTGTCTTTTTCCTGTTTGTGTGATTTTCTGTTGTGTCTAAGTCTGACTCCCAAGTCGAGCGTCTATTGCATGAGTTAAACCTGTTTGATGCTTATGTTTTGATTGATCTTTGAATAGTAGTAGTTGGCATGTTTTAAATTTTTTAAGTTCGTTTCGCTTGTAAATAGAAAGTCTGTTCTAATTCTGGAGTCCAAAAGCCTGTGAGAAAACCATTAGCTGATGAAAAAAATATTATACCAGTAAATTTGTACTTGTGTTACTTTTTAGGAAGTGCAAACTCTCTTATTTGCACCTTATCATGCTCGTGTGTACTCTGTGTAAGTTATGTATGACGAACGACATGTTTTTCATTCCTTATTTGCTCAACCCAAATATGTTCCAAAGACAGGTTTGGGGAGGAGGTTTATGTGCGCCATATTATTTATACGACTGTAATTTGGCTTTGTTCTCTCAAAAAAATATTACAATAAGTCTCAGGAGTGTATCTATTGCACTCGTGCCACTGTTAGTCGTGTTTAGCACGTTTCAAATCTACCTACACACCGGCATGGTCCTAAAAAGTCATATGTCCATGAGGGTTGCTGGTTTGGTATACATGCTGCTGCTGATAGACCCTCTGTAGCTACTGGCTCTGGTGTTGACAATACACCCAGGTCTACTGCTTCTTTGCAGGTGGAAGTGGCTCTTCTCAAGCAACAAATTACTAACACAGAATGGGAGATTGCTGAGAAGGATGTGGAGCTCCAGGTCCTTGAGAGATCCCTGGAAGAATTGGAGGATTTGCTTTCTACACAAGACGGGATATCTTGAGAATAAAACTGTTTTAAATGCTTTCATTTGTTCATATGCTGATTGTATATCTTAACTGTCTCTGAACACTACTTATTTTGACGAGGGAGTCTGTTCCCTGTATGATAGTTTGGGATGTAACTTAAACACTTGAACTGCTACTTATTTTGCTAGTTATATAAGTAGGTATGAAATATGTTATTCAGGGGGGGGGGGGGGGGAGTATTGTTCAGTTCAATACTAATGTTTATCTGCAGGTGATGTCTTGTGAAGAAAGGCAAAAAGGGGGAGAATGAAAGTGCAAGTGTTCAGTCGGTGTTTTCACAACACCATCAGACTGCACTTTATATTGCACTTGAATCCTTCTATTTTATGTTTTGCCTTTATTCCCTTAATTGGATTCCAAGGATTTGGTTGTTATTGTACAAGTTCTAATACAGTTAAGAATGTCATGGAAAAAGGAAAGAGATCGAGGAAGATGGAAAGCGTGTGAAGGAAGCTGGAATAAGGAAAGCAAATATTACAAGAAGGAAATACTTTCCTTATTGAAGAGAAGAGCTTAGGAAAGATCTTTTGGAAGATTTTCTATTGAATTCAAGTCAAGATTCGATGCAACAAAATAGTAACTTACCTTCTGGCCATTGCCCATTGTAAGGCTATATATAAAGCTAGAAGTCAGTTCATTCAAGTACGTGAGTTAGAGCATCAGTCATAGTGTATTCATAACACCTCACGTATTTAACAGTTTTCTAAGCTTTGTCTGGTTTTTCTACTAGATTAGGATAGGTAGTTCGATCTAACTTCTTAGTGATTTGTTCACTGCTTAATCATCTTGGTTAAGTTGTGAATTATTTTTGTAATTCATTATTTCATTATAGTGGATTCTTTTGCCTTGAGGCTCGGTGGGTTATAATATATTAACCCACTAGAAACCATACTTGGTGTTCTTATATTCCGCTGTGTTCTTGATTCGCTCTTTAGATTAGCTGTTTAATTATTGTAGTTAAATACACTATTTGTTACAGTATATCGAAGACATTGTCCAATAGTGTTCTTTGGTGTACTGAATACACTTGTTTACAGTATACCAAATCCCGGTCCAGACATTTTCAAATCCGCATGTGGCAGACTTTGAGATGGAAAAGATTAAACAAAGTTTTGATTTACATGGTTTGTCAGTTGCATCAGAGGGGAGGTCAGGAGGGCTTGCCCTACTTTGGGATAAAGAATCAAATGTTGTGATACAAAGCCTCTCAAAAAATCAAATTGACGCTAGTGTGCAAAATTTCGTGAAGTGGAGAATTTTGGCGCTTTACCAGTTTCTACGGAGAACTAGACACAAGCAAAAGAAAACATACTTGGGCTTTGTTAAAAAGGTTGGCCCAACAGTCTAAGAGGGAATGGATGGTCCTAGGAGATTTTAACGAAATTACTTCAACCATGGATAAGAAAGGAGGGACCGTAGTGGCTGAATGGAGAATGAGAGCCTTTAGAGATACTCTATCTCACTGCGCTTTGATTGATATCGCTTTTGAAGGTTACCCAGACACCTGGTCGAACAACCATGAAGAAGATAACCACATGGAAATTCGCATAGACAGAGCAGTCGCATCGCATGAGTGGCTGGATCTGTTCCCGTCGTCCAAAGTCTATCATCTCCACACGGAGAATTATGACCATTTTCTCTTGCTTCTTCGACTTACACCAGTTAGCAAGCGAAGATACAAGCACAACATATGGAAATTTCGGTTCGAATCAATGTCGTTGAGGTCAGCGGATCTTCCTCAAGTGATTAATGATTGCTGGATGAAAATCTGGAGTTTATGCGGAATATCGAGAACGGCAGAATCTGTTTGATTAATTGGGATAAAAATTTATTTGGTTAAGTGAAGAGGAAGGTCAAGGAGTACAGGTTGATTCTGGACGTGGTCAGCCTAATTCACCGGCAAATTGGAGATTGGCTCGAGATACCAAAAGTAAGCTGCAAGAGGAATTAGATAGAGATGAAATGTTGTGGAAACAACGGGCCAAGACCTAATGGCTCGCGGAAGGAGATCGAAATACGAAGTATTTTCACTCTAAGACTACTGCTAGAAATACGCGTAATGAAATCACAGCACTCCGCGATGGCGCAGGTAACCTGGTTGAGGATAAGGCTGGACTGAGCAGTATTAATTCGAATTAATGTGGACATATTTTCCAGTCTGCTAGTCCAACTGAGGAGGCTATTGATGATGTTATACAGACTATGGGATTGAGATTGGACTCGTCTATCAACCGAGATCTTTGTTGGAGTTTCTCTCCATCTGAGGTAAAACAGGTTCTTTTTTACATGTTTCCCTTAAAATCTCCTGGTCCTGATGGTATGCCTGTTTTATTTTATCAATGTTTCTGGCATGTAGTTTGTAAAAATGTGACTGATTGTGCTCTTGCTTTTCTTAATGACCATGTTTTGGAACCCCAACAAAATTTTACCCATGTTGTGTTGATCCCTAAGTGTAAAACACCAGATACGATTACTGAATTTCGACCCATTAGCCTAAGTAATTTCATGTTCAAGATAGCCTCTAAAGCTATCATAAACAGATTGAAGACTCATATGAACACCATCGTTTTTTAAACCCAGCCAGCCTTTGTACCTAATCGTCTTATTACTGATAATGTTTTAGGAGTGTATGAGATTAACCATTTTTTAAAACAAAAATCGAAAGGCAAAGACTGTTTTATGGCTTTAAAGTTGGATATGAGTAACGCGTATGATAGAGTTGAGTGGGTCTTCCTGGATAGAGTCTTAGAAAAGCTAGGTTTTGAGCGTAGATTTATAGATCTAATTATGCTGAGTGTTCGTACTGTTTCCAATTCAGTACTTTTAAATGGTGAGCCACTTAACCCTATCCAGTTAGAGAGGGGATCAGGGAAGGGATCCCATTTCTCCTTACTTGTTCTCACTTTGTACTGAGGCCTTTAGTGCTCTTATTCGGGATGCTGAGGAGAGGGAGGTGTTGCGAGGGGTCTCTATAACCCCAAGTGCACCGAGGATCTCTCATCTTTTGTTTGCTGATATGATACCCTTCTGTTTTGTCATGCTAATACGACTACTGCTGTTGAGATTGGTAGAATTCTTAATTGTTATAGTCTAACTTTTGGGCAACAAATCAATCTTGATAAGTCGGCGGTGGTTTTTAGTAGAAATACGGGGAGTGAGAGGGTGGAGGAGATGAGGGGTTTTTTTACCGGTGAGAGTAGTGGAGAAACATGAGAAGTACTTGGGCTTCCGACTGAGATGGGGAGATCGAAAAAAGAAGTTTGCTACATGAAATTGAATCCCTTATAGCTAAATTTTGGTGGGGAAACGGTAATGAGTCTAAGATACATTGGGTGAATTGTCAAAAGTTATGCGATAGTAAAAGAGATGAGGGATGGGTTTGTGAGACTTGCGAGCTTTTAATCTTGCCATACTTGGTAAACAAATTGAATCCCTTATAGCTAAGTTCCCTGACTCCCTTTTAAGCCGAATTTTTAAAGCAAAATATTTTCCTACCTGTATACCTAGAAGAGCATATGTGGGGCACTTGATATTGTTCGTACGGGGATTAGATGGAGAGTGGGGAGTGGAGAAAGTGTGGATATTTGGAAAGACAATTGGATACCCCGCAATTATCATTGGAAGCCTTTTACTCCAAATTTACTAACTGTGGAAGACACTTCTGTTGCTATTTTGCGGCAAGAGGGAGAGAATCAGTGGAACGAAGAGCTAGTACGCGCTATGTTCTGGGATGTAGATGTTTCTGATATCTTTCCTATTCCTCTAACTTCTCCTACTGCTGATGATTGTCGAATTTGGCATTACAGCAGGAATGCGATTTACACTGTTAGAACAACATATTACCTTTGGAGGGAGATACGACGTGTGGAATTGCAAAATAAGCAGGGGTCTTCTAGTGCTAATGCTACAAATGTGAACTGGATTTGGAAATTGAAAATTCCAAATAAAATCCGTGTCTTTATTTGGAGACAATTGAAGAATTCTTTCCCCACACTAGACAATCTACAGAAAGAAACATTGTTACTGAAATTTGTCCTGTGTGCTACTGTAGGCCTAAGCCTATGCGCCATCTTCTTACAGACGTGCCTATGCTCGTTGTTTCTGGGCGGTTTTAAACTTGCCGAATTTTGCTTTTCCTTCAGATGGCCAACAGGTTTGGGACTGGCTTTGCTGTCTCCGGGAGAAAACCACTCGAGCGGACTTTGAAGTTTTTGTTGTGGCCTTATGGAGCATATGGGGAAATCGCAACAAGGTTGTACATGAGGGTACACGATTTGATCCATTGGAGTCCACATACTTTGTACACCAGTACATTAACATGTACATAGAAGCTCAAACAATTTTTTCGGGACCAAGACCGTCGAATTCTGCTACCTGCTGGCACCCACCTCCACCTGGTGAAATCAAAATCAACTTTGATGCCTCTATCATTACGCAACCAGCTGGAGTGAATCTGGGAGTTGTGGCGCGAGGAGCAGATGGAAACATCATTGCTTGGCAGACGAAGAAGGTTCCATTAATACAAGACTCGGAGCAAGCCAAGGCGTTAGCAGCCATGTTAGATGCAGATTTGGACGTCAATTGCATTTTGAACAGGTCATTTTTTAAGGGGATTGTGTTAATGTTATTCGCCAACTGCAACTGAGGAATATCTTTTTCCAATTGCGGACATATCATTGAGGAGACCAAAACCATTGCTGTTAGTTTCATTTCTTTTCGTTTTTCTCATGTAAACCGACTTGGTAATAAGGTAGCTCATACTCTCGCACATGATTTTCTTTCGAACAACAACGGTTTTGACCGTCTTCCCTTTGTAAACCCAGATTATCTGATGATGATTAGTAATCTATAAAACATCATTTCTACTGATTTAAAAAAAAAAAAAGAATTCGATTGTAATGGAGATTGAAAGCTTGTAAATGTGCCCGATCTTGTGATAGTGAAATCATTGATTTCTACACTGGGATACCCTAGTGAAAACAATTGGATCTTAACTCATCGTTAGATTCTATTGAGCAACTTGAGTAAAGCAAACTGTACAATTTGTGTACAACATGGTTAGATTCTGACTAGTTAACAATTTTAGTACAAGATGCATATTATAAGTTAAATTCATACATCATCACTATTGTCTATTGATAGTTCGATACACATAACTCGTGCAATAGAATGAAATGACGGATCGATGAGTCGAAGAGAACCAGAAAAGGAAGAGGAGGCAAAAGGAATGAGCCAAAAACTGATAAGCTGATGGGATAGATCACTGCATCAACAATTATCAGAAATGCATGCTTATTTTTTGCGTAAAAATGTTTTCATTTATTTTACACGTACTAGCTCGATACCACAAGTTTCTCACTTTAACTTTTTGCAGTATAACTTTTTCAACATTAACTATAAATTAATCTTAAACTGCAAACGTAAAATGTTCAATTATATTTTATAATGAAACTTAAGGGTGTAAAATTTCGTTATATAATTTAATTAAATATTTTATTTTTGCAGTTTAAGATTAATACGACGTCAAAGTTTGAAAAGTTTGATTGCAAAAGTCAAAGTGGGAAGCTTGTGTGCCGTGACATCAACATTACTACTTACTCCGTCCCGGAAATAGCTTCTCATTTTGCCATTTTAAGTCTCCAAAACAAAATTTCTCATTTCTTTTTCTTGACAATCAATCATACAACTTTAACATTAACTATATTCAAAAGTAAACCCAATCACATTATTTAATCCAATATTCAACTTTAAAAATCAATTTAAAGGATTCATTAGCTAGTATTATTCTATTCAAAAGTAATATATACATTATTTTCTCCAATCGAATGTAAACAAAAATAGAGCAATTACATTAATATTATTATTAATTTGTTATTATATCAACTGGATTGAAAAGATGGGGTGTGTTTGCTTGGTCAGGAATCGTTTAGTGTAAATACAACAGCATGAGAATCAGTGCCTTTTCTCTTCTTGCAACAGGTGGATAATAACATTGGCAGTGGATTGATAGATCAATCGATTGATAATACAGATCAAGTTATCCAACCGTGCAATTAATTACTGCTAGGAAGCAAATGTGATATATTCATTTACACTGTTCCACAACAAGTCTCTTGGTTATAAAACAAATGTGATCTATTTAATTTATATATGTTCAACGGCAAATGTTTTAGTTACTCCTTTCCGTTAAATTTTATCCTTTAAATTTACTTTTATTTGCATTTACTATCATTATTTAGTTTATTTGCGATAGACCGTTTCACAAATATAACAAATCATTATCACATACTCCATCCGTCCCGGTTGCGGCGTTCTTTTTAAAAAAATAAATAGTTCATTGTTTGTTGTTGGAGATAAAAATGAATAGCGCACAGTTTTATGTGAAAAGTTAAAGTAATGATAGAATATAAAAAAGTTGAAAGTGTACTTTTAGTTGTAAAATGTGTAATTTGAGTGAAAAGTTGAGATTGTTTGTTATTTATTGGGTGTGGGACAACTTTCTTTTTTGGGTAATATATGAAGTTATATAGGTCGGCTAAAAATGACAAATGTATAAAATTTTACGGGGCGGAGGGAGTAAAGAATATAAAAAGTATGAAAGATAAAAGAGATAAATGATAAAGAATGGAAAAAATATGGGGTTTAATTTTTTACTATTTTCGTAAATGAACTAAATTGGTAGGATGATACAAAAAGAAATATATATATATATATATATATATACATTTTTTAACGGGAAGGAGGACGTATTTAATTACAAACACAATATAACTAAATTCGAACATTGCAGGTATAAAAGATCCACATTATAATTGCATTATCTGCATTTATAAACATGTGATTTTTGTACATAAACATGCAATGTATGTAACAAATTATGTGATGTTTGATATGATCTCGGGGATACACGATCTAACCTAAAAAAATTTATTCATTTAATTAATTTAAATAAACACCCAGATCATAATTGATAATAACGATGTATTAACTTTAATTATTAGGTCTAGAAATACAAATTAAACTTTATTACTCCCTTCGTCTAATCTAGTACAGTATTACTTTTATGACTGTACCTCGAATTTAGTCCGGTTACAAAAATAGCAAAAAAGTACACCCACTAACTCCATTAACTCAACTATCCCTCTTACTTTTTTTTATTATTTATCATTATATATTTTATCTCGGGTCTCATAATTTCTCCATTCTTTATCATTTCTATTCCCAACGAAAAACTATTTTTGATTTTCTTAAAATGTGTCGAAAATAAATCATACTTGATTCATGGGTCAGAGGGAGTACTATGTTTGTCAATTCTGCATAACCGATCAAATGAACGTTGTACTAGTGTTTATTACTGTGAGATGAGAGAGGGGGAGTACTACAATTACAGCGGGCCACTACTGCAGATATTAATGATGCATCACTGTTTATGTACACTTCATGGATAGACGACGGATCATGGGTTGCTGCATCTGCTTTCCTTCCCTTTATAGCCCGTTGCACGTGTGGGATCTCATACTTTAATTAATTGTTTGACCATGATTCATCCCGTTAAAAAACTTGTTGAGTTCCATTTTCGACGTTTATAAATGGAAACATATGATAGAAACTAATTGGTAGAATGTTATTGCGGAATTCTCGTATTGGTAGGTTTTGGTGTAATGTTTGAGTTTTGTTGAACATTTATTATGCTCGTGTAGACTGTTGATGGCTAAAACCTCTAACACTAACAAACTAAACTATTACAAATATCTAGTCTATGACCCGCCTCCGACTTGAGGGATTATGATAATACTTGGGGATTCTTCCTTTGATCTTGCTTACCTTAAGGTCATGGACCTTGTACTATATTTATAGTTATCACATGCTTATGAGTTGTCTCACAAGATAATGTCAAATGTACATTTCAGATTTGGACATCAATGCTACCTTTGGCCCATGGCCCATTAGTGAACAGTAATCCAATACTAATATCAATGGGCCTGGGAGGGTAGTTTGGACCTTTCCCCTACTTGAGTACTGTTCCGCCTGTTGGGTCCGTGTTGGTCCCTCGGACAGATCTGTCTGCTTGGTTGATCTGCCCTTTGGTAACTCTGGATGTCCGAGCCAAGAGTCTCACGGAAGTATCTCGATGGATTACATTATACGTTTGGTCTTGATGTAATGGTGGCATCCGAGATTCTCTCGTCCGTCCGTTGGCATCTCTGTCTTGGCTGTGGATTAGAAGTCCTTTTCCCGGATAGCTCGGACTAGCTATGAGGTGTAGCGACTTTAGCGTCTTGGTTGATTCACTTTGTAGGACCATGTGAGGTCGGACCAAGATCTTGAATCGCTAATTATGCCGTGATGCGTTTTAGGACACGCTCTATGGCGCCCTTAACGGATTGGACACATGTCCGTAACAACATAGACGATTTTTATTTTTAATAAATTTTTACCGATTCAAAAAAAAAAAAAAAAACTATGCCCCAAAGAGTTTCAATAGAGTTTAAATAAGTTACAAAGTCTTATAAAAGTCCTACTCAGATTCAAAAAAGTCCATCTAGTTTCACATAAAAATTGTCTATGTTTTACATTTGTCTATTTTAATATTTTTCGCGGATCTGGATTGAAATTGGATTTTTAAGAATTGGATCCGAATCCGGATCCGAAAACGGTTTTAGTATAAAAGTCAATTGTTTAGGTTTTTCTTTCACTTTCTTTTCCTTCTTCATGTTTCTCTCTCTATCTTCGAATCTCTTTCTCTCTCTAAAACCACCACCCAACCACCACTAAATCCGTCGTAACTCCGTCGTCCGGCCACCAATACTAAATCCGATTGCATATTTGAGTAGCTCATAAGCACTAGCTCCGTCGTCGTCGTAACTCACTCAGTGTAACATAATTGTCTATATTGTCTAGTTTTTACATTATATTGTCTAGTTTATGAAAGAAATTCTCTAGTTTTTATATGATATAAAATTTACATTATATTGTCTAGTTTTACATTATCTTGTATAGTTTTTACTTGACCTGTTTTTAATGAATCCGGTTTAAAAGATCCGCGAAAAACCATCAGAAAGCCAAGTCGAGAAAAAAGATATAATTGTCTAGTTTTAATATTTGAAGGGGACTTTCGGGACTCTCCTACATATAGGGGTCTCTCGCAAGACGGACTCTAAATAAGTTGGGACGGTACTAATAGCAACAAGATGTACTCCCTCCGTTCCAAAGAAATCTTTTCATTTTTACTTTGATCGGTCAACTGTCTTCGACTTTGACCGCGAATTACTCTTAAACTAATAAATTTTCATTATATAATTTTATTAAATTATTTAGTATTATAGTTTAAGAGTAATTTGCGGTCAAAGCCGAAGACAGTTGACCGCAAAATAGTAAAATGAAAAGATTTCTTTGGAACGGAGAGAGTACATTTTTCTTCAAGGATCTATACATAAGAACTAAGATGTTAGACGTGATTGTTTTAGATTAATCTTAGAATGGATGACCAACTAACAATTCTGCTAGTGCGCATATGAGTGATAATAAAGTTCGCGAAAAATGACATTACAGTGGGGCCAGTATAAATCAAAGAGCAATCCAGAAGTAGCCATATATCACTACAAGAAATTACTGGAAAAACGATGGAAAGGGGCGACGGATTTTATCCGTCGCCCCTGTAGCGACGAATCGCTAAGGGTAGCGACGGATAAAAGTTATCCGTCGCTCTGTTAGCGACAGATAAAATTATCCGTCGCTACTTTTGTTGACCATAATAAAAAGAAAAAAAATAAAACAATTTTAGCGACGGATAGATCTATCCGTCGCTATATAGCCGGAAAATAAAAAAAATAAAAAAGTTAGCGACGGATAGATCTAGATCTATCCGTCGCTAAAAGCCTAAAAAATATAATATATCTCCACCACCACCTCCTTTCCTCCACCACCTCTCCTCCATTTCTCCTCTCCTCCGCCTCCACCACCACCTTTCTCCTCCCACCACCACCGCACCACCACACTGCCACCACCACCATCTCCTCCACCTCCTCCTTTCCTCCTCCCACCACCACCACCGCACCACACCCACCACCACCGCACCACACCCACCGCACCACCATCCTCCTCCCACCGCACCACCACTGCCACCACCACCTTTCTCCTCCCACCACACTGCGACCACCACCACCGCACTACCACACTGCCACCACCACCTCACCACCACTGCCACCACCACCATCCGCCTCTCACCACCACCACCCGTCTCTCCACGCCACCACTGCCTCTGGATCTCATCACCACCACCGCCATCGGATCTCCATCGTCCACCTCCGGATCTTCGATTTATCTTTTTATATATTTTCGGTATTTTAGGTATTTTAGATTGTACATTTTAGGTATTTATCTTTTATCTTTTTGTACATTTTCGGTATTTTAGTTTGTATTGTATTATTGTATAATGAATTTGTATTATTGTCATTGTATACAATTTTCGATTCATTGTATAATCGTATTGAATATTGTAGTTTCGATTTGAATATCAACCGAATTATTGTCCGATTTGAATATTGTAGTTTCGATAAATCAATATCTCGTATACAAATACAAATTGGATACGAATTAATCCGTATACGAATATAAAAATTCGAATACGGATTTTTTTTTTTTAAAAATAGCAATGTAACGACGGATAGATCTATTCGTCGCCACGTGGAGCGACGGATAGAATCTATCCGTCGTTATATTGGCGACGGATAGATTCTATCCGTCGCCAATAATCAATTTAAAAAAAATAAAAAAAGTCAAAAATGATAATCCGTCGTCCAATTGGACGACAGATTATCTATCCGTCGCCACAGCTCTAGTGGGGCGACGGAATTGTTATCCGTCGCCCGATCGTCGCATGAGGGCGACGGATCGTTAATCTTAGCGACGGATAGATCCGTCGCTTCTGCATCGCTTTTGTAGTGTATGCTGGCCTAATAGGTCATTATACAGTAATACTCCCTCCATTTCTATAAAAGATTTCAGTTTATTTTACTACAATTTGATCCTCTCTACTATTCTCGGGTTTTCTCCTTTTATCCATATATCCCAAAACTTTCTATTTGTAGGCCGACGTTTTTATGCATTCAGCTTTTACGATGAAATCCATCTGTTCCGAAGGCGTGCAATTTAAGTTCACTTTTCACTAGCTTTTCGGCTCCATTCATGAAACTTTATTTGACCATCGACTAATAAAAGTTTCACGTTGAACGCTAGCTTCTTTAACCAACTAGCTGGAAAGCTAGCTGGAAAAAGAAGCTAGTAAATGTAGCTTTTTTTTTAAAGAAGGAGCTTCTTATCTTTTTCATTCCGAAAATATCCCTAACCTATATTAACTTAAATTAGAATAAAGAAAATAAGAAACCATCTTTTTGTAAACCGGAAGGTCATTAGAATTCTCAACTTATATTTTATATTGTTGGATCACTTGTTATACATTTTGTGTACTTTTTTGCAACTAGCATAAGGATTAATGTATCCGCACCTCTTTAAAATGCATACATGTAGTACACATCAAATACTGATTTTTTTCATTACTAAGTTAAAATGCTCAACGATTATTTCTTTCAACTTCGGATAATTTTGATGATGTTATTAAAGTGGCGATGTAAAGTACATTAAATATATATTATAATTATTGGACAAAATATGATATATTATTATTTAAAAAACTATAGACTAATAATACGATAAGAAAGGTTAAAGACAAGAAAAATAAAAGTAATGCCCTTTTATGTCATTTTACAAAATACCAAAATTTTTCAAATTTAATTTGCTAAACACCTACATTTAAAACCAAATAACTTTTTCAAATTAGTAAATTCTAAAATTTTTCCACTAATTTCTAATGAGCCTTACTGTTGACCGGCCAAATGAGTGATAGGGCTGGTGTCCCATTTTTTAAGCCAACTCTCGCCTACTCCTTTGCCTTAATTACCGAGTTGGAAATTCAGTAGGGATTATAAAGGACACAAAGTCTCATGAGAGACGGTCTTTAAATAGAAACGACTTATGTTATTAAAAAAAATCATCCATATTATCAATCAAGATAAACTTTGATATTTGATTTGGAACAAAAGGTGTAGTAAAGGTAGTGACTTGAAAACGGAATAAATCTCCTTATGTCGAACTTGAGAATCCAAGCATTGGATACCTAAAATAAAATGAGGCTTTTTTTTTTTTTTTCAATTTACCTTAGACAAACCAAATACCATAATTTGATAGTATAGGCTGGTTGCGAAGTCCTGGGGCTTGAACTTACTGAGATTGTAACCATGCTCCCCTACAATTTTTTGGGCTCTGACACAACACCATTTAGAATAACCAAGATTGTAACCACAATGTGCTCGGACCAACCAACCATGCTTGTACATACCCACTGATCCTATGCAAACTGTACCCAGGATGTGTAATTCGTTAGAGATTGACTGTTGGTTCAACTTGCTTGGACGCTCAACTCGGCTCCAAGCAAGCGATAATGGATGTCACATGTAATATATAGTGTCATGATAAACTCTCTTTATTTTACTTGTCGAAAGTAAAGTGAACAACTGGCATGAGACGGGAGTATATATATAAGGTGACAGGGCTTGGAAAAGGAAATTTCGAAATCTTTGTCCCTGATTAGGAAACCACGGGTCCACGATGCGCTAAATGGATGCCACACTTAAAAGGTTAATCATCATTAAGCTCAAAATTAACAAGTTAATAATTCAGACACAACTTTTACAAACATTGTGCTACAAACTACCACAACACATTCATGAAATTCGAAATTTGTCTTTGAAAGGACGATATTTATGTTTAACTAATAACTTCCATTACATTAACTAATAAGTTGATATCTGATTAGTTAGCTGCTAACTGATTGATTAGCTGAAAAATTAGTTGATTATTGTAAAAGTATTTAATAAATTAATTAGTTGATAAATTAGATAATTTGCAATGAATTTGTTGATTTAGAAAATTGTGTTTGGAATAAAGTTAAAATTTTATAGTGTTGTTATATAAGCTGTCTAATAATAAAATGATGTGTGTAAGAAATAAATGATGGGTTTCATATTTTTAAGATTATTTGATTGATTTTAATGTTGTTTGATTGATAAGGTTGTTAGTATAATTCAAAAAGTAAAGATACACAAAGAGTAGAGTAGAAAGATATAAGGACAATTGTATAGTAGAGAAATACTGAGTTAAGGTTTCATTTTGTTAACTGTACAAGCCAAACACTTTCACTTTGTTTAACGGATGAATACTCACTTTTAACGCTATGACTAACTCACTCTCAACTCAAATAAACAATTTATACCCTAATCTGTCCCCTACTTTATTTTTTTCAATAAAACTAACATTATAGAACCAATCAAACAAATATTAAACCAATCAAATAACTTTAAAAAATCAAATACATCACTTTTTTTACACAAATTATACAATAACTCTATAAACCCTATAAATTTTTAACTCTTATTCGAAACACCATTTTTTTTAATTCACATCCAACTCAGATAACATTCATCAATTAAAATTTTCCTAATTCCGCTTGGCTATTTTAGATGTGCCCGCCTCTTTTAGGTACCTGGCTTTTTTGCTATTGTACCGCCTTTTTTCTTGAAGCAAGTAGCTAGTGATCTAGTAGCAAAAATTTATAATTTAAACCAACTATGGTACCTTTCTATGGTGCACTCTTTCACGTCTATCCCAAACCAATTCTTTGATCACGGTTTGGCATTTTCTTCTCCTCCTTTTCCTCCAAACAAATGTGTTGAATTCGGTTGGTATCTTTTCAATTCTTCTCATCATGGCCTCCTCCAATCTTGGAATTCGTTGCTCCTTTTCTGCGTTGTAGCTTGCCGGTGTATTGAGCATCAAATGCCTTTATGAAGCATGTGTGGGATATATATTTGGTGGAATTTCAAGATAACTCTTAATAGGCTCGAGAGGGTTAGTGAAAGATGTTGATGAGCCTGTATTTTAGGCTCTCATTTCGTTCTATTTACCAGCTTTCGTTCGTCTCTATTTGTCTTTCGTAGTGTATTTTGTGCGTTTTTATGTGTCTTGTGTTTTAGTTGTGTTCTACAGGTTTTCGTGTGTTTTGGAATGTTTTGGAGGAAGAAACGATCCCTTTGAAGGTCGTGTTCGAGAAGAAGCTCAATACTCCACTCAGAAATACTCAGAATTCCAAGATTTGCATGAAAAGGCCGCTGGTGGCGACCCAAACTACCTTGGTCGCGACCAGCGGTGAACTGCTTTCCAAGAGACCGCAGGTCTTGACCAGGAAGCCGCTGGTCACGACCGGCATTACCTTGGTCGCGACCAGCGCTGCAAATCTGTTTCTGCGCTATAACTTAGGCGATTTAGCTCATTATGAAGACACTTCTTCTTTCTTCGTTTTTTTACTTTTACTCTAAAGCAAAAACCCTAGTTATGGTTCTTTGCTTTGGTTGATCATTGATCTTGACTTGTAATCGTATTATTGACATCGGATTCACTCATTGAGGTTAGATTATCAATTCAATTCATTTTTCTTTCACAATCTCTCTTGTGCTTGATTTCTTGGTGAATGATTATGATATCGTCTTGCATGTTTGATTCGATTGTGATTGTCAATATGCATGCCAATCCTTGTGATATGAGTAGCTAATTTCTTCGATAGATGCGTTAGCTATTAAGGATTAATCGAATTGGGATTTTTACCTAGGGTTTGTTCATATGTGTTAAGCTTCTTCCCAAACTTCGTAAAAACCCCAATTTCGGTAGTCAAACTCTAAATCCTCAAACACTTTAATCGATTGATTTCTCTACTTCATCTTTTCAAAGAATGCTTTGGTTAACCTGAAATTGGTTGTTTAATTTACCAAAACCAACTCAATCATACAAACTGGTACTTGCAAACTCTTGTGTTTGATACTTGAAAACATCATAGTTGCCTAGTTAGCTCCTTGAGAACGATCTCGTAGTTAAGGCTTGTTTACTCAACGCTGCTTTAGTTACTTTGAATTTTATCAAGTACTAATTTGAGCACATCAAATTTGGCGCTCCTGCCGGGGAGTTAACTCCTAATGTGGTGTTTTTGAGTAGATAATTGTATTAGTTTGCTAGAACCACATGCGCTTTGCATTTCCTGGACTAATAGAAACTAAACTTCAGTTGAGATTTTTTCTAGTAGAGTTTCAGGAATGGCAGGATACAAAGATTACTATCAACCAGGAGAATTTAAGGTTGGTGGACCCGCGATAGTTCTGTCCAATAATGCCAGGAACATGGAAATCAAGGCTTATCACTTCCATGATATGCCAAGGTACCACGGGATGCAAAACGAGGATGTGATCAAGTTCCTGAAGGAGTTTGAAGGTCTGGTTGGGCAGATACCGACCACTAACAAAGTTTCAGATGAAGACATTAGGAAGAATGTCTTCCCAATCTGCATGCGGGACCGCACGAAAACTTGGCTTCTTAATCTGCCTGAGGGGTCACTGAACTCATGGGATGACATATACAGAGCTTTCATGGGCAGATATTTTCCCCATGCCAAGACCAAAGATATCCGTAACAAAATCCACCAGTTTGAGCAGAGGTACGATGAATCCTTCTATGAGTGCAGGGAACTGTTTAAGCAGCTTTTGGGGCAATGTCCACATCACAGGTTTGACAACGTCTCCCTGTGTCACATTTTCTACGATGAGCTCACCTGGGAGGATCAGCAATTGGTGGATGTAAGCGCTGGGGGGTCTATTCTAGAAGCAATTACTGCAGAGCTCGAGGCTGTTTTCGAGAAACTAGCTGCAAATTCTCAGCACAAGGGAGTTCGAGGTAAAAGAGCTAGTAGGGGTGAAAGTAAGCTCATTGAGGAATGCGAGGAATAAGTTTAGCAGGTGAGGATCCTTACTCCAGGTACTTTGCCAAACTCTCAACCTCATGAGAAGTGTGGCCTTTGCGGTAACTATGGGCATGGAGCAAGAAAATGCCAACTTCCAGCGACCATGGAGGCAAACCCAAATGAGAAAATGGTGAATTGGGTACAAAACAGGCAAAGAGGAAACTGGGTTCCCAAGGGGGATTTTGCAGGTAACAACAACTTTGCGCCGGATCGGAGTAATTTGAGCTATGATAACAACTTTTATGAGAAAGCTCCACCGACTGCACCAGCACCAGCTAAACCTCAGCAGGAACAAGAAACAATGGAACAGAAATTGAGGCGATTTATGGTCACCTCTAAACAGTACTATCATGACTCCACTAAGTGCTCAGAAAGGTTGAATCAGTCTGTGAAGCGATTGGAAGACGCAATGGGTCAACTCATGACTAGAGTTCAGCAGAGGCAAACAGGGAAACTACCTAGCACCGTGGAAAAAAGTTTCATGGTCAAGCTTACTGTGAGCGAAGAGCTGACATCACCGGTACAGGTAACCCAAGGAAGCACGGTTTGTTCTTGCTGCAAAGGACAGGTGACTATCCCGCAAGCTGCGGAGGCTGGAAGACTTGGTTTGGCTCAAATTCTTGAGCCAGGTGTTAAGGCATCCCCATCTCCTATGGTTTCAAAAGATCCAGTAGAGGAGGCGAGTGAGAAAACCATGGAAGTGGACCAAGAGGTCTCTAAGGAAACCAAGAGTGTTAGCGATTTTGACAGCTTTGACTCTTAGTAGGAATAGGAGAGGTTTCCGATGTGGTCGGCGTAGTGGATACTGGTTCTAGCTGCAACCTAATGACATTTGGCACTTACGAGGAGCTTGGTCTTAAGGGACCGAAGCCATTGAAGTGTATGATGTTACTAGCAGATGGGTCCCATAGCCGACCTATGGGAGTGATTGAGGGTGTCAAAGTTGAACTGGATGGAGTCGCAGTGTCTACCGATTTCGTCATAATTGAGTCGCCGCCTCAAGCACTTGGTGCGAAAGGCAAGGATACGATGTTGCTTGGGCGACCATTCATCAAAGCAACCCGCATGATTATTGACATCTACTCCCGTACCTGAACTTATGAGGTACAAGGAAAGCAACGAAAGTTGCATGCCTACTCTGATCCCATATTAACTGCTGATAGGCGCAAGGAGTACATGGGGGCATATTCTGGCCCCCTATACATTTATGCCAATTTGCAGGGTAGGGAAGGAGCAACGAAGGCTCAGAGCCTTTTTGGCACTAAGTGATCAAGATTCCTCAAGAAGTCGAGCTGACGACTATAATTATAAGCAACACCCGCCGATTGATGCGGAAGAGTCCTGTACTTGACTAGAAATGAGTATAAAATTTTGTAAGATGTTTCTTTCTCCTTTCTCTTGCTTGAGGACAAGCTTCTCTTTGTTAGGGGAGGGTGAGATGTGCATCTTGTGTTGTTTGCTGTTTGTCTGTTGTTTCCTTTGAGTCTGAGTTGATTGCTGGGGGCGAGCCCATTTTGCTAGTGTTAAACCCTTTTGATGCTTATGCTTTGAATCTTTTCTAATCAGTAGTGGGGGCAGGAAAAATTTTGTAAGTTTGTTTCCTCTATAAAAAGGAAGTCTAGTTAGTTCTTTAGTTCAAATAGCCTGTGAGAAGCCTTTAATGCTGATGAAAAAAATCTTGTGCCAACTTTGTTTTGTGTGATTTATGGGTAGAGCAATTCTTTTATTAAAGTTATTGTGCCACTTCATACTTATGTGTGCTCTTAGTAGTTGAGAATGTTAGGATTATCTGTTTAGATTTTGATCAGCAACCTAATGACTTATCTTAGCTCAGAAAGGTGATTAGTACTCTTAGTTCACTTGAACACTGTAAAAGAGGAAAATCACTAAGTACGATAGTCTAGCAAATCTTGTATAGGATGTTAGGTCTCGAAATGTAATTTTTATTTTCTGAAGAAGACCAAGAAGAAGGCATCCAGCAGGAAAAGTTCAACGGATTTGAAGACTTGAAGACTGCACAAGATTGCTGAAGACAAAGGTTTTTCAGATACCTATATCCAGATATCTTGAAGAAACAAGTGTTTCGAAATAAGTGTTGCAAAAAGATATATGAGATTAGAAGGTTTCTGAGATGAGGAAAGTGCCCACAAATATCTACACTCAGATACCTTAGACATAAAATATGCTTCTGAAAAAGAAATATATTATAACAAGTTGTTTAAACAAGTGGTATCTGGAGCTATGATGATCTCTGGAAAAGAACGTGCAAAGCCTCAGAAAGCTTGCATAGTTCCGTTGGCACTACAGGACAAAGTATAGTACAGTGCATTAAATGCGCGGACATATATGTCTGAACAAAAGCAGTAGCTTCTGAAGAAGAAGACAAACATGCTACAGTACTATACTCAGATATCAATAGTTTGAATTTGATTTAAGCCTAACGGATACTATACAAACGGCACTCAAATTCATCTATAAATATCAACACTTAGCCTGCTTGAGAACACACCTTAGACAATACAGAACTACATACTGAATATTCTCACAAGCTCTCTCAAGCAAATTACTTACCTTCAAGCTTTCCGTTGCGACCAAAGCTCTTGATTCTAAGTAGCACAAAAGTTCTAAGTGTCCTGATCCTTAACGAGCATTGCTATTTGTGAAAGAGTTGAACTAAGATTTCATATCTGAGCTTCATTCTCTTGAACACTTATCATAGACTTGGGTCAGTAAAGAACAAGATACCATATGTTGCAAAGTGTATTAAGTATACTTGATTCATAGAGCTATCTGAATAACTGAACAAGTTATTAAAGAAGCTCACCTGAAATTTACCTTAACCAACACCTTAAACGGCGTGGAGTACAGGAAGTACTTAGTTTGGGAAACTAAGGAATAACTTCAAGGTTATTGAGCACAGGAAGTACTTAGTTTGGGAAACTAAGGAACAACTCAAAAGGTTTCTGAGTACAGGAAGTACTTGACTGTGAAAGCCGGGGAATAACTCAGGGGGAACACTTGGTTGGGAACCTAGTGAATTTAGGAATCAAGAGAAGATATCTGTAAGGTTACCTCATTTATCTGTCTTAGTGGATTCTAGGTCTGAGAAAGGCCGAAGTGGGTTAGTTGAAGGATCACGCCACCTTCAGATACCACTATAAAAAGACTTGTGTTATTTACTTTCTACAGTTTATTACTTGCTTTACTTATCTTGCAAAGTACTTACACTTATCTTGATGAGCACGTGCACTTATCATAGAAAATTCTTCCGCTCTCTGAAATTAAGTATCATATATCTTCACAGATATCTGAGAAACTGTGTTTATCGACAAAAGTTTTAAAAGACTACTCACCCCCCTCTAGTCTTTTACTTTGCCGTTATCTGGACCAACAAGTGGTATCAGAGCGGGAGGTTCCCAAGCCTTCTGCACTGAACCTAGATCCCAGATAAGTGCCCACTAACTGCTTTTCACCTACACTTAATTCGTTTGTTTAGTGTGTCTGCTGCAGGATGTCTTTAAGTGACGCCCCAATTCTCAAGCCAGAGAATTATGAGAAATGGAAGAACAACATGATGCTCCACCTAGAAGCCATTAGTGACGAAATGATCGAAGTAATAAAGGATGGCCCAATAGTCATTCAACAACTCAAGCAAGTCATAGAGGTTTCTAATGGTTGAGACAGAGAACAAAGTGATGGGTCTTCACAGATAGATGCGTCAACTAGTGGGAGACCTGCCAGTCAAGTTATTTACGAACCAAAGCCCAGAGAGCTCTGGACATCGGAAGATGCCAAGAGAAATCGATTGGATGGACAGGCTCGTAATATCATCATACGTTCTACTCCAGAGCACATACGATTAAAGCTGTGGGTGCAAAAGCATGAAAGTGGCACGGCAATTGATTGAAGAAATGCAGGCCTTGAGAAAACAAAGGAAAATAAGTTCGAAGTTTTGAAGCTCAAATTCCAAAACTTTAAACAAGGTCCCACAGAGACTCTTGAAGAACTAGATTTCCGGTTTACAACACTTATGAGTGACATGGCTGCACTTGGTGAGAGTAATAGATATACCCAGTCAGAAAAGATTAAGACTATTGTGACAAGTCTAAATCATAACTGGGAGCACACAAAGTTTTTCTACTTCAACTAAGGAATGCCAGATATCACTCCTATGGAACTTTTCTCTCACCTTGCCACTATTGACTATGAGACAACCCAAAGAGAACAAACAACTGAGAAGTTGCAGAATGTTGCTCTAGTTGCTCTAGGAACTTCTGAAAAGAAGAAAGGTAAGGAGGTGACTGAGGATAAAGCAAATGGGAAAATATGTCAGTCGAGAAATTGAGAGAAGAAAAGCCAAAGAGAAGCTGAAAAAGCATCTAGGCTCAAACTATCACCAGTACAAAAATATGCAAAGCTCGCTGAACAAGCCAGCTCAGAAAGCATCAAGTACTGAGGAAGCAGAAATCGGAAACGATATCTGTTTCTATTGTCAGAAACCTGGTCATTTCAAGAAGGATTGCCCTGCCTTCAACAAACTAAAGACAGGTGACAAGAAAGATAGAAGAATCTTCAAAAGAAGTCAGAAGGCTATGCTCACTGAAGAAAGGAAAAAGATTCAACTCCAACTGGATGCTCTAGATATTGAGTCTGATTCTGAGGATGAGGATTCAGATGATTCCACACCGCCTTCCCCAGAAATGTGCGGTGTTTCTCATGAAGTAATTGACTTTGGTCAAAAGAAGAAAGAAGTGTGTGGAATGGCTGAAGAAATCTTTCCAGATATCTCCAACATTGAACCTTGTCTAATGGCTGATGAGGTAACACATACTTCCTGTTATACTTATGAAAGTGATGAAGAAGGAATCAAAGATCTGGAAAATCTCAGAAGAGAACTTGATCTCTACGAAAGAGAATTTCTAATGGTCCGAGCTAGAGCCGAAATTCTTGAAGAAGAAAAGAATTCTCTTGTAAAGGAAAATTCTCAAATACTCAAGATATCTGAGAAAAAGGATGCTGAAAATGCATTTCTCAAGGCTCAGATATCTGAGACCGAAAAGTCACATAAAGAAGCAATGGCCAATCTTCAAAAGAAATGTGAAGATCTTCTTTCTGAAAATGAGGAACTCAAAAAGAAAGAACTATCTTTTCAATCTTATGCCAAAGCTAGTGGCACTCTTACTGAAGTACAATCTTATTTAAGAGATCCTTCAGAAAAGAGAGGACTTGGGATGAACACACACAGAGACAGTTCCTCCACTCTGAATAAGAGTAATAAAGGTCGAACATTTGTCAGTGCTCAGCAAGGTGATTCCCAAACAATCTACAATATCGGACAGAAAGCTAAGATTGTTGACAAAGGAAAGGCAGTTGCAACCAAGCCTTTGTGGGAAAAACAAGTCCAAAGAAAAACTGTTGGGAATGTCTCTGAAAAGAAACATAACACTGAAAAGTGTAATCATCCACAGTGCTATGTCTCTCAAAAAGGAAAAATTGCAGGAGCTGATAAATTCTCCTATGTCACGTTTTCTGGAAAGAAAATAGATTATCCAGAGAGTAGCAAAGCTGCTGAGAAGAGATCTCAGATAGCACTAGGTTCTTGGAATGGTATTGGCTATAAAGCCATCGGGAAACAACTTACTCGTGAATACAAACAAGAGCAAGAATGATGGTTAAACGCTAGAATTGCTCACAGTAATTATCAGAAGTGGAAGATGAATCAAGCCACTGAAAATCTGAATGCCAGAGCTAGAAGAAATCTGGCTAGGAAAGCTAAGTTTGCTGAGAAGCAGACTCAGAAACCTGACAGGTATCTGAAAGCACGAAATGGAGCACCAAGGAACGCACCAAGGAAGAAAATAATTCTTAATGACAATGATACTAATCATTTAACTAGAATTCCTCCTTATGTTCATGTTAGACAAAAGAATGTTCCTAAGAAATTCATTCAAAAATGGATTCCTACTGGAAGATTCTTTATTCCAAATGGTTCCATTGTTGGTATGAGAACCTAATCTCCTGTTTCCTGTTTTGTGTAGAACACTCTAAAGACTAATTCGAAGTGGCATTTTGATAGTGGATGTGGGAAGCACATGACAGGAGACAAAGCAAATCTGATTGATTATAAAAAGTGCAATGGTGGACCAATTATCAGGTTTGCTGGGGGAGATGAAAATCCAACCATAGGTTTTGGCAATTTGAAGTTTGGAGCCCTTACAATCTCTGAAGTACTTCATGTAAAAGGATTGAAATATAATCTCCTAAGCATGAGTCAGCTAGTAGACAAAGGGTACACTGTCAAGATCAAGTCAAAACTATGTAAAGTGATTGACAATGAGTCAAAGAAGACAGTCTTGGTTGCAAGGCGTAAAGGAAATATTTATGTTGCTGATTGGGCATCCGCCACAACCAAAGAGTGTCTCATGGTGAATCAATCTGGCCACACTGAAGAAAATTGGCTATGGCATAAAAGAATGAGTCACTTGAATTTCAAAACTCTGAATAAGCTAGCTGTTAGGAATATCTGTTAGTATTTTGATCACTCATCACATGTTCTTATCTTAGCCAGATAGGTGATTAAGTACTCTTGGTTCACTTGAACATTGTAAAAGAGGAAATCACTGATTATGATTAGTCTAGTAAATCTTGTATTAGGATTATAGGTCTCTGAGTGTAATTTTTATTTCAAGAAGACCATGAAGATCAATCCTAGCAATGGAGCTTTTCTGAAGATTAGAAGACTGAAGATTGCACAAAGTTTATGAAGACACAAAGGTTTAGTCTAACTCAGAAAGACTATGTCCTTAATCCTTTCTTAAGTATATTAACTTACTTTCGAAATATGATTCTGGACATATGACATCATGAGTATGGAACATGCAAGCCATCAGAAAGGCTCATGTATCCATTGAGACTAAAGGACAATGAACAGTACTATGCATTAAATGCATCGGCAGAAATGCTGCAAAAAGCAAGTCCTCTCTGAAACATGAGATAGTGACTTCTGAGTACATAGTTCAAGATATAAACGGATATAATTTGATAGAGAGCACAATGGATACAATTCAAACGCCTCTCAAATTTATCTATATATATCACACACTTAGATGCTTGAAATACATACCTTAGAACGCTCTATCTTGCAAACTTACCATCAAGCAAAGTATTCTCTCAAGCACTCTACTATACTTTCTGAAAGCTTTCTGTTGCTTGAAGAATCACTAGTAGTTCTAAGTTGTCCTGAACCTTAACAAGATTGTTATTCGTAAAAGAGTTGAACTATCAGATACCCTTTCTGAAGCTCATTCTCCAGAACGGACACCAATTACTTGGGTCAGTAAAGAGCGGTATCATCCTTGAACAAGTGTATTAAGTAGTCTCGTTCTGTTTGGCTCTCTGTAAACATAACTGAAAAGTTATACAAGAAGCCTTTCTAACAAAACCTTATAACCAACACCATCAAGGCGTGGAGTAGAGGAAGTACTTGATTTGGGAAATCAGGGAACAACTCCAAGGTTATCTGAGTAGAGGAAGTACTTAGCTCTAGGAGCTGGGGAATAACTCAGGGGGAACATTTGGTTGGGAACCATTTGTTTAGGAATCTTAGAATAGGATTATTGTAAGGTGAACTCAATTATCTGTTCTAGTGAATTCTAGGTCTAAGAAAGACCGAAGTGGATTAGTTGGAGGATTACGCCACCTCCAGATACCACTATACTTGCTGTGTCATTTACCTTTCTGTATTTACATTTCAGCAAAGCACACACACACACACACACACTTATTGTTTCTGCACTTACCTATCTTAAAGTCTTCCGCGCTCTGAATTTAAGTATCAAAAACCCCCAGGTTTCTGAGAAACTGTGTTTATCGACAAAAGTTTTAAAATACTATTCACCCCCCCTCTAGTCTTTTACTTTGCAGTTATCTGGACCAAAAAGTGGTATCAGAGCAGGAGGTTCACAAGCCTTCTGCACTGAACCTAGATCCCCAGATAGGTGAAGAAACTTTGTCCCTCTATGAGGACTATATAATTTATGTGTTAAGTGTGCAGGTATGTCTCTGAGTGATGCGCCCATTCTGAAACCAGAAAACTACGAGAAATGGAAGAACAACATGATGCTCCATCTGGAGGCCATTAGTGATGAGATGATCTATGTCATCAATGAAGGGCCTATCAAAATCAGACAACTCAAACAAGTTACTGAGGTGTCTGATGGAAGAAAAGCCTCAGACAAGGAAGATGGAAGCGAGGATATGGCTGCTAGTGATAGTGGTCATGTTGCTCGTGGAACCATTATGTATGAAGACAAGCCAAGAGAGCTGTGGACATCTGAAGATGCCAAGAGACACAGATTGGATGGTCAAGCTCGTAATATAATCATCAGATCGACACCTGAGCACATACAGTGTAAACTGTGGGGTGCTAAAACGGCGAAAGTTGCCTGGCAATTGATTGAAGAAATCTGTGCCGGAACTGAGAAAACCAAAGAAAACAAGTTCGAAGTTCTTAAATTGAAGTTCCAAAACTTCAAACAAGGTCCCACTGAAACTCTGGAAGAACTTGATTTCAGATTTACTACTCTTATGAGTGATATGGCTGCACTTGGTGAAAGCAATAGATACTCCCAGTCAGAAAAGATTAAGACTATTGTCAGAAGTCTCAATCACAACTGGGAACACACTAAGTTCTTTTATTTCAATCAAGGGATGCCAAATATTACTCTAGTAGAGCTCTTCTCTCATCTTGCTACTGTAGACTATGAGACAACTCAGAGAGAACAAACAGCTGAAAAGCTACAAGTGTTGCTCTAGTTTCTCAAGGTTCTTCTGAAAAGAAGGATACCAAAGAAGCATCTGAAGAAAATGCTCTTGCAGTAAGACACATGAAGAAATTTTTGAGTCAAGAGATTGAGAGAAGAAAAGCTAAAGAAAAGCTGAAAAAAGCATCTTGGCCCAAACTATCATCAGTACAAGAACATACAAATGAACAACTCTCTGAACACCCCCATTTAGAAAGGTGTTAGTACTGAAGCTGCAGAAATAGGAAATGACATCTATTTCTATTGTCAAAAGCCTGTTCACTTCAAGAGAGATTGTCCTGCTTTAAACAAGCACAAGACAGGTGACAAGAAGGACAAAAGAAATTTCAAAAGAAATCAAAGGGCCTTACTGACTGAAGAAAGGAAGAAGATTCAAATTCAACTTGATGCTCTAGACATTGAGACAGATTCTGAAGATGGAGATTCAGATGACTCAAACCTACCATCACCAGAATTGTGTGGAATCACCCACAATGTAATCGACTTCGGTCTTAAGAAGAATGAAATGTGTGGAGTTGCTGAGATTGCTGGTCCAGACATCTCCAACATTGAAATGTGTCTTATGGCTGATGAGGTAACTAACAATTCACAATTTCTGTACTATGAGAGTGATGATGGAATTGAGGATCTGTAGTTGGTCAAGAGTGAATTGGATCGTTATGAGAAAGAATTTCTGGAAGCACAATCCAAAATCAGAATTCTAGAGGAAAGCAAGAAATTCTTGAAAAAGAGGTTTCCACTACAAAAAAACAGGGGTTTAGCGACGGAATTATCCGTCGCTAAACCCCTGCCGATCCGTCGCTAAGGCCTTAGCGACGGATAGACGCCCGTCTTAATGACGGGCGTCTCTAAGGTGAATTAGCGACGGATTTGTATCCGTCGCTAATAGCCACATAATTGGCGACGGATAGGGCGTCGACCCTCCGTCGTCATTAGAGACGGATAATTATCCGTCGCTAAACAACGAATTAGGGCGTTCTAGCCCGCCCTAATTCGTAGTTTAGCAACGGATAATTATCCGTCGCTAAACTACTGTTTTTTTTAATTTTTTTTTAAAAATTATTTTATAATTTTCACCTGTTTTTTTTCAACGAATATAATAGTGATATGTCACAAAGGAGAAATTGCATTAATTAACAAGAACGATTCGTCCAAAAAAAAAATTATCCAAAATAAAGTCTACATATCCGAATATAAATCCAAATATCCAACAAAGTAAAAAGTAGCATAGTATCCAAAATATCACAACATCACTAAGACGAGGGGTATTACGCTCATATACAAGCGCAGAGCTCTTCCATCCTCTGATTCATACGAGCCTGCTCATCCCTGAGATTTTCAATCTCAGTCTGGAGAGGAGTCACTGCTTCATTCACCATCTGCTCGACCTGCCCCTGTGTGTAAACACCACCATGTCCCTGAGATTGCTGCTGGGACACGGAGAAGCTCTGCGTCAGTGTCTCGCCATAACTACCAAGACCATAAACCCGACTTGTTGTCGGGGTTGACCATAGAAAGATCCGGTCTTGTTCTTCCACGGACAACTCCTCACCTCGGCGACCTCTCCGCCATGATCCGCTCCACCTCACTGTAATAGTCAAGTGTATCTGAAATGAGCTACAATTTCATATTTAATTTATAATACACATGCATATACAACTGTTGTAACACTTAGCAAATACACATACCGCAATAAGCTCAAATTACGGTCCACCCAAACGCCGTTCTTGAACTTCCCCATCTTCATTTGCTCTAGGCAAGTCTTGGGTTGGTTCAGTTCACTAAAGAACATTATATATTGCAACAAGTAGTTAGTAAGTTGGTAGGAATGCAAACAAGTGGTAAATTGGTATAAATGAAAGCAATACACATGTGTACAAATCATGTTGTAATCGAACACACATATATACTTACCGACATCGGCGATCATGACAAGGATGACTCGTGACCGAAGTGATGCTCAAGAGCCCTTACCATCTCATGGCTCGGTCAAATTGGTTACACTGTTCTTGTAGGGTGATCCTCGACGTGATTAAGTCTCCAATACTCATGCCACATAGCCCACTCTTCGTCCCCAATATGCCTATACTGTGGCGGCTTTCCTTTGTCTCGGTATTTTTTCATGTCAGCCACAATATGCCTATACAGGTCAGAGCCCAAACTCTCGAAAACAGGCCACATCTGGGGAATAAGGCCAGTCGGAATGTAGTATTTTTTCTACATTCCAATTCCATTCAAAGTAAAAATTAATGCCCCAAGGTCACAATTTCAAGATAAACAATGGTGACTAACATATCACCCAAGTGGCTAACATACCACACAAATTGTCCTAGAATTTACTAACACAATGGTGACAAACATATCACCCAAGTAAGTGGCTAACATACCACACAAATTGTCCTAGAATTTACTAACACAATGGTGACTAACATATCACCCAAGTAAGTGGCTAACATACCACACAAATTGTCCTAGAATTTACTAACACAATGGTGACTAACATATCACCCAAGTAAGTGGCTAACATACCACACAAATTGTCCTAGAATTTACTAACACAATGGTGACTAACATATCACCCAAGTAAGTGGCTAACATACCACACAAATTGTCCTAGAATTTACTAACACAATGGTGACTAACATATCACCCAATTAAGTGGCTAACATACCACAACAAATTGTCGAAATATAAAAGCTTACCCGAAGCTCATCAAAGTAGAAGTGCTTCGTCTCAGCCTTGAGTGTGCTCCACTTTTCGCCTCCCTGGCCCGGAAACTCCCTCCTAAGCTTGAATATCTCATGCAGGTCGTCTGAAGATTGCTGAGGCCACAACCTGCAGTTATGAATGACATATAGAAGAGTACATATATTTATTAGACAATTCATGTGACATATATATAAACACTTATCTTAAGTTATGTTCTACAAATGTATATATAATACTTACTTCCTCCTGCCATTAGGGAACAACACCAACTTCCCCTCCCACGTAGCACCATCGACGATCTCGGTATATGGACACCCGTCAGGCGGGTACTGTCCTGGCCCATAACCACCACCAGACGTCCCCATGCTCGATCCACTGGGAGTCTGACTAACATGAGAGTAGCTGCCCGATCCACCAGGGCTACTCTCAGCAGTCAGTGGTGAACCCAGGGTCCCACTAGAGCTGGGAATCTGGTAACTACACTTTCTTTGCCGGGGCATCTGCAAAAAACACATGACAAACACAAACAAATTGTATTAGTATAAATGAAGACATGAGTTGGCATGTAATGGAAAAAGTAAGCATATAACAATTAAGATACATATACTACTCTACACTACACACATACTCTGATCCTCGTCACCAATGGTTAAGTCTACATATATGTCTTCGTGCAGGTCAATGTACTAATCACGAGCGTCTGTGGATTTCTCATTGTTTCATCGACAACCTCTTCTTGGTACGAGTTGGTAGTTGATTTGTCCTTATGAACGTACTCAACTCGAGCGGGCTTGTATGTGTATCGCGCCAACCAATCGCCTTATCGCGTTTTAGCTTGGATATTCAATGAACATCACTTGACGTACGATCCGCTAAGATAAAGGTTCGCATTAGTACGGTACCTCCTCCTATGGTTAATCTCAACCATTTGATATTGCTCGTACACCCTCGTACCATTTTGACCGGGATCATACCAGTCGACATCAAACAGAACAGTTCTTTTCAGAGGTACACCGGCATATTCAAGCCTCACAATTCGTTTAAGTTTTCCATAGAAATCAAACAAATCATCACCTCCATTTTGATCAGCCCCTTTCACACACACCCCACAATTGCTAGTAGACTTGGACGTGTCAGAATCCATTGTGTGAAATCTAAGACCATTTACTATATACGATGGAAAAACGGATACTCGACTGAATGGCCCATCTGCTAAAGACTGTAAGTAAGGACATGTGACTTGGTTTGCAGGATCTCGGACATAATCCCCGAACCAATCAGGAAATTCAATTGGCAACTTCTCTTCAAGCAGTTCTTCAAGTGTGTCATCTACCATATTTGGATCCATCTTCAGACAACTCTTTCTGAAAACGCTGTGGACATGATGACATGATTAGATAGTAGTTAGAAGTTCAAATTTATGTGTTATAATAAGTAAGCTGCTCACCTAGCAAAGATCTTCATAAATTCATCAACTTCAGCACAGTTCGAGAGGACATAATAGTGGCCTGCCTTCACCTCCTTATCTGTCAGCCATTCTGTATTCCTTTCGCCCATAGGTCTACCTGAGATCCTAAATATTGAAAGTGTAACTTCATCATCCTTTTGAACTTCATACGCGTCTGCATTTCTGGCCGGTCTAGATGCCTTAGTGGGCACGTGGTCTCCAAAGTAATAGCTGCAGAAGATGGCAGCTTCCTGTCTCACGTATGCATTGGATACATCCATCGATACTGAAGTTGCTGACGTACTTCTTCAATTTTCCCAAATACCTGTAAGTTGTATATATATTTAGGTAAGATAATGTTCCTTCGGAAATAAGAACATTTTACGTAAATGGATTCCTTTATTACACACCTCTCGAATGGATACATCCATCGATACTGAACCGGTCCAGCAAGTCTCGCTTCATGTGGGAGGTGAACCGGAAAGTGCTCCATAGAATCAAAGAAGCTCGGTGGAAATATACGCTCAAGCTTGCATAGAATCAATGGTATGTTGCTTTCAAGATTTGCTAACACTTCATCCTCAAGCACCCTTGAGCATAAATTCTTGAAAAATAAGCTCAGATCGGCGAGAGCGCTCCATATAGGCTTAGGTAGTAGTTCTTGAAATGCAACAGGGAGAAGCCTCTCCATGAACACATGGCAATTGTGGCTCTTCATCCCATACATCTTTGTCTTCTTCAAATCCACACACCCTCCCAAGTTCGATGCATAACCGTCGGGGAACTTCAATCCCCTCACCCAGTCAAACAGCTTGTTCCTAGCTTCAATGTCAATTGTGTAGGCTGCCTTGGGCCACAGTCCCTTATCATTCCGCTTTGTCAACTCCGGCCTATTACAAAATGTAACCAACTCAGATCTAGATTTAACTGTATCCTTTGTTTTCCCTGTAATGTTGCAAATCGTGTTGAAGCAGTTTTCGAACACGTTCTTCTCAATGTGCATGAAATCCAAGTTGTGACGGATAAGAAGAGTGCTCCAATAAGGCAAGTCCCAGAAGATGCTTCTCTTCTTCCATCCACAATTTTTGCTAATTTTATCGTTATGCTTCTCCGACCCAAGTTCGCCATTTCATAAGACCTAGCCTTTCTATCTCTGCAAGTATCTGTGCACCAGTAAGTTTTGTCGGGGGCCCTTTCATTTCTACTCGACCCCTCAAGAATTGAGTCTTGTTCTTCCTGAACGGATGATCTTTTGGTAGAAACCTACGATGATCAAACCAACATTCCTTTCCGCTCTCCTTCAGTCTAAATGCACTACTGTCGTCCAAACAATGTGGACAAGCATTAAAGCCCGCGGTTTTCCTTCCAGATAGCATGGAGTAAGCTGGAAAATCACTCACGGTCCACAATAGTGCTGCTCTCAAGTTCTTCTTCGTTGACACATCATATGCTGGGATACCTTTTTCCCACAATTCGATCAGCTCCTTGATTAGGGGCTGCAAGAACACATCCACCTTCTGTCCTGGATCATATGAACCGGGCACCAAAGCAGTCAAGAACATGAACGGTTCCTTCATGCACTCACCGGGGGGCAGGTTGTACGGTGCCAGCATAACTGGCCAACAAGAGTACTTCCGGTCACTTCCAAAGGGGTTAAAACCATCCGTACAAAGGCCAATCGTACATTTCTAGGCTCCGATGCAAACTCCGGATAGCTCTCGTCGAAGTGTTTCCAAGCAGGTGAGTCTGATGGATGCTCCATTCTACCCTCTAACGGGATTACTCTCTCCTTGTGCCACCGCATTTTATCAGCACAAGCACTTGAAGCGTACAACCTTTTCAAACGAGGTGCTAGAGGGAAATACCACATTTTCTTATGTGGGAGATTTTTCTTCTGACGTTTCTTTGAGGCGCCCTCCTTGTAACGCTTGTACCGGTCCTTACCACAGAACTTGCACTTCAGTAGATCTTTATCCTCCTCCCAATAAATCATGCACATACCCTCACAACAATCTATGGTTTCCATGGGCAACCCCATCCCTCGCATCTTTTTCTTCGCCTGGTAAAAGTTGGTGGGAACTAGGTTTTGTTCTGGACAAAGCTCCGACATTACTTGTACCCATTCATTGAAGCTCGATTCAGATTGCTGGCCATTAGCCTTACAACTCATTAGCCGAGCCAACAATGACAATTCGGTGTGCTTACACCCCGGATAAACCGGCTTCTTTGCGGATTCCATCAAGTCGAAGAAGACCTGATCCTCAGGATTCGGAGGCTCCTCCGCATCCCCCTCGGTTACTGGCTCCCTGGTGTCCATGAACTCTGGACCCGCAATATCATATACCATTTGCTCAACCCGTTCATGATCATTATTAGCATCAGATGTAGAAGTATTTTGAGTACTTCCCATCACAGTTTCCTGTTTTCTTTTACGCTTCCCCAAATTCTCATAATCCATGAACGACTTGTATGTCTCACCATGAGAAGTCCATACGTCATACTCAGCTACAAACCCCTTACGTTTCAAGTGTTCCACTACCGTTTCTGGAGGTAAAAATTGCTTATTTCTACATTTATACTGGGTGCAAGGGCACTTCATCATCCCCCCACTCAAACAATTAGTCTGTGTCAGTGCAAATGTAACGAATGCATCAACCCCTTCCACAAAACTAGGTAAAACTCTGCCATTAACTATCCTTTGGTACATCCATGAACGATCGGTGTTCATTGGATGATTATATAACCTGACACGTTTGAATTGATTAGATCGTATTTTTTCAACTCGATTCCCATTTCCCCATTTCTTGCATGTTATAAAGTTTTTGTCTCTTACCAAAATTCCCATTACAAATAAAGCATTCCAACCCTTTAATACGAATTTATAAATTATAAATTACATGCATTTTACGAATGTAATCACCAAATTATATCAACACACTTCATTAATTAAATTCTCATAATTTATAATCTAGTACATGTATTAATTCATCAAATGAAACAATTGCAAATCTTAATTAACATACTTAACATACTTAAATAAAAAATACGACATACTTAACATTATACTAATTAACAATTCAAACAATTGCACATCTCAAAGTTAATTAACTAGATAGTAAACATATTAAATTAGTCTAAATTAACTAAATTTTTCAAATATGTCAAAAAGTTAGGGTTTCAAAACGAGGTACTAAATCTTCATAATTTTACTAAATATACACCAATATAAAATTAATTAAAAGCCCAACATACTTACAAACATACTAACATTATACTAAAAATTCAAATTCACAATCAATATATATCAATTGCACAACTCAAAGGTAAAACATTACCTAATTACCTCTAAACTAAGTACTATATACTCTCCATTTACATTCAATTGCTCAAATTAGTCCAAAGTAACAAAATCCCCAAATATAAAAAATTAGGGTTTACCTTCGAATCCGTAGAAATGAGCGGATGGAATTTGAGATTGACGGCAAAATTGACCTCCTTGATTCACGAGCTTCGAATGGACACGAAGAATGGACAAAATGGTTGAGATTTGGACCGGAATGGCTTTGGCCGAAATGGGGAGAAGAAAGGAAGAAGAAGAAAAAATGGGGGAGGGAAGCATTCTGCTTCCCGTAATAACCTGTAACTCTAGCGATGGATAGAATATCCGTCGCTAATAGCGACGAATATTCTATCCGTCGCTAGAGTTGCAGTTTTCCGTTTTTTTTTTAAAAATCTGGTCAACTAATCTAACGATGGATAAGCATTTCCGTCGTTAGATTTAACGACGGATAGTCTTATCCGTCGTTAAATAACGATGGAAAAGCTTATCCATCGTTAGATCTAGCGACGGATGTTATCCGTCGCTAGAGCTAGCGATTCGTCGCTAGCTAGCGACGGATAGAATCCGTCGCTAGCTTTCCGTGGCTAGAAAAAGGGTTTCTTGTAGTGTTCTTAGCTAACCAAAGTATCTGAGAACAAGAACGCTGAAATAGCCTTTCTGAAAGCTCAGATATCTGAGAATGAAAATTCTCACAAACTAGCCTTGGATGAACTTAATAAGAAAATGATGAAGCTGCTTTCTGAGAATGAAGAACTCAGAAAGAAAGATCTATCCTTCCAATCTTATGCAAAAGCTAGTGACACTCTCACTGAGGTTCAATCCTATCTGAGAGATCCCTCTGAGAAAGGTTGACTTGGACTTGATGAACAATCGAGTAATTCATCTCCTCTGAAGAAGAGTGATGAAAGGTTGACCTTTGTAAAAAGTCAACAGAATGGTTCTTCAACCACCCATAGCATTGGTCAGAAAGCTAGGGTAGTTGACAAAGGAAAAGGAGTAGCAACTCAGCCTTTGAAAGAACAACAAGTTCACAAGAAACATGTGGATAAGGTTTACGAAAGAAACACAACCCTCAGACATGCAACCATCCACATTGCTATATTACTAGGAAGGGAAGAATTGCTGGAATAGGCAAATTCTCAACTGTACCATTTTATGAAAATAAAGATGGTGCAGAAACTAGTAAGGCTTATGAAGAGCGCATTCAGAAAGCCAAAGGTGTTCGAAATGGCATTGGCTATCGTGCTATTGGAAAAGTTCTTCTACAACAATATAAGGAAGGACAAGAACAATGGCGCAAGGCTGATATTGCACGTAGCAATAGCCAGAAGTGGAAGAAATCTCAAGCCACTGAAAAACTGAATGCTAGAGCTAGAAGGAACCTGGCCAGAAAGGCTAAGTTTGCTGAAAAGCAACCCCAGAAACCCAGGGTCCAGAAAGCACCAAAAGGAACACCTAGAAACACCTCAAGAAGGAAGATTGAGATCAAAATTACTGATTTTATTGCATCTCCTTCTGATCAAGTTAGACAAAAACAAACTCCCAAGAAATTCACTATAATGTGGATTCCTACTGGAAGAATGTTTAGTCTAAATGGTTCTATCTCTGAAGCAAGAACCTAACTCCTGTTTCCTATTTTGTGCAGAACGCCTCTTGGACTAAGGCTCAATGGCTATTTGATAGTGGATGCGGAAATCACATGATAGGAGACAAAGCAAATCTGGTCAACTACAAAGCTTGCAACAATGGACCAGACATCAGATTTGCTGGAGGAGAATTAAATCCCTCTTTGGGATTTGGCAACGTCAAATTAGGATCATTAACAATCACTGACGTATTACATGTTAAGGGTTTGAAATATAATCTATTTAGCATGAGCCAGTTTGCAGACAAGGGATTTACTGTGAAATTCAAAGCAAAGTATTGCAAACTTATTGACAATGAGTCAAAGCAGACAGTCTTGGTTGCTCGGCGGAAAGGCAGTCTTTATGTTGCCGATTGGGCATCTGCCACAACTGAAGAATGTCTCATGGTGAGTCAATCAGGTCACACAGAAGAGCACTGGTTATGGCACAAAAGAATGAGTCACTTGAATTTCAAAACTCTGAACAAACTTGCCAAGAAAGAGTTAGTGGTTGGCCTTCCCAAAACATCTTTCAGAAAGGATGGTATATGTTCTGCCTGTCAGATGGGGAAACAATCCAAAATCTCTTTCAAGTCCAAAACCAGACACTCTAGTGTTAGACCACTGCAACTATTACACATGGATCTTTTTGAATCATCTGTAACTAGTTATGCAGGAAAGAAGTATGGTCTGGTTGTTGTAGATGACTTCTCAAGATTCACTTGGGTTGTCTTTCTGAAGCACAAATCTGATGCTAGGGTGGAGATACCAAACTTGCTGAATAAGCTTGAAGTCATGAAAAATGACAAGGTATCTGTATCGAGCAGACCGTATGCGAGTTTGTCAACCAGTACATAAAGGAATTTTGTACCAGCAAAGGTATACAACACCAACTTTCCTCTGTAAGAACACCACAACAAAATGGTGTTGCAGAAAGGAAAAATAGAACACTCAAAGAAGCAGCAAGGACAATGCTAGCTGACACTGAGATAAGTGAAGTTTATTGGGTTGAAGCTGTAGCTACACTCAGAACAGATGTTTGATGAACAAACACCATGACAAGACCCCATATGAACTCTTAGTTGGTAGACCCCCTAATATCAAATATCTAAAAGTATTTGGTTGTAGATGTTTTGTTCTTAACAAATGAAAAGAGTATCTAAGAACATTTCAACCAAAGGCAGATGAAGGCGTGTTTCTTGGTTATTCTATGAATATCAAAGCATACGGAGTTTACAACAAAAGAACAAAGAAGATTGAAGAATCAGTTCATGTTGTATTCTATGAAGGAAGCAAGAAAACACCCCTTGCTGATGAACTCTCAGAAAGGTTCAAGGAACTAATGATAAAGGATTCTGAAGAGGAACCTTCAGAAAGGAAAAATATCATTATGGAAAGGGAGGATGACTCTGATGAAGAAAAGCATGAAATGCCTAGTAACAACCAGATAATTCTCAGACATGATGAAGAATTTCCTATGCGAATTCCAGAAATGGAAACTGAAGATGTTCATCAGAGAGCTAACTCTGGAAATGACCTCTCTGACACGCATGTCCCAGAAAGCTCTCACACTGAGCAAGTGTCAGACATTCACCGCCCTTCTGAGTTGCAAAATGTCTCAAATACTGAAGAAGTATCAAGTCATAATCATAGTGATTCACATTCAGATGTTGACCCTACTAGCCCTAAACCCATGATGAGATGGATCAAGGACCATCCTGCAAAATATGTGATTGGACCAATCAATCAAGGTGTTAGGACTAGGAGAGCAATAGCTGAAAATGCTAATTCTCTCTTTGGATGTTTTATCTCAAACATTGAACCAAAAACTATAGAAGAAGCATTAAGAGACTAAGACTGGATCTCTGCAATGCAAGAAGAGTTGGATCAGTTTGAAAGAAACAAAGTCTGGAAACTAGTTCCATTTGTAGAAGGAATATCTGTGATTGGAACTAAGTGGGTTTTCAGAAATAAGATGAATGAATCTGGTGAAATAACCAGAAACAAAGCAAGGTTGGTTGCCAAGGGATTCACCTAGACTGAAGGTTTAGATTTTGATGAGTCATATGCACCAGTTGCCAGATTGGATGCAATAAGACTCTTTCCGCCTTCTTGACTCATAAAGATTTTAAAGTTTATCAGATGGATGTCAAAAGTGCATTCTTGAATGGTGAACTTGCTGAGGAAGTCTATGTTGAGCAACCATCTGGCTTTGAAGTTTCCTCAGAAAGTAAAATGGTCTATAAGCTCTGTAAAGCTCTTCTGATTTAAACAGCTCCAAGAGCATGGTATGACACTTTGGCCAAATACCTTCTGGAAAGTGGTTTCAAGAAAGGTGAAGTTGATAAAACTTTGTTTACTTTAAATCATGATGGGAAACTACTCCTAGTTCAAGTATATGTTGATGACATCATATTTGGATCTAAGGACAAACAACTTTGTGATGACTTTGCAAATCTCATGAAAAGTAAATTTGAGATGAGCATGATGGGAGAATTGAACTATTTCCTAGGGCTGCAAGTCAAGCAACTCAATGATGGAATATTCATTAGTCAGACAAAGTATGCAAAAGACATGCTCACAAAGTTCAATCTTAAGCCTTCTGAAAAGAATGCTAAGATACCTATGAGCATAGGAACCAAGATGACCTATACTGAATCAGATAAGAGTGTTGATGAACACAAGTATAGGAAATTGATAGGTTCACTACTTTACCTTCTTTATGACACGATATTCAATATGCAGTTGGAGTGTGTGCTAGATTTCAAACAAATCTAATGCAATCACACTACAACACTGCTATGAAAGTATTAAAGTATGTGAAAGGTACAATAGATGTAGGGTTGTGGTATCCTAAAGAAAGTGGATTGAGTATGGCTGGTTACTCAGATGTTGATTATGCTGGATCAATGCTTGATAGGAAAAGTACCTCAGGAACTTGTCAGTTTCTGGGAACTAGACTTATCTCATGGTTTAGCAAGAAACAAAACTCAATTGCAACTTCTACCACAGAGGCTGAATATATTGCTGCTGGTTGTTGTGCAACACAAATTCTGTGGATTCAACAACAACTCAGAGACTATGGACTCAATGAAGAGAAAACTCCCATTTTCTGTGACAACACAAGTGCTATTGCAATCACACAGAACCCCAAGTTCCATGCCAGAACAAAGCACATTGATGTTAGACACCACTTCATCAGAGACCATGTTGAGAAAGGCAATATAGAGATACTCAAGATTGGCACAGAAGACCAACTTGCAGATATCTTCACTAAGCCCTTACAAGAAAGCCGGTTCTTGACTTTGAGACATAATCTTGGATTAATGGAGTTGCCTAAGGACTGAAAAATTGTCCTGAATCTCTAAAGTCTGAGTAAGTGAAGTAGAAAAGAAGTAGGACTCTGAGAACAGGTTCTCAGAAAGCCAAGTTGATAAGAAGTGATGCAAAGGTTTCTGAGTAGCAACACTCAGAAAGGCAAAACATTTCTGGAACGGGTATCCAGAAAGGCAAAGGTTGGTACACACTTAATAAGTAAATAAAACTAGAACTTACTTACTGAGAGTGGGTCAAATACATTCAAACAACTGAAGCTTCTGACACTTGAATTCAGAAAGCTATTTAGTCATAAAGAGAAATGGACACACAAAGCCCAAAAGGTATAAGTTCTGAAAGTCAAATATGTGCAATGTCTTGTATTTTTACCATTTTGATGATAAACAATATATAGATAAGGACTTGACACTCAGAATGATAAGCTCAAACGATTAAGTGTTCCTACTCTTTACTAAGTGACACAATGAATGTAGCATATTAAAAATCCATCAAGTCGGCACATTACCATTTGTTGATTGATATCATTACAAGATATTCAATATAAGCCCTTGATGAATAAACGTTTGATCTCAAGGATTGAGATTAAAACGAAGCAAGTAATGTCTGTTGATAAATGCAGACACGGCCCACTACGAATTTAATGAAGTACAAAGGACGTACCACGCCTATGCAGATACAAAGACACGCATTCATATTCAGTTGTATGTATGTTGTATCTATGTACATTTTGTCTGCTATATATATAGGATTTGGGCAAAAGACAAACACTTTTACCAATTCCGAAATTTCAAACTTGCATCAAAACAGCAAAATGTCTCAAGATTTCTGCAAAACCCCTCTGCAAAACTCAACTTCTTGTGCTTAGTCTTCTGAAAAGACAGACTAATATCGATTAATTGTGCAAAATTCATCTGAAAAACACTCACTCAAAACTCTATATAAGAGATGGCACCCAAGAAGATGACCACCAAGAACCCTAAGGCCGTATCATCTGCTCCTGCTGAAAAGCAAGGAGAAAAGGAACTTAAGGTGTTGAATAAACGCCTTCTGGGAAAGTTTACCCCATCGGACTGGAACCCTAACCACAAAATGAATTGGGGAGCTTTTCTAGTAAAGAGATATGTACCAGTAGTTATACATTCAAGACCAGAAAGGAAACTGATATTGGGGATGCTGAAGAATTCGCATATTTACAAGCTTCTATCTGCTGCACCCAGTGGACTATCCACAATGGATGTACTGAAGTTCTATAACAACTCCAAAATCTTCACAAAAGTTGTGAATGATGAAGAAGAAAAATACATGTAGACTGAAGTCCAAGGACAAGAAATTGTTCTAGACTGCAAGACTTTCTGCAAGATATTCCGATTGAAAAATAGAGGAACATTTGAAGACATCAACATCAAGGACGCTTCCATGATTCAAGGCGTCAAAGAGCTATTTGAAGCAATCCAGTTAGAAAATGCAAAAGGTTGCCCAAGAGACTTTGTTCTGAAGGCCATCAGAACTAGTCATCTCGTAAACACCGAGTACTTTAGCTCTTATTCTGGTCCGTTGCTTTGATGGCAACAAAGGTGGAGTAGACCAGATAAGCATGGAGAGATGGATGATGATGCATATTCTGAACAAGAAGCATGAAGGGCAGGAAACCCACTTAAATTGGGGGAAGTACGCCTTCAACAAATTCCTTGGACATATTGAGGAATTTGAGCCCAAAATCATCAATGGCCTTGCTGAGCCAAAGGCCAATATGCACTTTGGTCTCGTAATCTACATCCTCGAAACAATGGGAATCACTCTTAGAGAGGCAGAAATCCTGCCACCAACTCCCTTTTGAAGAAAAGGAGAAACTTGTCCGAGAACGCACTTTAAAGGCGAGAAGAAGAAGAAATCGCATGACAAGGTGAGGAGGTCTCTGAGCAAGCTCAAGCTAAACCTCCTGTTGCCAAGAGAAAGAGGACTCATAGCAAAAGAGCCTCCAAGCCCCTAAGCATACAAGAGGCGCAACCTTCTGGAGACAAGGTCTCAGAAGATGTTGGACGCTCAGAAAGGCAACTCCAGAATGCCCCAAGAGTCCTGAACCAGAATGCTCCAGAACTCTCCAGAGATGATAGAAATATCATGGATGGGTCTGCACCAACACAGAATAGTGATTCTGAGGATGATGAAGTACTTGCAAAAGTACTCAAAAGATTCAAGTATGAGACCCATGGAGGAGCATCAAGCTCAGCTCTTCAGAAAGACAAGAGCCCCTCTGCCCAGCAGGAAGAAGAAGAAGGCCTGGCTGAGGAAGATAGAATGCTGGAAGATCCTGACATTGCTTCCACATTCACTATGCCAGCACTTAATATTGCTGAAGAAAACCCTGTTCTTGAACAGGTTCCTCAACCTTCTGAGAAAGCTCAACTCTCAGAAAGGGATCAAACTGAGATGGAAACTCATAATGCTACTGCAAAGGAGAACAACAATGAGCAAAAAGAGACTGTGGAATCACCACAAGTCCAAGAGATTAATGATCAGCCTGACTCTATTCAGGTAACAAAGATAGTTTGTATCTAACATGTCAACATAAATGCATGTTAACTTGTTACTCATAAGCTGTATTTGTTACAGTCCAACTTGGAGACACACTTTCAGGGGGAAGAAAACCTGTCCACCCCCTTGAATCAAGAAGAGGTTCCTCCAACCTCAGAACATCAAGAAGAGCCTGTCCCACAGGTAGTAAAGTTATCTCTGAACAAGAAATAACTAAAAATGCTCTTATCTTATGTTCTAATATTCTTAATGTCTCTTTTTAGGCTCCAACTGAGGAAGTAATGGTGGTGGAACCAACACCCCAAAACCTAGAGATTCCAGAGGCTGAAAAGCTTTCTGAGGAAGTATTTACTGAGCCTTCTGCTGAGAAGGTAAGTAATCAGTAATAGTCTCCTTCAAGAATGCTCAGGAAAATCCACTACTAAAATCTCTTATGGTTGTTCTTACAGGCTCAGTCAGAAGAACAATTGGATGGAGAAACAGTTGTATTATCTCCTGCAAAGGAAACTAAAAATGCTGAACAAGCAGTATCTGCAGAAAAGGTTCCAGAAACCCCCAAGGTTTCTGAGAAAGATGTCGCTGAGCTTCCTCACTTGGAAGTAAGTGAAGTCTCAGAAAGCATTTTTCCACTTATCTTTTATGTTAACAGTTTCTAAACATATTTGATTTTAATTCTCAGGTTCTAGCAGAAAGAAAGGTTGATGAGGATCAGACTTCTCCTCACAACAAGGTATCTGAGGCCTCTATGCCCAAGCAAGCAGAAGTACAGGATAATGAGCATAGTGTTTCTACACAGGTATGCTCAGAAAGCCTATTTTCGCTTAGAGATACTAACTCAAGTAGTTTGAGCAAAACTAACTTGAACACTTTCTTTCAGGCTCAAAGTCTAGTGCCAGTTGATTTACTCAAGGCCTTCCAGAAGCACACCTTAAAGAAACATCTCAAGTGCTTCAGACAATGGCAGAAACTCAGAAAGGCTGACCTTTCTGAATTAGCCAGAGTAATTGACGTCCCATAGACGAGAGCAATCACCTTCAATCTGGAAGATTATATCCATCCATTGTTCCCAACAGAGTCCTACACATTTGCCACTCTGATGCATGAAGACTTCATTCATGAAGTAGTACAAAGACTTTTGGCAGATTTCAAGTCTGCGGATGCTCGAACCCAAGAGCAGATGGTTACCCATCCTGCCTTGCCCAGCAAGCTCACAACTTACCCAACTGAACAAGAAGAAGTTAATGGGAGGATAATTACATTCCCAAATGTGATCAACCTGGTTTCAGAAGATGACGAGGAGATGGATGAAAATGATTATCAAGAACCTCCTTCTGAGCATCCAAACCAAGAAGCAAAGAAAAAGGATGATGATGATCAAAATGATGATCCCCAACCTGGACAAGGCGGGATTCAGAAAGCAAGCAAAGGAAGTGGAGAAAAGGCTACTCCCTTAAATGCTCAGAAAGCTCCATCATCATCACCTCCCAAGTCTCATCAAGATACCCAACAGGCTGAACACAATGATGCCTTAGAAGAAATTTCAGCCGCTGAGTTTAGAATTGAACAACTCAGATAGGTATTGGAAGAAGAGAAGAGAATCAACATTGAGACTCAAGCTCTTGTTGATGAAAAAGAAGCCAAAATCAAGAAGCTCGAAGAAGCTAATGCCAAGGAATTGGCACTCCTAGATGAGCAAAGAAATTTGAAAAATGCCATTGTTATCACAGCTGCTAAGATAGATGCCATGGATGACAATGATGATGAAGAGCATGATGCTGAGACTGCATCAGAAAGACCTTCTACATCTTCTCAGAAGGCCAACACACTTGATGGAAAGCAGAAGAAGATTGTCAATCTGCAAACAATCCAAGAAAAGGATTATGATACTGATGCTAAAACCCATAACTTGATTACTGAAGCAGAAGATGAGAGACTTGTCACTCAGCACAAAAGAGCCCTACTTGCTCCTCATATATTCTCTGCACCAAGTAGTTCAAGAAGTGAAGAGCACCGTGCAAGAAACAGTGTCTTTTTAGAGCTCAGAAAGACACTAGTTGCCCAAGACACAGAAGTGCTAAAATCCGTCCCAGAAGAGATGAAGCCATTGGCTGCTGCTTTGAAAGACCTAGGGTTGGTCAGAGCAACCAGCATAGCTCTCTCTCAGAAAGACCTAGGGTTGGTCAGGGATGAGGATTGTAACAATGCTAATGCAGCATTGAATGAAGCCAGCCATGATGTCCTGCAAGCCAACACCATCCTAAGGCCGCTTGAAGAGCTCAACACAAAGGAGCAGGAACTGGTTAGACAGAACAAAGAGCTGAAGAAGGAACTTCAAGAATTGGTCAGGGTGCACAACAATCTCCAGAAAAACTTTGAAACTCTCTCTGAAGCTTATGCTATGAGGTCACATTCATGACTAAGGGGAAGAAGAGATGCCTCGGAAAGCAGAGGAAAAAGAAAACAATAAAATCCTCCTCCTCAAGTCAACTTGTCAAGAAGACACCACTTGTTGAAGTTGATCAACCACCGTATAGATGAGTATCAACTAGGGGAGCTGAGAGAAGTCCCTTAGAATCTTAGAAGAAGAAAGAAGAAGAAAGAAGAAAAGAGAAGTAAGAGAAAAAGAAGAAAAAGAAAGTCTCCAATTTTGGACTCAATGATGATGAGATGATGGATGATGATCATCCACTTCACAAGAAAAAGACAACAAGCAACTACTCCAACCTCCTCTGGCAAGAATCCAACTAGCGAAATACCAAGTCTATACAAGGAACATCCACCAAAGACACCCAAGGAAGAAGAAGAAGGGTTAGAGGATCTCTGACCAAAGGCCACCAAAAAAAAAGCGGATTTCGGTTTGTGGAGTATTGAAACACATCAAGAAAGGCCAACTGATACCCACATTGAGTATATGAAGACCAGTACTGAAGAATCTTCATATAGGTGCATTCTGAACAAGAGAGGGTATTGGATTCTGGAACTGCAACATCTACTTGTCAATGATAAGTTTCCAACTCCCATCCTCAACCAGATCCTGAAATGGAGAGAAGGCAAGCCAGAATTGCTAAAACCTGAGCACCTTCATGCCTGGCTAAACTTTGAAGTAGAAAAGAGGAATGAAGCCAGAAAGATGGATCTTTCTTTTGCCTGTCCTTACCCAAAACCTGATGATGTACACAAGGTAAGAAAACTGGATGGTAGGTACAGCAGGAAGAACAAACTAGGTGTTTCAACCTATGAGTCATTCTATATGACATTGGATGAATACCTAGATGATATACACTATCTGGAAGAAATATACAAGTATTTCAACCTGTCTCAGCTGCAAGTAGACCATGCCTGGGTCTGGGGAAAGTACTTCTGGGTCAAACATTTTCTGCGGAAGAATCACAAGCTTGGCAAGAGTTACCATGAAATATGTGACTTATCCAGAAAGACAGAGCTCTCTGTCAGAAGGATTCTTTATGACTATGTCCAAGAATGCAGAAAAGTGGATGATCATGTCAACTGATCCAGAAAGGATGCTGAAGAACTTGAGGTATTTGAACCCAAGTTGCATTTCTGAAGACTTGAAGACTAGTAACATTAGAATACTCTCTTGGAGCTTGGACTCTCCTTTGTTCTAATTTACTTAGTATGTTTTGTTACTTTTTGTAATCTTGCTGATTGTTTCTAAAATTCTCTATATGTAAAAGTTGCATCTCTTTCTGTAAACTGTACCTATCTGAAGATCATACTCTCAGATACTTTTTAATAGATGACAACTTATCAGCAAAGATCACTTCTTGTGATTTGGTTGATGTTTACTTTCTGCACTTAATTCAACTAAAATTGAATATCATTTGAAATGATTAAGTGGTGGATTGTTTTCTCTTCCAGGATTATAATTTTTTAATAGGACTTAAAAGATAGTCATGGATGACTGATCAAAAAGGGGAAAATTTGTTAGGAATATCTGTTAGTATTTTGATCACTCATCACATGTTCTTATCTTAGCCAGAATGGTGATTAAGTACTTTTGGTTCACTTGAACATTGTAAAAGAGGAAATCACTGAGTATGATTAGTCTAGTAAATCTTGTATTAGGATAATAGGTCTCTGAGTGTAATTTTTATTTCAAGAAGACCATGAAGATCAATCCTAGCAATGGAGCTTTTCTGAAGATTAGAAGACTGAAGATTGCACAAGGTTTATGAAGACACAAAGGTTTAGTATAACTCAGAAAGACTATGTCCTTAATCCTTTCTTAAGTATATTAACTTACTTTCGAAATATGATTCTGGACATATGACATCATGAGTATGGAACATGCAAGCCATTAGAAAGGCTCATGTATCCGTTGAGACTAAAGGACAATGAACAGTACTATGCATTAAATGCATCGGCAGAAATGCTGCAAAAAGCAATTTCTCTCTGAAACATGAGATAGTTACTTCTGAGTACATAGTTCAAGATATAAACGGATATAATTTGATAGAGAGCATAACGGATACAATTCAAATGCCTCTCAAATTTATCTATATATATCACACACTTAGATGTTTGAAATACATACCTTAGAACGCTCTATCTTGCAAACTTACCATCATGCAAAGTATTCTCTCAAGCACTCTACTATCCTTTCTGAAAGTTTTCTGTTGCTTGAAGAATCACTAGTAGTTCTAAGTTGTCCTGAACCTTAACAAGAGATTGTTATTCGTGAAAGAGTTGAACTATCAGATACCCTTTCTGAAGCTCATTCTCCAGAATGGACACCAATTACTTGGGTTAGTAAAGAGCAGACTGCCATCCACTGAACAAGTGTATTAAGTAGTCTCGTTCTGTTTGGCTCTCTGTAAACATAACTGAAAAGTTATACGAGAAGCCTTTCTGACAAAACCTTATAACCAACACCATCAAGGAGTGGAGTAGAGGAAGTACTTGATTTGGGAAATCAGGGAACAACTCCAAGGTTATCTGAGTAGAGGAAGTACTTAGCTCTAGGAGCTGGGGAATAACTCAGGGGGAACATTTGGTTTGGAACCATTTGTTTAGGAATCTTAGAATAGGATTATTGTAAGGTGAACTCAATTATATGTTCTAGTGAATTCTTGTTCTCAGAAAGGCCGAAGTTGATTAGTTGGAGGATTACGCCACCTCCAGATATCACTATACTTGCTGTGTCATTTACCTTTCTGTATTTACATTTCAGCAAAGCACACACACACATACTTATTGTTTCTGCACTTACCAATCTTAAAGTCTTCCGCGCTCTGAATTTAAGTATCAGAAACCCCCAGGTTTCTGAGAAACTGTGTTTATCGACAAAAGTTTTAAAAGACTATTCACCCCCCCTCTAGTCTTTTACTTTGCCGTTATCTGGACCAACACTAGCTAAGAAAGAGTTGGTTGTTGGTTTACCCAAAATGGCATATAGAAAAGAAGGTGTATGCTCAGCTTGCCAAATGGGAAAACAATCCAAAACATCTTTCAAGTCTAAGACTAGACATTCCAGTGAAAGGCCACTGCAATTGTTACATATGGATTTGTTTGAATCCTCAGTAACTAGTTATGCAGGAAAGAAGTATGGTCTGGTTGTTGTTGATGATTACTCAAGATTCACTTGGGTTGTCTTTCTCAAACACAAATCTGATGCAAAGGTTGAGATACCTAACTTGCTGAATAAGCTCGAAGTCATGAAAAATGACAAGGTATCTCAGAATCGTAATGCATGGTTGTGAACGAACCAAAGACATCAAAGAGTTTTGTACCTGCAAAGGTATAGAACATCAACTATCTTCTGTAAGGACACCACAACAAAATGGTGTTGCTGAAAGAAAGAATAGGACCCTGAAAGAAGCAGCAAGAACAATGCTTGCTGACACTGAAATAAGTGAAATCTATTGGGTTGAAGCTGTAAACACAACATGCTACACTCAAAACAGATGTCTAATTAACAAACACCATGACAAAACTCCTTACGAGCTTTTCATTGGTAGACCACTCTCAATCCCTCGAGGAAGGCGGGGCATTCTTTCATCAAGTTCAGCTCGCGAGAGAAGCCATAAACGGGCCCGGGCAGAGTAAGACAGTCCCGATTATGTTCCACATGTTCCTCCAAGGGGACGAAGACATTGGACATCAATACCCGGGGCACAAAGGATGGAAGGTACGGACCACCATGATTACATTTCTTCTCCTCGGTCTCATCACAGACTAGCTCCACAAACTCACACTTGAGAAATTCATCGTCCGAGACACCCTCTGGAGCAAAGTCCGAGCCATCCGCCTCTTTGAAAGCAGAAATACCTTCAGCTTCCAAGTCGTAGCCGCTTGGGATCAATCCCTTACTCCGGAGCTGCCCTATTGCCGCATCAAAGCCATCCTGCCGAGCCTCGTCATACTTGCAAGCATCCGACCCCAAGAAGTCTTTGACAGCACGTGTCCGGACCTGCAACAACTCTTGGAGCATCATCTCTTTGAAGGTCCGAGAGATCTCCACGTACTCGTCCACACTCTACCAATGCACCCTGAGATCCTTCTCTAGAGACAGGATAGCACTCTTCAGCTTCCCAGCCTCTGCTTCAGACTCCTTCCTCGCGGCAACGACCTTCTTCAGCCTTTCGGACATGCTGACCACCTTGGACGCCTCCATCTCCCGGGCAACCTCAGTCTTGGCCAGGTCCTCCTCCATTGTGGCCCTCCGACCCGCCACCACGGAGCACGCTTGAATAGCAGCAAGTATATAACATTTTATATTATAAAATCCATGAGGGTTCCGAGTCAAAGAAAGATATAACATTTTATGGCAACAAGTAAGACCATGGTTCGATTAGCACGTACCTTCAAGTGAATTGCGGATAGCTTCGCAATCCGGTCCAGCTCCGGAGCGGCAGCCATCCGAGTCACCTCCGCATCCATGTCCGACTCACCACTCATTTTCCCTTTGCCTTTCTTGGCATGAGGGATCGGACCTTCGGAGGGGCGCTTCTGCTCGAGTGTAGCACTCGAACCACTGGCAGGTGGGTCCCGAGACACAGCCTTCGGAGGTTTCTTCGCCCCCTTCGAGCCCGCCACCTTGCCCTTATCCGAAGTAGGCATCACCTGGGCCTCTTCAACCGCCGTAGCCCTCCGAGTCTCCTCCACTCAGAAAGTGGCCGCGTTCCTGGGCTCGTCCATAGGAAGCACGGTGGACGTTTTGATTATTTGGGTCCGAGTGCCCTCCTCCATCTCCTTCCGTTCTGCGATGTTCTGCTTCCGCTTTAACTCACATATGGTCGAAATGATATACTCGAACCAAAAATATGTGAATCCGAAGGGCACAAAGTTAATGCAAGATAAATCTTTTGCAAAAAAAATGAAAAGGGCAATAAAGCAACAACCGACTCGGATAAGATAAATGCGTGACCGAATGGGGAGGACTTGCTCAAATTCTCCTTCCCATCGCAAAAGCTTGGCTCCGAAAAGCCATCGAGGTAGGCAAGACGTAGGCAGATTAAGCCCCAGAAAAATACTTCTCCGGGTCATGATTCTTGTGGAGAGCTTGCATCCACATTGGGATATTCCGAGCCGGAGGCTTCCAATCCGTCAATCTACCTCGGAAGAACTTCCTCTCGAAGTGCCACTGAACCCGCTCCGCCTCGGACTGACCCTGTTTTAAAGCGGGCAGGACGAAAATGTATCTCTTCCACCAGTTGATCCCCAAAGAAGAAAGGGGATCCACAAAAAAAGTGTACGCTTGGCGACAGACCAGCGTATATAAGAATCCGTTCCTATTACTTAATTTAACACTAAACAATTTATGAAATTATCATAAGTAACCGGGATGTCCTTGTATTTACACATCACCCCGAAGCACATCAAGTTTCCGAGGGAATTGGGGATGATTTGGTGCGGACTCAACCCCATATCATTCTAAATGTCCATCAATTCGGACGACACAAGAAAACGCCATCCACAGTGCAGACTTATCTCATGCACGCACATGTATCCGGGAGGCGGATTATAGAAGGCGTGTGACTCATCCGGAATAAGAATCTCCACGGACTCCGGGATCTCATACTTCCTCCGAAGCTCCTCCACTTCCTCGGATGTCACAATAGACGGGCACGTTGGCAATGTACAATCCTCGTTCAGCTCGCCATCCGGATCAGGATGAGTTACATCGTCCATTAACCGAGGAAACTTCACCTGGAATACGTATACCCTTCTTACTGCCCTCAGGCAATTCCTCCACCACCTCATCTTCAGTCTTGCGATGACTCGGTCCCGCTTGCCCGGACGACTCCCTCGGAATACATGAGGAGAAATCATTTCCTCCTCCTCATCCTCCTCCGAACTAACACTATCAAGCCGACCCTCCTCCTCTTCAGCATTCTTCTCCTCAACTTTTTCCTCCCCGGACGAGGAGCTCAACTCCACTACCATCCGAAGAGGGGCCGCAGTATGAACCCGATCTTCCACACCTTCTTCCAACATGCCCAGTTCGGGCGGTGCGTCGGAAGTATCATGCACTTCCTCGATATTCGACTCCTGTGGATCCGGAACGAATGGCACGCGGTTAGGGTTAATCCTAAAATTATAACCTATGTTGCGCATGAGAGATCGAATCTCTACCGAAAGTTCAGGCTCCTTCCCACACGGCGCGGACGAAGACTCCCTATGGTCCGAGAGGTCGTCTCATGGACAGCATCGACACCCTACACATTAGAGACTTCCGGGTAATCCTGACGATCCGGATACCTTGAACCCGGAAAAGCTAACCGAAATAAAGAGCTTACCTCGGGCTCTTCCCGACGCGGATGAGGAGAACGGTCCAGCTCTTGCAGATCCTCCGTACCACCAACATCAAACTTCTCAGAGCTCTCTAAGAAGGATGACGCTCCGGAAGCCTACCCCTCAGCTTCGGATCGGTTTTGACTATCACTCTCGGACATCCTAGGGAAAGAAAAGACAGTTCTATGTGTTTTAAGGTTGTAGTCCGTGAGGCCATTTATGTAGATTAAAGTTAAAAAATCTACGATCGGAGGAGCAGGAACAACTCCGTCGGACGCGGTTAGTTCAAAGTTAGTGTGAAGTCAGTTCGGTGTTAGGTCTAAATACTCAACATATCCGAAGAAAACTACGTTATAGCCAATTACAGGGTATAGAAAATGTACATACATCCGAACGTGCGACATTTTGGAAATGGACAAATAGAAAACACAGAAAACTTAGAAGAAAAGGAGAACATGAAACTTACTTGCACTCGGATGGTTGGATCGAAAGCAGCTAACTTTACTCAGATAACCTGCTCTGGACTTCTTCTTACTCGCTTCGGATTGCTCGAATCTGCTTCGGATGCACTAAAACTAAAAAATCTTATCTCTAGAAATGTGAAAGTGACAACAGTCAACCACCTATTTATAGAAGGTTAAATCGGGAAGCCCAACCGTCGCCATTTTTCGGGATTAAATCTCAATCATAGATCAAAATTCATCCAATGGCGTAGTACAACAATACCCAAGTGAAATGACGGATTGGTACAAAAAATTTACATTTCGATGACAAAAAAAATACAACAAACTTCACCAATCTCGGGAGAAGGACACCACTCAACCTTCAAATGACCGGCCATCCTCTACCTCAGATCTCTATCCTTTTTACAAGGAAGGATGATTTACCTCACCATCACATGGACCCTCGTCCGTTCGGATGTCCCTCTTCGGACCATCCCAATCAGGATGATAAAAACCCTATCCTTTTTACATGGAAGGATGATTTAACTCACCATCACACGGACCCTCGTCCGTTCGGATGTCCCTCTTCGGACCATCCCAATCAGGTTGATAAAAACCCTACCCTTTTTACAAGGAAGGATGATTTACCTCACCATCACATGGATCCTCGTCCGTTCGGATGTCCCTCTTCGGACCATCCCAATCAGGTTGATGAAAACGCTATCCTTTTTACAAGGAAGGATGATTTAACCTCATCATCACACGGACCCCCGGATTCTGTACAGATTGTCAAAATGTGGGAACAGTTGGATAGAGTGCAGGGTCAATTGGTTGGTGATAAATTTAATACTTCTTTGTTACAGGCAACTAAGATTTGTCAAGAGAATCTTACGCATTTGTAGCAAGTTGAAGAAGAAATCCTGGCTCAAAAAGCAAAGGAAGATTAGCTTTTATTGGGAGATGGTAATAATTCATATTTTCATACTTCCTTAAAAGATAAGTCTAGGATGACAGGGATCCATAAGCTTGAAAGATTGAATGGGCAGGTTGCCTATCAGTATGATGATATTGTCCATGCGTTTGTGGATTTCTATACTGATTTGGTTGGTGCACCTAGTAATATTTCACAAGGTATCAAGGTGGCTGCCCTCAGACATGGGCCTCTTCTATCTTGGGAATAATGCTAGATCTCTTATAGCACCGGTTAATGAAGTTGAAATCTGGGCTGCAATTAAAGGGATTGGGGTTAATAAATCACCAGGTGTTGATGGCTATGGTTCCTTATTTTTTAGGACTTGATGGAGCATTATCACGCATGATGTTATGTAGCAGAATTTTTTGAGCATGGCAAGTTGCTGCCAGTGATGAATTGTACCTTAGTGACTTTAATTCCAAAGTCTAGTTCTGCTAAAACTGCTAAATAGTACAGGCCAATTTCTTGCTGTACTACTTTCTACAAGATTTTATCTAAGATCCTTACTACTAGGCTTGGAAAGGTGATTTCTACTGTGGTTAATAAGGGTGAATCTGCTTTTATCCCTGGAAGACTTATACAGGATAATATCATTTTGGCACAAGAACTGGTTAAAGGTTATAGTAGAAAAATCATTTCATCTAGATGCATGATCCAAATGGATATCCAAAAAGCTTATGACACAGTGGATTGGACAGCTTTGGAGGCAATTATGCATGAATTGAGTTTTCCTACTGTTTTTATCACATGGATCATGGTTTCTATGTCTTCTGTTTCTTACAGATATGTTGTCAATGGATCTACTTCTCAATTGGTCAAGTCTAAGCGGGGCTTGAGGCAGGGTGATCCTATCTCTCCCCTTATTTTTGTCCTTATTATGGAGTATCTACACAGATTGCTGATGGAATTAGATGTTGTGCCTGAATTTAATTATCATCCTAAGTGTGAGAAGCTGAAAATTATCTCCCTCTGCTTTGCTCCGGATTTGCTGATTTTCAGTCGGGGTGATCTGGGGTCTATCTAGTTACTAATACAGAAATTCTAGGATTTCTCTAACTCAACGGGTTTGATTGCTAGTCCTACAAAATGTCGGATGTATTTTGGAAGAGTTAGTCAGGGTGAACAAGGAAGATTCTATGTGAAACGGGTTTTGCTCTAGGATCTTTGCCTTTTAAATATCTTGGTGTTCCTCTAGCTAGCAAGAAATTGACTATGCTTATGTGTATGCCGTTGATTGATAGAATTACTTGTAAGATGCGACATTGGAATACTAGGCTTTTGAGCTATGCTGGTAGGGAGCAGCTTGTCAAGAGTGTGATCTTTTCACTTACTAATTATTGGTTGCAAGTGTTCTCTTTACCTAAAAAGGTGCTTAAGCATATTGAGGCGCATTGTAGATCTTTTTTATGGAGTGGCACGGAAGTAATCACTAGGAAAAGCCCTGTTGGTTGGGACAAATCATGCAATCTTAAGAAGGCTGGAGGTTTGAATATGGTTGATTTGGGATTATGGAATAAATTGACTATTTTGAAGTTATTATGGAACTTAAGTCAAAAGGCCAATAAACTTTGGATAAAGTGGCTTTACTATTTCAAACAACAGGGTTGTATGGACTATCAAGCGAACTCTACAAGTTCTTGGTTCTTGAAATCGTTGCTGAAGCACAGGATATACACAGAACAGTCTGCTGTTTGGCTTGATGCGGGCCTTCGGGGGCGTTTTGTTACTAATTTGATGTACAAAGAATTGAGAGGAGATAAAAGATTGATGGCTTGGAGGAAATTCAGATATGGTAATGTTGCTAGACCCCGAGCTTGTTTTATTGTGTGGCTGGTTTATCTTGAACGACTACCAACAAAAGCTCGACTTTTCCAGTTTGGTTTTGTTCATGATATGACTTGTCTTTGGTGTGCACATGATGAATCTGTCCATCACCTCTTCTTTGAATGTGTGCATACAAAAGCTATATGGCAAAGAGTCTTAGACTGGATACAGGTGGTACATGTTCCGACTTGTTGGGTGCAAGAGTTGCCTTGGATTGTTCAGTGCACTAGAGGTAAAGGGATGCAGGCGAAGATTGTGAAAGTTGATGTTGCTGAAACGATTTATGCGATATGGAAGCGAAGGAATCTACAGCTATTCCAACATATACCTTGTGCAATTGGTTATACTAGTTCTCTGATCATTGATGTTCTTAGATGTCGTTTTCGGATTAAGCCTGCCTTAGCTAATTATGCTAGCAGATTTGGTTAGGTTTGTCGTTTGATTGGGACTTTTAGGCACTTAGTCTGTTTTGGTTGCCTGGACTCATATGTCGGCATGTACAGAATTGTTTTGGAATGAAAATTTCTTTTCGTCTCCAAGAAAAAAAATTGATTTACCTACAAAACGTCTAGAGATTGTGTATCCATAGGTTCGTAGCAAACACAGAAACTGCATTAGCTTTAATTGTAGCTTGGTGGAATTGGCGACTCCACGATTACTATCTATTTTCTATAACAACTTCGGTTAGCTCATTGTCATAGTACCGACGTGCCTTATGTGGTGTAAGGTGTCTGCCTAGAGTAGTGTAATGTCTCATTGGCCGTATCCCAGTGTTAACCAGAGTAAATCGCCATTGTCATTATTGCATTTATCATGCTAGCTAGCTTGTTATCTATCACACACACCATAATTCCTTCTCATATCTCAAGTCGTTGCATTTAAGTCTGTTTTCTAGTTTGTCTGCAATATAGATAGATTTGATCTGCTGCCGAAGAAAACCAAGTTTTATTGCTTTCTACTGTTGTTTATTATAATTTGTAAATGCGACAAATCCTAGTTAAGTCCTTAGAGAACGACACTCGGGGTTAACTTCACTGCAGTACAAGATTTCGTAGTGTTGAGAATTAACTCTTGGCTTATAAACAAATTGAAAACTCTGATTTGACACATCACCATGATATATTAATGAATTGATGTTTGTCTTGTTTGGTGATGTGACAATGAAATATGCAATTTTGCATGCTTTTAGACCCTCGTTTTTTGCCCAAGATTCAATATTTACATCATATTATGGCCAATTACCAACTTCTTGCATATTTTGTAGGTCATGATCGCGTTTTTTGAGGAATTGCACAATTTCCGGTGCCAAAACGTCATATTTAGGCGAAATCGAGGAAAATAAGGAAATACGTTGATTTGGCCGTTGCATGGAGTTCGAGGTGTCAATATATGTCATGTGACCAACCAATGTTAAGATAATTGAAAATGCTACAACATTGTAGAAGACCACTTTTCGAGGAAACGAAGTTACAAAGCCCGAAATTGAAGAACGAATAAAAACAGATAGAAGCCGGAAAAATCGAAGGATGGAGGCCCCCTTGGGGCCGTAGTAGGTTCACTTCATGTGGAAAATTATAGAAACAAGGCTTTTCTGGCCTGTTAGGCTAGAGCCCGCCTTTCTAAACCTTAATGATAAGTGGCGGCCAGAGCACGAAAATTTCAGTATAAATAAGACCCTTGGGGTCTCATAATCATTCACCGCTCCCAAAGTAGCTCTCCTGAGAGAGAACCAGTCCGCGGGGAAGTGAAACCTCAAAACTGCTAGCCGTCAGGCACCCAGAAGGAGGAAACCCTAGAAGCAGCACGAAGACATCAAAGACTAAGCCTCTCTTTCTTCTTCTTTTCTTCTTGTTTTTCCTATCTAGAATAATACTATGAGTAGCTAACTTTCTATTGTAAAGGCGAACCGCCGAAACTCGGCTGTGGTACTTCTTTATATGCCGTGTTATATTAATGGAATAGTTCTTAGACGTAAATCATGATTATACAACTCTACACATCCTTTGTGGTGTGATGTTTTGTTGAGTGACACAATAGTTTCATTGAACTGAGTAGGGGTACTGGTATCGACTGCGCCTTGGTATTTAGTATTATGCCCTGCTGTCATTAGAGGTAATTGCGTAGGATATTAACTAGGAAGTTAGGAGTAGCATAGTACGAGATAGGCCGGGGGTCCTTTACACCACACACCCATCGATTTCAACACCCAGAATTCTAGTGCGATTTAATCTTCTGTCTACTTACGAACTATCTGATTTCTTCATTCAAAACAATATTTGTTTGTTCCTATGCTAAGTGTCCGTGGAGAACGACATCCCAAGTTAACTTACCACTATTGATGTGAGCTTCAGACAATTAAACAAATTTAATCTTTGATTGTATTTGAGAATTACAGGTACTACAACGCATTCAAATTATTAAGTGCACATCATATGGGAATGTGACGTGTTGTATTGTTGAGTGACACAACAATTTCATTGACTGAGTGAGGGTGCTGATACTAACCGTGACTTAGTATTTAACATTGAACCTTGTTGTCGCTAGAGGCATATGCGTAGTATTTTATTCAAGTAGTTAGGAGTAGCACAGTACGATCTAGGTTGGGGATCCTTTACACCATCCACCCACTAATTACAAAACCGTTTTTTGAATTCAACTGCATCATAATACATCTGTATGCAGTTTGCACACAAAAATACTTTCGTTATTTGCTTGTTCCTATTCTAAGTGTACGTGGAGAACGACATCCCGAGTCAACTTTCTGCTATACTGTGGATTTGTAGGCTTCTGACTTAAAATAAATTTAAATCTTTGATTGCATTTTGGAATTACAGGCTTAACGATTAATAAATTTCTAAGTGCACATCAAAATTTTGGTGCGGCTGCCGGGGACACTTAACTGCTCAAGCAAGTTTCTATTAGATAAGTTGAATTCTTACTTTCGCTTTTTTACTTTCTGCACTGCTTTTCCATTTGTAAAACATAGAACCAAAAAAAATAAAAATATAAAACCCTGTAGAAATCGATTTCTACAAATAAAACCCCAAAAATATTTTCTTTTTCGTATTTGTTTGTTATCTTATCAAAAAACCAAAAACTATCTTTATTTGTTTTATCTATATATATCTCCGCAAGTTTGTTTGTTAGTCTTTACGCAAAGAAGGAGAAGCACGGGAACACCAATACTACCGCTTAAAGACGACATAGATAAGCTTGAAAAGCGCAAACTATTTACCTCCGCCATGGAATTATCCAGCAACATGAGTGGGGAAGGAACTAGCAATGAAAATCCATCTGAGAATGCCCCTACCTCTGAACTTGAGCAGCTGCTCAAGATTACGTTATCTGATATGTTATATCTTAAGGAACTTTCTTCTACCTGTGAGACAGGCTCCTGTTCCTTAAGTGGTGAGGCTATGGAAGCCGCCTTCTCAGATTCTGAGGCAAGCTTTCCAGCTTCCTCTTGTTCTTGTGTTTCTAATTCAGCCGGTAATAAAGAAATTTTATTAAATAACAAGATTAATAAACACAAAATATCACAAGTAGAGAGTTTAACCATTCAGCTATGAGCAAGCGGTCGGTGATTGGTCTCTGGAACTTGTGACCCTTCTATGCTTTGGTCTTGTTGTTCCATTTCAGCTTCTTTGTTTGAAGTTTCAGGTACTTCAGACCTTTCCTGAGTGACTAACTCAGTTGCCTCCCCTGTTTGATCATTATGAGCAGGTGTCTCAGTTTGTTCCCTCTCTAGGAGTTGGGGAACCTGCTCATTTGTAGGATTTTCTTCAGCATATGGCATTGCTAGTATGTCGAAATGGAGTTCATTGACCATTTCATCAACCACTTGTGGCTGTTGTGGTTGTGGTTGTTGTGTTTGTCTAGAAGCAGAAGTTTGAGCGTTTGAGAGCTCTTCCAGATTTTTAAGTGTGGTGTTGACGTCAGCGTCTACCAACACTAGGTCACCACTCATCAGGGCTTCTTGAAGTTGTTTATACGTGACTTTCCCTGATGGTGTGTTGGCACCAATAACCTTTGCTATACGTGCTTGCTCAGCAACCTTTGAGCTAGTTGCTTTCTCAGCAACCTTGGACCTTTTGTTCCTCTTTCCCTTGGCCTTGGTTACTTTTTCAGTAATCTTGGGGGCTGGGATCTTTTCCTCCTTGTCCGATTCGTCATCGAAATCTGGAACGGAGTTATCAACAATCCTTGCTGCTTCTGCAGAGAGAGAGTTTGAAGTTTCTCACTGCTTTTATCAGCATTGATAAGTTCATCAGCAAGGCGCTCTGCAGCATTGATGAGTTCATCTGCATTGATGCGTTCATCAGCAGTGGCGGCAGGTATCTGAGAATCGACATCCATAATGGGTATGCCTTCTGATTTGCCAGCAGACTTCTTTTGTGATGTTCTGGGCCTTTTGGTTGCAATGGAACCTTCAGATACCTCATCAGTCTTTCATTTCTTGGAACCTTTCTGAGATGCAGTAACCTTTTTCATCATGTTTGTATACTCATATTTGTAGAGTAGGTTACTATTGGCAATGTATGCCGTCTCTCTGAGCTCAATGCCAAGGCACTCCAGTAAGTAGCAAATCTTCAGTCCATAGCTTACTGTGTCTTTTGGCTCAGCAAGGCCCTTAATGATTTTAGGCTCAAAGCCTTGTATCTTCTTCACAAATTTCATGAAGGCGTACTTCCCCCAATTAAAAGGGTTTTCCAGCCTTCTGTCTTGTTAATTCAACAAGAACATCATCATCCAGCGTTCTTGACTTATCTGGTCAGCACCTCCTTGTAGACCATCAAAGCATCAGTGAAAGATACATGCCAACACATCCCAGTGGACCAACAGATGTCTGGTCCTTATGTCAGCAAGCTTAAAGTCGATCGGTGTGTCTGGCTTGTCAAGATCACACACATCACTGTATAGTTGCTTCACACCTTCAAGGAGATCTTCATCCTTGGTGTCAATTTCAAAATCCTTTCCAAGATTTTGAAGTTCAAACAGCTCATAGAAGGCTGCTTCGTCCAACAGGATTTCTTGTCCTTGGACTTTGGTCTTGATAGACACTGTCTCAGTGCCTTCAGAGACTTTGGAAATTATTGTGGAGTTGTTGTAAAAATCCAGGACATCCAGTGAAGAAACTCCACTGGGAAGAGCAGATAGAAAGCCCTTGATTTGTGCCTTTTCAAGCATATCAAGTACCAACTTTCTGTCAGTCTAGTTTTCTATTGCAGCTACCAGGTATTCCTCAATCATGGCACCACCCCAAATCATCCTGTGATTTGAAGTCCAATGATCAGGATTGAACTCTCCAATCAACCGATTGTTTGTTATAACCAGCAGTGGTGCTTGCTTTTCAGCAGTACAAGATGGAGTAGCTTGGGATTTCTGAGTAGAAGCATGTTTGGGAGCCATCTCTTTCAATAGTGAAGTTTTTGAAAAACGAGAAGAGATTAAGGTAGGAAATTAGTGATTCTTTGCAGAAAAACTAAGAGGGAATCAGTAGTTGCAGAGAAAATTGTAGGGAGATTTGAGAGTATTTTGCAGTTTTTGTGCAAGAGCAAATGTAGGATTAGGCGAAAGTGATTTCTTTTGCCAAAATCCTATATATATAGCAATGTAATTCCAACAGGCAAAAATACACAAATTAATTTCGTGCATTTGTATCTTTGTACGTGCAGTAAGGCGTGGGTAAAATTCGGTTTGCATTAAATGCTTAGTGGGCCACGTCTGAGCTTTTACAGTCCACTATTTTACAGAGAATTAATCTCGGCCTTTAAAATGGAATGCCCATTTCATCAATGGTTGGGATTGCTTTTCCAGCAATGATCACAATCAACCCATGTGATTGTGCCCAATTAATGAATTTTGGCGATTAGCTATCTGAATCACATCTCTTCTGTGTGACTAAGGGACATTTTTGTATCTGATTCTATCTCACACTCAGTATTTGTTCATGTTTTACACAGATAGAAAATAATACAAATTTCAAGAGAGTAGTTGACTGCAGACAGTTGTACTATTCTCTTGTGTTCCCCCTCACTGAGTGATCTAGATATCTGAGTACCTGTCTCAGAAATCTTCAAATAGCCATTTTACCCTTTAACCTTTGATATCTGACTACCCGTCTCAGATACTTGTTTGCTAAGTGTTTCACCTTTTTCCTTTGATATTCTGGATTCATGTTCCAGATATCTTATCTCTCCTTTTTCCTTTCTCAATCATACTGAGTTCCTGTCTCACTTCACATGAGTTCCCGTCTCAGATACCTTTTTGCCTTGAATATCTAGATGCTCGTTCCAGATATCTTTCTCCTTTATGAATTTCTGTCTCAGAGATTAGAACTTTTCAGTTCCTTTGGTAGCTCCATTAACCCAAGACTATGTCTCAAGGTTAAGAACCAGCTTTCTTGCAAAGGCTTTGTAAAGATACCTGCAAGTTGGTCTTCAGTACCAATCTTGAGTATCTCTATATTGATTTTTTCAACATGGTCTCTAATGAAGTGGTGTCTAACATCAATTTGCTTTGTTCTTGCATGAAACTTAGGATTCTGAGTTATGGCAATAGCACTTGTGTTGTCACAGAAAATCGGAGTTTTCTCTTCATTCACCTCATAGTCTCTGAGTTGTTGTTGTATCCACAATATCTATTAAGCACAACACCCAACAGCAATATATTCAGCCTCTGTGGTAGATGTGGCAATTGAGTTTTGTTTCTTGCTGAACTATGATATTAATCTGGCACCAAGAAATTGACAAGTTCCTAAGGTGCTTTTTCTATCAAGCAATGATCCAGCATAGTCAGCATCAGAATAGCCAACTAAACTCAATCCACTGTCGTTTGGATACCACAATCCAAATTCTACAGTACCCTTTACATACCTTAATATTTTCATAGCAATGTTGTAGTGTGATTGCATTGGATTTGTCTGAAATCTAGCACACATTCCAACTGCATATTGAATATCAGGTCTACTTACAGTGAGGTACAGTAGAGACCCAATCAATTTCCTATACTTGTGTTCTTTAACACTCTTGTCAGTTCCAGTATAGGTCATTTTGGTTCCAATGCTCATAGGTATCTTAGCATTCTTTTCAGAAGGCTTTAGATTAAACTTATTGAGCATATCCTTTGCATACTTTGTTTGACTAATGAATATTCCATCATTAAGTTGCTTGACTTGCAATCCTAGGAAGTAGTTTAATTCTCCCATCATGCTCATCTCAAATTTACTTTTCATGAGCTCAGCAAAGTCTTCACAAAGTTGCTTGTCTTTAGATCCAAATATAATGTCATCAACATATACTTGGACTAGAATTAGTTTCCCTTCATGGTTCAAAGTAAAGAGTGTTTTATCAACATCTCCTTTCTTGAAGCCACTTTCCAACAAGTATTTGGGTAAAGTATCATACCATGCACTCAGAGCCTGTTTCAGTCCATACAGAGCTTTCTGAAGCTTATAAACCATTCTACTTTCTGTGGAACCCTCAAAGTCTGGTGGTTTTTCAACATAGACTTCTTTAGCAAGTTCACCGTTTAGGAATGCACTTTTAACATCCATCTGATAAACTTTAAAGTCATTATGAGCTGCAAAGGCTAGAAATAGTCTAATTGCGTCCAATCTTGCAACTGGAGCATATGACTCGTCAAAATTTAGTCCTTCTGTCTGGGTGAATCCCTTGGCAACCAACCTTGCTTTGTTTCTGGTTATTTCACCAGACTCATTCATTTTATTTCTGAAAACCCATTTGATTCCAATTACAGATATTCCGTCAACAAATGGAACCAGTTTCCATACTTTGTTTCTCTCAAATTGATCCAACTCTTCTTGCATTGCAGAGATCCAATCTTGATCCTTCAATGCTTCTTCTATAGTTTTAGGTTCAATATTTGAGATGAAACATCCATAAAGAGTTTCAACAATTGCTCTCCTAGTTCTAACTCCTTGGTCTAAAGGACCGATCACATCCTTGGCAGGATGATTTCTTATCCATTTCATAATGGGTTTTGAACTAGTAGGATCAATATCATTTTGATCTGAATGTGAATCAATATGATTTTGATAGGATACTTGTGCAGTATCTGAGATATCTGACACATGGAAAATGCCATGGATATCTGACATTTTTTCAGTGTTAGAGATATCTGGAATTTGATTTTCAATAATCTCATTCTCAGAAACCTCTTCATGATGAAGGTTCTCAGTAACCTGTTCCATTTCTGAAATTCTCGTAGCAAATTCTTCATCATGTCTTAGAGTCATCTAGTTGTTACTAAGCAATGGTTGCTTTTCATCGTCAGATTCATCCTCTAAGTGAATGATAGAGTTTTCTTTTGACGATTCTTCTATAGAATCTTTAATCATTAGTTCTTTGAACCTTTCTGAGAGTTCTTCATTCAAGGGTACTTTCTTGTTTGTTTCGTAGAAGACTACATGAACAGATTCTTCGACTTTTGCGTTCTTTTGTTGTAGATTCTGTAGGCTTTGCTATTCAGAGAATAACCAAGAAATACTCCTTCATTTGCTTTTGGTTGAAATGTTCTCAAGAATTCATTTCCATTTTTAAGAACAAAACATCTGCAACCAAACACCCTTAGATGTTTGATACAGGGGGTCTACCAATCAAAAGTTCATAAGGAGTTTTGTCATGGTGTTTGTTAATCAAACATCTATTTTGAGTGTAGCAAGCTGTGTTAACAGCTTCAACCGAATAGATTTCACTTATTTCAGTGTCAGCAAGCATTGTTCTTTGTTAGGAAATTTGTTAGATATTTTGTTAGAAATATCTGTTTAGATTTTGATCAGCAACATGATGACTTATCTTAGTTTCAGAAAGGTGATTAGTACTCTTGGTTCACTTGAACATTGTAAAAGAGGAAACCCAGTAAGTATGATAGTCTAGCTAATCTTGTAGAGGATGTTAGGTCTCAAAATGTAATTTTTATTTTATGAAGAGAAGACCAAGAAGAAGACATCTAAGCAGAACAAGTTCAATGACATTGAAGATTTGAAGAAACTGCACAAGATTACTGAAATAGTTTTGCAGATACCTTGGCCAGATTTCTTGAAGACGCGAATGATTGCTAAACAAATCATGTCACAAGAGATATCTGAGAAGTCAAGAGGTCCATCTGGAAAACAAGGAAAGTGTCCACAAATATCTACACTCAGATACCTTGAGCTTTAAACCACATTTTTGATAAAGAAATATATATTGCAAACAAAGTTGTTTCAATAAAAGTGGTATCTGAAGTTAAAGGTAAGGACGTGCTAAAACTCAGAGAAAACTGATAAAGTTAAGTCTTTGATACAAAGCATAGTTCCGTTGGCACTACAGGACAAAAAGTATAGTACAATGCATTTAATGCACGGACATAGATGTCTGAACAAAAGCAACGGTACCTTCTGAAGAAGAAGACAAACTCACATAAAGATTATACGAGATATCAATAGTTTGAATTTGATTTAAGCCTAACGGATACTATTCAAACGGCACTCAAATTCATCTATAAATATCAACACTTAGACAGCTTGAGAAGACACACAACCTGAAGAACTTACACTGGACACATATCTCGCTATCTCAAGCAAATTACTTATCCTCAAAGCTTTCTGTTGCGACCAAAGCACTTGATCTTGAGTAACACTGAAGTTCTAAGTGTCCTGATCCTAAACAAGCACTGCTATCTGTGAAAGAGTTGAATTGAAAGATCAAGTATCTGAGATTCATTCTCTTGAACATTTATCTAAGACTTGGGTCAGTAAAAAGAACAAGATGCCATACATTGAAAAGTGTATTTAGTATACTTGATTCACAGAGCTATCTGATTAACTGAAAAGTTAATAAAGAAGCTCATCTGACAACTCAAACTAAAACCAACACCATCACTGGCGTGGAGTACAGGAAGTACTTAGTTTGAGAAACTAAGGAATAACTCCAAGGTTATTGAGCACAGGAAGTACTTAGCTTGGGAAGCTAGGGAATAGCTCAAAAATGTTTCTGAGTACAGGAAGTACTTGGCTGTGAAAGCCGGGGAACAACTCAGGGGGAACATTTGGTTGGGAACCATTTGTTTAAGGAATCTTAGAATAGGATTTTTTAAGGTGACCTCAATTATCTATTCTAGTGAATTCTAGGTCTTTGGAAGACCGAAGTGGATTAGTTGGAGGATTACGCCACCTCCGGATACCACTATACTTTTGTGTTATTTACTTTTCTACTTACATTTCAAAGAACACACACACACTTTAACTTACGCACTTATCTATCTTAAGTCTTCCGCGCTCTGAATCTAAGTATCAGATATCTACACAGATATCTGAGAAATAGTTTTTATCGACAAAAGTTTTAAAAGACTCTTCACCCCCCCCCCCCTCTAGTCTTTTACTTTGCCGTTATCTGGACCAACATTCTTGCTGCTTCTTTTAGGGTCCTATTCTTTCTTTCAGCAACACCATTTTGTTGTGGTGTCCTTACTGAAGATAGTTGATGTTGTATACCTTTGGAGGTACTAAACTCTTTTATGTACTGATTCACAAACTCAGTACCATGGTTTGTTCTGATTACAGATACCTTTTCATTTTTCATGACTTCAAGCTTATTTAGCAAGTTGGGTATCTCAACCCTTGCATCAGATTTTTGTTTGAGAAAGACAACCCAAGTGAATCTTGACTAATCATCAACAACAACCAGACCATACTTCTTTCCTGCATAGCTAGTTACAGAGGATTCAAAAAGATCCATATGTAACATATTTGCAGTGGCCTTTAACTGGAGTGTCTACTTTTAGACTTGAAAGATGTTTTGGATTGTTTTCCCATTTGGCAAGCTGAGCATATACCATCTTTTCTATATACCATTTTGGGTAAACCAACCACCAATTCTTTCGTGGCTAGCTTGTTCAGAGTTTTGAAGTTCAAGTGACTCATTCTTTTATGCCATATCCAGTTTTCTTCAGTGTGGCGAGATTGACTCACCATGAGACATTCTTCAGTTGTGGCAGATGCCCAGTCAGCAACATAAAGATTTCCTTTTCGCCTAGCAACCACGACTGTCTGCTTTAACTCATTGTCAATTACTTTGCATAGTTTTAACTTGATCTTGACAGTGTACCCTTTGTCTACCAATTGACTCATGCATAGGAGATTATATTTCAATCCCTTTACATGTAGTACTTCAGAGATTGTAAGCGCTCCAAACTTCAGATTGCCAAATCCTATGGTTGGATTTTCATCTCCTCCAGCAAACCTAATAATTGGTCCTTTATCGCATTTTATGTAGTTAATCAGATTTGCTTTGTCTCCTGTCATGTGCTTCCACATCCACTATCAAAATGCCACTTCGAGTTCTTCCTCAGAGTGTTCTGCACAAGACAGGAAACATGGAGTTAGGCTCTCATTCCAATAATGGTACCTTCTGGACTAAAGAATCTCCCTGTAGGAATCCATTTCTGAATGAACATCCTTGGGATATTCTTTTGTCTTGTTGGAACATAAGGAGGAATTAAATGATTAGTGTCATTATCATTTAAAGCTATTTTCCTTCTTGGTGTGTTCCTTGGTCCTCCTTGTGGTGCTTTCAGATACCTGTCAAGTTGCTGAGTCTGCTTTTCAGCAAACTTAGCTTTCCTTGCCAGACTTCTTCTAGCCCTGGCATTCAGAGTGGTCGTGACATATTCTTTCTTCCACTTCTGATGATTGCTATGCGCAATCTTGGCTTTTATCCATCGTTCTTGCTCTTGTTTATACTCATGAGCGAGTTGTTTCCCGATGGCTTTATAGCCAATGCCATTTCGAGCACCTGGCGCTGTCTGAGTTCTTTTCTCAGCAGCATTGCTAGTCTCTGGAATGTCTTTCTTTCCAGAAAACGTGATATTGGAAAATTTGCCTGCTCCTGCAATTTTTCCTTTTTGAGAAACATAGCACTGTGGATGATTACACTTTTCAGTGTTATGTTTCTTTACAGAAACGTTCCCAATAGTTTTCTTTTGGACTTGTTTTTCCCACAAAGGTGGTCGCAACTGCCTTTCCTTTGTCAACAACCTTAGCTTTCTGACGAATGCTATATGTTATTTGGGAACCATCTTGCTGAGCACTAAAAAACGTTATTCTTTCGTCACTCTTATTCAGAGTGGTAGAACTATTTGTTTATGTGTCCAGCCCAAGTCCTCCCTTTTCTGAAGGATCTCTTAAATAAGAGTGTACTTCAGTAAGAGTGTCACAAGCTTTGGCATAGGATTGAAAAGATTGTTCTTTCTTCTTGAGTTCCTCATTTTCAGAAAGAAGATCTTTATTTTCCTTTTGGAGTATATCCATTGCCTTTCTGTGTAACTTCTCTGTTTCAGATATCTGTGCTTTGAAAAATGCATTTTCAACATCCTTTTTCTCAGATATCTTGAGTAATTGTGAATTTTCCTTCTCAAGAGAATTCTTTTCTTCTTCAAGAATGTCGGCTCTAGCTTGGATCATTTGAAATTCTCTTTTGTAGAGATCAAGTTCTCTTCTGAAATATTTTGAATCTCTGATTTCTTCCTCATCACTCTCATAAGTTATGAATTGAGAAATGTTTGTTACCTCGTCAGCCATTAGGCAAGGCTCAATGTTGGAGAAATCTGGATAGATCTCCTCAGCAACCCCACATATTTCCCTTTTCTTTTGACCAAAGTCAAGTAATTCATGAGTGATGCCACATAATTCTGGAGAAGGTAGTTTGGTATCATCTGAGTCTTCTTCCTCAGATTCTGACTCAATATCAAGAGCATCCAGTTGGATTTGAATCTTTTTCCTTTCTTCAGTGAGCATAGCTCTCTAACCTCTCTTGAAGTTTCTTCTATCTTTCTTGTCACCTGTCTTTGCTTATTGAAAACAGGGCAATCTCTTTTACCAGGTTTCTGACAATAGAAACAGATATCGTTTTTGATTTTTGCTTCCTCAGTACTAGATGCTTGCTGAGCCGGCTTTTTCAGCGAGCTTGACAGCTGCATATTTTTGTACTGGTGATAGTTTGAACCTAGATGCTTTTTCAGCTTCTCTTTGGCTTTTCTTCTCTCAATCTCCCGACTGACATATTTTCTCATTTGCTTTACAGCAAGAGCATCTTCCTCAGTCATTTCCTTGGTATCCTTCTTTAGAGAAGTACCTTATGTTACTAAAGCTACATTGTGAACTTTCTCAGCAATTGTTTGTTCTCTCTGAGTAGTTTCATAGTTGACAGTAGCTAAGTGGAAAAAGAGTTCTACTAGAGTGATATTTGGCATTCCTTGGTTGAAACAAAAATATTGAGTGTGTTCCCAGTTTTGATTCAAGCTTCTCACGATAGTCTTAACCTTTTCAGAGTCAAAGTATCTCTCACTTTGACCAAGTGCAGCCATTTCACTCATCAATGTTGTGAACCGGAAATCTAGTTCTTCAAGAGTCTCTTTGGGACCTTGTTTAAAGTTTTGGAATTTGATCTTCAAAACTTCGAACTTATTTTCCTTTGTTTTCTCAGTGCCGGCACAGATTTCCTCAATCTGTTGCCAAGCCACTTTCGCCAATTTTGCACCCCACAGTTTACACTGTATGTGCTCTGGAGTGGAACGTATGATGATATTGCGAGCCTGACCATCCAGTCAATTTCTCTTTGCATCTTCCGATGTCTAGATCTCTCTGGGCTTTGGCTCGTAAACAACTTGACTAGTAGGTCTTCCACTGGTTGAAGCACCTGTTTCTGAGGAACCACCACTTGCTTCTTCATCAGTGGGAACTATGTCTACTATTAGAAACTTCCATTACCTGCTTGAGTTGTTGAATGACTATGGGGCCATTCTTTATTACTTCGATCATTTCATCACTGATGGCTTCTAGGTGGAGCATCATGTTGTTCTTCCATTTCTCATAATTCTCTGGCTTGAGAATTGGAGCGTCACTTAAAGACATCCTGCAGCAAACACACTAAACAGACAAATCAAGTGTAGGTGAAAAGTAGTTAGTGGGAACTTATCTGGGATCTAGGTTCAGTGCAGAAGGCTTGGGAACTTCCAGCTCTGATACCACTTGTTGGTCTAGATAACGGCAAAGGGGAAAGATTTTTGGGGGGGGGGGGGGGTGAATAGTCTTTTACAACTTTTGTCGATAAACACAATTTCTCAGATATCTGATACTTAATTTCAGAGAGCGGAAGACTTTTCTGTGATAAGTGCATGTGCTCAGCAAGATATGTGTAAAAACTCAGCAAGGTAAATAAAGCAAATAATAAATTGCAGAAAGTAAATAACACTAATCTTTATAGTGGTATCTGAACGTGGCGTAATCCTTCAACTTATCCACTTCGGCCTTTCTCAGACCTAGAATCCACTAAGACAGATAATTGAGTTCACCTTACAAATATCTTCTCTCGATTCCTAAATACACTAGGTTCCCAACCAAGTGTTCCCCCTGAGTTATTCCCCGGCTTTCTCAGCTAAGTACTTCCTATACTCAAAAACCTTTGAGCTATTCTTTAGTTTCCCAAACTAAGTACTTCCTATGCTCAGTAACATTGGTGTTATTCCTTAGTTTCCCAAAATAAGTACTTCCTGTACTCCACGCCGTTTAAGGTGTTGGTTAAGGTAGTTTGTCAGGTTTGGTAGATTAATAACTTCTACAGTTATGTAATACTACCTTCTTGAACAAGAGTCACTTAACATACTTCACAATGTGTGGTGATATGTTCTTTATTGACCCAAGTCTATGATAAATGTTCTAGAGAATGAATCTCAGATACTTGATCTTTTGATTGAACTCCTTCACAGAGAGCAATGCTTGTTAAGGATCAGGACACTTAGAACTTTCATGCTACTTAGAATTCAAGAGCTTAGACGCAACTGTAAGCTGAAGAATAAGTAGGTTGAAGACTTGTATGCTTGAGAGAAAGATACCACTAGTTGTATTATCAGAGAGGCTTGGTATTTTCAGTGAGTTCAGTGTGTGTCTTTCAAGCATTCTAAGTGATGATATTTATAGTTGAAAATCATGCCGTTTGAATAGTATCCGTTAGGCTTAATGAAATTCAAACTATTGATATCTGAAAATAGTACTGCAGAACACGTTGTCTCTTTTTAGAGATTTCCTCTTTTGTTCAGATGTCTCTGTCTGCGCATTTATTGCATTGTACTATTTTTGTCGTGTAGTGCCAACGGAACTATGCACGCTTTCTGAAGCATTGCATGTCCTTTTCCAGAGACCTTCTCATCTCCAGATACCTGTTGAAACATTATTTCCTAGAACATAATTTTATCCAGGGTATCTGAGTGTAGATATATGTGGGCACTTTTGCGTTCTCATATATTTTTTGCAAAACTTGTTTATTGAGAAATTGTTTATCAAAGATATCTGGACATAGGTATCTGATAACCTTTGTCTTCAGCAATCTTGTGCAGTCTTCAAAACTTCAAAAAAATGTTGAACTCTCCTGCTGGATGCCTTCTTCTTGGTCTTCTTCAAAGATATAAAAATTACATTCAGAGACCTAACATCCTATACAAGATTTGCTAGACTATCATACTTAGTGATTTTCCTCTTTTACAGTGTTCAAGTGAACCAAGATTACTAACCACCATTCTGTGCTAAGTTAAGTCATTAGGTTGATGATCAAAATCTAAACAGATATTCCTAACACAATCTGTCTGCTTTTTGCACATATAATTAATTACGATATTTGCTTGTTCCTATGCTAAGTGTCCGTGGAGAACGACATCCCGAGTCAACTTTCCGCTATAACTGTGGATTTGTGGACTTCCGACAATAAAATAAATTTAATCTTTGACTGTACTTAAGAATTTTAGGTACTACAACGAATACAAATTCTTAAGTGCACATAAAAATGTTGCGCCGCTGCCGGGGACACTTAACCGCTGAAGCATGTTTTGACCAGATAAGTTGATTTCTTCCTTTCGCTTTTTTACTTTCTGCACTATCTTTCAATCTGTACAACATAAACCTAAAAAAAATATATAAACTGGGGAAAATCCCAAAAATATTTTCTTTTTCGTATTTTTTTAATTTCTTATCAGAAAACCAAAAATGTTTTTATACACCTTTTATTATTATATTATGTTAGGAATATCTGTTAGTATTTTGATCACTCATCACATGTTCTTAGCCAGAAAGGTGATTAAGTGCTCTTGGTTCACTTGAACATTGTAAAAGAGGAAATCACTGAGTATGATTAGTCTAGTAAATCTTGTATTAGGATTATAAGTCTCTGAGTGTAATTTTGTATTTCAAGAAGACCATGAAGATCAATCCTAGCAATGGAGCTTTTCTGAAGATTAGAAGACTGAAGATTGCACAAGATTTATGAAGACACAAAGGTTTAGTCTAACTCAGAAAGACTATGTCCTTAATCCTTTCTTAAGTACATTAACTTACTTTGGAAATATGATTCTGGACATATGACATCATGAGTATGGAGCATGCAAGCCATCAGAAAGGCTCATGTATCCGTTGAGACAAAAGGACAATGAACAGTACTATGCATTAAATGCATCGCGTAAATCTTTAAAAAGCAAGTCATCTCTGAAACAAGAGATAGTGACTTCTGAGTACATAGTTCAAGATATAAATGGATATAATTTGATAGAGAGCACAACGGATACAATTCAAATGCCTCTCAAATTTATCTATATATATCACACACTTAGATGCTTGAAGAACACACCTTAGAACGCTCTATCTTGCAAACTTACCATCAAGCAAAGTATTCTCTCAAGCACTCTACTACCCTTTCTGAAAGCTTTCTGTTGCTTGAAGAATCACTAGTAGTTTTAAGTTGTCCTGAACCTTAACAAGAGATTGTTATTCGTGAAAGAGTTGAACTATCAGATACCCTTTCTGAAGCTCATTCTCCAGAACGGACACCAATTACTTGGGTCAGTAAAGAGCAGACTGTCATCCACTGAACAAGTGTATTAAGTAGTCTTGTTCTATTAGGCTCTCTGAAAACATAACTGAAAAGTTATACGAGAAGCCTCTCTGACAAACCTTATAACCAACACCATCAAGGCGTGGAGTAGAGGAAGTACTTGATTTGGGAAATCAGGGAATAACTCCAAGGTTATCTGAGTAGAGGAAGTACTTAGCTCTAGGAGCTGGGGAATAACTCAGGGGGAACATTTGGTTGGGAACCATTTGTTTAGGAATCTTAGAATAGGATTATTGTAAGGTGAACTCAATTATCTGTTCTAGTGGATTCTAGGTCTCAGAAAGACCGAAGTGGATTAGTTGGAGGATTACGCCACCTCCAGATACCACTATACTTGCTGTGTTATTTACCTTTCTGTATTTACATTTCAAAGAAAGCGTTACACACTTACTTATTGTTTCTGCACTTACCTATCTTAAAGTCTTCCGCGCTCTGAATTTAAGTATCAGAAACCCCCAGGTTTCTGAGAAACTGTGTTTATCGACAAAAGTTTTAAAAGACTATTCACCCCCCCCCCCCCCTCTAGTCTTTTACTTTGCCGTTATTTGGACCAACATGTGGTATTAGAGCAGGAGGTTCACAAGCCTTCTGTACTGAACCTAGATCCCCAGATAGGTGAAGGAACTTTGTCCCTTTCTGAGGACTGTATAATTTTTGTGTTAAGCGTGTAGGTATGTCTCTGAGTGATGCTCCCGTTCTAAAGCCAGAAAACTACGAGAAATGGAAGAACAACATGATGCTCCATCTGGAGGCTATTAGTGATGAGATGATCTATGTCATCAATGAAGGGCCTATCAAAATCAGACAACTCAAACAGCATCGAGGTGTCTGATGGAAGAAAAGCCTCAGACAAGGAAGATGGAAGCGAGGACATGGCTGCTAGTGATAGTGGTCATGTTGCTCGTGGAAGCATTATATTTGAACACAAGCCAAGAGAGCTCTGGACATCTGAAGATGCCAAGAGACACAGATTGGATGGTCAAGCTCGTAATATAATCATCAGATCGACACCTGAGCACATACAGTGTAAACTGTGGGGTGCTAAAACGGCGAAAGTTGCCTGGCAATTGATTGAAGAAATCTGTGCCGGAACTGAGAAAACCAAAGAAAACAAGTTCGAAGTTCTTAAATTGAAGTTCCAAAACTTCAAACAAGGTCCCACTGAAACTCTGGAAGAACTCGATTTGATTTACTACACTTATGAGTGATATGGCTGCACTTGGTGAAAGCAATAGATACTCCCAATGTAAAAGATTAAGACTATTGTCAAGTCTCAATCACAAGGGAACACACTAAGTTCTTTTATTTCAATCAAGGGATGCCAAATATTACTCAAAGAGAGCTCTTCTCTCATCTTGCTCATCGAGAATATGAGACAACTCGAGAGAACAAACAATTTGAAAAATTGCAAAGTGTTGCTCTAGTTTCTCAAGGCACTTCTGAAAAGAAGGATACCAAAGAAGCATCTGAAGAAAATGCTCTTGCAGTAAGACACATGAAGAAATTTGTGAGTCAAGAGATTGAGAGAAGAAAAGCAAAAGAAAAGCTGAAAAAGCATCTTGGCCCAAACTATCATCAGTACAAGAACATACAAGTGAACAACTCTCTGAACACCCCCATTCAGAAAGGTGTTAGTACTGAAGCTGCAGAAATAGGAAATGATATCTGCTTCTATTGTCAAAAGCCTGGTCACTTCAAGAGAGATTGTCCTGCTTTAAACAAGCTCAAGACAGGTGACAAGAAGGATAGAAGAAATTTCAAGAGAAATCAAAGGGCCTTACTGACTGAAGAAAGGAAGAAGATTCAAATTCAACTTGATGCTCTAGACTTTGAGACAGATTCTGAAGATGGAGATTCAGATGACTCAAACCTACCATCACCAGAATTGTGTGGAATCACCCACGATGTAATTGACTTCGGCCTGAAGAAGAAAGAAATGTGTGGAGTTGCTAAGATTGTTGGTCCAAACATCTCCAACATTGAAATGTGTCTTATGGCAGATGAGGTAACTAACAATTCACAATTTCTGTACTATGAGAGTGATGATGGAATTGAGGATCTGGAGTTGGTCAAGAGTGAATTGGATCGTTATGAGAAAGAATTTCTGGAAGCAGAATCCAAAACTAGAATTCTAGAGGAAAGCAAAGAAACTCTTGAAAAAGAGGTTACTAAGCTAATCAGAGTATCTGAAAACAAGAACGCTGAAATAGCCTTTCTGAAATCTCAGATATCTGAGAAGGAAAATTCTCACAAACTAGCCTTGAATGAACTTACCAAGAAAATGATGAAGCTGCTTTCTGAGAATGAATAACTCAGAAAGAAAGAACTATCCTTCCAATCTTATGCAAAGGCTAGTGACACTCTCACTGAGGTTCAATCCTATCTAAGAGATCCCTCTGAGAAAGGTGGACTTGGACTCGATGAACAATCGAGTAATTCATCTCCTCTGAAGAAGAGTGATGAAAGGTTGACCTTTGTAAAAAGTCAACAGAATGGTTCTTCAACCACCCATAGCATTGGTCAGAAAGCTTGTGGATGAGGTTTCTAAAAAGAAATACAACCCTCAGACATGTAACCATCCACATTGCTATATTACTAGGAAAAGGAAGAATTGCTGGAATAGGCAAATTCTCTACTGTACCATTTTATGAAAATAAAGACGGTGCAGAAACTAGTAAGGCTTCTGAAGAACGTATTCAGAAAGCCAAAGGTGTTCGAAATGGCATTGGCTATCGTGCTATTGGAAAAGTTCTTCTGCAACAATATAAGGAAGGACAAGAACAATGGCGCAAGGCTGATATGGCACGAGTAACAGATGAAGTGGAAGAAATCTCAAGCCACGGAAAAACTGAATGCCGAGCTAGAAGGAACTCGCCAAGAAGGCTAAGTTTGTCAAAAGCAATCCTAAACCTGTGGTCCGAGAAGCACCAAAAGGAACACCTAGAAACACCACAAGAAGGAAAATTGAGATCAAAATTACTAATTTTATCAGATCTCCTTCGATCAAGTTAGACAAAACAAACTCCCAAGAAATTCACTAAAATGTGGATTCCTACCGAAGAATGTTTAGTCTAAATGGTTCTATCTCGAAGCAAGAACCTAACTCCGCTTCTGTTTTGTGCGTAACGCCTCTTGGACTAAGGCTCAATGGCTATTTGATAGTGGATGCGAAAGCACATGACAGAGACAAAGCAACCGTCAATTACAAAGCTTGCAACAATGGACCGTACATCGATTTCTTTGAGGAGAATTAAATCCCTCTCTGGGATTTGGCAACGTCAAATTAGGATCATTAACTATCACTGACGTATTACATGTTAAGGGTTTGAAATATAATCTATTTAGCATGAGCCAGTTTGCAGGCAAGGGATTTACTGAGAAATTCAAAGCAAAGTATTGCAAACTTATTGACAATGAGTCAAAGCAGACAGTCTTGGTTGCTCGGCGGAAAGGCAGTCTTTATGTTGCCGACTGAGCATCTGCCACAACTGAAGAATGTCTCATGGTGAGTCAATCAGGTCACACGAAGAGCACTGGTTATGGCACAAAAGAATGAGTCACTTGAATTTCAAAACTCTGAACAAACTTGCCAAGAAAGAGTTAGTGATTGGCCTTCCCAAAACATCTTTCAGAAAGGATGGTATTTGTTCTGCCTGTCAGATGGGGAAACAATCTAAGATCTCTTTCAAGTCTAAAATCAGACACTCTAGTGTTAGACCACTGCAACTATTACACATGGATCTTTTTGAATCATCTGTAACTAGTTATGCAGGAAAGAAGTATGGTCTTGTTGTTGTAGATGACTTCTCAAGATTCACTTGGGTTATCTTTCTGAAGCACAAATCTGATGCTAGGGTGGAGATACCAAACTTGCTGAATAAGCTTGAAGTCATGAAAAAGGACAAGGTATCCAATCGTAATGCACCATGGTAATTTGAGTTTGTCAACCAAGACATAAAGGAGTTTTGTACCAAAGAAAGGTATACAACACCAACTTTCCTCTCAGAAGAACACCACAACAAAATGGTGTTGCAGAAAGGAAAAATAGAACACTTAAAGAAGCAAAGAAAGACAATGCTAGGCGACCTTTGAGATAAGTGAAGTTTATTGGGTTGAAGTCGTAAACACAAGATTCTACACTCGTAATGTATGCTTGATAAACAAACACCATGACAAGACCCCATATGAACTCTTGGTTGGTAGACCCCCTAATATCAAACATCTGAAAGTGTTTGGTTGTAGATGTTTTGTCCTTAACAATGGAAAAGGGTATCTAAGAACATTTCAACCAAAGGCAGATGAAGGTGTGTTTCTTGGTTATTCTATGAATAACAAAGCTTACAGAGTTTACAACAAAAGAACAAAGAAGATTGAAGAATCAGTTCATGTTGTATTCTATGAAGGAAGCAAGAAAACACCCCTTTGTGATGAACTCTCAGAAAAGTTCAAGAAACTAATGATAAAGGATTCTGAAGAGTAACTCTCAGAAAGGAAAAACATCATTGTGGAAAGAGAGGATGAATCTGACGAAGAAAAGCCTGAAATGCCTAGTAACAAACAGATGATTCTCAGACATGATGAAGAATTTCCTATGAGAATTCCAGAAATGGACACTGAAGATGTTCATCAGAGAGCTAACTCTGGAAATGACCTCTCTGAAAGGCATGTCCCAGAAATCTCTCACACTGAGTAAGTGTCAGACATTCACCGCCCTTCTGAGGTGCAAAATGTCATAGATACTGAAGAAGTATCAAGTCATAGTGATTCACATTCAGATCACATAGATGTTGACCCTACTAGCCCTAAACCCATGATGAGATGGATCAAGGATCATCCTGCAAAAGACGTGATTGGACCAATCAATCAAGGTGTTAGGACTAGGAGAGCAATAGCTGAAAATGCTAACTCTCTCTTTGGATGTTTTATCTGAAACATCGAACCAAAAACTATAGAAGAAGCATTAGGAGACCAAGACTGGATCTCAGCAATGCAAGAAGAGTTGGATCAGTTTGAGAGAAACAAAGTCTGGAAACTAGTTCCATTTGTAGAAAGAATATCTGTGATTGGAAATAAGTCGGTTTTCAGAAACAAGATGAATGAATCTGGTGAAATAACCAGAAACAAAGCAAGGTTGGTTGCCAAGGGATTCTCCCAGACTGAAGGTTTAGATTTTAATGAGTCATATGCACCAGTTGCCAGATTGGATGCAATAAGACTCATTCTGGCCTTTGCAGCTCACAAAGACTTTAAAGTTTATCAGATGGATGTCAAGAGTGCATTCTTGAATGGTGAACTTGTTGAGGAAGTCTATGTTGAACAACCACCTGGCTTTGAAGTTCCTCAGAAAGTAGAATGGTCTATAAGCTACAGAAAGCTCTTTATGGACTGAAACAGGCTCCAAGAGCATGGTATGACACTTTGGCTAAATACCTTCTGGAAAGTGGTTTCAAGAAAGGTGAAGTTGATAAAACTTTATTTACTTTAAACCATGATGGAAAACTACTCTTAGTTCAAGTATATGTTGATGACATCATATTTGGTTCTAAGGACAAGCAACTTTGTGATGACTTTGCAAATCTCATGAAAAGTAAGTTTGAGATGAGCATCATGGGAGAATTGAACTATTTCCTAGGATTGCAAGTCAAGCAACTCAATGATGGAATATTCATTAGTCAGACTAAGTATGCAAGAGACATGCTCACAAAGTTCAATCTTAAGCCTTCTGAAAAGAATGCTAAGATACCTATGAGCATAGGAACCAAGATGACCTATACTAAGTCAGATAAGAGTGTTGATGAACACAAGTATAGGAAATTGATAGGTTCACTACTCTACCTTACTACAAGCAGACCTGATATTCAATATGCAGTTGGAGTGTGTGCTAGATTTCAAACAAATCCAATGCAATCACACTACAACATTGCTATGAAAATATTAAGGTATGTGAAAGGTACAGTAGATGTAGGTTTGTGGTATCCTAAAGAAAGTGGATTGAGTTTGGCTGGTTACTCAGATGCTGATTATGCTGGATCAATGCTTGATAGGAAAAGTACCTCAGAACATGTGGGTCGAACTAGACTTATCTCATGGTTTAGCAAGAAACAAAACTCAATTGCAACTTCTACCACGTAGATCGAATATATTGTTGGTTGTTGTGCAACACAAATTCTGTGGATTCAACAACAACTCAGAGACTATGGACTCAATGAAGAGAAAACTCCCATTTTCTGTGATAACAAAAGTACTATTGCAATCACACAGAACCCCAAGTTCCATGCCAGAACAAAGCACATTGATCTTAGACACCACTTCATCAGAGACCATGTTGAGAAAGGCAATATAGAGATACTCAAGATTGGCACAGAAGACCAACTTGCAGATATCTTCACTAAGCCCTTACAAGAAAGCAAGTTCTTGACCTTAAGACATAATCTTGGATTAATGGAGTTGCCTAAGGACTGAAAAATTGTCCTGAATCTCTAAAGGCTGAATAAGTGAGTAGGCCTCTGAGAACAGGTTCTCAGAAAGCCAAGTTGATAAGAAGTGATGCAAAGGTTTCTGATTAGCAATACTCAAAAAGAATTTGTGGAACGGGTATCCAGAAAGGCAAAGGTCGGTACACACTTAATAAGTAAATAAAACTAGAACTTACTTACTGAGAGTATGAGACCAATGGAGGAGCTTCAAGCTCAGCTCTTCAGAAAGACAAGAGCCCCTCTGCCCAGCAGGAAGAAGAAGGCCTGGGTGAGGAAGATAGAATGATGGAAGATGTTTCCATTGCTTCCACATTCACAATGCCAGCATTTAATATTGCTGAAGAAAACCCTGTTCTTGAACAGGTTCCTCAACCTTCTGAGAGAGCTCAACTCTCAGAAAGGGATCAAACTGAGATGGAAACTCAGAATGATACTGCAGAGGAGATCAATAATGAGCACAGAGACACTGTGGATTCACCACAAGTTCAAGAGATCAATGATCAGCCTGACTCTATTCAGGTAACAAAGATAGTTTGTATCTAACATGTCAACATAATTGTATGTTAACTTGTTACTCATAAGCTGTATTTGTTACAGGCCAACTTGGAGACACACTTTCAGGGGGAAGAAAACTTGTCCACCCCCTTGAATCAAGAAGAGGTTCCTCCAACCTCAGAACATCAAGAAGAGCCTGTCCCACAGGTAGTAAAAGTTATCTCTGAACAAGGAATAACTAACTAAAATTGCTCTTATGTTCTAATATTCTTAATGTCTCTTCTTAGGCTCCAACTGAGGAAGTAGTGGTGGTGGAACCAACACCCCAAAACCTAGAGATTCTAGAAGCTGAAAAGCTTTCTGAGGAAGTATTTACTGAGCCTTCTACTGAGAAGGTAAGTAATCAGTAATAATCTTCTTCAACGAATGCTCTGGAGAACCCACTACTAAAATCTCTTATGTTTGTTCTTACGTGCTCGGTCGGAAGAACAATTGGATGGAGAAACAACAGTGTCATCTCCTCCAAAGAAACTAAAATCACGAACAAAGATTCAGAAAAGGTGCCAGAAACCCCAAGGTTTCTGAGGAACTTTCTACTGAGCTTCCTCACTTGGAAGTAAGTGAAGTCTCAGAAAGCACTTTTCCATCTATCTTTTACATAATGCTTCTAAACATATTTGATTGTAATTCTCGTGTTCAAGCAGAAGAAAGGTTGATGAGGATAAAACTTCTCCTCACATCAAAGTATCCGAGGCCTCTATGCCCAAGCAAGTAAAAATCCAGATGAGCCTAGTGTTTCTACATGTATGCTCGTAAAGCTCACTACGCACAGATACTAACACAAGTAGTTTGAACAAAACTAACTTGAACACTTTCTTCGTGCACAAAGTCTAGTGCCGCTTGATTTACTCAAGGCCTTCCGAAGCACACCTTAAAGAAACATCTCAAGTGCTTGATAATGGCGTAAACTCGTAAAGGTGACCTTTCGAAGTAGCGAGTAATCGATGTCCCAAAAAGAGAGCAATTGCTAACCGGAGGATTATATCCATGCATTGTTCCTATAGAGTCCTACTCATTTGCCACTCTAATGCGTGAAGACTTCATTCATGAAGTAGCACAAAGACTTATAGCGATTTCAAGTCTCGGATGCTCAAACCCAAGAGCGATGGTTATCCATCCCGCTTGCCCAAAGAAGCTCACTACTTATCCTGCTGAACAAGAAGAAGTTAATGGGAGGATGATTACATTCCCAAATGTGATCAACCTGGTTTCAGAAGATGACGAGGAGATGGACGAAAATAATTATCAAGAACCTCCCTCTGAGCATCCAAACCAAGAAACAAAGAACAAGAGTGATGATGATGATGATCAGAATAATGATCCCCAACCTGGACAAGGCAGGATTCAGAAAGCTAGCAAAGAGAGTGGAGAAAAGGCTACTCCCTCAATTGCTCAGAAAGCTCCATCATCATCACATCCTAAGTCTCATCAAGATACCCAACATGCTGAACTCAATGATGCCATAGAAGAAATTTCAGCTGCTGAGTTTAGGATTGAACAACTCAGAAAGGTATTGGGAGAAGAAAAGAGAATCAACATTGAGACTCAAGCTCTTGTTGATGAAAAGGAAGCCAAAATCAAAAAGCTCGAAGAAGCTAATGCCAAAGAATTGGCACTCCTAGATGAGCAAAGAAATTTGAAGAATGCCATTGTTGTCACAGCTGCTGAAATAGATGCAATGGATGACAATGATGATGAAGAGCATGATGTGGATCGCATCGAAAAGACCTTCTACATCTTCTCGAAGGCAAAGACACTTGATGGAAAGCGTAAGAAGATTGTCAACTGCAAACAATCCAAGAAAAAGATTATGAAAGTTGATGTCAAACCCACAACTTGATCATCAAGGTAAGATGAGAGACTTGTTACTCAGCACAAAAGAGCCCTACTTGCTCCTCATATATTCTCTGCACCAAGTAGTTCAAGAAGTGAAGAGCACCGTGCAAGGAACAGTGTCTTTTTAGAACTCAGAAAGACACTAGTTGTCCAAGACACAGAAGTGCTAAAAATCATCCCAGAAGAGATGAAGCCTTTGGCTGCTGCTTTACTCAACAGAGCAACCAGCATCGCTCTCTCTCAGAAAGACCTAGGGTTGGTCAGGGATGAGGATTGTAACAATGCTAATGCAGCATTGAATGAAGCCAACCATGCTGTCATGCAAGCCAACGCCATCCTAAGGCCGCTTGAAGAGCTCAACAGAAAGGAGCAGGAACTGGTTTAGCAGAACAACGAGCTGAAGAAAGAACTTCAAGAATTAGTCAGGGTGCACAACAATCTCCAGAAAAACTTTGAAACTCTCTCTGAAGCTTATGCTATCATGAGTCAGTCATTCATGACTAAGGGGGAAGAAGAGATGCCTCAGAAAGGCAGAGGAAGAAAAAGAAAACAATCAAATCCTCCCTCCTCAAGTCAACTTGTCATTAAGGACACCACTGGAGACACCCTTGCTGAAGAAGTTGTTCCAGATCAACCGGAAATGTTTGAGAAGTATGGTCACTAGGGGAACCAAGTCCCTTAGAATCTCAGAAGAGAAGAAGACTTCTGAAGAAGAAGAAAAGGAAGAAGGAGAAGTAAGAGGCCAAGAAAGCTGCAAGTCTCCAATTTTGGACTACAATGATGATGAGGATGATTCTAATGAACATCCACTTCACAAGAAAAGGAGACAAGCAACTACTTCACAACCTCCTCTGGCAGCAAAGCCCTTAGCAGCCAGAACTCCTTCTAGAAATACCAAGTCAATACAAGGAACATCCACTAGCACAGCCCCAAGGCATGAAGAAAGGGTTAGAGGATCTCCTGACAGAAGGCCACCAAACAGAAAAGCAAGAAGGGATTTCAGGTTGCGTAATAAACAATGAAACACATCAAGAAAGGCCAACTGATGCCCACATTGAGTATATGAAGACCAAATGAAGAATCTTCATATAGGTGCATTACGAACAAGAGAGGGTATTGGATCGAACTACAACATCTACTTGTCAATGATAAGTTTCAACTCCCATCCTCAACCAGATCCCGAAATGGAGAGAAGGCAAATTAATTGCTAAAATCTGAGCACCTTCATGCCTGGTTAAACTTTGAAGTAGAAAAGAGGAATGAAGCCAGAAAGATGGATCTTTCTTTTGCCTGTCCTTACCCAAAACCTGATGATGTACACAAGGTAAGAAAACTGGATGGTAACTACAAAGAAGAAGAGCAAACTAGGTGTTTCAACCTATGAGTCATTCTATATGACATTGGATGAATACCTAGATGATATACACTATCTGGAAGAAATATACAAGTATTTCAACCTATCTCAGCTGCAAGTAGACCATGCACGGGTCTGGGAAAGTACAGGTTCCGGTCTAACATTTTCTCGGAAGAATCACAAGCTTGGTAAGAGTTACCATGAAATATGTGACTTATCCGTAAAGATGAGCTCTTTGTCGGAAGGACTCTTTATGACTATGTCCAAGAATGCGTAAAAGTGGATGATCATGTCAATGATCCGAAGGGTGTCAAGAACTTGAGGTATCTGAACCCAAGTTGTGTTTCTGAAGACGTGAAGACTAGTAACATTAGAATACTCTCTTGGAGCTTGGACTCTCCTATGTTCTAATTTACTTAGTTTGTTTTATTACTTTTTGTAATCTTGTTGATTGTTTCTGAAATTCTCTATCTGTAAAAGTTGCATCTTACTCTGTAAACTGTACCTATCTGAAGATCATACTCTCAGATACATTTTAATAGATGACAACTTATCAGCAAATATCACTTTTTGTGATTTGGTTGATGTTTACTTTCTGCACTTAATTCAACTAAAATTGAATATCATTTGAAATGATTAAGTGGTGGATTGTTTTCTCTTCCAGGATTACAACTTTGTAATAGGACTTGAAAGATAGTCATGGATGACTGATCAAAAAGGCGGAAATTTGTTAGGAATATCTGTTAGTATTTTGATCACTCATCACATGTTCTTAGCCAGAAAGGTGATTAAGTGCTCTTGGTTCACTTGAACATTGTAAAAGAGGAAATCACTGAGTATGATTAGTCTAGTAAATCTTGTATTAAGATTATAGGTCTCTGAGTGTAATTTTGTATTTCAAGAAGACCATGAAGATCAATCCTAGCAATGGAGCTTTTCTGAAGATTAGAAGACTGAAGATTGCACAAGGTTTATGAAGACACAAAGGTTTAGTCTAACCCAGAAAGACTATGTCCTTAATCCTTTCTGAAGTACATTAACTTACTTTGGAAATATGATTCTGGACATATAACATCACGAGTATGGAGCATGCAAGCCATCAGAAAGGCTCATGATCCGTTGAGACTAAAGGACAATGAACAGTACTATGCATTAAATGCATCGGCAGAAATGCTGCAAAAAGCAAGTCATCTCTGAAACAAGAGATAGTGACTTCTGAGTACATAGTTCAAGATATAAAGGGATATAATTTGATAGAGAGCACAACGGATACAATTCAAACGCCTTTCAAATTTATCTATATGTATCACACTCTTAGATGCTTGAAGAACACACCTTAGAACGCTCTATCTTGCAAACTTACCATCAAGCAAAGTATTCTCTCAAGCACTCTACTACCCTTTCTGAAAGCTTTCTGTTGCTTGAAGAATCACTAGTAGTTTTAAGTTGTCTTGAACCTTAACAAGAGATTGTTATTCGTGAAAGAGTTGAACTATCATATACCCTTTCTGAAGCTCATTCTCCAGAACGGACACCAATTACTTGGGTCAGTAAAGAGCAGACTGTCATCCACTGAACAAGTGTATTAAGTAGTCTTGGTCTTTTAGGCTCTCTAAAAACATAACTGAAAAGTTATACGAGAAGCCTCTCTGACAAACCTTATAACCAACACCATCAAGGCGTGGAGTAGAGGAAGTACTTGATTTGGGAAATCAGGGAATAACTCCAAGGTTATCTGAGTAGAGGAAGTACTTAGCTCTAGGAGCTGGGGAATAACTCAGGGGGAACATTTGGTTGGGAACCATTTGTTTAGGAATCTTAGAATAGGATTATTGTAAGGTGAACTCAATTATTTGTTCTAGTGGATTCTAGGTCTCAGAAAGACCGAAGTGGATTAGTTGGAGGATTACGCCACCTCCAGATACCACTATACTTGCTGTGTTATTTACCTTTCTGTATTTACATTTCAGCAAAGCACACACACACTTACTTATTATTTATGCACTTACCTATCTTAAAGTCTTCCGCGCTTTGAATTTAAGTATCAGAAACCCCCAGGTTTCTGAGAAACTGTGTTTATCGACAAAAGTTTTAAAAGACTATTCACCCCCCCCCCCCTCTAGTCTTTTAATTTTCTGTTATCTGGACCAACATATTATATATCATCGCACGAGTATGCTTGTCTAACATTTATGCAAGGAGAAACACCTTGTGACCTATTAAGAGATGACATTGGCAAACTTGGAAAGAGGAAAGGAGTTGGAATGGACACTATCATTGAACCCATGTGGCATTTGTACGAAGAAGATATGGGGGAGAATGAACAAATCCTTGTGGAATCCTGCATATACTTGGAATATAATTTGAGAAAATATGATGTGAAACTAGAGTATCTCAAAAAAAAAAAAATTCAAAAATTCTATGGAAAAGGGAGAGGATGAAGTACGGTTCTTGGAGGACTTTTACGAGATGGTTCAAAACATACGGAGTGGAGAGATTAGGAAGTTCCTTTTTTCTACATTGCTTGAAAGGAAAGGCAAGAAATTGGCTGAAAACATTACCTACGAATAGTTTGAAGACATGGGAGGAGGTTGCAAGCCAATTCCATTTACAATATATCCGATTTCCATGGTCCTTAATATCCACTTAGGGTGAAGAACTTCGAAGCATTGAGCAACTAGAACGTGAAATGTTCCATGAAGTTTGGATCAGATTCAAGATCGCATTGCATAAGGAACCCAAGGTCAAGCACAAACAATTATTATACTTTTACAAGATGATAGAAAAGGATTATAGATACTTGATTGATGAGGAGTGTGATGGGGTCATCATGGAGATTCAACCGAACGAACTTGGGATATGTAATAGACTTAGCCAAGAATCTATGAGAGCAATGATGAGGAAAATCGATCTTTACGAGTTGAAGAATTAAGGGACTATGCACAATGGCTCCAAGCGGATGAATTAGAAAAATCGGCTAAACAAGTATGGAATTTGGACAACGATGTCACTTCTGTTCACATGAGAGGATTTATGAGGAAACTACTTGAAATAACCGAGGAGATAGTCGAGGAAGAAGAAGAGATGATGGGAACGGGACATGTCGAAGTCGTACGATGAAAATAAATGGAAAGTATGGAGGAGTCGACTGAGACAAAGGTAGGAGATATCAAACCACTCGTACGAACCGAAGCTCAATGGACCAAGCCTGTGGAAGAAGAGGCATACACCGAGCAAGAAGATACTCAAGGGAACCACTTGAAACTAGCAAGCAGGAGGATTGTGGGGAGTTTGAAGATATGAAGATAGAGGTCTTCACAAGACCATTGAGCCATATATCCCGCCATACCTTCGAAGTAAACGACAAACAGATAAGCTTTCTACTACCTGCTCTTTAACTTACCTTAATTCTATATCGTTTGTCGTTACTTGCATAGTACTATTATCAATGAACCTGAACCCGTAAGAGATTAAGGAGAGATTGAATTTGTTATTCCTAATTAGTATACTATTTCTTACACAGAAAGGGACCAATCATTTGGGAATCCACTACCTCAACTTATCTCCACGTTTTTCCGACCCAATGATTGAAAGGTTTTCACGAACCCCCTTGACCGTAACCTTGAATTTAAATGTTTGACTAGTATTGCACAGAAAGATAAAACACAGGAATACAAATCGTTCTCCAAGGGTTACTATGAACCAAGGAAGGCAAGATCTCTCAAGACACATCAATGGAAGATGTTAAAGGGAAGCCATGGATGTGCAACCAAATGATGCGAACAAGTTGTTCGATGGCGATCCAATCGATCATGGGGGATCTGGTACAATGATGGTACTTGAAGGAATGGGACTTAAGGAGCTTGGTGATCAGCCATGGAATGACATAAGTGTGCTCGAAAGAAGGACTGGATACGTTCATAAGAGAAATCATATCATCGAGTACACTAAGGATGGCGATAACTTCTTCACCGAAAAAATCATTCTACAACGATGGAGAAAGAAGAATAGAATGAAACCAAGAAGGAGAGAGCTAAGTCGCGAATACCACAGGAGAATTGACAGGAACTGGGAATGGGTTGATGGACCTAACATCAATCAAAACTCGCCAACGAGAATGCGAAAGAAGAACACTGCTGGATGGTGGAGATGGGTAGACGAACATAACATAGACCACATGCATCCATCCTAAAATCATCTCTATACAGGGGTCGAGCTATAAGACCTAAAACAAGCGCTTCTTGGGAGGCAACCCAAGGTCACGTTTATTTTACGCACATGCATTTGCACTTTTGAATTTTTACTTTTCGTTTTCGATTTCCGCACTAAAAGACCTTTTTAAAATTTTCAAGTTCTATTTTCAAAAACCTTATAGAATCATATTCGAAAGAAGAAACGAAAAATCGAGAAACGCTGTCATTATTTTCCCAAAATTCTTCACTTGCTCTATATTTTCATCATACAATTGCATTCCTAGCTTACCCATCTATCGACATGATCAAGTAAGTGATCTCTACTCAATATTATCTTCATTACATCTTCGATTTCAAATTTATATCTTTCACTCTTTTGCTGGTACTTTCTTATATGCTTCTTTGGTACTATGCAATTGTATGCTTCAATAGATTAATTGATTATGTAATGATGATGTGAATGCATGCCTACTTCTAGTATTCACTCTATTATCACTTATCTTGGTAGAGATATGACAATTTGATTGAGAATTGAGAGTTTTTGTTCATGCTCACCATGTGTTTGATAAAATGCCACACTGAAACAAACTCTCTCTTCGATCTTTTTCTCTTTCGATTATATGCTCGTATGGTTATTAGTTGATGATTTATGCTTGGAAAACATACTTGCTATGTCACATGATCAGAGTGTCGAGGGTATGGTCCCCCGAACACTTAAATGAATTTCCCTTGTTGTCCTTTACCCCGAGTACCTAGACCACGTAGCTCGTAAGGACCAAAGAGTAGAAGCCTGTAAGAACCGTCGTACTGTTGAGAGGCGACACGTGAGGACCTGCACAAGTAGCTTGGAGAGGGGGGGTTAGAACCTTATACCCGGTTTGCGTGGTGTCAAACCGAAAGGAGACTTTACTTGCAAGAGACTGAGAATCAACTCGGTATAATGATCGGGAGTCAGAAGTGATTATGGCTTACCATTATTATGGGAATGTATGCCATATATATAGATTTCTCCCAAAATGGGAGGGTTCCAACAGTTCATGCCAAGTGTAAGGCCTGGATTGAGCCACCAAGGCTTCAATAGGCCCATGGCCCATTAATGACACTTGCCCCATTCCACTTTAGGCTTTCAGGGGTAGTTTAGTCATTAATGTGAGAGTATGAGAAGCTTTGATGCAGTCTGTTGCGGGTTAAGGTCCGAAGGGGCAGGTCCGAATGCTTGGCCCGGACCGTACCAGGTTGCTCATAAGATACTCTTCTCAGTCTGTCAAGTACCTTTCATTCGGACCTTGTGCCTCGGACCTCCTTACTCTCTAGCGCTAGTTCACTTGGTTGCTTGTGAGGTTATTGTGTTGAGTCCGGACGGATGTCCGGGTCGGAGCCCATGGTTACGGACCAGTGTCAGGGTCGGACCCACTACTCTTAGGGTCCTCCTATTCCTTTCTACCCGGGTGATTCGGACCTGTGGGGGCTAAGGGTCGGACTGTTAGGTCCCGAACTCGTAGACAACTTGGGACGCCTTAGGATTTGTTCCAAAGGCGTCTATGATGGATTGGACATATTTCCATATTAACATATGTCGCCCCTAGTTTCCAAGTATCTTAGTAGAAGATAGTTGTGGAACTATGGTTAAAAGTGGAGAGGACAGTTTGTTTCTCGGTTCAATCCGTCCCTCGTAAGCAGAAAAAAGGTGTAATCCATGCTCCTTGTAGTCCTTAACTTAATCTCTTCTCCCCCCCCCCCCCCCCTTCTTTTGTTGCAGTCCGAGGAAGGAGGCTTGGAGTGCAACAAAATTAAAGAAAGAAGGGGTATTTGTAAGCGAGATCAAGTGTAGACAGAGAACGTCGGAGTTGTACCTTTTGTGGGTGAAGGGATGATCCGAAGAAGGATATTTAAACGGACGAGGGTTCGTGTGTTGGTGAGTTAAATCCTCCTACCTTTTAAAGAGGATGGTTTTTATCAACTTGATTGGGATGGTCCGAAGAGGGACATCTGAATGGACGAGGGTCCGTGTGAATGTGAGTTGAAACCTCCTTCCTTGTAAAAAAGGATATGGATCCGTGGCAGAAGATGGATTGGCCATCCGAAGGCGGAGTGGTGTCCTTGTCCCAAGAATGGTGGAGTTTGTTGTACATGTTTTTGTCATCGTAAGGTAAATTTTTTGTACCAATGCGTCATTTCTCCTAGTATTGTTGTACTACGCCGTTGGATGAATTTTGATCAACGATTGAGATTTAATCCCGGAAAATGGTGACGGTTGGGCTTCCTGATTTAACTCTATAAATAGGGATTTCACCGGTGTCACTTCCACATTTCTAGAGAGAAGATTTCCGACTTTTTAGTACATCCGAAGCAAGTGCAAGTGATCCGAAGCGAGTGCGAAGAAGTCCGTAGCGAGTCATCTGAGTAAAGCTAGCTGCCTTCGATCCAATCATCCGAGTGCAAGTAAGTTGCTTGTTTTCTCTTTTTGCTTTCAAGTTCTCTGCATTCTACATTCATTGTCAAAATGTTGTATGTTCGGTTGTATGCTCATTCTCCGTAATCCGTAGTTGGGACAAGTAGTTTAACGTAATTTGCTTCGGATATGCTGAGAAGTTAGTTTTAACACCGTACTGACTTTACACAAACTCTGAGCTAACCGCGTTCGTCAGAGTCGTTCCTGCTCATCCGATCATAGATTGTCTAATTTTAATCTACGTAAATGTTCTCTCGGACTGCAATCTTAAAAACTCATGAAACTGCCTTTTCTTTCCCTAGGATGTCCGAGAGTGATAGTCAAAACCGATCCGAAGCTGAAGGATATGCTTCCGAAGCTTCGTCCTTTCTAGAGAGCTCCGAGGAGATTGACGTCGGTAGTGCGGAAGATTTGGAAGAACTGGAGCGTTCTAATCATCCGAGTCGGGAAGAGCCCGAGGTAAGCTCTTTACTTCGGTTAGTTGTTCCGGGTTCACGGTCTCTGAAGCGTCAGAATTACCCGGAAGTCTCTAATGTGCAGGGTGTTGGTGCTGTCCAAGAGACGACCTCTCGGGCCATAGGGGGTCTCCATCCGCGCCATGCTGGGAAGGAGCCCGAACTCTCGGTAGAGATTCAATCCCTTATACACAACCTAGGTTATAGTTTTAGGACTAACCCTAACCGAGTACCATTCGTTCCGGATCCACAGGAGCCGAACATCGAGGAAGTGCATGATACCTCTAAGGCACCGCCTGAGCTGGGCGTGTTTGAAGAGGGTGTTGAAAATCGTGTTCAGGCTGCTGCCCCCCTTCGGACGGTAGTGGAGTTGAGTTCATCGTCCGGGGATGAAAAAGTTGAAGAGGAGGGTCGGCTGGATAGTGTCAGTCTTGAGGAGGATGAGGAAGAGATGATTTCTCCTCATGTATTCCGGAGGGAGTTAGTCGGACAAGTAGGTCCAAGTCACCATAGGACTGAAGATGAGCTACCTGAGGGCAATAGAAAGGGTGAAGATGTATTCCAAGTGAAGTTTCCTCAGTCAAGGGACGATGTGACTCATCCTGATCTAGATAGTGAGCTGAACGAGGATTGTTCACTACCAACGTGCCCATCTATAGTGACGTCCGAGGAGGTGGGGGAGCTCCGGAGGAGGTATGAGATTCCGGAGTCCGTGGAGATTCTCATTCCAGATGAGGCGCACGCCTTCTATACTCCGCCTCCTGGATACATGTGCGTTCATGAGATAAGTCTACACTGTGGATGGAGTTTGCCCGTGGCGTCCGAGTTGATGGACATTTAGAATGATATGGGGTTGAGTCCGCACCAAATCATCCCCAACTCCCTCGGGAACTTGATGTGCTTCGGGGTGATGTGTAAATACAAGGGCATCCCAGTTACTTTTGACAACTTTCGGAAATTGTTTAGTGTAAATTTGAGTAATAGGAATGGACTTTTTTATACGCTGGTATGTCGCCAAGCATATACTTTTTTTGTGGATCCTCTCTCTTCTTTGGGGATCAATTGGTGGAAGAGGTACATCTTTGTTCGGCCCGCATTAAAATAGGGTCAGACCGAGGCGGAGAGAGTTCAGTGGCGCTTTGAGAAGAAATTTTTTCGAGGTAGGTTGCCGGATTGGAAGCCTCTGGCGCAAAATATTCCGTTGTGGATGCAAGGGCTCCAAAGGAATCAAGACCCGGAGAAGTATTTCATCCGAGGCTTAATCTGCCAGCTTCTTCCCTACCTAGCTGGCTTTTTGGAGCCCAGCTTTTGTGATGGGAAGAAGGATTTGAGTAAGTTCTTCCTCATTCGGTCATGTAGTCGTCTTATCCGAGTCGGTTGTTGCTTTATTGCTCTGCTTATTTTGTTCTGTGAAAAATTTATCGTGTATTAACTTTTGGTTCTTCGGATGTTCAGATTTTTTGTTCGAGTACACCATGTCTACCATGCGTGAGCTGAAGCGGAAGCAAAATGCTGCCCAAAGGAAGGAGATGGAGGAGGGCACTCGGACCCAAATCATCAAGACGTCCACTGTGCTCCCTATGGACGAGCCAAGGAACGCGACCACGTTCCGAGTGGAGGAGAGCCGGAGGGCGGCGGCGGCGGGTGAAGAGGCTCAGGCGATACCCACTCCGGCTAAGGGCAAGGTGGCGGGCTCTAAGGGGGGCAAAGAAACCTCCGAGGTCTGTGTCTCGGGACCCTCCTGCCGGTGGTTCAAGTGCTGCGTCCGGGCAGAAGCGCCCGTCCGAAAGTCCGATCCCTCCGGCCAAGAAGGGCAAAGGGAAGATGAGTAGAGAGTCAGACATGGACACTGAGGTGGCTCAGATGGCTGCGGCTCTAGAGCTGGACCGGATTACGGAGCTATTTGCAATTCACCAGAGGTACGTACTAATCCAACCATGGTTTTAATGGTAGCCATAAAACATTATATTTCTTTGATTCGGAACTCTTATTGACTTTATAATGCTGGACATTGTAGCTCACTGCCGCTATTCTAGCGTGCTCCGTGGTGGCGGGTCGGAGGGCCACAATGGAGGAGGACCTGGCCAAGGCTGAGGCTGCTCGGGTGACGGAGACGTCTAAGGTGGTCAGCTTGTCCGGAAGGCTGAATAAAGCCCTTGATGTGAAGAAGGAGTCTGAAGCGGAGGTGGCGAAGCTGAAGAGTTCCATGTTGTCCCTGGAGAAGGATCTAAAAGTGCACCAAGATAGCGTGGACGATTACGTCGGTGTCTCCCGGACCTTCAAAGATATGATGCTCAATGAGTTGTTGAAGGTCCGGACACAGGCTGTCCAAGACTTCTTGGGGTCGGACTCCTGCAAGTTCATGCTTGAGTCCAAGTATGATGAGGCTCGGCAGGATGGCTTTGATGCGGCCAGGGGGCAGCTTCGGCAGAGGGGATGGATCCCGAGTGACTGCGACTTGGAAGCTGAAGGCATTACTGCTTTCAAAGAGGTGGATGGCTCGGAGTTTGCTCCGGAGGGTGTCTTGGATGAAGACTTGCTCAAGTGCGAGTTTGTGGAGCTAGTCTGTGATGAGACAGAAGATAAGAAGTACAACCATGGTGGTCCGTACCTTCCGGCCTTCATAACCCAGGTATTGATGTCCAATGTCTTCGTCCCTTTGGAGTAACATGTGGAGCAAAACCGGGACTGACTGACTCGGCCCGGGCCCGTCCATGGCTTCTCTCGGGATCTGGATCTGATGAAGCAATGCCCTGCCTTCCTCGAGGAATTGAGGTCCGAAGGGAGAAAAGGTTGGCTTAGGAAGCCAAAGATCAAAGGCTGGCGGACCTGCAAGCATCACTCAAGAAAGAGATCGGAGGTCCTTCCGGAGCACAAGCTGGTTCGCCCGAGCAGCAAGAGGAGTGAAGACGGGGTATGCCCCGGAAGTTTGTAATTCCGGTCTTCGGACCGTGAGACAATGTTTCCTTTTTGTTGCTTTTTATGGATAATGTTTATCGTATCTGTATTTGGATAACAATTTTTTATTTGGTAATTTATTGCATTGGTCCGGGTTCATCAATGGCTCGAATCGGCTTTATCATATGCTTGTGTTGTTTCTTATTCAGATGCATGTTTTTCAGTGCGCACTTAGGTTATAAAATAAACCAGTAGCTTAAGCATCGTTGGCTCGGACGTCGGTCAGTGGATCCGAGTCAACGAGACCAAATGCTTCCGAAATAATGCAACTCTATTTAATTGATTGACAACTTTGGCTCGGGCAGACAAGACGTTTGTCCGGGTCTTAGCTCTAAATGCCAATCGTATAGATAAGATTGATTTACCTAAATCTATAATAAGTAGGAGTAATTCGGATGTTATCATCCTGCTCGATCCGTAGAGACATGGTGTACTGCTCTGAACCTTGTTGACTTGTGAAAAGGTTGTAAAAAAGGAGATAATCACAGTAGAAAAGTTTGAGTGACTTGCCACGGATCATGGTTGTTACGGAAGTTATCATGACAGGCTCGGACTGACGGATCCGAATGGGCTACAGTTCAACATAATTCATTAAGGCCGGAATTGTGAAGGGTTTCTGAGTGGGCCCAATAGTGGCCCAAGCCCATAGCCGGCGGTTACGATCCACGTGGCGAGTTATGATTGGTCCTTCACTCTTATATATACCCCGGGATTATACGGCTTTTTGCCAGATCATTCCATCCCTTTCATAGTAGGTGATTCGGATCCTCGGGTCCGAATATCTTCAACGAGTAGGTTGATTCCACCATTCATGTGTGCCCTGTCTCGGAGGGTTCTTCGGACGTCCGAAGGTCCCTTCGGGTCGGAACATAGTTGGGAATGACGAGATTGGGCCACTCGGAAGTGATCTCCCTCGGGTCGCCGTGCTATTCTTCTTTCTACGGGGCTGTAGTGTGTACCAACAACTTTAGCCCCGGGGAAGCGGAATAGCTCACTGGTCTCAGGGATTTCCAAACACTTGTTACTTCGGAAAATCAATCCTTCAAGTTGCCTGCCCTTTCCACTATTTACCTTTTCCGGATGTACATTTCCTCGGATCGCCGTGCTAGTCTTCTCTCTCCGGAGTTGTAGTGTGTATCAACAACTTGAGCCCTGGGGGAGCAGACTAGCTCGTTGGTTCCAGGAATTACTTCACCTGTTGCTTCGGAGAATCAAATCCTCGGGCTGCCTACTCCTTCCACCATTTACCATTTTCTTGTGGTGTGGATGAGCACGAACCAGAAAGTGGTTGTGGTGGAAGATGCGGATGGTCTGAGAAAGCGCTTTGATTACGTCTCCGTACCAAAGATATTCGGATTTAAGCTTATCCTTTGTCCGGGGGTCAGGACATGCTACCCGGAAACGAGCTGCCTGTACTGTTCGTTCCTACCATCCGAGTCCTATTGCTACTGTGCCCGGATCGGCTTAAGTTGGTACGGCCGCATTAGTCACTTGTTTCCAGTAATTGGGGTTCCTGTGAGGGTTCCTTCGAGTTACTGGGAAGAAGTAACTGATGCCGTTGGACCATCAAACGCACAGGATCGTTGTAAAGGATTCATGGCTCGGACGTCAGAGTTGTTCCTAAAAAGGGTCACTCTAAGATGAGTTTGCTCCGATAGGATGTTGTACCAGTTCCGCTCAGAAGCTCAGGCTCAGAATGAAGACGATTGGTCCGTGGCGGATGGTGGATACCCCTCAAAGAACCACCTCCTTTTATTGTAAAAAGCGATGTATATTTTCCTTTTGTTTTATGTGACTCGAGACGAGCTCCTTGTTTTTTTATAATACTTTTGAAATACGATCTCTGTTGTAACTTATCTTTGGCTTGTTATGCCCCTTCATCCGAATCTGGTTGTGTAGGTTTTTTCCTCTTCGAAAAGTTGGTTTTTTCAATCATTCGTTACACCACTTGGCTCGGATCTCTTTGAAGGGTCCGAGGCAGTATGTTTATTTTAAATATAGCACTACTTGTCTTGGAAAACTAAGTTGTATTGATTTGACATAAATTCAAGTACAACTGGTGGGCTTCGAGGCCGAAAAAAGAAAATGACAAAAACTAAGACAGCTGACGTAGCATTTTTTCGGGGAGTAACCCTAGGCATAAACCTTTTGTAGGTTCTTAGGATTCCATGTTCTCTTCAGAGCTCTTCCTTGATCATCTTCTAACTCGAAGCTTCCATTGACTCTATCCCCAATGACCTTGTAGGGTCCTTCCCATTTGGGCTTGAGTTTACGGACATTGCTCAGGATATCTGCTCTTCGGAAGACTAAGTCTCCGACTTGTATATCCTTCGAAAGAACATGTTTGTTGTAAGCTCGGGTAGACATAGCTTGATAGCGGAGGATGTTAGCTAATGCCTTGCTTCTTTTGTCTTCGAGGAGCTCAAGGTCGTAGATCCTTGCGATTTCATTTCCAGCAGGTTGGTATTGTTGGATTCTTTGGGTTTCCAAAACAATTTCAGAGGGGATGACCACTTCTGAGCCATAGACTAGTGCAAAGGGTGTCTCCTGAGTAGAGGTGCGATTTGTTGTCCGATGTGTCCACAGGACTCCATCGAGATCATCTACCCAGCTGTCTTGAGAAGTTCTCAGCCTTTTTTCCAAAATATTGACGATGGTTTTATTGGTGGCTTCAACTTGACCATTGGCTTGAGGGTAGCCAACAGAAGTGAAGCGATGTTCTATCTTGAAGGATTGGAGCCACTCTTTCAATCTGGCCCCGGAAAATTGTGCTCCATTATTGGAAACGATGACCCTAGGAAGTCCAAAGCGGCAGATGATGTTCTTCCAAATGAAGGTTCTTACTCGGCTCTCTATGATGGTGGTCACTGCTTCGGCCTCAACACATTTGGTGAAGTACTCTACCGCGACAATAAGGAACTTCTTTTGGTGCGTGCCACGTGGAAAGGGGACAACTATGTCTATTCCCCATTGATCAAACGGACAAGCTATGATTGACAGAATCATAGTGTTGGTTGGGCGATGTGGTATAGACATAGTTGGCCCCTTTCCACATGGCACGCACCAAAAGTAGCTTCAAATCAATGCATGGTCCAACGACATCAGTCACTTCTTCCCAATAACTCGAAGGAACCCTCACGGGAACCCCAATTACTGGAAACAAGTGACTAATGCGACCGTACCAACTTAAGTCGATCCGGTCACAGTAGCAATAGGACTCGGATGGTAGGAACGAATAGTACAGGTAGCTCGTTTTCGGGTAACATGTCCTGACCCCCGGACAAAGGATAAGCTTAAATCCGAATATCTTTGGTACGGAGACGTAATTAAAGCGCTTTCTCAGACCATCTGCATCTTCCACCACAACCACTTTCTGGTTCGTGCTCATCCACACCACAAGAAAATGGTAAATGGTGGTAGGAGCAGGCAGTCCGAGGATTTGATTCTCCGAAGCAACAGGTGAAGTAATTCCTGAAACCAGCAAGCTAGTCTGCTCCCCCGGGGCTCAAACTGTTGATACACACTACAGCCCCGGAGAGAGAAGACTAGCACGGCGATCCGAGAAATGTACTTCCGAAAAGGGTAAATAGTGGAAAGGGCAGGCAACTTGAGGGATTGATTTTCCAAAGTAGCAAGTGTTTGGAAATCCCTGAGACCAGCAAGCTATTCCGCATCCCCGGGGCTAAAGTTGTTGGTACACACTACAACCCCGTAGAAAGAAGAATAGCATGGGTTCCCGAGGGAGATCACTTCCGAGTGGCCCAATCTCGTTATTCCCAACTATGGTCCGACCCAAAGGGACCTTCGAACGTCCGAAGAACCCGCCGAGACAGGGCACACAGGAATGGCGGAATCAACCGACTCGTTGAAGATACTCGGACCCGAGGATCCGAATCACCTACTATGAAAGGGATGGAATGATCTGGCAAAAAGCCGTCCAATCCCGGGGTATATATAAGAGTGAAGGACCAATAATGACTCGCCACGTGGACCGTAATCGCCGGCTATGGGCTTGGGCCTGGACTTGGGCCACTATTGGGCCCACCCGGAAACCCTTCACAATTCCGGCCTTACTGAATGAATTATGTTGAACTATAGCCCATTCGGATCCGTCAGTCTAAGCCTGTCATGATAACTTCCGTAACAACCATAATCCGTGGCAAGTCACTCAAACTTTTCTACTGTGATTGTCTCCTTTTTTACAACCTTTTCACAAGTCAACAAGGTTCGGAGCAGTACACCAAGTCTCTACGGATCGAGCAGGATGATAACATCTGAATAAGTCCTACTTATTACAGATTTGGGTAAACCAATCTTATCTATACGATTGGCATTTAGAGCTAAGACCCGGACAAACGACTTGTCTACCCGAGCCAAAGTTGTCGATCAATTAAATAGAGTTGCATTATTTCGGAAGCATTTGGTCTCGTTGACTCAGATCCACTGACCGACGTCCGAGCCAACGACACTTAAGCTACTAGTTTATTTTATAACCTAAGTACGCAACGAAAAACATGCATCTGTATAAGAAACAACACAAGCATATGATAATGCCGATCCGAGCCATTGACGAGCCCGAACCAATGCAATAAATTACCAAATCAAAAATAGTTATTCAAATACAGATACGATAAACATTATCCATAAAAAGCAACAAAAAGGAAACATTGTCTCACGGTCCGAAGACCGGAATTACAAACTTCCAGGGCATACCCCGTCTTCACTCCTCTCGCTGCCCGGGCGAACCAGCTTGTGCTCCGAAAGGACCTCCGATCTCTTTCTCGAGTGATGCTTGCAGGTCCGCCAGCCTTTGATCTTTAGCTTTCTGAGCCAACCTTTTCTCCCTTCAGACCCTCAATTCCTCGAGGAAGGCAGGGCATTGCTTCATCAGATCCAGATCCAGAGAGAAGCCATGGACAGGCCTGGGCAAAGTCAGCCAGTCCCCGGTTGTGCTCCACATGTTCCTCCGAAGGGACGAAGACATTGGACATCAATACCCGGGGCACGAAGGCCGGAAGGTACGGACCACCATGGTTGTACTTCTTGTCTTCTGTCTTGTCACAAACTAGCTCCACAAACTCGCACTTGGGCAAGTCTTCGTCCAAGGCACCCTCCGAAGAAAACTTTGAGCCATCCGCCTCTTTGAAAGCAGTAATGCCTTCAGCTTCCAAGTCGCAGTCACTCGGGATCCATCCCCTCTGCCGAAGCTGCCCCATGGCCGCATCAAAGTCATCCTGTCGAGCCTCGTCATACTTGGACTCAAGCATGAACTTGCAGGAGTCCGACCCCAAGAAGTCTTGGACAGCCTGTGTCCGGACCTTCAACAACTCATTGAGCATCATATCTTTGAAGGTCCGGGAGACACCAACGTACTCATCCACACTATCTTGGTGCACTTTTAGATCCTTCTCTAGGGACAGGATGGCACTCTTTAGCTTCGCCACCTCCGCTTCGAACTCCTTCTTCGAAGCAAGGGCTTTCTTCAGCCTTTTGGACAAGCTGACCACCTTGGACGTCTCCGTCACCCGAACAGCCTCAGCCTTGGCCAGGTCCTCCTCCATTGTGGCCCTCCGACCCGCTACCACAGAGCACGCTTGAATAGCGGCAGTGAGCTACAATGTCCAGCATTATAAAGTCAATAAGAGTTCCGAATCAAAGAAATATAACGTTTTATGGCTACCATTAAAACCATGGTTGGATTAGTACGTACCTTCTGGTGAATTGCGGATAGCTCCGCAATCCGGTCCAGCTCTGGAGCCGCAGCCATCCGAGCCACCTCAGCGTCCATGTCCGGCTTGCTACTCATCGTCCCTTTGTCCTTCTTGGCCGGAGAGATCGGACCTTTGGACAGGTGCTTATGCCCGGCCGCAGCACTTGAACCACTGGCAGGAGGGTCCCGAGACACAGACCTCGGAGATTTCTTCGCCCCCTTAGAGCCCGCCACCTTGCCCTTATCCGGGGTGGGTATTGAAATGTCGTTCTCCACGGACACTTAGCATAGGAACAAGCAAATAATGACACTAAAATTATTCTAAAGTGCGTAAAAGTAAAATATAGTTCTTGGTGGTTCTTTTGAAATTAATTCTTGTTGAGACTAAATAATCATGCAGAAACTTAATCAGATCATATATAATTGCAATGCATTAAGAAAGTAAAGTTTTATCAATGTTTTTGAAAAACGTAAGTGTTCCCCAACCTTCCTGGTATTGTTCTACTCCCAACTACTTAGTTAAAAACAACATACTTGTCGTCTATCGGCCGCAAGGAGACATGCCAGGAGGATCAAGGCGCAGTCAATCCAGACACGTTCATGTTATAGCAATAATGTGTTGTGTCGCTGAACATACCACGGCACAGTTAGTAAAGATACCCCACATAGACTGTCGAACGAATAAAGAACAAATATGGATTACGTCAAAAATTAATTCATTAATATATCACAGGTATATAATGAAGTAGCACAGTAGATTTACGACGGTTTGCCTTTACTAAAAGGTTTAGCTACTCATAACACAAGTAAATAACATCATCATTATTCTAATAACAGTAAGGAAAGGAAAGAGTTTGCTTATTCTTGACGGCTGCGTTCTTCGTTCTTCAATGGTGTCGACAACCAGGGTTTCAGTCTTCAATGTTGTTGACAGGGGTTTCAGTCTCAGTGTTTTTCTAGGTTTTATCTTCTCTCTAGCCTTTCGGCTTCTTGAGAGAAGAATGGTGTGTGATTTTAATGAGCCAAGGCACTCTTATATAGTGTTTAGAAGTAGTGAAAAACGCCCATGTATGTATAAGGAAGGTGGAGGATGACGGGCCACGAGTAAACGGACTTGGGCCAGCAGAATCTTCTAGACAAACAGCTCACTATTGTCCCAAGAGGACCGTAGGAGACCCATTGCGGTCCCTTAGGGACTGCACTGATCCTGTCTCATGTGTTGCGTTTTCTCTTACATGCTTTTTTTTGGACTTCATAACTTCGTTATCTCGAAAAGTGGTCTTCTAAAATGTTATAGCATTTTGAAAGCTTCACAACGGTAGGTCATGTGCCTCAATTGAACTCCTCTAGCTCATCTTAAGGCTTGATAATCGTCTTTCAGTATTTCTCCGAATTAAGCATAAATATCTCGTGTTTTCACCAGAAATCGTGCAATTTCTCAAAAGCACGATCATCATCTACAAAATAAGTAAGAAACTTGTAATTGGCCATAATATGAAATAAATATTCAATATGGGTCTAAAAGTGTGTTAAATAGCACATTTCATGGTCACATCAATGGTCTTCTACAATGTTTTAGCGTTTTGAATAAGCTTTGCAATGGTGGGTCTTGTGCCTCAATTGGATTCTTCTAACTCCTCGTATGGCTTGATCAATGTCTATCGGTATCTCATCGAATTAAGCATAGATTCGTCGTATTTGCCCCGATGTCATAATCCTCTTAGTTGGTATATTTGTACCTTGGGAAACACCTAAAGTGGTAATTAGGCATGATATGACATAAATGTTCAATATTGCATTATAGAAAAGCATCTAAAGGTGTGTTAAATCACACATTTCAATGTCACATCACCTATCGCTTGTTCCAACATTTTCCGTTTCCTTCGTGTTCTTCCCATGGTACCTAAGTTCAAAAAGTTGTGAGATAGCATGTTTGGAGCGAATTCAATCCTAAAGCTTACATGCAAATATTTTGAGGGATTACTTCCCCCAAACCTAATGATTGGTACATCAAGTACGCATGAATACATGAACTAGGCATGTAGACCAACGTTCATAAAAATGTGTCAAGCATATTGCATAAGAATTTCTATCACGCGACCATATGACAACGTAAGTATGTTTCCTAAGCAAATACATCATGTAAAAATTATACGAACATGTAATTGTAATAGAAAAAGGGCGACATACAAGTTTTTTCTAGTGAGTCATTTTATCAAAGACATGATGAGAAAGAACAAAACTTGTCAATTTCTCAAACAACTCGTCAAAATTCTATACATGCAAACAATCATAGGTGAATACTAGAAGTAAGCATGAATTCGCAATCATCATTACATAACAATTCAATCAATTGAAGCTCGCATTTGCAAGATACCAAAGAAACAAATAGAAAGCACAAAGCAAAAGATGAATGGTATAAACTGGAATTCGTAGATGTAACAAAGATAAGATTGAGTAGAAATATCTTACTTGATGTTCTTGGTTGATAGACAAGATAAGAATGCAATGGGTAAGACAAATGTGGAGTGCAAGTGATGATTTTTGGAGCAAAAGAGTTGGAAATGGGTAGAAAACGCACTCCTGCGGCTGCCTATGCAGTCGCACCTTTTTGTGGCTGGCCATGCGGCCGCAAAAACAGCTCTGCCGAACCCTCCTTATTTTCGTCCAAATTTAAAATTTCTGATTTTCTTCCTTTTGAAACATGGCTTCTAGTGCATTGAAAACATGGCTTCCATTTGGTTTAATTTTAAATTTTTTTACTAGATCACTAGCTACTTGCTCGAATAAAAAATGCGGTACCATAAGAAAAAAGCCTAGGTTCTTAAAAAGGCAAGTGCATTTAAAAAATCCAAAGCACTTTACATTCAAAAAAATCCAAAATACTTTTGAAAAAAGGCGACCACTCAAAAGAATTCTAGGTGGTCATAAAAAATTCGTACATTCAAAAGAAAGCTAGGCATTCATAAAAAAAGGCAAGCAATTATAAGAATACTCGGTGCTTAGATAAAAAGAATGAAAAAACGATCCTGGAAAGAAATAAGGATCGAGTGCATGAAAAGAAATGATTTGAGGTTCTCAAAAAAGAAAACAGGAACCCACATGCACGTGAGTGAAAAAAAATAGTATGAGATCCTCAAAATTAAACAGGAACCCACATGCACCAAGAGAATGAAAAGAAACAAAGTAGAAAAATCAATGGAGCAAGTAGTTTAGAGGTAAAGTAGCATGTGAAGTAGATGAATAACATTGAGAAAGAGAAGGCGAACTTTCATTAACAAAGAATGAAGAAGATTGAAAGAAGGAACTCCATGTCTACAAAGGATAAGTCTCCATAAAAGTTTCTGGTGAATACCTTACTTATCTTTGATGATCTTTTAGCCAGTTTTCCTATATTATCCTACCTACTTCCTTGACCGAGCCAACCCAATTACCACTTTGATTTGTGTCTTGACTTGTGGGCGTAGGATTGCACAACATTGCCGCGAGGTAATGTGTATTATATATTACATGGGGCAAAGGGTCACATTAGTTGACCAATGATTGTCGTAACTGTTCCTTGTAATTTGATTATTGTGGTGACATTGAAGTCTAAGTTGAAATTAAGGAAGTTCGTGATGTGTGAAACCTTAAAGATTGGTTGCTTATCTTGTTCAAAGGTTTATGCTCTTTACTTTTTCCTTGGCTCTTTTTTATTGATTGTTCTAGAATTTATCCAAGATGAGCAACAAACTGGTTTGGGGGAATTTGATGAGCCAATGAAATGAGTTATTTAAGGCTACTTTTACCCGCTGTTTTAGCTACGATCTTGAGTATTATTGTAATTTTATGCCTAATTACATGTTTTGATGATTCACTAGGCACAAATATGCAAAGTGAAGAGATTATGACAATTATTGGAGAAAAGACAAAGAAATACGCTTAATTCGAGAAAATAACGATAGATGGTCATCAATCCGTACAAGGAGCTAGAAGAATCCAATGAAGGCATGTGACCCACCATTATGAATGTTATTCAAAGTACTAAAACATTGCAGAATACCACTTTTCAAGATAACAAAGTTTCGACGTTAAAAAATGGCCCGAGAGGGAAAATGCCCCGAATAGGGGCATAATCGAGCTCTGTGGCCGCACCTGCGGCCGCCCTAATGTTGTTGTAGCTCAACTTCGACCCCATGTTTCGCATGAGTTTTAGCCCGATCCACCACCTCTTATGGAATGTTTTGCACGAAATTCCCAGTCATTCACCACTATATTAACCATGCTTAGCCTCTAAAAAAGACAACCCTTTTTCCCTTGTAGTGCCACATTATACAAGGGAAAAACCATATTCAATGACATTCTCTTCATCAATCACCAGTCAATCATCAATGTTTCCCTCCTTGAACTCCTTGTCCCACTGTTCATTGCATTGATCAAACTCATCCTCACACCCAAGTTAAATCTCCTGTGTGGTGTCATAATGATAATCATCTTCAGGGTCATAATGAACTTCTTCCTCTTCATGATCATCTTCTTCCACCTTACCTTCTCCCCTTGCTCTTCATCAGCACTTGCTCATAATTTTCATCCAAATCTGCATAATCATACTTAGGACACTAGTAAACCCTATGGCCTTACCTTCTGAATTATGTAAATACTTACCATCAGGACATTTATTTTCACAATCATCTATATATGCCACCTTAGAAGGGTTTTCATCAACTTTTTGAGCCTTACCCTTATCCTTATCCTCATTACCAGATTTGTTCAAGTTGCAATATGGAGAGACAGGGGTTGAGGGTATATTTGACCCATCACGGGATGAGGGAATATATGGAGGGACAAAAGATGGAGTTTTTTTTCATGCACATGTATAGGAAGTTTCTCATGCACATGTGAGGGAATTTGTTGATGCATAGGAGATGGAACTTGTTCATGCAAAGGAGAAGGAATTTGTTCATGTATAGGAGAAGGAAGTTGTTCATGCACATGAGAATGAACTTTTTCATGCACATGTGAATGTACTTTTTCATGCAAAATAGAGGGGGGAATTAGTTCCACTTCATCATCATCACTTTCTTGAGTTAAATCAACATAAACATCATTGGGCCGAAAAGGCTTCTCTCTACTTTTATTTGCTCTCTACTGTTCAAAACCCTACTCGACTTTTTGGCTACTTTCCGGCAGCCTCTCGCTGCCTCTGCTTTCCCTTTTTCGCTCCGATCGCCTCATGTCGGCTATTGCCGGTGAGGAGGAGGGCCGTCCCCCTCCTCTTCCTCTTACCTCTACTAATCCTATCCCTCCTGTTTATGTGGTTGTTATCCCCCTGTCCCTCCTCCCTCTTCTAACCCTAGTTCTTCGGTTTCTATTGGTGTTGCTCCGTCTTTTGCTTCTGTGGCTGTTGCTCCTTCCTTGGCCACCTCCTCAGTGGTTCCGGCACTATTTAGGAGCAGAGCTCAGGCGGCAATTCGTGTGTATCCTTTTTCCGACATGAATCTGGATGGTAAGGTGGTTTCTCCTAAGTCTCTTTCTTCCTTTAACGGTATGCCTTCTATCTCCTTTTTTGACTCTGAGGTTGCCTTGATCTCTAAACCTCTGGATCTTTCTCTTGTGGGTAAGTTCACTTTTGGCATTCCAAAAATTTTTGATATCACTAAAATGCTTAGAGATCAAAAACTTAAAACTGGTTTCACTGTTAGCTTTTTGAATTCAAGGAATATTATGATTAAACTGTTATGTGAGGAAGATTTAACCAACTTTGGCTTCTGGAGTCTCCAAATGTTCAAGGATTTCCCTTCCAATTTTTTAAATGGTCTGTCCTTTACTCTATGGAGGTTGAATCTCCGGTTGTTCCTATCTGGGTTTCTTTTGAAAAGTTACCTGTTTTTTCTTTTTGATAAAGAGGCGCTTTTCGAAATTGGTAAAATGATTGGTAATCCTGTTAAGTTGGATGGTTATACTGCTAATAGGAGCAAGCTAAATCAGGCTACTGTTTGTATAGAAGTTGATATTTCTAAGCCTTTGGTGAGTCTTGTCTGGTTGTAGGTGCTTGGAAAGAGAGTAGCTATTAAGGTGAGCTATTCCAAGGCTCCCCATTTCTGCTTTTTCTGCAAGAAGCTAGGTCATTTGGAGTCTAGCTGTTTAGCCAAAGTCCAACAGGTTGCTGGGGTTGATGCTAATGAAAGTTTGGAAGTGGGTGCTCCTGCCTCGGTTATACCTGCTTCTAGGATGGGAGCTGCTTGCTCTATTCTAGGAAGAGGCCCTTCTAACTTTACTCCTAGAAGGGGTAGCTGGTATGGTGGAAGAGGACCTGGGAATAGAGGTGGAGGGAGAGGTGGTAGGGGTGATTTAAATAGGAATTCCACCTATACTACCACTTCTTCTGTAGTGGTGGCATCATCTTCTGCTTTGCCAACTGAAGAGGTCTTACCTAGCTTGGATACCTTGTTGGATCCTTCTGTGAACCCCTTTGCTACTTTGGGGGAGCACGACTCTGAGCCTGTGGATGTTGTTCCCTCTGACTCAGAAGATGTGAAAACTGTGTTTGATGAAGGAAATCCTATTTTAGTTGATAGGGAAGTTCATGTCTCTTCTAATTTGATTTCATCTTCTATCCCTACTTCTTTTGTTCCTGAAGTTCCTGAATTTGAACCTGTACATTGCTCAATTCTATGAGAAGAAGATCTTTGGACCTAACTCTGCCCCCCCCCCCCCTTCTTTTGGTCACAGGGCTGATACCTTTTCTCAGGCTCAGGAAGACAATGAAGTGATTAGATGGGCAACAAATTCTACTAGCTTCCCTAGAGAGGGAGAAGAGGATAGCTCTGAGGATTCTGAGGAGGAGAACTATGTTATAGCGCCTGTGGTGGTGTCTCCATCTCCTCCTTCTAAGAACACTACAAGAGGCAAAGCCAGCAAATCTAAAGGAAGATCATCTGGTAACAAATCACAATCCATGAATGGTAAGAAGAGGTATGGTAAGAAGGCTTCTCCTGTTTCCAAATGTTAAAATCTCTTGTTTGGAATATTAGGGGTGTGGGGAGCAAGAGTTCTCAACAACAACTGTGGTACCTAGTGCAATCTTTGAAACTGGATTTGTTTGTGTTACTTGAACCTTTGGTGGAGTTAGACTCCTATTTTTGCAAAAGATTTAAAATGGACAAAGTTTTTGCTAATTGTTCCAATAAAATCTGGATTTTCTCCTCTCCTTATTTCTCTGTTGATGTGTTAGTGGACCATGCTCAGTTTATCCATTGTAAAATATCTTCCAACCAATTACCATGCTCTGTCTACGTGACCTTTGTTTATGCTAAGTATAATAGAAGGGATAGATATGATTTATCGTCTGGTTTGAGAAATGTGGCCTTACCTGTTTAACCTTGGTGTGTGGGAGGGGATTTTAATGTGATTCTCTCTAGTCATGAAAGAGATGGTGGCTCCCCCCCCCCCCCCCAATCTTGCTGCCATGAATGACTTTGGTGCTTATATTTCTGACTGTGGTCTAAATGACATTCCCTTTGATGGACTTCCCTTCACTTGGCAATGGAGGGAGGTTAAACAAAGGTTGGATAGACTACTGTTCAATTTTACCTGGCTGGATCTTTTTAGTGAATGTAAAGTTTTCCATGGTGTGAGGAGGTGCTCAGACCATAGACCCCTTATCTTGTCTGCTGGCATATCTCCACTACCTAGGGTTGTTACTTTTAGATTTTAAAATATGTGGCTTCTGCATCCTCTTTGTATTCCTGGTATAGCTTCTCATTGGGCCTTACATGCTAGGAATTATGGGATTAAAAAGTTGTGGGAAAAACTGCTCAGACTTAAACAACATCCACTACAAGAATTCTGCGAGTTGGCGACGGAAAGGGGCAACGGATAACTAGTTATCTGTTGCCCCTTAACCTAATCCGTCATTATATCTGTCGCTATTTAGCGACGTATAATTTCTATCCGTCGTTAAGGCTGTTGACTTTTAAAGAAATAAAAAAGGAAAATAGAATTTTAACGACAGATAGATTTATCCGTCGTTAAATAGCGACGGATAAATCTATCCGTCGCTAGAACCCTAAAAACCCTAATATAACACCCCCACAGCCACCATTCACCATTTTTCCATCTCCCCATCTCCTTCCATTCCACCACCCTCCATTTTCCACCACTTCCACCACCACCACCCTCCTTCCACCACCACCACCCTCCACTGCACCACCACTGCCTCCACCGCCCCACCTCCACCATACCACCATTGATCCACCACTGCCTCCTCCACCACCATCCTCCTTCCACCGCACCACCATCTATCCATCTCCTCTTCGTCCACCACTCCCATCTTTCAACCACCACCAAATCGGCCAAGACGGATCTGCTCCGATCCAACTCCATCATCTCCGATCTGCTCCGATCCACCTCCAATCCCCGAGATCCACCACAAACAGTGGCTGTTTTCTTTTATATTTTTGTACATTTTCTGTATTTTAGCTTGGATATTAGATATTGTATTATTGTATATTGAATTTTGTATTATTGAATATTGTATAAAATTTTCGATTTATTATATAATCGTATTGAATATTGTAGTTTCGATTTGTCCAATTTGAATATCAACCCTATTATTGTCCGATTTGAATATTGTAGTTTCGATAAATCAAGATCTCGTCCGATTTATTATATTCGTATTCGAATTTTGTATTCGTATACGGATTAATTTTATTTTTTTTAAAAAGGAAAAAATCAGCTTTTTAGCGACGGATTAAAAAGTCAATGGTTTATCCGTCGCTAAATCCATCGTGATTTAGCGACGGATAAATTAACCGTCGTCCCACTTCCCGTGGGACGACGGCTTTTTTATCCGTCGCTAAGGACTTAGCGACGGATCGTCACAGTTTTAGCGACGGATAAATCCGTCGCTAAAATTGCAGATTCTTGTAGTGATCTAAATGGTGGAATAGACATATCTTTGGCAATGTCTTTTATAATCTAAAAAAGTCTAAAGAAGCAGTGATTTTGGCTGAAGAATGTTATCACCTTTGTTCTAGTGATGCCAACCTTGAGAATCTTAGTGCCTGTTCTGCCTCCTTTCAAGCTCTTCCTGATATGGAGGAATCCTTCTAGAGACAAAAAGCTAGTTCTTCCTGGAACCTTCATGGGGACAGGAATACTAAGCTGTTTCATAATTGGGTTTAAGAGAAGAAGATTAAAAGGTCAAATTTTGAGTGTAATTTCTGAGGGCCAAATTATTTCCAATCCTAGTGATATCCATGACTTTGTTGTAGCCTACTTTAAAAATGTGCTTACTTGTAACTCTGTGATATCTGACGAAGCTTTGAGGGTCCCTATCCCCCAGTTTGTTAATGATGAAATTAATGAGTCTATTTGTAATGCTCCAAACTTAGAGGAAGTTAAAAGAGTTGTGTTTGGTTTGAATAAAGAAGCATCTGCGGGCCCAGATGGCTTTACATCTCATTTTTTCAATCTTGTTGGGATATAATTTGTGATGATCTTTTGGAGGCTATAGTGGACTTCTTTCAGGGTGCTGAGATACATAAAGGAATTTCAGCTACGTCTTTAGTTTTAACTCCCAAAGTGGACTCCCCTGAATCTTGGAGTGACTATAGGCCTGTGAGTTTATGTAACTTTTCTCACAAAATTATTTCCAAAATCCTCAATGATAGACTGGCAGCTGTGCTTCCTTGTATTATTTCTGAAAATCAAACTGGGTTTCTAAAAGGTAGACTCATTTCTGATAACATTCTTCTTACTCAGTAAATGGTTCATTCCTTGAATGTCAAGACTAGAGGCTATAACATAGTCATCAAAATTGATATGCTAAAAGTCTATGACAAAGTTGACTGGAATTTTTTAAGAAAATGTTAGTTTATTTTGGCTTCTCTCAAACTTGGATTGATTTGCTTTTAAGAACTGTCATTAACAATCACTTTGGTGTGATAGTGAATGGAATAGCCAAAGGCTTCTTTAAATCTCTTCATGGTCTGAGGCAGGGAGATCCCTTATCACCTGCCTTATTCATTTTAGCTGGACAGTACCTTTCTAGAGGACTCAATGATCCGTTTGCTAAGGACCCTAGTCTTTTCTATGATACTAAGAGAGGCATTCAACTTAGCCATCTGGCTTATGCTGATGATCTTATTTTGTTTACTATGGGTAACAAGAGAGGGTTAGAAAAGATAATGCATTTTCTGAAGCATTATGTGAGAATTTCTGGTCCAAGAATTAACTTTTTCAAGAGTAATTTGTTTGTTGGTAAGAATGCTAATGATGTCATGATCCAGTCCCTTACTGGTTTTTCAATCTCTGAGCTTCCTTTTTACTACTTGGGAGCCCCTATTGCAAAAGGAAAAAAAACTATTGAATTGTTTGTGCCTCTCATTGAAAAAGTAAAAAAAAAAAAAAAGGTGTCAGGCTGGAACTTGAATTTTCTGTCCCAGGGTGGGAGGTGGATGCTTATTAAAAGTGTCTTGTCTTCCCTTCCTGTGTATCTTTTGCATGTTACTAATCCTCCTGTTTCTGTGCTAAAAATGATTGATTCAATTTTATCCAAGTTCTTTTGGGGATCTACTATTCAGGGTAAGAAGATCCATTGGTCCAAATGGAAACCTATGTGTTTGCCTGCTGATGAAGGTGGTGTTGGCATTAGATCTTTACCTGATGTTTGCTAGTCTTTCTCAGTTAAACTCTGGTTTAGGTTTAGATGTCAATCTTCTTTGTGGGCTTCTTATCTCTTCACTAAGTATGTTAAAATTTCTTACCCTGGTACCATTGTTCCTAAGCATGGGAACTCCCTTGTTTGGAAAAGAATGTTAAAAGCTAGACAAATTATTGAGTCTAATTTATTTTGGAAAAATGGTCTAGGGGATTTTTTTTTTTTTTTTTTTTGGAAAGATAATTGGTCTGATTTGGGAGTTCTTGCTGATTTTGCTAGTGGGACTTTTGATAACCTTGCCCTTGTACAAGATTTTGGGGGAAATGGTACCTGGGATTGGAATAAACTTTCTGAAAACCTTCCTCTCCATATTGCTTCTAAATATTTTTTGATTCCCTTTCTCTCTCCTCTGAGGTTGCTAGACCTATTTGGAAACCTTCAAGTGATGGGGTGTTTCAAACTAAGTCTGTCTGCGAGCTGATTAGATTTAAAGGACCTTTGAAGAGGATTTTTGCCTGTTGTTGGGATGCTAGAATTCCCACAACTGTTTCCTTGTTTAGGTGGAAAATTTTACACAACTGGTTGCCTGTTGATGATATTCTGAAAACTAGAGGAATCTCTATTGTGTCTAAATGTCAATGTTGTGCTTGTTCTGAATCTATCGATCATGTAATCTTGGGTAATGCAGAGGTTGCTAAGGTGTGGTGTTGGTATGCTAGAATCTTTCAAGTCCCCTTTAATCCTGTTGCTAGTGTGGCTATGAATCTGACTTTCTGGATCAATTCTAGTGACTGTGTCCTTAAAAGTCATATTAGAATTTTGTTGCCTTTGCTTATTGGTTGGTTTACTTGGCTTGCTAGGAATGATGCTAAGTACCATAATGTGAAGATAAATGTTGAAAAAATCATTTTAAAAATTTCTTCTTTTCTTCATCTGTCTCATTTGGCAAAAACTTTTCAAGATCCTTTTGGCAAGGGGATCTCCAGATTGCTGCTTTATGGCATATCACTCTTCCCCCTTCTATTGCTCCCAGATCTTTGCTTGTTTACTGGGAAAAACCGCCTCCTTCTTGGGTTAAAATTAACTCTAATGAGGCTTTTTGCCATATTTCTAAGAGAGCAGGGGCAGGAGGAGTGATTAGGGATGAAGATGGTAGGATTTTGAAATATTTTTAGTCTTTTATAAATTCTGCTTCTGTGTTGTTTGCTGAACTCACTGGTATCTGGCAAGGTCTGAGCTTGTCTAAAGACTTGGGACTGCAAAATGTGATAGTTGAAACTGATTCTAAGGTGGCCTTATAGCTGATTCAAAAAGAAATTCTGAACTGGCATTGGAAACTCACCATTATTCTATCAAAAATCTGTTCCTTATGTGCAGGTAGATCTGTGAGGTTTAAGCATACATTCAGAGAACGTAATGTTGTGGCTGACTGGTTGGCTTCCATGGCTCTGAAAGACAGATCCAAGATGATTTTTAGCCTGGAGATTGCCCTATAAGAGTTAGGCAACTTGCCTATGGAGACAAATCTGGCCTGGGTTACTTAAGATTAACCAAATGATGATTGTAAATCTGATGGTTCCCCCTCCCCTTTCCCTCCCATCTCCTCCTTGTGTCTTCTCTGGTGTTGTTTTTCTTGTGTCTCTTCCCCCTCCTCTGGTTGTTTTTATTTCCTTTCTAGCTGCAAAGAAATGTTTTGACTGTGGAAGCTATGGAAACATTCTTCTATATTCCTCTAATCTTTGTATGACTTGTAGAGTCTTGCTTGTAATATACTTACAACTCTCTTATAGGAAATGTTGGGCATATGACCTGTCATATGCTACATTTCTTCCTTGGAGAGTATTTAGTATATTGCATTGTGAGCCTCTCCTCTTTCTCTGTTTTGCTAATGTGTTTTGTGTGCCAGTTTTGCTAGTTTTGACTGTGTTTGAGCTAGAAATAGCCTCTCATATTCCTCTAGCTTTCTGGTTGAACTGCGAGTCCTTGTCTTCAGTGGTCTACAAGTTCCCTAGCAAGGAATGTTGGGCATATACTTTGATTAATTTGGTTTTGGTCTTAGTTACTTTAGCAAGTTTCAAAGCCCCTCCCAATGAAAGATTATATGCTACATTTCTCCTTTGGGGAAAACCATAGTTCCTATCTGTTTGACTAAGGTAGCTCTTTTGTGGTGTATTTGGGTGCAGGTCTTTTGGAGCTTCAGGCAGGCTGGATTACTAATTGCTAATTCATCTAACTCTAACTGCTGCTTTAGTTGTATGGTTGTCTTTAGATGTAGCTCCCTCTTGCTATTCCTTGGCAGTCCTGTTTATTGTAGTTTTGTAAGGGACTTTAACCCATTTGGTCTGTATTCTAGGCGCATCTTTGTTCCTCTTTGGTTACATCTTGTGCGTGAACCGACTCTACTTACTGTTAAGTTGATCTTTGGACTTGTTACTTGTATGGAGTGTTCACCAATCATTCTAACCAAGGAAGAAGCACTTGAAAAGCCTTGGGCCGAATCATATTGCAAGAAGAAAAGGAGATAATGGATTATCATCTTCAGTCTTTTAGTGTTCAAAAGGCTTTTTGTAAAGACTAGGAAGATAGATAGGCTGAGGTTGATCATGGGTTCCTATAAACCCCCATGAATGTTGTATATTTTGGATTGACTCGGGTCTAATATTATCCTTAATTAAAAAAAAAACACATCATTGGGCCATGTTTTTTTTAGGTTTCTTACTTCTCCTACACTTATAAGGCCTTGTTCTTTCTATAGGTGGTTCAATGTAAGTGGATGTTTGGGGAGGCTGATACAACTCATTAATGTCATCACTCTACATAAACTTCTTACTCTTATTCTTTCCCACACTATAATCCATAACTATATGAGTGATGTCATGAGTGTCAATGTGCAAATCAACTTCTTTGTTAGTTCAATTTCTGTCAAACATCATCTTCACATCATTATCACTCAACACTTTAAACATCTCATAACTATCATCACCATCATATTTCAAAGTAATGAACAAGTTATTCTCAGAAAGCACATCATTCAACACTTCGTTCATAACTTCATTAAGTAACCTATTATAGTTATACCTGTGACTATCAATTTTTGTCACATTGAACTGTTATCCTCCATAATGCATCCTAATATTAAACCTAACATCTCCAGTTGTCCAGAAAGAAAAAATCATAACACCATGCCCTTGTTTCACTAAAAACTGAATAGAGAAACAACAAATAAAAACTATGCAGGTCTTTTATGCTCGAATTTCCCCAACTCCGGTGACACACAAGGCGCGATTGAGTAGGAGAAACGAAATTCATCTTTTAATCGTCAATTATGGCGTAAATATGGGCTTAGATGATCGAAGACAGAAAAGAAGGGTGGTGGTGAATTGTGTGTGAAAATAAACCCGAATTTTCCTTTTTTGCTTTTCTTAAACCTGAATAAATTCCTGCCAAACCTCTAATATCCACCTCATCTAGCAAATTTCCACGTAGGTATAATGAAAATAGAACGCTGAAATTACAATTAGAACTAAAATGTTATTATTCAAATGATGGGGACTAATATGCTATTAGGCCCGGAGAGTAAATGTAAGTGACCCATAACTTTAATGTTATTCAGTTTTTGGAAATCAAAATAAACTATGTAAATAAGGTCTACATTTCTCCCATATGAGAGACCGATTTGGAAAATAAGTTTAGAGTTTTGTGGTGTGTCAACTTCACATGATGAAATGAGTAAATGTAATTAACTATACAACGTATGCTAATTTGGCAGTTAACGTCCATCAGCAAATAATTGGGAAAGACGCGGACAAAATAATTTAAAATCAAGAAATTAATTTAGTAAACTATTCAACTTTTTAAATTACTTAAATTAGCATTAATTTGGCATCTTATGCAATATATAACTAGTAAGTTTATGCAAGCTTCTCTCTACACCAATTGATTGGCATCCGATGACATTTGAGCCTATAATAAAAAAAGCTTTTTAGACAATATTGTTCTTTATCTCTAAAATATGTTTGTCAAACCCTGTTTTTGTCTTCTTTCTGAGACAAGATTTCGACCAGTTAGTCAAAGCTGGCCGACCTTCGATTTAATGGAATGTCTCCACAAAATCTTTAAGGGGTCGAGACCACAGAAAGAAGAATTATACGATCTCATGGCAACCATTATTACAGGCCATTAAGAAGGTGCAATATATTTTTAATGACATGACTTTTAAAGAAGTGGAGAAGCTAAATGTTATATTGCAGGTTGACTATATAATTGCTACACCACTTTTAGAAACTCATGAATGGAGTGACATGATCTTGACCCTTCACTATCCAAAAAAATGTCTTTATATAGATTAAGGGAAATTATCTTTTCATCCTTGATTTCATGTTTTAGGGGGTAAGGTAAGCATATATATACACTTTTTTTTTTTCCTTTCTAAATTAAATAAATTTGTAAATCAAATTAAGTGGTGCAGATTAGAGACATTAGTGCCCCGTAACTGTCTGGAGTATTTGGCATAATATAAGTGACACATTCGTATAAGTGATGTGTTTCAGCGTTACTTGGCATAGTCTGAGTCCATGACAGAGATTTAGGCTTAAATCTCATGACTCATATGAAGGACTATAAAATAGATCATTCCCAAAGGTCAAGCTATACTCTAGCTAGTACTATGTTTCAGGTTGGGTGGGAGTATAATTATGCTTGGAAAGTCATCGATATAATTACTGGGATGGGAAGTGAAAAGTGAGATAGCTCTTCAACCTAAACCATTCACGGACTATTTATTAAGACTTTAAATACAGGGGTGGAGTCCGGATTGAAAGTGGAGGTGGCGGAGTATTATAACACTGGGATAATATGTAATTTAATTAGGCCGGGTTAGAACAGACCGGGCCGGGTCAGATCAATATTTTTTACGCCAAATTCATCATACGTATTTAAATATGAGTATCCAAGTAAAATGAAAGGAAAGAAAGTACCACATCATCAAGATAAAGGCAAACAAAAAATGAATAAATGACCCACTTCTATGAAAATCGTATTCTACGTTTTGTCATCTTCTCAAAATCATCAGAGATTGAATCAATGTCAAAACCTTCAACATATATGCAATATCAAATTGCTAGGCAGGAAGTCATCCTCCATCGAACTATGCAGTCTAGTCTATGCAATTTTCATGACTGGAGATGCACGCTCAGAACATGTTCAAAAAGTATAAAAATTGCCCGTATAACCCTCTTAATTTAATTAATTAGTAAATATCTCTTTAATTAGTGTATATATATATATATATATATATATATATATATATATATATATATATATATATATATATATATATAATGTTTTATGATTACGTATAAATTTTATAACATTTTTTATGTATATGTATACGTATATCACTAATGTTTTTAGTAAAACATCTAATGTTTTTGGATAAAACTGTAATATATGTTTGTCCGTCTCTTTTAGTCTCTACATAAGACCGTCTCTTAGGAGACTTAAGTTAAATTTATCAAATTAGTGTGATCTAGGTGAGTATAGCTGGGTTAGGTGAAACTATTCCAATCGTTTAGCTTTTGTAGTTTAGGTTTCCAATTTGTGGAAACTTAAACCTAATTTTTGTAAACCCTCTTTCGTTGATAGTGGATATTTTGTCTAAGGCACGACATGTATATTTATACACCTGCTAAAAGGTATTCTGGTCTTTAGCATTACATTCCGTTGTGTGTTGATTATTTGTCAAGTTTCAGTTACAATACTGTTAGCTCAACATTGATCCTAACACTGTTATACTCCCTCCGTTTCACTAAAAGTGAATCAATTTTTAAGGAAAATGTTAGAAGTATGTGGTCCCCAAAAATATGTGGTGGATAATGAGTATGAGATATTAATTGAGTGGAAAAGTACATGTGGGCCCGAAAATGTGTGGTTAGAAATTAGTTTTATTATAAAACTAATTTGCATAAAAGGAAATCTAACACTTTTAGTGAAACGCCCAAAACGGAAAATTGTAACACTTATAGTGAAACAAAGGGAGTAATACTTAGTAGAAACTTTTGTAACGATATTGTTGGTTCAACATTGATCCCAACAATGTTGTGATAAGTTAGAAGCACAAAGTCCCGGTCCTTTAATTCTTTCTGAGTCACAACAAGTTTTTTTTGAATAAACCTTATGCATTTTATTTGGCTACATTGGACTCTTTTGGTCTCATTTTTGCAATTGTCCATTTTACCGAAAGTCTGCACTTTCGTGCGTGCTGGTTTGGTTTACATGCCATCAACCCTCACAGACATATGGCTGATAAGGTCACGCCAGTATGCAGGTAGTATTTGAAACATGCCCAACACGATTAACGGTGATCACAAGGACCATAGATACACTTCAAGACTTATTCTTGTTTTTATGAGAACATGAGCCAGAATTACAAATCATCTACTTACAAAGCTCATTTAAAAACACGAGCAGTCGTTGGAACGAGTTTGGGAAAGAAAAATTATAGAGAAAGTACATGCAGTTCATCATCCCCAACTACATATAATACACATAAGTATGAAATGGCGCAATAACTTTAAATGAAATTGCACATCCTAGGAGTCACACAAAAGCAGTTGCCGCTATAATAATTTATTTTTCATCTGCTAAAAAGACTCCTCACACATTTTTGGACCACAAAGCTAAACAAATTTCTTATTTACAAGGGAAATGAACTTGAAAGATTTTTAGCCTAACAACCACTACTAGTCAATATGTACCTAAAACTTAAGCATCTCAAGAGTTTGACATAAATAAAGAATGTTCGACTTGGAAGAACGGCTGAAAATTCACAAAAAAAAATAATAATAATAAAAATAGGCCAAAGACCACACTAAAGGACCCTAAAGTAATATTTATGAAGATTGCATCTCGCTAACCTTGACATTGATATGGTACAAAAGTACATCAATCAGACATATGTCAAATAAGAATTCAAATTTTAGAGTTAGCAAGAATTTTACTGTTACTTACTATACCTCCTGAAGAACGTATGTTTATATTGTCAAGTAAAGGGAGACAAAGATTGTAAAGCAATGAGTACTTTTGTGCATTCCATGAGCAACTATTTGTACTCTTTTTCCCTTCAATTAGGACCTTTTTGTGTGTGTGTGTGTGGGGGGCTTGTTAAACGCATGACACTTTCTGAAAAATTATAAAAATAGTCCAAAGTTCAATAATTTACACATAAGTCCCAAAAGACTTTAAAAATTACAAAAAAAATTGATCATCATCATGATCACCATATGAAACGGCACGATCATGATCCTATTATTTCAACAATAAATTATACAATTTAGAAAAATAAAATAATAATGTTACTACAATAATTGAAAAAAATATATCATAATTAACCAAACTATTAAAAAAATGTAAGTAAACAATATATATGTATATTTTTTTAAATTTAACCGGCCGGAAATGAGTGTTTTCCACCGGAATACTTGTGGCCTATTCACAACACAAAATTGTAGGCCACACCATGGCTGTAGCCTTCGTTGTTGTAGGCCACAAGTATTCCGGTCGGAAACATTCGTATGATGATGGGTTTTGTTTTTTGAAAATTTTTAAGTTTTTTGTGACTTATATATATGTAAATTATAACTTTGAACTATTGTTATAATTATTCAAAAAGTATCATACGTTTAGTAAAATGTGTCATGCATATAACAATATCCTTTTTTAAATCTCATTGGGTTTTTCCTACCAATATTTTTAACGAGGCAACAATATAAGCACATACATACCTATCTCCATACCTCATGATTATGGCACATTGTCTTTACAAATATGATGGAGAGATAGAGCTCTTTTTCGTATGACAAGATGTTTTGATGAGTTCTCCAGCTGGTGGCATGTTCTATTGAAGTAAACTTCAAATTATGTTGGAAGAAATATGATACTTCAAGTATCCGATAAATTCTTCCACATGAAGACAATGCATATATTACAGTAGTTTTACTCTACTATTATCTACAAGAAGAAGAGTACGTCCAGTTACAACGGATTCAAATATTTGCTCACCAAATCACTTCCAACGTCATTATTTGAGAAGTTGGCTTGAAATAGTGAATTTTGGCGGTTCGAAGGTGTAAAATGATGCTTCCATGAATGGAGTTGGATATGCATTACACTCTTTTCCCCTTGACTAAATTTTTATCCCACTGGATTTTTTCTCATTAGGATTTTAATGAAGCAATATATCTTTTTCATACCAACTCGTGTTCATTTAACGGGAGTGTTATAATAAATGAATAATTACAAATTTGTATAACTTTCAAAAATTTCTTTACACTTTAGTTATACAAAAAAAAAATAACTTTCTACAAATTGGTGTAAATTTTCTACAAATTAGACTTTATTATTTTTAGTACATTTGAAATTAAATACACCATTATTGATAAAATCAATCCCTTATTTATAGGAAATTAAATCAAAATACTAATTCAAAACACACCATAATCAACATGTTCACACGCCAGTTGAAACAAACAAGCATCTACTAATTGATACAAGCATCATCATCACAATAATCAACCTTGTAGCTTCTTACACCCTCCATTATCATGTTTTTTTTCTTTTGTTTATGTTTTCTTATTGACATCGTACCTCCATAACTTAATTCTATTGGCATATGTTCAATTGGTGGGTTGCATTGAGTTATTTTGGTTTATCCTCATTCAAATTTGGATGCTTTCTTAATATGATGCTTGATACTTGTTGTAATTATTGAAGAATGATGATGTATCAATGGTGCTTGTATAACTAATATGATGCTTGTTTCGTTTTGGATGCTTGTATTATATATGCTTGTAATTTAATGCTAAATGATGCTTGTAGTACTAATATGATGCATGTTTTGTATTAAATGCTTGTATTATATGATGTCTATAATATAATGTTAAATGATACATGCGGTACTAATATGATGCATGTTTCTTATTGAATGATGCTTGTAATATAATGATAAATGATACTTGTAATTAAAGGCTGGTTTTGATTGTACTTGGCAAATCTTACGAAACCAAATCTACACAGCTTCTAATAGATGATTGAAGATTAATTTTGATTATCAAATATATACAATATTTATTTTTTAATCAGAGGACATCTTTGGAATTATATATATAGACACTAAATTGTAGTAAAGATATTATGTATCACTAATTAATAGGATTTGGAGATAACACTAATTTTTAATGGTCCCATATATAAATGTACGAGAGTTAGTTGGTGATGTATATGGGTCAGTGGATGAAGAGATAAATATATACTACAAGTTAATGGAAATATCTTTGTCTCTTAATATACTTTTACGCTCTTGAAATACTATTTTCACTTGTATAGATATCCTAGCAAGTGTTGTCATTTGGTGACAAGAATTCTCTTTTTTTCTACTACTCCAGTCTCTTACTACTCTCTTTTGAGTTAACAGTTGATTTAATTCATTTCATTAAACACCAAAATTATACCATTAACATAATTGAAAACTAAATAATCACAGATCAACATTATCACCTTATTTAGGGGAAAGTTGTATGAAGTGCAACTTTGTAAATAAATATTGATTCAGGGACAATTCAAATAAATTTCAATGATTCTATTACTACAAACTCATACTTGATGTTTCATCCTTACCCCTAAATGCTATTTTGTAGTCAAACTTACCCAAAAAAAAGAGTAATTTAATAAAATATCAATTATTACATTAATATACCCTTTTAATATACCTTTACATTCAATTGACTATCTCAATTAAATGGAAAAAAAAATTGTAGAATTGATATAGATTTTATCAATTTTGTTATTTTGATATATTGCATATTGTTTTAATGCAAATTTTCTGATCTTACTTAATCATTTTTTAAAATTGTACTAGAATCTAAAATAAAAAAGTGTATTGTCTGTTAATCAATTTTTTCTCCAAAATTGTGTTAGGTTATAATTTATTTATCAGTTTTCATTACTATCGTGCTCAGAACATGATATTTATTCTCGCACTAAAGTGTAATATAAAGGCAATTTGTTTAATTGATACCTAATCATATGGAATTTAGCTAGACAGATTCCGCACTCCCACCACATCAATTTGGTCGATCGGGTTGTCTTTTCAATTGAGTTGTTTGTTGATCTTGACAAGAGGTTGGGGGTAGCATAGTCATTTAGCACATAGAAGCAAATAAGGAAGAAATGGAAGGACAAGAGAGTTGGTGCGCATATTAGAAAAAGAGTGCACAAAGAAAAGGGGATTAGACAGAACAAGAGAGACCATATATCGTATAGAATAAATTAAAAATCACGTATTTTTTTATAAAATCAAACATCACATATTTATTTATAAATATTGTATATTTAACTATAAATATTATATGTTTAGTAATTCTGATATTACAAGTATAATATCAATTTATTATAAATACAATTAATGTTATTTCTACTTGAATAAATGATGTTGAATTGATATTTCAAAAAGATGGTATTTCACAAAATTGTATTGGATAAATAGGCAGGCATAGAGGAGATAAAAATAAAAGAAGGGACCGTTTGGAAAGTGAAAACAAAACAAAAATTGAAATTGGAAAGAAAAGACTGATTGATTGATATGACAAGTCAGATGTCAATTCCAAACCCTTCAAATCATACGACACTCAGTCTGATGTGTTGTCTATCAGTCCTTTGTTTTTTTTCTTTTTTGTTTTCACCCTTTTGCATCATTCTTCTCTCAGTTTCATTACTCCGGTGTAAAACTACAGATAGGTTCAGTTCTTTAACTTTTGGAACGTTTATTTTCACTCTAAAATCAATTTTTTGAACTGAACTTAACTGAATTGTAGTATAAAATATAACTAAGCAGAACTGAACTGAAATGAACTGAACTGAATAAGTTTTCAGTTGAAGAGAACAGAGCCTAAGTATTCTGAGTGACGGTATCTATTTAGAGACAGATCTATATTTTTAAAAAAGAGAAAAGTTTATTTTACACTAGTAACTATTTCGTTAATTTGAAGTTACACTTAAACCTTTTTTTTCTTTGATTCGACACCAAAATCTTTGTTAAAATTTTGGTATAACACAAAGGTTTTGACGGTGTTAAGTATCCGTTAGTCATATTTTCAAGTTACACCGAAATCTTTTCAAAAACTTCCACTCGCTACCAAAACATTTTCCTATAATGTCAATTTACACCAATTTACATGGCTTATGGTTAAGTTTGCATGACATAGCACATGGTTGTTTTTGTGGTAAAGAGTTCATTTTGGAGAGCAGGTCTGGGGTAAGTGATGAGTCGTGTTTTTTTCTATTGCGATTTGTACGTGCATGTAACATTAGAGAGAAAAAATTGTAGATACAAACTTCCACTCACATGAAATTACTTATGAGTTAATTATGACTTTGTCACAAACATTGTAGATACAAAAATCAAACAACTATCTTTAAATGTACATGTGGTTACATTAATAATGTCATGTTCATGTACCAATTCACTCATTCAAAGAAAAAAACAAACAAACTTATCGAAGAAAACATTATTATCATCATCTTTATCTCAAAATTTATACCTCTTCCAATAAATACTCCTGAAGAAAATAACTATTGTAAGGCAAAATTCTCTCTCTCTCTCTCTCTCTCTCTCTCTCTCTTTTTGTTTTTGTGTGTCAAACTTCAAGTATTACTTATTCAATATCATTCATAGTTTACTTTAATTTTCATCTTCGACAATTTCATCATATTTATTGCGTATATCATTCATGCACATCATTTCATAGTTTGATCACCAATAACAAATTAAATACCAAGTTAAAAATGATCGGCACGAGTCTGTTGGGGGAAAAAGCTACGTATTGAATACGTAATACTTGAAGTTTGACACAAAAAAAAAAAAAAACAAAAAAAAGGAATTTTACCTTACAATAGTTATTTTAATCAGGAGTATTTATTGGATTTAGGGACCAGGGGTATACATTTTGAGATAAAGATGAGGATAATAATGTTTTCTTAGTTAAGTTTGTTTGTTTTTTTTCTTTGAACGAGTGAATTGGTACTTGAACATGACATTAAAAATTAATGTAACCATATGAACATTTAAAGAGAGTTGTTTGATTTTTATATCTACAATGTTTGTGGCATGGTCATAACTCATAAGTAATTTCATGTGACTTAGATTTTTTTCTCTCTCTAATGTTACATGCACGTACAAAACGCAATACAAAAAAACATGACTCATCATTTACCCCAGACCTGGTCTCCACAATGACCCTCATTACCACAAAAACAACCATTTGCAATAGCATACAAACTTAATCATAAGCCATGTAAATTGGTGTAAATTGACATTATAGGAAAAGGTTTTGGTAGCGAGTGGAAGTTTTTGAAAAGATTTCGGTGTAACTTGAAAATATGACTAACGGACACTTAACACCGTCAAAACTTTTGTGTTATGTGTTAGGAAATTTGTTAGATATTTTGTTAGAAATATCTGTTTAGATTTTGATCAGCAACATGATGACTTATCTTAGTCTCAGAAAGGTGATTAGTACTCTTGGTTCACTTGAACATTGTAAAAGAGGAAACCCACTAAGTATGATAGTCTAGCTAATCTTGTATAGGATGTTAGGTCTCAAAATGTAATTTTTATTTTATGAAGAGAAGACAAAGAAGAAGACATCCAAGCAGAACAAGTTCAACGACATTGAAGATTTGAAGAAACTGCACAAGATTATCAAAAGCTTTCAGATACCTTGGTCGATATCTTGAAGACACGAATAGTCTTAAATGTCGCGGTCACAAGAGATATCCGAGAACCTGGAAGGTTTTCTCAAACTAGGAAAGTGCCCAGATATCTACTCTCGGATACCTTGAGCCTTAACCACATTTCGAAAAGAAATATATTGCAACAAAGTTGTTTCAATAAAGTGGTATCCGAAGATTGAAGATAAGGACGCAAAGAATCGATAATACTAGTCTACATCGAGCATAGTTCCGTTAACACAGGACAAAAAGTACAGTACAATGCATTTAATGCACGGACAGAGATGTCTGAATAAAAGCAACGGTACCTTCTGAAGAAGAAGACAAACCTGCTGCAGTACTATACACAGATATCAATAGTTTGAATTTGATTTAAGCCTAACGGATACTATTCAACGGCATTCAAATTCATCTTTTAATATCAACACTTAGACTACTTGAGAAGACACCTTGAACTCCATAAACACGTTGAACAACATATTCTCTCAAGCAAACTACTTATCCTCAAAGCTTTCTGTTGCGACCAAAGCTCCTGATCTTAAGTAGCACTAAAGTTCTAAGTGTCCTGATCCTAAACAAGCACCTTATCCGTGAAAGAGTTGAATTGAAAGATCAAGTATCTGAGATTCATTCTCTTGAACATTTATCTAAGACTTGGGTCAGTAAAAAGAACAAGATACCATACATTGAAAAGTGTATTAAGTACACTTGATTCACAGAGCTATCTGATTAACTGAAAAGTTATTAAAGAAGCTCATCTGACAACTCAAACCAAAACCAACACCATCACTGGCGTGGAGTACAGGAAGTACTTAGTTTGAGAAACTAAGGAATAACTCCAAGGTTATTGAGCACAGGAAGTACTTAGCTTGGGAAGCTAGGGAATAGCTCAAAAGGTTTCGAGTATGGAAGTACTTGGTGGAAAGCCGGGAACAACTCGGGGAACATTTGGTTGGGAACCATTTGTTTAAGGAATCTTAGAATAGGATTTTGTAAGGTGACCTCAATTATCTATTCTAGTGAATTCTAGGTCTTTGGAAGACCGAAGTGGATTAGTTGGAGGATTACGCCACCTCCAGATACCACTATACTTGTGTTATTTACTTCTTTACTTACATTTCAAAGAACACACACACACACTTTAACTGCTTTACGCACTTATCTATCTTAAGTCTTCCGACTGAATTTAAGTATCAGATATCTACACAGATATCTGAGAAATAGTTTTTATCGACAAAAGTTTTAAAAGACTATTCACCCCCCTCTAGTCTTTTACTTTGCCGTTATCTGGACCAACAAGTGGTATCAGAGCAGGAGGTTCACAAGTCTTCTGCACTGAACCTAGATCCCCAGATAGGTGAAGGAACTTTGTCCATTTACGAGGACTATTTAATTTATGTGTAAAGTGTGCAGGAATGTCTCTGAGTGATGCACCCGTTCTCAAACCAGAGAACTACGAGAAATGGAAAAATAACATGACGCTCCACCTTGAAGCCATAAGTGACGAAATGATCGAAGTAATAAAAAATGGCCCAATAGTCATTCAACAACTTAAACAAGTCAAGGAGGTTTCTAATGGTAGAGACATAGATCAAAGCGAAGGATCTTCACAAACTGATGCGTCAACAAGTGGGAGATCTACTAGTCAAGTTATTTACGAACCAAAGCCCAGAGAACTCTGGACATCGGAAGATGCCAAGAGAAATCGTCTGGATGGTCAAGCTCGTAATATCATCATCAGATCTACACTGAAACGCATCTGATTAAAGCGTGGGTGCTCAAACGGCGAAAGTTGCTGCAACCGATTGAAGAAATCTGCGAATCGAAAACCAAAGAAAACAAGTTCGAAGTTCTCAAGTTGAAATTTCAAAATTTCAAACAAGGACCCACTGAAACTCTGGAAGAACTTGATTTCAGATTTACCACTCTCATGAGTGATATGGCAGCACTTGGGGAAAGCAACAGATACTCTCAGTCAGAAAAGATTAAGACTATTGTCAGAAGTCTTAACCACAACTGGGAGCATACTAAATTCTTTTATTTTAATCAAGGTATGCCAAATATCACTCCAGTGGAACTCTTCTCACATCTTGCCACGGTTGATTATGAGACAACACAAAGAGAACAAACAACTGAAAAGTTGCAGAATATTGCCCTAGTTGCTCAAGGAACTTCTGAAAAGAAGAAAAGCAAGGAAGAGACTGAGGATACTCTTGCTGCAAAGCAAATGAGCAAATATGTCAGTCGAGAAATTGAGAGAAGAAAAGCCAAAGAGAAGCTGAAAAAGCATCTAGGCTCAAACTATCACCAGAACAAAAATATGCAAAGCTCGCTGAACAAGCCTTTCGAAAAGCATCATGTACTGAGGAAGTAGAAATTGGAAACGATCTGCTTCTATTGTCAGAAACCTGGTCACTTCAAGAAGGATTGTCCTGCCTTCAACAAACTAAGGACAGGTGACAAGAAAGATAGAAGAATCTTCAGAAGAAGCCAGAAAGCTTTATTAACTGAAGAAAGAAAGAAAATCCAAACTCAATTGGATGCTCTAGACTATGAGACAGATTCTGAAGATGACAATTCAGATGACTCAATCTTACCATCACCAGAATTATGTGGAGTTACTCATGATATAATCGACTTCGGCCTCAAGAAGAATGAAATGTGTGGAGTTCTTTGAGATTGACGTCCAGACATCTCTAACATAGAAATCATCTTATGGTGATGAGGTAACATACTTCTTGTTATACTTATGAAAGTGATGAAGAAGAAATAAAAGATCTAGAAAATCTCAGGAAAGATCTTGACATCTATGAAAGGGAATTTCTAATGATCCGAGCTAGAGCCGAAAATCTTGAAGAAGAAAAGAATTCTCCTGCAAAGGAAAATTCTCAATTAGTTAAGATATCTGAGAAAAAGGATGCTGAAAATGCATTTCTCAAAGCTCAGATATCCGACCTAAAAGTCACATAAAGAAGCAATGGCTGAATTACGAAAGAAATATGAAGATCTTCTTTCTGAGAACAAGGAACTCAAAAGGAAAGAATTATCTTTTCAATATTATGCCAAAGCTAGTGACACTCTTACTGAAGTACAATCTTACTTAAGAGATCCTTCAGAAAAGAAAGGACTTGGGCTGAATACACAGACAGATTGTTCTATCACTCTGAATAAGAGTGAGGAAAGAAGAACATTTGTAAGTACTCAGCAAGATGGTTCCCATGCAATCTATAGTATCGGTCAGAAGACGAAGATTGTTGACAAAGGAAAGGCAGTTGCGACTAAACCTTTGTGGGAAAAACAAGTCAAAAATAAAACTGATGGGCACGTCTCTGAAAAGAAACACAACACTGAAAAGTGTAAACACCCACAGTGCTATGTCTCTCAAAAGGGTAGAATTGCATGAGCTGGCAAATTCTCTCATGTCACCTTTTCTAGAAAGAAATTGGATCAACCAGAGACTAGCAAAGCTGCTGAGAAAAGATCTCAGATAGCTTCAATTGCTCGAAACGGTATTGGCTACAAAGGCATCGGGAAACAACTTGCTCATGAATACAAACAAGAGCAAGAACGATGGCTAAAGGCTAGAATTGCTCAAAGCAATTATCAGAAGTGGAATTTGAATCAAGCCACTGAAAATCTGAATGCCAGGTCTAGAAGAAATCTGGCAAGGAAAGCTAAGTTTGCTGAAAAGCAAACTTAGAAACCTGACAGGTATCTGAAAGCACCAAATGGAGCACCTAGGAACAATCCAAGGAAGAAAATAATTCTTAATAATGATAATCATTCAATCAGAATTCCTCCTTATGTTCCTATCAGACAAAAGAATGTTCCAAGGAAATTCATTCAAAAATGAATTCCTACTGGAAGATTGTTTAGTCCTGATGGTTCCAACTATAAATTGAGAACCTAATCTCCTGTTCCCTGTTATGTGCAGAATGATTCCTGGACTAAAGCACAATGGCTGTTTGATAGTGGATGCGGAAAGCACATGACAGGAGACAAAGCAAATCTGTCGACATAAAGCTTGCAACAGGACCGATATCGATTTCGGAGGAGAATTAAATCCCTCTCGGTATTTGCAACGTCAAATTGGGAACATTAACAATCAACGACGTATTACATGTTAAGGATTTGAAATATAATCTATTTAGCATGAGCGGTTTGCGAATAAAGGTTTTACTATAAAATTCAAAGCAAAATATCGCAAACTAATTGACAATGAGTCAAAGCAGCAGTCTTGGTTGCTTTCATGAAAGGCGATCTTTATGTTGCCGATTGGACATCCGCCACAATCAAGAATGTCTCATGGTGAGTCAATCTGGTCACCTGGAAGACTTGCCACCGTTATGGCACAAAAGAATGAGTCACTTGAACTTCAAAACTCTGAACAAACTTGCCAAGAAAGAGTTAGTGGTTGGCCTTCCCAAAATGTCTTTCAGAAAGGATGATATCTGTTCTGCATGTCAGATGGGGAAACAATCCAAAATCTCTTTCAAGTCCAAAACTAGACACTCTAATGTTAGACCACTGCAACTACTACATATGGATCTTTTTGAATCATCTGTAACTAGTTATGCAGGAAAGAAGTATGGTCTGGTTGTTGTAGATGACTTCTCAAGATTCACTTGGGTTGTCTTTCTGAAACACAAATCTGACGCCAGGGTGGAGATACCAAACTTGCTGAAAAAGCTTGAAGTCATGAAAAATGACAAGGTATCTGCAATCAGAACAGACCATGGTACTGAATTTGTCAACCAGTACATAAAGGAGTTTTGTACCTCCAAATGTATACAACATCAACTTTCCTCTGTAAGAACACCTCAACAAAATAGTGTTGCAGAAAGGAAAAACAGAACCATTAAAGAAGCTGCAAGGACGATGCTAGCTGACACTGAAATAAGTGAAATTTATTGGGTTGAAGCTGTAAACACAGCCTGCTACACTCAGAACAGATGTTTGATGATAAACAAACACCATGACAAGACCCCTTATGAAATCTTGGTTGGTAGACCCCCTAATATCAAACATCTGAGAGTATTTGGTTGTAGATGTTTTGTTCTAAACAATGGAAAAGATTATCTGAGAACATTTCAACCAAAGGCAGATGAAAGTGTATTTCTTGGCTATTCCACGAATAGCAAAGCCTACAGAATTTACAACAAAAGAACAAAGAAAATTGAAGAATCAGTTCATGTTGTATTCTATAAAGGAAGCAAGAAAACACCTCCTAATGATGAACTCTCAGAAAGGTTCAAAGAACTAATGTTGAGGGATTCTGAAGAAGAATCCTCAGAAAGGAGAAACATCATTACGGAAAGTGAGGATGACTCTAACGTAGAAAAGCATGAAGTGCCTAGTAGCAACAAGATGACTCACAAACATGATGAAGAATTTCCTATGAAACTTCCAGAAATGGAAACTGAAGATGTTCATCATGATGCTATCTCTGGAAATAATCTCTCTGAAAGACATGTTCCAGATAGCTCAAACACTGAACAAGTGTCAGACATTAATTGCCCTTCTGAGGAGCAAAATGTCTTAGATACTGAAAAAGTATCAAATCAAAATCCCAGTGATTCACATTCAAATCATTTGGATATTGATCCTACTAGCACTAAACCTATGATGAGATGGATCAAGGATCATCCTGCAAAAGATGTGATTGGACCAATTAATCAAGGTGTTAGGACTAGGAGAGCAATAGCTGAAAATGCTAATTCTCTCTTTGGATGTTTCATCTCAAATGTGAACCCAAAAATATAGAAGAAGCATTAGGAGACCAAGACTGGATCACTGCAATGCAAGAAGAGTTGGATCAATTTGAGAGAAACAAAGTCTGGAAATTAGTTCCATTCGTGGAAGGAATATCTGTGATTGGAACTAAATGGGTTTTCAGAAACAAAATGAATGAATCTGGTGAAATAACCAGAAACAAAGCAAGATTGGTTGCCAAGGGATTTACCCAGACTGAAGGCTTAGATTTTGATGAGTCATATGCACCAGTTGCCAGATTGGATGCAATAAGACTCTTTCTAGCCTTTGCAGGTCATAAAGATTTTAAAGTTTATCAGATGGATGTCAAAAGTGCATTCTTGAACGGTGAACTTGCAGAAGAAGTTTATGTTGAGCAACCACCTGGCTTTGAAGTTTCGTCAGAAAGTAGAATGGTCTATAAACTACAGAAAGCTCTGTATGGACTGAAACAGGCTCCAAGAGCATGGTATGACACTTTGACCAAATACCTTCTGGAAAGTGGTTTCAAGAAAGGTGAAGTTGATAAAACTTTATTTACCTTAAACCATGATGGGAAACTACTCTTAGTTCAAGTATATGTTGATGCCATCATATTTGGATCTAAGGACAAGAAACTTTGTAATGACTTTGCAAATCTCATGAAAAGTAAGTTTGAGATGAGCATGATGGGAGAAATGAATTATTTTCTAGGATTGCAAGTCAAGCAACTCAATGATGGAATATTCATTAGTCAAACAAAGTATGCAAAAGATATGTTCACAAAATTCAATCTTAAGCCTTCTGAAAAGAATGCTAAGATACCTATGAGCATTGGAACCAAAATGACCTATACTGAATCGGACAAGAGTGTTGAAGAACATAAGTATAGGAAATTGATAGGTTCACTACTTTACCTCACTGCAAGTAGACCTGATATTCAATACGCCGTTGGAGTGTGTGCTAGATTTCAGACAAATCCGATGCAAACACACTACAACATTGCTATGAAAATATTAAGGTATGTAAAAGGTACAGTAGATGTAGGATTGTGGTATCCTAAAGAAAGCAGATTGAGTTTAGTTGGGTACTCAAACGCTGATTATGCTGGATCACTGCTTGATAGGAAAAGCACCTCAGGAACTTGTCAGTTTCTGGGTACTAGACTTATCTCATGGTTTAGCAAGAAGCAAAACTCAATTGCAACTTCTACCACAGAGGCTGAATATATTCTTTCTTGGTTGTTGTGCAACACAAATTCTGTGCATACAACAACAACTTAAAGACTATGGACTCATTGAAGAGAAAACTCCCATTTTCTGTGATAACACAAGTGCTATTGCAATTACACAGAATCCTAAATTTCATGCCAGAACAAAGCATATTGATGTTAGACATCACTTCATCAGAGACCATGTTGAAAGAGGCAATATAGAGATACTCAAGATTGGCACTGAAGACCAACTTGCAGATATCTTCACTAAGCCACTACAAGAAAGTAGATTCTTAGCCTTAAGACATAGTCTTGGACTAATGGAACTACCAATGAACTGAAAGAGTTCAGGAATCTGGAACGGGCATCCAAAGAAGAGGTATCTGGAACGGGCATCCAGAGAAGAGAAAAGAGAAATCTGGAACGGGTATCCGAGTCAAAAGGCTAAAGAGCAAAAAGACAGCTTAAGATCTCTGAAATGGGAACTCAGATATCTGAATCACTCTATAAACGGTGAACACAAAGGAGAATAGTACAACTATCTGCCGTCAACTACTCTCTTGAAATTCACATTATTTTTATCTTGATGAAAAACTTGGAAAAATCCCAAGTATAAGACAGATTCAGATGCAAACAGTGTTCTTGGTCATACACAAACGTGATTCAGATAGCTAATAGCCAAAATTCATTAAATGGGCACAATAACACTTGTTGATTGTGATCATTCTTTGAAGAAGCAATGGTGACCCTTGATGAAATTAAGCGATTGATCTATCGGTGGAAATTAATTCACGATAAATAGTGGATCAGAAAATTCGACAAAGCCCACTTTGCATTTAATGCGAACTAGCTTTTGCTCACGCTTGCAAATCACGAATCATTACACACAAAATCAATTTGTATGTATTTGTCTGTTGAGATTCTATTGCTATATATATAGGATTTTGGCAAAAGAAATCACTTTCGCCTAATCCAAAATTCCGACTTGCACAAAAATAGCAAAACCTTCTCTTGATTCTCTGCAAATCTTCTACAATCTCTGCAAATCAAGATTAAGTTTTTCTGCAAAGAATTACTAAATCAAATCTCTTTCAAACACCAATCCAAATCTACACTATATAAAGAGATGGCCCCAAAGAATTCTTCTACTCAGAAATCTCAATCCTCCACTGGTACTGCTGAAAAGCAAGCACCAGAGTTGGTTATTGTGAACAACCGACTGGTAGGAGATTTTAATCCTGACCATTGGACTTCAAATCACAGAATGATTTGGGGTGGTGCCATGGTTGAGGAATACCTCACGGTTGCAATTGAAAACCAAACCGACAGAAAACTGATTCTTGACATGCTTGAAAAGGCACAAATCAAGGGTTCTCTATCTGCTCGCCCAAGTGGAATTTCGTCACTCGATGTGTTGGAATTCTACAACAACTCCAGGATAATTTCCTGTGTTTCTGAAGGCACTGCAATAGTGTCTGTCAAAACCTCAGTCCAAGGAAAGGAAATCCTTCTGGACTTAACAACTTTCTGTAAGTTGTTTGAGTTTCAAAATCTTGGAAAGGATTTTGAAATAAACACCAAGGACGATGATCTCCTTGAAGGTGTTAAAGAATTGTACAGTGACGTGTGTGATCTTGAAAAATCAGATACACCCACTGAGTTCAAGCTTGCTGACATCCGAACCAGACATCTGATGGTTCACTGGGATGTATTGGCTTGCATTCTTCACAGATGCTTTGATGGTCTACAAGGAGGTCTTGACGGATAAGCCAAGAACGATGGATCATGATGTTCTTCTGAATCAACAAGAAAAGCAATTGGAAAACCCTTTTAACTCGGGGAAAGTACGCCTTCATGAAGTTTGTGAAGAAGATTCAAGGCTTGAGCCTAAAATCGCCATAGGACTAGCTGAGCCAAAGGCCATGAGCTATGGTGCGAAGATATGCTACTTCTTTGGAGAAGCTTGGCATTGAGCTTAGAGGCAATTTGAAATAGCCAACAAGAACCTACTCTACAAATATAAGTATACAAACTTGTTGAAAAAGGTTCTTGGGTCTCGGAAAAGGTTCTAAGAAGCGAAAGTCGAAAAGGTATCGAAGAAAAGGTTGCGACCAAGAAGCCGAACTTCAAGAAAGAAGTCTGGCAAATCGAAGACATACCCATTGAGGTTGTCGATTCTCAGATATCTGCAGGCATTGCCGATGAACTGATAAAGGCAGATGAACTCATCAATGCTGCAAAAGAGTTATCAACTACTGAACAAGTAGACTCAGGAAGAGAAAGTGCTTTCAGAAATGTGAAGACTATTGCAGAAAGCCTTGCTGATGAACTCATAAATGCTGCCAAAAGTGGTGAAAAACACCAAGCCCTATCTGCAGAAACCGCAGGAGTAATGGACCAATCGGTTCTAATCTTGATGAGCTCTAACGATGAAGATGAGAAGCTAGTCATCTCTCAAGTCCTAGAAAGAACAAAAAGGGCTAAGGTTACTGAAATAGTAACTGGTGAAAAGGTTTCTGAAGAAGAACCTACACCTCAGGTTGCTGAACAAGCACCTATAGCATAGGTTGTTGGTGCAAACACATCATCAGGGAACGTTTCTTACGCACAACTTCAAAAAGCCCTGATGAGTGGTATTTTAGTGCTGGCAGATGCTGATGGAAACGCCACATCTAAAAATCTGGAAGAACACTCCACTGACCAATCTTCTGCTTCCAGACAACCACAACAACCACAACCAAAACAGCCACAAGTGGTTGATGAAATGGTAAATGAACTCCATTTTGAATTACCAGCAATGCAGTATGCTGAAGAAAATCCTGCAAAAGAGCAGGTTCCCCAACTCAATGAGAGGGATCAAACTGAGATATCTATTCAGAATGATCAACCAGGGGAGGCAACTAAGTTGCACACTCAGGAAAGGTGTGAAGTACCTGAAACTTCAAACAAAGAAGTGTTACTGGAATAAGAAGATAAGTTTCAGAGACCAATCAGCCTGACATGGATCAGGTAGCTGAATGGTTTAACTCTCATCTTGTGAAACTTTATGCTTATATATATCTTGTTACTTATAAAATTTCTTTGTTACAGGCTAAGTTAGAAACACAGAAACAAGAGGAAGCTGGGAAGCTTGCCTCAGAAACTGAGAAGGAGGTTCCCCCAACCTCACCTCTTAAGAAATCTGAGCACATGTACATGGGTGATAAATTGATTCTTAAGATAACACTCTTCAGTCATATGTTCATGTGCTTAAAGTAAATGTTTCTAACAGGCTCCAACTGAGAAAGAGGAAGATAAGGCAGAAATGCCAGAAAAGGACCCAGAAACCAACAAGGTTTCTGAAGAACACATCATTGAGCCTTCCCATATGAAGGTATATATATATATATATATATATGAAAATCAGTGATAAAAATTCTTCACCTTGGGTTATCTTAAACTTCTTCTAAATTACTCAATACTTTCTACTCACAGGCTCACTCAGAAGTAGAAGTGCAAGGGGACAGAGTTGCGACATCCCCTGCACCTATGGAAATTGATGAGGCATCAAGGCCTTCATCACAAGAAAAGATTCCAGAGACTGCACAATTCTCTGAGAGACAAGTATCTGAGCCTCCCATGGAGGTAATTGACCTCTCAGATATCTAATTTGTCACTTAAAGTTTTTCTTGATAAAATTTCCTAAGTATTGTGATAATTTTAATTCTCAGGTTCAAGAAAGAAAGGTTGATGAGGACCAGACTTCCAAGTCTCCGCCTCACAACAAGATATATGAGACACCAATTGTCTCAGTAGCACAAGTCTCTGAGCCTGAAGTACTTACTTAGGTAACTCAGAAACTAAACTACACTTCTACTCAGATATCTGTAAAATTTTTGAAGCTCACTCAAAACCCTTTCTTTCAGGCTCAAACAAGTGCAAAGCAGGCTCCCAATGATGAGAAAAGGGACCTACTTCCCTTCTTCAAAGCTCAAACCCTGCCAAAGCATATACAATGCTTCAAGAAATGGCAAAGGTTAAGGTGCTCTGATCTCTCTGAAATATTGAGAATCACAGATCAACCAACCAGACGAGCACGAGCTCTTGACTTGGAGACATATATCCATGCAATGTTCCCTACCGAACAGTACACAATTGCGACTCTATTGCATAAGGATTTCTCCAGAGAAGTGGCGCACAGTTTGATACAAGCCTTTGAACAGGCCGATGGTCAGACAAGATTACAGATGGCATTCAAGGCAGTTCTGCCCCAGACTCTGCAATTTATACCTTCTGAACAAGAAGAGGTTAATGGGCAGAAGATCACTATTCCTGAAGTGATCAATCTTGTATCTGAAGATGATGAGGAGGAAGAGATAAACGAAAACGACTTCGATGAACCTCCCACTGATCATCACCAAAAGGATGACACAGACAAAAAGGATGATGATGATTCCCCTGCACCATGGACCGGAGGAATTTCACAAAGAAATCATGCCTCAACTGCTGAAAAGCAAACTGAGAGGAAAGCACAGAAATCTCCATCTCCATCTCCTCAAAAGTCAACTCATCCATCTTCCCAACAAAAGGTTAATACTGAACAAGTAGTTGAGGATTCTGAGGAAATCACTCCGAAATTGTTGAATACTCAATCCAGATCTGCTCAACTCAGACAATTGATGGAAGAAGAACAACAGCTCCATCTTCAACTGGAAGACCAGATAGCTAAATCCAGAGACAAGCTTGACCAACTACAAGATCAATATCTGCAAGAGACGATTGCTTACTCTGAGGTTAAAGAGCTACAGGATGCTGTAAATGCCATCACCAAAGAACTCGATACTGAAGAAGTATCTGAAATTAAGCATGATGTTAAGGCTGCATCATCTTCAAAGGAAGTACCATCCTCCTCCCAAAAAGGGAAGAAACCAATCTCTGAGATGGTTGCTGGACTCGACACAATCGATAAGAATGTCCAAGAGGATGAAGATCACTGGGCTGATTACTCAGATGATGAAGAAGACAAGACTTTGGCAGAGCACCGCAATGAACATTTAGCGGTTTCTCACTTGAAAAGGAAGCTGATAACTCCTGCAATATTCAGCAAACTGCCAAATGTCCACTCCCATGAATACATGAACAGATACCAAGTACTAGCTCATCTGAACAAGGAGTTGTCTTCACAGAACAAGGAAGTAATTGCCTTCGTCCGCTCTGAAATGAAAAAGTTCACTGAGCTCGTTACTCAGAGAACAACTAGCATAGTCATTGCACAGAAAGATCTGGGAATGATAAGGGACGATGATGCGTCTTTAGCTGAAAAAGCTTTCCAAAAGGCAAGTTACACTGCTGGAAAAGCAGATGCCATCCTAGGCCCATTGGCAGAGCTCACTGATAAGGACAATGGACTTATCAAGCAAAATCAGGAGCTCAAAGCCGAACTTCAGAAGTTGGTCACTACCTACAATTATTTACAAGGGCATTTTAACTCTCTCTCAGATTCTTTTATGAGACTGAGTCAGCCAACAATGACTAAGGGGGAAAGAGTGTACAAATCTGGACCTCAAAGTCAGGGGGAATGGGAAGAAGGAGAAGAAAACAAGAAGAAATCTGGATCTGGTGTGGCTCAGAGAGGAAGAAGAAACATGAAAACTTCCCAGCCACCACTCAGAATCAACGAACCCTCCTCAAGCCAAGCTGCCTTGCAAATAGTAGCTTCTTCCCAGAAACCTACTAAAGGAACTACAATGATAACAAGGGACATGGCACAGAAACCTCCAAGGAGTACCAAGGCTCCAAGGAGAAGACAAGTTAAAGGGATTGATGAATCTTCTGAAGAAGAAGAAGGTCAAATCAAGTCCTTGGGCAATGAAGAAGGCTGTAAAACTCTCACAAGATCTAATCTTGATGATGATGAGGAACTGATGAAGATGAAGCTCCTCTTCACAGAAAAAGGAAAATTGAAAGCCTAACTGAGCCCATAGCTGCAAAGCCCCTAGCAGCTAAAACACCCTCTGGAAATACCAAGTCTATCCAGGGTGGTTCTTCAAGCAACAAACCCAAAGAGAATTCAAGACAAAGAAGGAACAGACTGAGAGCTGAGCAAAGACAAAGTCAACTTCCACTCAGGCCAAAAGAAGCCAAAATAGAGTATGTGAAGAATGACAATGATTCCTCTGTCTACAGGTGCATCAATCAGAAAAATGGCTATTGGATTCTGGAACTTAAGCATCTACTGGTAAATTCAAGATTTCCAGAACCAATCCATAAACAACTTATGGCATGGAGAAAAGATAAGCCAATCTTGATCAACACCAATCACATTAAAGCCTGGTTGGATTTTGAAGTTGTCTAGAGAACTGAAGCCATGAGAAAGGACCTCTCTGATGAATGTCCATATGGAAAGCCAGATGATGTGCACAGAATTCTGAATATCACCGGAACAGGCACAAGAGCAAGACTCGTTGTGGAACCCTATGAGTCGTTCTATCTAACTGAAGATCAATACAAGGGTGACATCAGATATCTGAGGATTATCTACGAATACTTCAAGCTTTCAGATATCAGAATAGAGCATGCCTGGAAGTGGATAAAGTATCTGTGGGTCAAACATTTTGTCAAGAAAAATCTTACCAAAACCTACAAAGAGGTCTGTGGATTTGCCAGAGACACTGAGATGCTCGTCAGAACACTTCTCTATGATTATTCTGATGACATCAAAAGGTTTGGAGATAGGAAATTTGCAGACTGATCCATAGAGCAACTGTTGAAGACTTGAAGAGTTGAAGACTTGAAGACTAGTCTATTAGGATATTTACTTGGAGCTTGGTTACTCCTGTTGTCCTAATTTACTATGCATTTTTTTTTTGTTGTATTTTTGCAGACTGAGCTAAACTTGTTTTATGTACTAAAGTTATCTGTAATCTTTCTTTGTAACTTATCTGATGAACTTACTCTCAGATAGTATTCTATAAAAGATAACTTGTCAGCAAAGATCACACCTTGTGATTTGGTTGATGTTTACTATCTGCACTTAATTGAATGAATTGAAAAATCTTAAGAAATGATTAAGTGTTGGATTGTTCTCTCATCCAGATTTGTAATAGGTCAGATAATCATCGTTGACTGATCAAAAAGGGGGAAATTTGTTAGGAAATTTGTTAGATATTTTGTTAGAAATATCTGTTTAGATTTTGATCAGCAACATGATGACTTATCTTAGTCTCAGAAAGGTGATTAGTACTCTTGGTTCACTTGAACATTGTAAAAGAAAACCACTAAGTATGATAGTCTAGCTAATCTTGTATAGGATGTTAGGTCTCAAAATGTAATTTTATTTTATTAAGAGAAGACCAAGAAGAAGACATCCAAGCGAGAACAAGTTCAACGACATTGAAGATTTGAAGAAGCGCACAAGATTCTTGAAAGTTCTGAGATACCTTGGTGGATATCTTGAAGACACGAATAATCTTAAACAAGTTGTCACAAGAGATATCGAGAAGCTGAAGGTTTTCTGAAAACCAGGAAAGTGCCCACAGATATCTACTCTCAGATACCTTGAGCCTTAACCACATTTCTGAAAAAGAAATATATTGCAACAAAGTTGTTTCAATAAAGTGGTATCTGAAGATTGAAGATAAGGACGTGCAAAGAATCAGATAATACTAGTCTCGTCATCGAGCATAGTTCCGTTGCACTCTGAGGACAAAATTACGATCTGATGCATTTAATGCACGGACAGAGATGTCTGAATAAAAGCAACGGTACCTTCTGAAGAAGAAGACAAACCTGCTGCAGTACTATACATAGATACCAATAGTTTGAATTTGATTTAAGCCTAACGGATACTATTCAACGGCATTCAAATTCATCTATAAATATCAACACTTAGACTACTTGAGAAGACACCTTGAACTCCATAAACACGCTGAACAACATATTCTCTCAAGCAAACTACTTATCCTCAAAGCTTTCTGTTGCAACCAAAGCTCCTGATCTTAAGTAGCACTAAAGTTCTAAGTTTCCTGATCCTAAACAAGCACTGCTATCTGTGAAAGAGTTGAATTGAAAGATCAAGTATCTGAGATTCATTCTCTTGAACATTTATCTAAGACTTGGGTCAGTAAAAAGAACAAGATACCATACATTGAAAAGTGTATTAAGTATACTTGATTCACAGAGCTATCGATTAAGCGAAAAGTTATTAAAGAAGCTCATCCGACAACTCAAACCAAAACCAACACCATCCTTTGGCGTGGATGCAGAAGTACTTAGTTTGAGAAACTAAGGAATAACTCAAGGTTATTGTGCACAGGAAGTACTTAGCTTGGGAAGCTAGGAATAGCTCAAAAGGTTTCGAGTCAGGAAGTACTTGTGAAAGCCGGGGAACAACTCAGGGGTAACATTTGGTTGGGAACCATTTGTTTAAGGAATCTTAGAATAGGATTTTTGTAAGGTGACCTCAATTATCTATTCTAGTGAATTCTAGGTCTTTGGAAGACCGAAGTGGATTAGTTGGAGGATTACGCCACCTCCAGATACCACTATACTTGCTGTGTTTTTTACTTCTCTGTACTTACATTTTAGCAACACAAACACACACACTTTAACTGTTTCTGCACTTATCTATCTTAAGTCTTCCGCGCTCTGAATTTAAGTATCAGATATCTACACAGATATCTGAGAAGTAGTTTTTATCGACAAAAGTTTTAAAAGACTATTCACCCCCCCCCCCCCTCTAGTCTTTTACTTTGCCGTTATCTGGACCAACATTATGTCAAAATTTTAAAAAAAGTTTTGGTGTCGAATCAAAGAAAAAAAAGGTTTAAGTGTAACTTCAAATTAACGAAATACTGTAGTTATTAGTGTAAAATAAAATTTTATCTTTAAAAAAATCACCGATGTTATTAATCAAAATTGGTATTTTTTTCATATTACAACAATACTTATTTCGCTAACAACATAGACGTTTTGACTAATAATATGGATGATTTTACTGATAGCATAAACCGTTCTTAAATAAATTATTTAGAGATCTTATCTCATGAGATTTTGTAATTTTCTTTGGCATAAAATTTGGAAAAATTTACACCTGGTTATCCAAATAAACAATCCTCATTCATCCAAATACCTAACATTCTAACAATACCTGATTGGTCCAATTTTTATTTTCAATCTTTACCATCCAAAACATGACCTTATTTTATACGGGTAGAGGTGCACACCGGTCCAGAACCGGACTGAACCGGCCCGGAACCGTGTTGGACCGGAGCCGGAATCAAGGTAAATCAATGGCCCGGAAGCCGAACCTCTAAAGTTCCGGGCTGGACCGGACCGGATCCGGTTATACCGGTTCGGATACAGTTTTTGACCGTGTAGACGGAAATTCACAATTGGAAAGGAAAATAATGAAAAGTGAACAAACTTTTTCCTGCTTAAAAATTAAAATCATATTTGTTGCACTCCATTAACCATATAGTATTACTCTATCAATCATTCAATGTAATACTGTAACATTTATATTATAGACACTAACTAAATTAATTAATTGGGCGAATTAGATATGGACCCCTGTTAGATTTTGTAATTACAGATAAGTACCCGTTAGTGTAACAATAACATGTGAGTCCAATTATACGGTTCCTCAGTAGCTCAGTGGTAGAGCGGTCGGCTGTTAACCGATTAAATGCACAATACCCAGAGTTATTAACTGTCTGTTTAGTATAGAGTTAAAAAAGTAAGGTAAGGAAAAATTTTAGTCGATAAATGGTAACTGAGTACCTAAGTTATTAAAAATGGCATTTGGGATAAAATTAAAATTTTATCGGGTTGTTATATAGGGTGTGTAAGAAAGAAGTGATGGATTTAATTTTTTTAAAGGTTATTTGATTGATTAAGGTTGTTCAATTAATTCAAAGAGTAAGAGAGAAATAATAGGATAAAAAGAGAAAGATAGTTATTTAGTGGAGTTGAAAGTGAGTTATGGAAGTGTTGTTTTAGTTGCATGCCAAATGCTTGAGAAATTTTAAACGAATGAATAGTCTCCTTTAAATGCGTGCCAAACGGGCTCTAAAATTTTACATGAAACCCCCATGAGTTAACAAACTAGTACAAAACCCCCTTAAGTTATTAAAAAATGTACATTAAACCCACGGAGTTAAAAAATGAGTCCTTGATAAAAATGTGTGTGACCCCTCTGAGCTAACGAATCAGTTCCAATCTCCTGTGAGTTATTAAAAAATGTGTGCAAAACCCCCGACCTTTATTGTTTAACGACTTGTGAGGTACCCTCGTGTTATGTGCGACTAGGGATGTTCCTTTATGTTTTCTTACTCCAAATTATTGTGACTATGTGGACTGGATATTCTTAATTTCAGTGTGTTATCTTTTGCCTTCAATTTTTTCGTTTACATAACTACTAATGATTTGGTATAATCTGTTCATAAGTAGGGATAATTTTAATTGGTGATATATATGATTGCCGTTTATGTGCCTCATCGCTATATTACCAGTTGTTGTGATCGAGTTCTACTGTTGATTTAACTAGAAAAAAATGTGTAGAGTTTTAGTATTTTAATAGTTTAAATTACAAGTATTTTAATATTTCAAAAAAAATTAGACTAAAGAGTACACCTGCACACAGTAGGCTTTTGCATCATGTATATTCAATATTGGTGGTAAAATAGATAAATTATACTCTAGGCTGTACCATTTACAGTTTATATACTCAGCATTGATACCGTATAAAATTTATACCTTAAATCAACCATTCGTATAAACAATATACTCCGACCAGTTTTGTCATCAGAAAATGGCACGTGTTGTTCAAACGCCGGCAATGTTCACACAATAAACGAGTAAAACAAATAAATTATACTCCAGTTTGTGTCTTATATAGTTTATATACTCAACATTGCTACCGTATAAAATTTACACCTTAAATCAACCAATCGTTTAAACATTATACTCCGGCCAGTTTTGTCATCTGTAAAATGGCGACACGTGTCGCCTTGTGGTTAAATTTGGAACATTTTAATTTTAAAAAATGTAAAATAACTTTTTAAATTGTATAAAATAAAATTAGGATTAATTATATACTTCCACTAACTCAAAAAAGAAAAAAAAACTTCTTTTGTCCATGGAAGCTTGATAAATTAAAAAACAAAGATCAACAAATGTCAGATTTACGTTTAATCAATTGGTCGGACATGTGTTAGCTGTACTGTTGAGATTAAACATGTCTCCTCAAAATTAGTACGAATTACCACGAACTAAAGTACGGGCTTTAGACAAAATGTCAAAGAGAGCTCCGTCCGAGGAACTTCTTCCAAGAGGCATCTTGAGTCGAACCCGGTACACTTTATAAATTCCATAGAATCACATCCTGGAAAAGGGAGACTTTCCACCTCCGAGCAGCTACGGTCCGAGGAGCCAACCTTTGTACACAAGGACCACTCTCCGGTTGACACGTGGACATCCTACTATCAAAGACAGAGTTCCCAACCGAGGGACATCTATAGATAGGCTCACTCATCAAGGTGACCAGGTAACTTAGTTGCATGCTTATTGTTCAATATTTACCTCCGAGGAACCTAGAACATACCGCTCGTACCCCACCAATTAAGTCTAAAATTGGTCTATCTAGGGCAGGCCAGCTTAAAAGACTAAACTCCCCCCTCCCCCGTTTAAGTGTGCAGATCCAAGGAACACTTTCCGATGAGCCCAAACAGAAGACCAATCTTTCCGAGGAGCTACTCTTTTCTAGGCTTTCCATAGATTTATTTTTTACTTTGGTGAGCTATAAGACGTACCAACATGTTTTTATCCTCATCATGTACGTTTAATCTGGGTATGTTATAAAAAAAATTATAACTTCATAAAATGATAAATTATAATATTTCAATTTAATCAAAATGAAAAAAAAAATACTTATTCAACATGGAGCTTCTTGCCATGCCTTCCATAGAAGAAAAAAAAATAAAAATAGTATAATAATTGATGATATTTGAAGATGGAGAAGCAATTGAATTTTATGTTATAAGTTTTTAATATTTTTATTTTATTTATTTGAACTTTATATTTTATTAACATAATGTTTTTCAATTTTATGAAATTGAAATTTTATAGTTTTATAATTTTTTTTATGGAGTTATGAATTTATTTTTTCATTTTTTGATGATAGAACTCGCCTGACTCCCGAGCATAATGTTTAAACAGATGGTTGATTTAAGGTGTAAATTTTATATATAGTGGCAATGTTGAGTATATAAACTATATAAAGTACAACCTGAAGTATAATTTATCTACTTTATCCCGAGATTAATTCTGCAAGCGTGTCTAGCGCGTGAACATTGCCGGCGTTTGAACAACACGCATCATTTTCTGATGACAAAACTGGTCGGAGTATATTGTTTATACCAATGGTTGATATAATGTATAAATTTTATACGGTATCAATGTTGAGTATATAAACTGTAAATGGTACAACCTAGAGTATAATTTATCTATTTTACCCATTCAATATTAATGTAAAATGGGTATTGCGGTGACTAGCTAAGGCCCTTATATGGTAGCTCGGTGATAAAGGATGTAGGGACTATATAAGAATCTCAGGGGGTTTCACACATCTTTAATAATTCAGGGAGGTTCCGTGCACACTTTTAATAATTCGGAGGGGGTGGGGGGTCACACACTTTTTTTAAATAACTTTAAGGGGTATGATACTAATTCGTTGACTCATGTGGGTTTTAATTTGCGCACAATGACTCATATTAACTCTGGGGGCACACTTTTTAATATCTCAAGAGGATTTGGTACTAATTCATTAACTCAGAGCGGTTTCACGCACATTTATAATAATTTAGGGGGTATTATGCATTTAACCCTATTTTATACCCTCACATTTTCTAGTTTCGTTTTCGGGGGAGATACCACCATCACCTCCTTCAACTTAGGAAAAACGTCAATAAAAAGTTATGGGGAAGTTAATACTAATTGTTTAGAGAAGTTGATACAAAATAGAAGTTTAAAATAAAATGTAAATTGTTAGTTTTTTGTTTTTTTTTGAAATATACCACATAGTGAGACAATTCAGTTTGTATACCACGGAGAGACTCCGTAATTTATGTATCAATTACTTTCAATATAAACCTTAAACTTTAGATGTTCTCGGGTTTGGTGATTGATTTTCATGCGTCGGGATTAGTTTACACGTTGGAAACGTGTTGGCTTCTCGTTTAATTTAATAAATTAATTTAAAAATTAAAAAAAATCGGAAATAAGTGAGTGGAGTCGCGTCACATCCATATTTAATCTGGAAAAAATAAAATGTGAGAATAATGTTTTTTTTCATTTTTTTTAATTTTAAAAAATTAGAGTGGACATGTGTTTCACACTCATTTAACCCAAGAAAAAGAAAAAAAAATAAACTGAAAACAAATATATAAATGTAAAGGATGAAAACATAAAAGTTTAAATTAAGGATGTGTTTGGCTGCAATATGAATTTTGAAAAATGTTGTCATTGATTTATTAAAAGTGTTGAAATTTGTTATTGTTCAAAAGTTAGAGAAAACAATGTTATTATAAAATTTATTATGGAGGATTATAAGTAATTTTCCATAAACCTAATTCCTTTTTGTTTTAATCCCCCTTCCTGGTGTTATATATCTGACCTCTCTACATTCTATAGAGTTGTTGATGTGCACTCAGAGATTTTAATTTTCGTTATAAATCCTGTAATCTCTAAATACAATCAAAGATTAAATTTATAATTGCCAGAAGCTCATAAACACACAGTTTATAGCAGTAAGTTAACTCGAGATGTCAGTCTCTGGGGAATAATGCTCGATTGAAATAGAATATTAAATGGTTGATTTTCAATATAAAGTAAATAACAGATTTTTGGTATTTTTGAATAAGTAAAATAAACACGTAAGTAGAAAAGTAATTATAATGTGATATTGACGAATTAAGAACTTATAGAGAAAATGTGTAAGCGTTAACCTTCACTTTGATAAACGGTTTATATCAGGAATAATAGATAGCGATAGTTACGGCTGAAGAGTCACATACTAAGGCGCAGCCAGTATAGATACCCCATGTAGACTATCATCTAGCTCAAAGCTGTCACCAGTGGCTAACTCAACAACAAACCTCAGGCAAAATATCAACTTATAGACACAGCTGACATCTCCTAACCTAGTGCATGAATACTCATGTCTCGCAAAAACATAAACAAACAAAGCATCTTTCCTCAAACAGCACATGTATGAACAACAATCGCATAACCAACATTGATGCTAAAACTATTCCATCATATATAAACCAAGTAATCAAAGATCCCGGCTAACCCTTACACATGTAAATTAGCCTGACATAACTGAAAGTAAACAAACTATAAACTGAATTGAAATCATGTTTGAAACAACTAAACCGTAAGAAGATGGCGAGTGTCGACCCTCGGATTCCCCTTCTTTGATTCTTCATGTTGATCGATCTTGATGTCCCTTTGGATGTCTTGGAGTCTTCTTGATTGCTTGCTGACAACTAGGGTTTTGGGTTTTCACTTCCCCGAGGACTAGTTGTCTCTCAGGAGAGCTGCTTTTGTGTTTCGAAACCCTAACGTTCCGTTCTCTTGTTCGGAACCCTTCCGTTCCGCTCTCTCTATGATTTGAGACCCCAATGGTCTTATTTATACAGAAAAATCCGAGCTCCAACCGCCTTTGGTGTATAAGAAAGGTTCAGGAACACGGGCCCTAGCATGTCAGGCCAGAAAACAGCCTGAATCACGAAGTTTCAGTGTACTGCAGTCGAGAGTCGACCGCAAACACCCTTTTGCAGCCCATTGTGGACCTTCGAGTGCGATTCCTCCAGATTCTTGATATATATCCTTGTTCTTCAATTTCGGGCTTGTTAACCTCGTTTTCTGAGAAAGTTGTCTTCTACAAAGTTGTAGCATCTTCAATTATCTTCGCATTGGCTGGTCACATGACATGTTTTGATGCCTCGAACTCCGTGCAACAGCCAATTCAGCGTATTTGCTTAACTTTCTTGATTTCGCACAATTATGTCGTTTTGGCGCTTGAAATTGTGCAATTCCTCAAAAACGCGATCATGACCTACAAAATACACACGAAGTTGTTAATTGACCATACAACGATACAAATATTGAATTTAGGACAAAAAAACAAGGGTCTAAAAGCATACAATTTCGCACATTTCATTGTCATATCAATTGTTCACTTCATCTTTTACTATGTATAATAAAAGAAATACTCCCTCAACTTCCCAGGGCTCCGGACATAAGTTTTTAAGCGAAGTGTGAGTAAGGTAGGAGAAATAGTGAAGACAATAAGAAAGAGAGTGAATACATATGTGAGATAGTAAACAAAGTAGGAGAGGGATGTTTCATTTAAGGGATGAGAAGTCAAAACTGGGACGTGCCAAAATGGAATGCAGGAAAAAAAATTTGGGATGGAGTATAATTATAAGATTATATACTAAATGTGTAACGAACAGACCCTTTGGTCCGGCGCGGTTACGCAGACTTGGACCACATTAGTCACGCTAGTACGATATTGTCCGCTTTGGACCGGATCTCGTACAAGTTTGTTTTTAGAATCACCCAAAATGCCTCATACTAGTTGAAAGTGGTGGTATACTTATATATTATGTGGGATATTGGATATTGCATTTAACCTCCTCAAATTACTCGATGTCCTCATCGAGCCTTGTATGGGGATATTAATGTCCTGGGACCAACCATTTGCACCCTTGCGCGTTTGGGGATATTCCCGCTTTGATACTATTTGTAACAACCCAACCTAATCGATCGAGCCCCTACCCTTTGGGCAAACGCATTACTCGTGTGCTGCTGTCCAGGTGATATGATGACCCAACTGTACATAACCATTCCCATGCACATTGTCCTCACTTGTGCGTGAACTAGGAGACGCCAGGGTTGATCATCCATCCTATAATTGCTCCAGAGAAAGCACGCTTAATTATTGAGTTCTCATGGAAGGATTCCGAAAAAGAAAGGTGCACCTTGTTGGTATGAGTAGCGTTCTCAATTCCTTTAAACTCTCTTAAACTTATCTGAAATTTCGGGACGTTACAACATGTGTTTTAATTTATAACTTTATTTTAATTAATTAGTTTTATTGGTTAATTTTTAATCTTCCCAAAAGATATAAAATTATATGATGTTTCCTAGAATAGTAGAAAATTAAAGTTTGATTCGATGATAATTTAGAGTCTCATATGATTTTTTCTACCGTCTTTTGGTTAGTATTTATTACCAATTTATATTATTTCTTGTACATGTTTATGTTTTTTTTTTTGGTGTTTTAGTTGTGGTTTAGAGGTTGTCAGGTTGTTAGGTGAATTTCGGAGGAAAAAAATGCTTTTGGACTTGCACGATTGGGAATGTGAAGTTTAGAAGGTCGCACTCGAGAGTTTAAAGGCTCATGACTCCGTTTGAGGCGTTTTGGAGGCCATGAGGGTTCGAATTCGGAAAAATCCCTATTTATGCCGAATTATAGCCGGACATGTCCAGAACTCGAATTCTGGACGTGTCCAGAAAAATAGTACGCACGGGAGTGTGAAGGTTGCAGCCGATCACGTTCATAATTCCTTTTCTAGGCGCGGCCGGTTGATAAGCTGGCTAAAAGATAATCAAAAATATGTAAAGTGTTCATAATCAACTTCCAAGGAGACTTATCCTTTGCGGACATGGAGTTCCTTCCTTCAACTTCTTCATTCTTTGACAATGACAGTCCGCCTTCCCTTTCTCAATGGTATTCGTATATTTCACATGTTACTTTACCACTTACTCCTTTGTTTTTTTTTCATTTTCTTTCTTTTTATTTCTTTTGGTATGTGTGGGTTCCTGCTTTTTTTGAGATCCTCATATCATTTATTTTCACACACGTGCATGTGGTTCCTGTTTCTTTTTAGAACTTCAAATAATTTCTTCTCATGCACTCGATCCCTGTTTCTTTTGAGGACTAATTTTTCATTCTTTTTTTCTAAGCACCTAGCATTATTTTGAGTGCTTGCCTTTTTTATGAATGCCTAGCCTTCTTTTGAGTATTCACCTTTTTTATGACCACCTAGCATTCTTTTGAGTGGTAGCCTTTTTCTAGAGTACTTTGGATTTTTTGAATGCACTCGCCTTTTTAAGTACCTATGCTTTAATTATACTATGCTACCGCCTTTTTTATTGGAGCCACTAACTAGTGATCTAGTAACAAAAATTTAAAATTAAACCAACTATGGTTACCTGTAGATGGTGCTTTCTTTCACATCTCCCCCAAATAATTTTTTCTCAAATTTTGGTGCTTTTCTTGTTCTCCTTTTCTCCCAAACCAATTTCTTGAACTCGGTTGGTATCTTTTCAATTCTTCTCATCATTATCTCCTCCAATCCTTGAACTTCATTGCTCTTTTTCTCGTTGTAAGCTTAAGCATATGTGGGATATATTTGGTGGAGTTTCAACACAAGGCTCAATAGGCTTTGATGTGTCAAATCAATGTTTTAAATTTGTTTAAGCCAAGAGTTAATTCTCATCACTACGAAAACTTATAGTGCAGTGAAGTTAACCCCGAGTGTTGGTCTCTCAGGACTTAACTAAGCTGAGTTCTTTTTAGGGAATATAATTATCAACAGGAAAGCAGTAAAAAGGGTTGTTTTACTTCGGTAGCGAGTTCTAATTACCAGTCTAGCTCTAACTCTCAACACAAAGAAATCAAACACAAGTATATCGATCTTATCAATATAAGTTATCAAAATTACAGAGTGGTGATGAATAATCAATGCTAGCTAGCAGGAATAGATGCAATAATAACAATGGTGATTTAATCTAGTTATCACTGGGACACGTCCAAACGATTATTACACTGCTCAAGGCTCTCAAGGCAGACACCTTATATCAGATAAGGTACGATGGCTCTATGACAATGAGCTAACCAAATTTGTTCTACAAAATATATAGCAATGGTGGAGTCGTCAATTCTACTAGGCTACAATCATAATGCTAATGTAGTTTCTGTGTTTGCTACGAACCTATGGATTTGCAATCTCTAGACGTTTTGGTGGTAAATGGTTTGCATAATCCTTTGATGATTTTGTGGGTAAAACACACACTACAAGAATTCTTTAAATTAGCGACGGATACCTTAACGACGGATCGGTGATTTTAGCGACGGATAGGGCATTTTTCGCCCTATCCGTCGCTAATTCGTCGCTATTTAGTGACGGATAGAAATATCCGTCACTAAAATAGTGATGAATATTTCTATCCGTAGCTAAATAGCGACGGATAGACTATCCGTCGTTTGACTTTTAAAATAATAAAAAAGGAAAATAGAATTTTAGCGGCGTATAGATTATCCGTCGTTAAAAGTAATAAAAAATTAAAATCAGCTATCCGTCGCTAAAACAAACTAAAAAACGGGTAGAAGCCCTTCTTCTTCCCCATTTCTTCTCTGTTTCTCTTTTCTTCTTCTCCCTTCTCCATTTTTGCCATTTGTGAAGTCCGACAAAAACTCCACCATTCCGGCCAATCTTGGAGTCTTTTATTCAACAAGGAACTCGGGTGGCCCTTCAATTTCATCCTTCTTCGGCTATTTTTCCCGTAACTAAAAGTATTAGTCTAAAACCTTTACTTTTCTAAATTTGGGATTTTTGCTAATTTCGATCAATTGTATGTTTTTAAACTCATCTACTAGCTAATGTAGCTTATATTAAGTAGTGGGTTAAGCTTGAGGTTGTCCAATTGATTGATTTATTGTGAAATTGATTTGTTAGTATGATGTTTGTAAGTATGTATGGTATTTAGTTTGATGTTTTCGTATATGTATTAGGATTAGTGGTTGTAGTATATTGATGTTTGTAGGATTTGGTTGAGTATTTGGAGACCATTTAGATTTAGTGATTTTGGTGGTTGTAGTATAATTGGCTTGTATAATTCGTAAAATGCCTGTAATTTATAATTCGTATAAAAAATTGGTAATTGTAATCGGAATATAATACATAAATTGGTAATTCGTATAAAAAATTTGGTAATTCGTATAAAAAAATTGGTAATTGGTAATTCGTATAATTCGATGGGAATATAAATTGGTAATTCGTATAAAAAATTGGTAATTCGTAATTTATAATTTATATAATTGAAATGGTAAATAGCGACGGATAATTCTATCCGTCGTTAAAGTTAATAAAACGGGAGACAGACAGCCTTCTTCCCCCATTTCTATTCTGCTTCTTCTTTCTTCTTGTTTTCACCATTTTCGCCCATTTTCCAACTTCGATCAAAATTCCACCATTCCGGCAAATCTTGAACTCTTTTCGAAGCTTGTTGAATGAGGAACTCAGGTGGCCATTCATCCTTCTTCGGCTATTTTTCCCGTAATTGAAGGTATTAGTCTAAAACCCTTACTTTGTTAAATTTGGGATTTTTGCTAATTTCGAGCAATTGTATGTTTTTAGAAGTTTGCACTAGCTAGTTTAGCTTATATTAAGTAGTGGGTTAAGCTTGAGGTTGTTTAATTGATAGATTTAGGTCAATTTTGAGCAATTGTATGTTTTTGAATTGTTAGTATCATGTTAGGATGTTTGTAAGTATGTATGGTATTTAATTTGATGTGTTTGTATATGTAGTAGGATTAGTGAGATTTGGTTGAGTTTTTTGAGACCATTTAAATTTAGTGATTTTGGTGGTTGTAGTATAATTGGCTCGTATTAACTTAGAAAGAATTACTACGTTTAATTTATAATTCGTAATTGTAATGGAATTTTGAAATTCATAAAAAAAATCAAACGTAAAATACATGTAATTCATGAAATTTGGAACGTATTATAATTAACAATGCAATTATAGCCAGGAATTGGAATTGGTTGTAGTATAATTTGCTCGTATTGACTTGTTGTTAATTACTACTATTTTAATCTACAATATGAAAGCTATTATTGGATTCTTCAAGGATGACTTCTCCACCTTCGTCGCCTCCTCCACCGTCGCCTACACCATTGCCGCCTCCACCCGATTCATTGGAGTATCATTGGAGTTCTGCTGAGTAAGTATACTTCGTCTTTTTTAGTAGTGATTTCATTTCTAACATGTAAACTGTATTTTGTAGTTAATTTAGCGCAATTAATATTTACCTCGGTTTTTTATATGCATGTAGGAATTGCGATACGCTCTCCTATGCAGACATGTGGACAGGTTTTCTGCTTTCGATAGAGCATTGGAGGCAGAAATGAAGGCCAATGAAGAGGCAAACATGGCTAAAACCAATGCTGGGAAAGAAATGGATGATGAAGATGATGAAATGAAGGTTTCTCCACCACAGTCGCCTACACCATTGCCGCCTCCACCCGATTCATTGGAGTATCATTGGAGTTCTGCCGTTTAAGTATACTTCGTCATTCTTAGTAGTGATTTCATTTCTAACATGTAAACTGTATTTTGTAGTTAATTTAGCACAATCAATATTTAACCTCGGTTTTTTTTATGTATGTAGAAATTGCGATACGCTCTCCTATGCAGACATGTGGACATGTTTTTCTGCTTTCGATAGAGCATTGGAGGCAGAAATAAAGGCCGATGAAGATGCAAACATGGCTAAAACCAATGCTGGGAAAGAAATGGATGATGAAGATGATGAGGATTTTGACATGACTATTGAGAGGATGATGATCTTTCGATTATTTGAAAGTTCATATCACATGCTTGAATATAGACGGAATCATCTCTAGGTTAGTGTATTCGTATCTTATTTGTGATAATATGATCATCCTTCTTTATTTGTTTGTGCTTTATTTGTGAGTGGTATGCTAGCCACTATATGTGAGACTGAACTTGGGTGATATGTTAGTCACCATTGTATTAGCTGCTTTTAAAACAATATGAGTGGTATGTTAGGCACTATATGTGGATGATATGTTAGTCACCATTTGTGTAGTATGCGTAATTTTTCATCCATGACTCATGGTATGCACCTTACGATTTCATGATGAGGTGGTGATGAGGATCGACATTCGGGAGCTGTCAATTCAAGAAGAAAATGACATCTTCTTAGCCTTGATACATTTCTGTTATGCTTCTCCTAGATATTTCGTTTGAACTTCTGTTTTTCTGCCACTTGACCTCTTATTTTAGCTTATGTACGGATATTTCATTTTATTACATAATTTGTATTTTGTCGAATGATTTCTATTTAATTAAAACAATTTCATTATTCTGGATTTACTATCGGAAATTATATTTGTGAAATAGGTGAAATATGAAAACAGGCTGCAAAATATATAAAAAAACAAAAAAAAATCAAATCTGCAAAATATATGAAAAAGGAGAAATTGTAACCAAGAGGCTGTCACTACACTTGGAGGATGACGAAACCCCTCAATGAATTGGTAGAATAATAGCTAATGTATTGATAATTGATAATCACCAGCAATTACAATGTAAATCGGGTTCAATTCCTCAAAGATGGTGAAGGAATTGCACAAGAATGAAGTCTAGGGTTTGTTTAGAAGAGAATAGAAAAAATAATCGTGTTGAATCTATCTTTTGAAAAACCCCAGGCGGGATATATATATATATATCAATTAGACTTGGCGTATGCCAAGCTTGCGCATGGCGTGCGCCATGTGCAGCCAGGGCCACTTGGCGTGCGCCAAAGCATCCTGGCGAGCTTTTTCTGCATTTTGACTTCAAATTTGGTATTTTTGGCCTTCCCGCTCCGTTTTCTGCATCCGTTCTAGGCATTGGAACTTCATACTCCTGTAAATGCATATAAAATGCATCTTTTTGCCTCCAAATCACGCAGGTTAGCCAAATATCTACAAAATACACAAATGACAAACATATAAAAATACTCTAATAAAACTAGTAAAAACTATACTTGAGAATGACAATAAGACGGTAAAATAAAGACCAAATGAGACGATGTAAAATCGACTCATCAGGCTTCAAGAGGGTTAGTACTGAAAGGTGAAAAAAAGCAAAAAGTATAAGGCTCAAGGAAAAAGTGAATCCCATAAATCACATTCATGTTGTTAACATAAAAAGACTTGTGGGTATTAGTGTTTGCACAGTTACTTTCTATTGGTGTCATAAGCATGCTTACTCATCAAAGTTGTGTGGGTCAAGGTAAGTCAAGAAGTATTGATTGCGTAAGAATTGAAAGTGCAAAAACGAAACTATTATGCACTTATCTAGTCATGCTTTATACTAAATACTCACATTAACGTCAACTCTTCTTCACATAAAGCAAATAAAACTTAGATGTAAAGGGTAGATGAATGCTAAAATCTGAAAGCGAAATAGAGTGCGAATAAATAGAAGTACGAATCATTTTAGAGACCAAGTACCAAATAAATCAAATAAGTACAAATTCGAATTTCCCCAAACACAGACAAAAGCAAGTAAATAGAACTATGAAAGGAAAAAGGAAAAAGGGAAAAGAAAAAGATCCCCCTGTTAGTGCGGTTTATTAACCAATCCTTGGCGAATCCCGGGTTGATGTCCCACCAAATCATGTCTTCGAGATTAGCCCTCTTTTCATCTATCTCATATTGAAAAGGGGAGCTGCATAGAAGCCTGTTTTTTGCTCCCCCGCCTTTTTTAAAAGCCCCAAAACCGATTTTGCCCATTCCAAACACTTTTTCCTCCCAAAATCTTCACGTGCACTCATTATTCATCTTGTCCATTGCATTCTTAGCTTGCCTATTACCCAAGATCATCAAGTAAGTGATTTCTACTCAATATTATCTTCATTACATCTTCAAATTCGAATTTATATCATTCATCTTTTGCTATGTGCTTTCTTCGTGCTTCTTTGGTACATTGCAATTGTAAGCATCATTTGATTGAATTGATATGTGAATGCATGCTTACTTCTAGTATTCAACTTTGATAGCTTACTTGTGTAGAGATTTTACAAGTTGTTTAAGAAATTGACAAGTTTTGTTCTTGCTCACCATGTGTTCGACGAAATGCCTCACTAGAACAAACTTGTTCATTGACTTTTTTCTCTTACGATTACATGTTCGTATGGTTATTACTCGATGTTATATGCTTAGAAAACATGCTTACTTTGTCATATGATCACTTGATACAATTTCTTATGCATTATGCTGGACATATATATTAAAGTTGATTTACATGCCTAGTTCATGCATTGATTTGAATTAGCTATTGAACTTTTGGCAAGCTAAGTTTTTGCGCATTTGTTTGTAACAAACATTTGGTTTGGTGGAAGCAATCCCTCATTGGATTTGCATGTAAACTTTAGAATTGAATTCGCTCCAAACATGCTATCTCACACCCTTTTGAATTTACATACTAGGGGAAGAACGCGAAAGGAAACGAAAAATGTAGGACCAAGCGATAGGCATACCAAGAAAGGCAAAAAGGCCACGACATCCAAATCACTGAATCTCAAGAGGTGCTAAAGCTTGGTTGGAAAGGAACATGGACCGTGGGGTGACCCCTTAAAGGAGTATTGTTATCAAGTGGATGAGGAGTAAGACATATGATTGGATATACAACACTTTTAACCTCCACACTCGGGGAGCATACACGTGCGCTCTCAATAACTACAACATAGAAGTTGTGAGGGAATTCTATATGAAATTCTTTTAATTAAAAGATGGACGAATTCGATGATCTACTTGTCGCCCATCCAATCACAATTCGAGGGGTCAAATTCATGTTTGGACCTGAAACGATCAAGCTCAACATTCCGTTGGTCCTACTTAGAGAAAGATTTCAAGAGAATATGGTGCTTGACGAGATACCAAGAGCCACCATCACTAATGAGGCAAGATTTTGGATGCATTTCGTGGAGGTAAATCTCAAGCACACGACTAATCACAGATGTCTTAGAGGAGACATTGACATGCTAGCCTACGCTATCATAGAGGGCCATTAAATTGATGTTGGCAGGGTCATAATGGAATAAATTTATTCAATGGAGGAAGATCAAATGACGAATTTGCCATTTCCCGGCTTGATCATGGACATGTGTAGGGACAGTTTTGTTTTCCGTTTTGTCGACTTTAAAAAATGTTGACCAGACATCGATGCTTTTTTGGTTGTCTTATTCGGCGGATCTCTGACTACTCAACAAACATAAGTCATTACCTTGTCGTTTGCTCAATTTCCATGTTTCTTTTCTCAATTCTTCTGGTTTATTCGGTTTTGTTTGGTTTTTTGTGATTTTAAGGATAGATGATATGTTTCTGAATGAGTATCCAATGCGATATGTTTTTTTTTTTTAATAAATGGCTTATATTTTAGTAGAAATGACCTATGGTTGTTCTATGTTGCTAGTTTAGTTTGAATGTATATATAGATATTATGTTCCGAATGAGTATCAATGCGATATGTATTGTTTAGTTTTTTTATTTTATATGAATAGCATATGTTTTAGTAGAAATTATCTATGTTGTTACGTGTTACTGGTTTAGTTTGAATATATAAATGTTATGTCTCGAATGAGTATACAAGCTCTCTGTATTTTTTAGTTCTTTCTATAAATAGCATTTGTTTTAGCAGAAATTGTCTATGTCTTGTATATATATATATATATATATATATTTATAAATGGCCTATATTTTAGCTTAAATTGTCTATGATGTTATGTGTTACTGAGTTTGATCAGGATAAATATAATGTTTTGAATGAGTATCCATGCATTCTGTTTTCTTTAGTTCTTTTTGGATAAGTGGCCTTTGTTTTAGCATAAATTGTCTATGTTGTTTTGTGTTTCTAGTTTAGTTTGAATGGTTTAGTTTTTCTTTTGTATAAATGACCTATTTTAATGTAGAAATTGTCTATGTTGCTTTGTGTTGCTGGTTCCTTTCAATAAAATTGGTGATGTTCCATATATAATAGCTTATGTTTGATTCACAATGCTTGATGTCTTTGTTCTATGTATTAGGTTTCGCAAAAGGGGAAGTTGAACATATGAAACATAGTGAATGAAATTGATGTTCATGGTGTTTTTGTTAGATAAACAGGTTGTCATCAATGATTTCATATAAACCATTATACGATAAACATAGGAAATTTGATGTAAAAAACCAACATGCTTGTATGGATACTGAAAAGTCATCATGAGCTGCTGTAGTGTTACTACAAAAAAAAAAAAAAAAAAAAAAAGGTCGACCCGGTCCGGCCAGGCCAACCAACAAAAATATCACATTGCAAGGTTTTTAGGATAAATTGTTTATGTTTATATGTTGTACAGTGTTAGAATATCATACATCATGTTGGTCCAGATAACGGCAAAGTAAAAGACTAGGGGGAGGGGGGGGGGGTGAATAGTCTTTTAAAACTTTTGTCGATAAAAACTATTTCTCAGATATCTGAATAGATATCTGATACTTAGAATCGAGCCGGAAGACTTAATAAAGATAAGTGCGTAAGCAGTTAAAGTGTGTGTGTGTGTTCTTTGAAATGTAAATCTGAGAAAGGTAAATAAAACAAGTATAGTGGTATCGGAGGTGGCGTAATCCTCCAACTAATCCACTTGATGCAGAGACCTAGAATTCACTAGAACAGATAATTGAGTTCACCTTACAATAATACTATTCTAAGATTCTTAAACAATTGGTTCTGACCAAATGTTCCCCCGAGTTGTTCCCGGCTTTCCACCAAGTACTTCTGTACTCGAAACCTTTGAGTTATTCCCTAGCTTCCCAAGCTAAGTACTTCCTATACTCAATAACCTTGAGTCATTCCTTAGTTTCCCAAATCAAGTACTTCCTATACTCGGTAACCTTGAGTTATTCCCGATTTTTCAAACTAAGTACTTCCTGTACTCCATGATTATGGTGTTGGTTTTTGTTTGAGTTGTCAGATGAGCTTCTTTAATAACTTATTCAGTTATTCAGATAGCTCTGTGAATCAAGTATACTTAATACACTTTTCAATGTATGGTATCTTGTTCTTTTTACTGACCCAAGTCTTAGATAAATGTTCAAGAGAATGAATCTTAGATACTTGATCTTTCGTTTCAACTCTTTCACAGATAGCTGTACTTGTTTAGGATCAGGACACTTAGAACTTCAGTGTTACTCAAGATCAAAAGCTTTGGTCGCAACAGAAAGCTTTGAGGATAAGTAAGTTGCTTTTAGAGAGTAAGATGTTCAGTTCAACGTAGTGTAGTGTAGTGTTGTGTGTCTCTTCAAGCAGTCTAAGTGTTGATATTTATAGATGAATTTGAGTACCGTTTGAATAGTATCCGTTAGGCTCAAATTCAAACTATTGATATCTGTGTATAGTACTGTAGCAGATTTTGTCTTCTTCTTCAGAAGCTGCCGTTGCTTTTATTCAGACATCTCTGTCCGTGCATTAAATGCATTGTACTATACTTTTTGTCCTGTAGTGCCAACGGAACTATGCTTTGTATCAGAGACTAGTGTTATCTGATTCTTTGCACGTCCTTATCTTCAATCTTCAGATACCAGTATTTATTGAAACAACTTTGTTTGCAATATATATATTTCTTTTTCAGAAATGTGGTTAATGCTCAAGGTATCTGAGAATAGATATCTGTGGACACTTTCCTTGTTTTCAGATAGGCCTCTTATTTCTCAGATATCTCTTGTGACACAGTTTGTTTAAAGCTATTCGTGTCTTCAAGATATCTGGCTAAGGTATCTGAAAAACAGTTTCAGTAATCTTGTGCAGTTTCTTCAAGTCTTCAATGTCGTTGAGCTTGTTCTGCTTGGATGTCTTCTTCTTGGTCTTCTCTTCATAAAATAAAAATTACATTTCGAGACCTAACATCCTATACAAGATTAGCTAGACTATCATACTTAGTGGATTTCCTCTTTTACAATGTTCAAGTGAACCAAGAGTACTAATCACCTTTCTGAGACTAAGATAAGTCATCATGTTGCTGATCAAAATCTAAACAGATATTTCTAACAAAATATCTAACAAATTTCCTAACAAATTTCCCAAGAAATTTCACAACAAATTTCCCAACACATCACTTGTGAGTAGATTATCCAAACAACATATAAGATGGATAACCTTCTCCCCTTAATAAATACTTTTAAGGGGATGATGGTTTAACTAATTAATATAGAGAAAAAAGTTCGGACTATTTAATATATAAGTGTCTCTCGCACCACGGACCCTATTTAATTTACATTATGTTCGGTTGTGCGGCAAAGGCAAACCTAAACCAAATATATCATTTAGAAACAACAAATTGGAATTTAGATTTTTTTTCCCACCCCTAATAAATTCCGGGTAGAAAATAAGTCAAGCATATTATTGCTGGTACACGTTCCATACTCCAAATAGAACTTGCAGAAGAGGGACCAATAAAACATCCAACATCCATCCAGCTTCAAATTAGCGCCGTCGAGTAATACATTTAAAATTCAACCAATTGATAAAGATAATAAATTAATTGAAATTGGTCGTTCTCATCATCATCAAGTATAATATAAGTATATAGTATCTTTAAAAAACCATAGGTTCAATGCATGTACAGTGAATTGTATAGGAGAATCGAAAACTTCTAGATGTTGATGTTAATGATGATTATAGATGCATGTTGGAAGGTCGGCTCTTGGATCAGCCAAATTAATTAATAAGAGGAATATATTTAGCAAGAAAAAGTAATAATTTAATTTTCTACTAGTATATAAATGACAGATTCTTGAAATACATCTTATTGATAGATTATTGAGAGATTAAGATAGATGGACAAACATTATAGTCATATAAAAAAACATTAGAAATTTTACTAAATATATTGGTAATATACGTACATATAGAAAAAAAATAATATAAAATGTTCATTAATAAAATTTTACTTCTATTGTTTAAAACATTATACATATACTTTAAAATATTAATCCGTCTTTTAGGTATATCACTAATACAGTATCTTTGAAGATATTGTGATAAATGAATGAGTTGACAGGGCAACGAATAATAAGCTGGCTATAAATTGATTGTGTCCTCTTGATTAAATTGGAGCAAGGCAAGGGAAGGCAGGCAGAAAACTAACTCATCAGGTTTGGAAAAAATGGCCTGTTTTTGTTTTGTTTTGTTTTGTCCCATCAATGCATCGATACATCCCTATTTCGTCCCATTAATTGACGTACAAAATACCCCTCTCCACACAAACTAGTCGTCTTTACAATTATTCATTTTCCCTGCGTGTGGTAATATACTACTGGCAAGATTGGGTGCACTTTCTTCATATCCACTTAATTTATCCTCATTATCGTTGCAACTTGTAATTGCATTCAAATATGTCAAAAAAAATTAAAAAATAATTGCATTCAAACGTCCCTTAACTAGACCATAAGCCGGCCACCAATTTAAGAAAAGAGGACTAAATATTCTCACATATTAACATGAAATTATCATTTCATATGGCTATAACTTATACATAAACATTATAGGTTGAAATCAAGTGTTGTTAGAAATTTAATAGGAAAATCCATATCACATTATCATAAATTGGGTAAGATGTTAAACACTTGGATAGAAACTAGGCATTCAGTAATTTCTCATAGTCAATAAAATCATGATTCATGACTATTATCATAATCATATGTTAGAAATGTTTAGAACCCCGCCAAGAAGTGAAAGGAGGTAAATATTTGGGGTGGACGAGATCAAACTACAAATACTCTATCAATTGGGGTCTTTTTTACTAATTCAAAATCAAATCTATTGGAGTGAGCTGGACAGGTTAGCAATGTGAGGTTTTGATTGTACTCCTTACAATCCTCTCCTTAAACAAAGTAATATTAAACCTTCCCTCCAAATAACCTCTAGAACCCGTTAATGTTAACTCGACACTATTTTCCCAAATGATTTGAACAACCATCGTTTGCTCACAAGAGTTCACCGCCTTTTTCCTTGGCGATGAAGGATAATTGTTACTCCCCTTTAATGAGTATCCTACTTCACCTTAATTTCTCGACTCAAACGTTCACCTCAATCATATGCAATCCACCTTGTGTGAACCACCTTGACCTCGAGATACTGCTCTATGTCTGAAAATTGCCATCTGATAGAGCTTAGTCATGTACCCATAGTTCTCCTGTGTGCTCCTGGTCTGCGCCCCATATCTTTATGTTGGGGAACATGACTATGATACAACTTGTTCATCATAGGCCCATAGCATCTGCTCATTGTATGATATTGTCAAACCGAACCGGACCCAGCTTAGAGTGATATTATTCTTGAATTATTCCCACGAAATACCAATTATGATATTGTCTTTATATATACACACACATCCGTATTGCAAAAGCGATGTGCAATTGCGCTACTTACAATTCGATATTTATAGTCCTTTGTTTATATGAAGGGTTATTAAGTGTTCGAACTACGTACATCTCAATAATTATATCTAACAAAATAACATGCTAACAGTTAAAACGATGTCACAATTTAATTGATATGAGGTTTGGCCGAACAAAGGGAAAAAAAAAACTTTGCTCGATCTGGACTTAAAGTGAACAATATGAAAGAGTTAACAGAGTTCAATATCTATAGTATACTACTGTATCATTAACAAACCTACTTGAGAGAAACATGGTATTTTATCATAATTTAAATGATTATCATAGTATATAACTATATATGCTACTAGTGAGTATACTTAGACTCGAAAATAAGTTCTATCCCATCTAAAAATTCCACGAAAGTTTACCTAACTACGGAATTAGGGAAAGTAAAAACACTCCATATGGAGTAGGAATTAATTAGTACTTCCCCGTTCTACATAACTTTATACATTTGTCATTATTTTTAGCCTACCACAAAAATTTATATTCAATCTGTCCCAAACTCAACTTCCTATTTTCTTGGTTCATCCCAAACTCAACTTCTCCTTCTTTAAATGAAAAATCTCTCGCCTACTTTATTCACATCCCTCCTATTTTATTTACTATATTTTCTACTTTATTCACACTGTTTAATACTTTATTTACTTTCTTTCCTATTTTACTAGTATCTTTCATACTATATTCACTTTATATTAAAACTTGTGCCTGGACGGGAGTACACTAAAAAAAAAGGAAGAAATCATACACAAACAAGTAGTACTAAAAAAATCTTACAATTACACCTTTTTACACACTTCCCACTAAAACTACACATTTTTATAACATTTTTATACTGTATTCCCCGTCCCAGATCAAATGTCATGTATTTCATTTATATTTGTTCCACTACAATGTTACTATTTTCTTTATTGGCAAAATGTTATCCCTCAATGTTTTTTTAATTTACATAAAATTTTATTAATTAATTAATTTAATTATCTAATTAAACATCTAAATTATAGAAAAAATAATTGTAAATTAAATAAGTTTAAAATCAAGTTTTATGAATACACTTCATCTTTCTCCCTATTCTCCGTGCCCAAAATCAAACAAGATATTTGATATGGAATGGAGGAGTATCATTTATTTATCTAAAACTATACACCAAGTCAGCCCTACTGTATCAATTGTTTTTGGGACGGAGAGAGTATTTTGTAAAAAACAAAAAGAACGTTCACACTTGACAGTGCAGGAAGGAGAATATACAACCAAATTGGCTTGTCGAACAACATGGAGAAGGGAAAAATTAATGTCGTCACAACACATGAATTTAATTAGTTTAAAACAACCCTTCCAATTCCTTGATCCGAATCCCACTTGATGGGATTAAATTCCCTCACAGAGAGAATAAAAAACAAAAAACAGAAATCCGATGCATAGTTCTTGATTAATAGTTAATACTGATCATGAGATGAGTGATGATGAAACATCGAACCATCATGTCTTTGCCTTCCTTGGCTGCTGCTTTCATCTCCTTTTCCTCCCATTTGCGCCCCAAGATTTAAGTACACCATTCTTGAATCGATGTTAATGTTACTCGACCCGCTTGCTCGATCTTGGTCACCCATAGGCTGATATATCTCCCCAGATGCTGCAGCCGCGCTTGCATTCGCCTCCTCCCTCGAAATAACCATTGCGGCTGATTGAACCAGTTCAAGACAAAGCCTTAGCTTGTTTGGTTCGATATGGCTTAGCCCCGGGACAGCTCCCTTGAATAGAAAATCTGAAGTTAGGGTTCTCAGGATATCTAGTGGAGTGACACCATCAACGGTTCGAACATTTGGGTCTGCGTGGTGGTCAAGGAGCACGGCCACCATGTCCGGGGACACCATTTCTGCGGCAAGGTGGAGAGGGGTTTTGCCTACGGGGCCAGCGGGGTAGTTAACATCCGCTGCACCTAGTTCAAGTAAGGCTTTTACCACTTCTCGGCTGCAATTCTCAACCGCATAATGGAGGGCTAATGCTTCGTCGATGTTGAGGCCTTCTCCCATGACCATTAGTTTGACTAGTTCAACATCGGATGAGTCAAGGGCACGCCTCATTCTTCGTATCTTTTGGTCTTCTAGGTCGGCCGCAGCCCCCAAGTCATGGTGGTGGGGGTGAGGGTGTGGCATGAGGGAGCGGCGAGCAAGAGTGGACTTGAGGCGGAGCTCCTCGATTTTCGCAACCACGTCAATCGGGAGGTGCTTGGCTAGGATGTCAGATGGGAGGCCCGATTTTGCTACTAAGTGAGAACATGTAGACCATAGTTGGTGCATTTCTTGTTTTCTTGATGCTATTAGAACCTTCATCACATCCTCAATTGAGGCTTTCTCCACCATGCTTGCCAATTGTTTCTGCATAATCAAACCAAAGCTTCAACTTTTATCACACCGTTGATACATTAATCACTTTAAACACACCTATTTGCTAGTTTCACTACAGGTTTGGGCAACATGCTCTTTGCCTTATACTAGTCATACAAAAACGCCAATTGGAAAGAAAGCATCATATTACATATATACTATGAACATATTAAAGAGTTGGACGACTTCGTTAACATTGCGCGTTAACGCTTCCATAGTTCCATTAAACCAATACTATATCAATTGCACATTTCAAGGATGTCTATAAGTTATATGGGGAAAAGTTAAACGAACTTATCATTGAGGATCACAACATTTGCTTAGTTGATCTACTCTTCCATATTAGGCCACTTTTGCTTTGGAAAAAAGAATCTTAGCATTGACTTTAACAGACAGAAATAGAGAAAAACCATTTCCTAGTGACAATGTGCATGATGATAATTAATTGTGGAACACTAAAACCAGTTGATACCTAACTTTGTAAAATTAGTTTGAATGGGGGTGATGATATTGGGTAGGGTATGGTGCATATGCTGTGTCTATATTGCATTAATAGTCAGATATTAATTTCCATTTTGTGTGGCTAATTGAGGAAAGTTGGCAATGGAAAGATTTGATGATGTCACTGATGTTGGAGACAAGACTAGAGATCATAAACCAAATGTAGAAACCTTTCCACTGTTAACTTGAAAGAAGGGAAAGCCTATTCAAAAATGTATACAATGTTACATGCAATCAAGATCAGAACTTGTCAGGTGACATTTGCCAATTCAGTTTAATTATTTCACAAGAAAATTAATGAGAAACATATTATTTATAACCTGAATGCTTGACAATTTGTTCTTCAAGCATAAACAATGCAAGAAATCATTAAATTATGAAACTATGCAATTATTTCACATAAGAGACACAAAGAGTGAAATTGTAGACCACAAATTATGTCCTCCCATAATTTATGTAAGAAAGAAACTTTATTTTACTTTAGGTAAAGAAATAACCGATGAAGAAACTTGTGTTCTATAATGAACCAATCCATTATCCATTGTGTAATATAGATGCTTTTTCTTCAAAGGATAACTAAAAAACTCATGTTCCTATGAACCAAGCCTTCTCACTTTGTATACAGTTCCTTCTTTTGTTTTTATTACTCTACAGACTAGCTACTATATAGCTAAAAAGAAGCCATGTTCCTAATCATGCGCCAGCCATTATCCCTGGCTTTTGTAATTTTTTTTTAATTTAAAAAAATTCAACAAAAATACTGATGTTCCTAATCACCCAACAAACTGTCCATTAAATTCATTAACCTCCTACATTATCATTCAAAGACAAAACCCTGATCTTAAATATTTCCATCTTCTTGATTTCGCTCTTAAAGAATTTAATTACTTAATACTTGTACTTCAGAAAGAGTTGAGTATGAGATGACGGGTAATTAACTGAAAAGAACAGTAGGGTAAAACGAACCTGTGTAAGCAAGGCGAGCTGATCAACACCGAATGATCTGGCAGCCGACAAAATATCAAGAGCTAAATCAACAGCGGAGGAGCAATGAGTATGCCAGCAGCCTCTCTCACCACAATTGGCCCTCGGTTCGTGCTTCTGCGGCACAATCGTGACCTGACCACTATACAAGAACTGTAGCATGAGCAGAAAGACCTCGTACCCTACGGAGCTGACCGGTATGACACCGGAGCCAGCTCCAGGCCTAGGAGAAGACGGTCCACCTAGGACCCCACCAGGGCTGTCTGGTCCGCAGAAGAATTTGCGGAAAAACATGCTTCTTGCTGCTAGGATGCATCTGTGCGCGTGGACTAGACGTCCTTCTACGCTGAACGTCACGTCTGAGAAAGCTTGGCCGTTGATCAGCAGGTTCAGGTAGTCAAGTGACAGAGATCTTAACGACTCTTCTGGGCTCATTTCTACAACTGTATATACTTTGCCTATGTATGTGGCTGAATAGGGTTTGTTTAATTGGTGGACTTCTGTTTATTTAATCATCTTAATCAAGTTGTGAGGTTGGAGTTTTGATGATGATGATGATGATAATGATGAATAGTAGTGTTGATTTGTGTTGGTTGATTGGTTTGTGAGGATGAGAGATTATGTGCTTTCTTCGGTCTTGGTTTGTCAAATAAGCTATAGGGTTGTGATGAGATAGATATTTTCTTGAATAGAAGAAGGGGGAAGAATAGATGAGGTACTACAAGTATTAATGGCTACTTTGGGCGGTTGAGATTATTTTTAAAGGAGTCGAATATTTTGGAATATTTTAAGATTTTCTTTTGTTGGGGAATAATGGTTTCTTTTATTGTTGTGGTTGGTTGATTTATGCTGTTGCTCCTTCATTTTCTGTTATTTCTATCAATATTAGTAATTATTACAATCAAATTTTCAAGATTCTAAGTGTTAACTAACATAACAAACCAAATATATATATATATATATATATATATATATATATATATATATATATATATATATATATATATATATATATAATATCTCTATTTGAAAAAGTGTTACATTTCTTATTACTGTTATTTATAACGTTTGTTAATTCTTCTTAAACGATATTAATAAATAAATTATTAAAATTATATAATGAAAATTTAGTAATTAAATTTTTATTATATGATTTTATTAAATTATTTACTATTATCGTTATGAGTAATTAATCAGCTCAAAACGATTAATCAAATCAATGTATAATTTCTCTGAAATAGAGGTAGTATTTCTCAAATACTAGCACATGTTTGAATCTTTCTTCAACCAACCAATAGGCATAACAATACTATTTCCTTTTAATGATCTTTCATTGAGTAGCTAATAGAGTAAGCTAATTTTTAGTATAATATTGGGAAATTGTGGGGTCAAATTATCTACTGTCCAAAATTTTGGGGCTAATTGCATAGTATGGATCTTTATTGGATGAGGTGCTTTACAGAAAACCCAAGGTTCAAGTCCATTAGCGTGTAAGTTATGTAGTTAGTGCTCTTTTGTGATTTCCACGTTATATTTCTTGGAAAATGTAATTTCATTACATACATAATCAGTTTTGCTGTTTATATTGCATATGGATATGTTATAATAATTCCATCGTGTCATTACATTTTGTTCTTTCATTCCATTCAGAGGTTTGTTTTGATAGATCAAAATGTGATGCAAATAGTTTATACATATACTTAATTGATTAGTCACAGCACAATCACAACTGTATAAATAGCATTTGAGATTAATTGTTTTAACTAACCTCAGATGGCAAACAGTAGGTCCAAATTACACAGTAATTAGCAAGCAGAGTTAATTCTATGAAAATGACCCCCGAGATTCAATACAGTTTGAGACTATTGAAAAATGCTATTTATATGTAATACGGGAGAATTGCGTTTTTTCTCTTATAACTGACCATGCTCTTCATTTACGGTCCTACGAAGTTTCAAATTTGTAAAATACGTCCTAAACCGTATAAATCAGTGAAATTTGGGCTGGATCTTTTGTCCCTGTGACATGGATGATCCAATGTGGCGAATTAAACAACGCCTGAAAAATTACTGAACGAACTGAAGAATACAATGATAAAGTGCCACTTTTAATAAGGTAGAATTGATATCTTCAATTTAAGTACTTTACAATAACCACACTCGAAATTTATATACTCACGATCAACACTACAAGAATTTCGCTACATAGCGACGGACAGGGGCGACGGACCCTATCCGTTGCTATATAGCGACGAATCGGTCCTATTTAGCGACGGATAGAGCGTTTCGCTCTATCCGTCGTGGCTAAACGCTCTATCCGTCGTGGCTTCCGTCGCTATTTAGAGACGAATTATTCTACCCGTCTCTAAATAGCGACGGATAATCAATCCGTCGCTATGTTTTGTTGACTATTGAATTATATTTTTAAAAAAAATGAAGTAATTTAACGACGGATAGATTATCCGTCGCTAAAAAAATAATTAAAAAAATTGAATAATCTGACGCCATCCGTCGTTAACTGGCATAAAAAACGGGCAGGTCGCCCTTCTTCTTCCCCAAAACATCCTGCTTCTTTTCTCTTCCCCTTCTCCATTTTCGCCCAAATCCAACTCCGATCAAAACTCGACCATTCCGGCCAATCTTGGACTCTTTTCGAAGCTCGTTCAACAAAGAACTCGGGTGGACCTTCAATTTCATCCATCTTCGGCTATTTTTCCCGTAATTGAAGGTATTAGTCTAAAACCTTACTTTTCTAAATTTGGGATTTTTGCTAATTTCGAGCAATTGTATGTTTTTAGACTCATCTACTAGCTAGTTTAGCTTATATTAAGTAGTGGGTTAAGCTTGAGGTTGTGCAATTGATTGATTTGTTGTGAAATTGATTTGTTAGTATCACGTTAGAATGTTTGTAAGTATGTATGGTATTTAATTGATGTTTGTAGTAGGATTAGTGAGATTTGGTTAAATTTTTGGAGACCATTTAGATTTAGTGATTTTGGTGATTGTAGTATAATTGGCTCGTATTAACTTAGAAAGAATTACTACTGTTTTAATTTATAATTCATAATTTTAATGGAAATTTGAAATTTATAAAAAAAAACTTTAAACATAAAATGCATGTAATTCATGAAATTTGAAATTTACTCTTGGACATGTATGTAGACTTAAGCACAGACGAGGACGCCGAGGGTATATGAGTAGGATAGATTATGTATATAACTAGTTAGTTGTTGATAATACCAAGTATCTGTGATTTACACCGAGTCAAAATATGTGTAGGGTAGATTATGTATATAACTAGTTAGTTGTTGATAATAAGTATTTGTGATTTACTATGAGTCAAATGTATATATATTTTACATGTAGTTGTATACTAACACATTTGTTAGGAAATTTGTTAGGAAATTTGTTAGGAAATTTGTTAGATATTTTGTTAGAAATATCTGTTTAGATTTTGATCAGCAACATGATGACTTATCTTAGTCTCAGAAAAGTGATTAGTACTCTTGGTTCACTTGAACATTGTAAAAGAGGAAACCCACTAAGTATGATAGTCTAGCTAATCTTGTATAGGATGTTAGGTCTCAAAATGTAATTTTTATTTTATGAAGAGAAGACCAAGAAGAAGACATCCAAGGTAACAAGTTCAACGACATTGAAGATTTGAAGAAGCGCACAAGATTATCAAGCAGTTTCTGAGATACCTTGGTCAGATAGCTTGAAGACACGAATAGTCTTAAACAAGCTGTGTCACAAGAGATATCTGAGAACTGGAAGGTTTTCTGAAAACCAGGAAAGTGCCCACAGATATCTACTCTCAGATACCTTGAGCCTTAACCACATTTCTGAAAATGAAATATATTGCAACAAAGTTGTTTCAATAAAGTGGTATCTGAACATTGAAGATAAGGACGTGCAAAGAATCAGATAATACTAGTCTCTGATACTGAGCATAGTTCCGTTGGCACTACAGGACAAAAAGTACAGTACAATGCATTTAATGCACGGATAAAGATGTCTGAATAAAAGCAACGGTACCTTCTGAAGAAGAAGACAAACCTGCTGCAGTACTATACACAGATATCAATAGTTTGAATTTGATTTAAGCCTAACGGATACTATTCAACGGCATTCAAATTCATCTATAAATATCAACACTTAGACTACTTGAGAAGACACCTTGAACTCCATAAACACGCTGAACAACATATTCTCTCAAGCAAACTACTTATCCTCAAAGCTTTACATGCGACCAAAGCTCACGATCTTAAGTAGCACTAAAGTTCTAAGTGTCCTGATCCTAAACAAGCACTGCTATCTGTGAAAGAGTTGAATTGAAAGATCAAGTATCTGAGATTCATTCTCTTGAACATTTATCTAAGACTTGGGTCAGTAAAAAGAACAAGATACCATACATTAAAAAGTGTATTAAGTATACTTGATTCACAGAGCTATCTGATTAACTGAAAAGTTATTAAAGAAGCTCACCTGACAACTCAAATCAAAACCAACACCATCACTGGCGTGGAGTACAGGAAGTACTTAGTTTGAGAAACTAAGGAATAACTCCAAGGTTATTGAGCACAGGAAGTACTTAGCTTGGGAAGCTAGGGAATAGCTCAAAAAGGTTTCTGAGTAAAGGAAGTACTTGGCTGTGAAAGCCGGGGAACAACTTAGGGGGAACATTTGGTTGGGAACCATTTGTTTAAGGAATCTTAGAATAGGATTTTTGTAAGGTGACCTCAATTATCTATTCTAGTGAATTCTAGGTCTTTGGAAGACCGAAGTGGATTAGTTGGAGGATTACGCCACCTCCAGATACCACTATACTTGCTGTGTTATTTACTTCTCTGTACTTACATTTCAGCAACACACACACACACTTTAACTGTTTCTGCACTTATCTATCTTAAGTCTTCCGCGCTCTGAATTTAAGTATCAGATATCTACACAAATATCTGAGAAATAGTTTTTATTGACAAAAGTTTTAAAAGACTATTCACCCCCCCCCTCTAGTCTTTTACTTTGCCGTTATCTGGACCAACAAGTGGTATCAGAGCAGGAGGTTCACAAGCCTTCTGCATTGAACCTAGATCCCCAGATAGGTGAAGGAACTTTGTCCATTTACGAGGACTATTTAATTTGTGTGTTAAGTGTGCAGGAATGTCTCTGAGTGATGCCCCCGTTCTCAAACCAGAGAACTACGAGAAATGGAAAAATAACATGATGCTCCACCTTGAAGCCATAAGTGACGAAATGATCGAAGTAATAAAAAATGGCCCAATAGTCATTCAACAACTTAAACAAGTCATGGAGGTTTCTAATGGTAGAGACAGAGATCAAAGCGAAGGATCTTCACAAGGCGATCGTCAACAAGTGGGAGATCTACTAGTCAAGTTATTTGAACCAAAGCTCAGAGAACTCGGACATCGGAAGATGCCAAGAGAAATCGTCTGGATGGTCAAGCTCAGTAATATCATCATCGATCTACACGAGCATATCTGATTATGTAAACTGGGGTGCTAAAAGCGAAAGTTGCTGGCAACCGATTGAAGAAATCTGCGGGCGAAAACCAAAGAAAACAAGTTCGAAGTTCTCAAGTTGAAATTTTAAAATTTCAAACAAGGACCCATCAAACTCGAAGAACTTGATTTCAGATTTACCACTCTCATGAGTGATATGGCAGCACTTGGGGAAAGCAACAGATACTCTCAGTCAGAAAAGATTAAGACTATTGTCAGAAGTCTTAACCACAACTGGGAGCATACTAAATTCTTTTATTTTAGGGAAAATTACACCTGCTCCCCCTGGAAAATATACGCATTTCAAAAACGTCCCTGGTATTTGAACAATAACACATTAATCCCCACAATTCTTAAACAATTACGAATTGGTAATTGCATTTTGAAATGGCCAAACACATCCTTATATGATAAATACAAATTTCTCTTTAACTTACAATAAATTCAATATTTACCTCGAAAGTATATTTTATTTTCCAAATTGAGATACATAAGTTGCACATGTCAATTTTCAACTCACTAACCGCTAACTTTCAACTTTTTTTGTCCCTAAAATTACTTCATAAATATAGAAGCATTTTTAAAAGAAGAGAAAATGAAATGACAAATTTTATCTTTCAAAAACTACGAAAAAATTTGTAATTTTGTTAACATGACATGATGTTTATTTTCTTTAGGTTATGAGAAAGAAAAACACATTATTCGTTCGAACAATTTTATCTTTGAAACTGTACCTTATAACCCTTCATGTAGTCAAAGGAAAATGAAGTTATAAAATAATTGGTAGCTGATATTTAAAAAAATAGTTATTATTTTAGTTGTAAAATTAATAACCACAGAATATTTATTTTTAATAATACAAAATTAAAAAATTATTGGCTAGCTATTCTTTTGTTTTACTGATAATTAACTTTATTTTAGTTTAAAAGATTAACCAATAATTGGTTAAACTCAAAAGGAGAATAATCATGTATGTTTCTTAAAATAAACATTATTATCACTGTCCACATAACTTTTCTTTTAAAAATAGAAAAATTTATAAATACGAAACATAAAAATTGCGGTTTTACACAATCCATAAGTTTCACTTACTACTAAAAAATTAATAACCATACAATTCGAAAATAATATTTTTAACAAAATATTAAAAAAATAAATAATGTTGAAAAATAAGGGTTTAAGTTGAATTAATTAAGATGTGAGTATACTTATGCAAAATAGAAAATTAAGACCATGTTTGGGAGGTGAACTAGAATGTGAAAAATGGACCAATATGTTATTGTTCAAATTTCGGGGACTAATGTGTAATAAGACACTTTTGTAGGGAGTCCATATGAAATTTGCCCTTTATTTTAATCAAGGTATGCCAGATATCACTCCAGTGGAATTCTTCTCACATCTTGCTACGGTTGATTATGAGACAACACAAAGAGAACAAACAACTGAAAAGTTGCAGAATATTGCTCTAGTTGCTCAAGGAACTTCGAAGAAGAAAAGCAAGGAAGAGCGAGGATGCTCTTGCCAAAGCAAATGAGCAAATATGTCGATCGAGAAATTGAGAGAAGAAACCCAAAGAGAAGTGAAAAGCATCTAGGCTCAAACTATCACCAAGACAAAATATGCAAAGCTTTGAACAAGCCATTTCGAAAGCATCATGTACTGAGGAAGTAGAAATTGGAAACGATATCTGCTTCTATTGTCAGAAACCTGGTCACTTCAAGAAGGATTGTCCTGCCTTCAACAAACTAAGGACAGGTGACAAGAAAGATAGAAGAATCTTCAGAAGAAGCCAGAAAGCTTTATTAACTGAAGAAAGAAAGAAAATCCAAACTCAACTGGATGCTCTAGACTATGAGACAGATTCTGAAGATGACAATTCAGATGACTCAATCTTACCATCACCAGAATTATGTGGAGTTACTCATGATATAATCGACTTCGGCCTCAAGAAGAATGAAATGTGTGGAGTTGCTGAGATTGACGGTCCAGACATCTCTAACATAGAAATCTGTCTTATGGCTGATGAGGTAACACATACTTCTTGTTATACTTATGAAAGTGATGAAGAAGAAATAAAAGATCTAGAAAATCTCAGGAAAGATCTTGACATCTATGAAAGGGAATTTCTAATGATCCGAGCTAGAGCCGAAAATCTTGAAGAAGAAAAGAATTCTCTTGCAAAGGAAAATTCTCAATTAGTTAAGATATCTGAGAAAAAGGATGCTGAAAATGCATTTCTCAAAGCTCAGATATCTGAGACTGAAAAGTCACATAAAGAAGCAATGGCTGAATTACGAACGAAATATGAAGATCTTCTTTCTGAGAACAAGGAACTCAAAAAGAAAGAATTATCTTTTCAATCTTATGCCAAAGCTAGTGACACTCTTACTGAAGTACAATCTTACTTAAGAGATCCTTCAGAAAAGAAAGGACTTGGGCTGAATACACAGACAGATTGTTCTATCACTCTGAATAAGAGTGAGGAAAGAAGAACATTTGTAAGTACTCAGCAAGATGGTTCCCATGCAATCTATAGTATCGGTCAGAAGACGAAGATTGTCGACAAAGGAAAGGCAGTTGCAACTAAACCTTTGTGGGAAAAACAAGTCAAAAATAAAACTGATGGGCACGTCTCTGAAAAGAAACACAACACTGAAAAGTGTAAACACCCACAGTGCTATGTCTCTCAAAAGGGTAGAATTAGAGTGCAAATTCTCTCATGTCACCTTTTCTGGAAAGAAATTGGATCAACCAGAGACTAGCAGAGCTGCTGAGAAAAGATCTCAGATAGCTTCAAGTGCTTGAAACGGTATTGGCTACAAATGCATCGGGAAACAACTTGCTCATGAATACAAACAAGAGCAAGAACGATGGCTAAAGGCTAGAATTGCTCAAAGAAATTATCAGAAGTGGAAGTTGAATCAAGCCACTGAAAATCTGAATGCCAGGGCTAGAAGAAATCTGGCAAGGAAAGCTATGTTTGCTGAAAAGCAAACTCAGAAACCTGACAGGTATCTGAAAGCACCAAATGGAGCACCTAGGAACACACCAAGGAAGAAAATAATTCTTAATAATGATAATCATTCAATCAGAATTCCTCATTATGTTCCTATCAGACAAAAGAATGTTCCAAGGAAATTCATTCAAAAATGGATTCCTACCGGAAGATTGTTTAGTCCTGATGGTTCCAACTGTAAATTGAGAACCTAATCTCCTGTTCCCTGTTATGTGTAGAATGCTTCCTGGACTAAAGCACAATGGTTGTTTGATAGTGGATGCGGAAAGCACATGACAGGAGACAAAGCAAATCTGGTCGATTACAAAACTTGCAACACAGGATCAGATATCAGATTTGCTGGAGGAGAATTAAATCCCTCTCTGGGATTTGGCAACGTCAAATTGGGAACATTAACAATCACTGACGTATTACATGTTAAGGATTTGAAATATAATCTATTTAGCATGAGCCAGTTTGCAGACAAAGGTTTTACTATAAAATTCAAAGCAAAATACTGCAAACTAATTGACAATGAGTCAAAGCAGACAGTATTGGTTGCTCGGCGAAAAGGCAGTCTTTATGTTGCCGATTGGGCATCTGCCACAACTGAAGAATGCTCATGGTGAGTCAATCTGGTCACAAAGAAGAGCACTGGTTATGGCACAAAAGAATGAGTCACTTGAACTTCAAAACTCTGAACAAACTTGCCAAGAAAGAGTTAGTGGTTGGCCTTCCCAAAACGTCTTTCAGAAAGGATGATATCTGTTCTGCATGTCAGATGGGGAAACAATCCAAAATCTCTTTCAAGTCCAAAACTAGACACTCTAGTGTTAGACCACTGCAACTACTGTAACTAGTTTGAATCACTCTAGTTGTTGTAGATGACTTCTCAAAATTCACTTGGGTTGTCTTTCTGAAACACAAATCTGACGCCAGGGTGGAGATACCAAACTTGCTGAAAAAGCTTGAAGTCATGAAAAATGACAAGGTATCTGCAATCAGAACAGACCATGGTACTGAATTTTTCAACCAGTACATAAAGGAGTTTTGTACTTGCAAAGGTATACAACATCAACCTTCCTCTGTAAGAACACCTCAACAAAATGGTGTTGCAGAAAGGAAAAACAGAACCCTTAAAGAAGCTGCAAGGACGATGCTAGCTGACACTGAAATAAGTGAAATTTATTGGGTTGAAGCTGTAAACACAGCCTGCTACACTCAGAACAGATGTTTGATAAACAAACACCATGACAAGACCCCTTATGAAATCTTGGTTGGTAGACCCCCTAATATCAAACATCTGAGAGTATTTGGTTGTAGATGTTTTGTTCTAAACAATGGAAAAGATTATCTGAGAACATTTCAACCAAAGGCAGATGAAAGTGTATTTCTTGGCTATTCCACGAATAGTAAAGCCTACAGAATTTACAACAAAAGAACAAAGAAAATTGAAGAATCAGTTCATGTTGTATTCTATGAAGGAAGCAAGAAAACACCTCCTAATGATGAACTCTCAGAAAGGTTCAAAGAACTAATGTTGAGGGATTCTGAAGAAGAATCCTCAGAAAGGAGAAACATCATTACGGAAAGTGAGTATGACTCTGACGTAGAAAAGCATGAAGTGCCTAGTAACAACAAGATCACTCACAAACATGATGAAGAATTTCCTATGAAACTTCCAGAAATGGAAACTGAAGATGTTCATCATGAAGCTATCTCTGGAAATAATCTCTCTGAAAGACATGTTCCAGATAGCTCAAACGCTGAACAAGTGTCAGACATTAATTGCCCTTATGAGGAGCAAAATGTTTTAGATACTGAAATAGTATCAAATCAAAATCCCAGTGATTCACATTCAAATCATTTGGATATTGATCCTACTAGCACTAAACCTATGATGAGATGGATCAAGGATCATCCTGCAAAAGATGTGATTGGACCAATTAATCAAGGTGTTAGGACTAGGAGAGCAATAGCTGAAAATGCTAATTCTCTCTTTGGATGTTTCATCTCAAATGTGAACCCAAAAATATAGAAGAAGCATTAGGAGACCAAGACTGGATCTCTGCAATGCAAGAAGAGTTGGATCAATTTGAGAGAAACAAAGTCTGGAAATTAGTTCCATTCGTGGAAGGAATATCTGTGATTGGAACTAAATGGGTTTTCAGAAACAAAATGAATGAATCTGGTGAAATAACCAGAAACAAAGCAAGATTGGTTGCCAAGGGATTTACCCAGACTGAAGGCTTAGATTTTGATGAGTCATATGCACCAGTTGCCAGATTGGATGCGATAAGACTCTTTCTAGCCTTTGCAGCTCATTAAGATTTTAAAGTTTATCAGATGGATGTCAAAAGTGCATTCTTGAACGGTGAACTTGCAGAAGAAGTTTATGTTGAGCAACCACCTGGCTTTGAAGTTTCCTCAGAAAGTAGAATGGTTTATAAACTACAGAAAGCTCTGTATGGACTGAAACAGGCTCCAAGAGCATGGTATGACACTTTGACCAAATACCTTCTGGAAAGTGGTTTCAAGAAAGGTGAAGTAGATAAAACTTTATTTACCTTAAACCATGATGGGAAACTACTCTTAGTTCAAGTATATGTTGATGCCATCATATTTGGATCTAAGGACAAGCAACTTTGTAATGACTTTGCAAATCTCATGAAAAGTAAGTTTGAGATGAGCATGATGGGAGAAATGAATTATTTTCTAGGATTGCAAGTCAAGCAACTCAATGATGGAATATTCATTAGTCAAACAAAGTATGCAAAAGATATGCTCACAAAATTCAATCTTAAGCCTTCTGAAAAGAATGCTAAGATACCTAGGAGCATTGGAACCAAAATGACCTATACTGAATCGGACAAGAGTGTTGAAGAACATAAGTATAGGAAATTGATAGGTTCACTAGTTTACCTCACTGCAAGTAGACCTGATATTCAATACGCCGTTGGAGTGCGTGCTAGATTTCAGACAAATCCGATGCAAACACACTACAACATTGCTATGAAAATATTAAGGTATGTAAAAGGTACAGTAGATGTAGGATTGTGGTATCCTAAAGAAAGCGGATTGAGTTTAGCTGGGTACTCAGACGATTATGCCGGATCATCGCTGATAGGAAAAGCACCTCAGGAACTTGTCAGTTTCTGGGTACTAGACTTATCTCATGGTTTAGCAAGAAGCAAAACTCAATTGCAACTTCTACCACAGAGGCTGAATATATTGATGCTAGTTGTTGTGCAACACAAATTCTGTGGATACAACAACAACTTAAAGACTATGGACTCATTGAAGAGAAAACTCCCATTTTCTGTGATAACACAAGTGCTATTGCAATTACACAGAATCCTAAATTTCATGCCAGAACAAAGCATATTGATGTTAGACATCACTTCATCAGAGACCATGTTGAAAGAGGCAATATAGAGATACTCAAGATTGGCACTGAAGACCAACTTGCAGATATCTTCACTAAGCCACTACAAGAAAGTAGATTCTTAGCCTTAAGACATAGTCTTGGACTAATGGAACTACCAATGAAATGAAAGAGTTCAGGAATCTGGAACGGGCATCCAGAGAAGAGGTATCTGGAACGGGCATCCAGACAAGAGAAAAGAGAACTGAACGTATCCGTAAGTCAAAAGGCTAAAGAGCAAAAGATAGCTTAAGATCTCAAACGGAACTCGATATCCGAATCACTCTATAAACGGTGAACACAAAGGAGAATAGTACAACTATCCGCATCAACTACTCTTGAAATTCACATTATTTTTATCTTGATGAAAAACTTGGAAAAATCCCAAGTATAAGACAGATTCAGATGCAAACAGTGTTCTTGGTCATACACAAACGTGATTCAGATAGCTAATAGCCAAAATTCATTAAATGGGCACAATTACACTTGTTGATTGTGATCATTGCTGAAGAAGCAATGGTGACCCTTGATGAAATTAAGAGATTGATCTGTTCGGTGGAATTTAATTCACAAGAATAGTGGATCAGAAAATTCGACAAAGCCCACTTTGCATTTAATGCCGAACTAGCTTTTGCTCACGCACCTTGCAAATCATGAATACGTACACAAAATCAATTTGTATGTATTTGTGCTGAGATTCTATTGTTATATATATAGGATTTTGGCAAAAGAAATCACTTTCCAATCCAAAATTCGACTTGCACAAAAATAGCAAAACCTTCTCTTGATTCTCTGCAAATCTTCTACAATCTCGCAAATCAAGATTAAGTTTTTCGCAAAGAATTACTAAATCAAATCTCTTTCAAACACCAATCCAAATCTACACTATATAAAGAGATGTCCCAAAGAATTCTTCCACTCGAATCTCAATCCTCCACCGATGCATCTGAAAAGCAAGCACCGAGTTGTTATTGTGAACAACCGACCGGTAGGAGATTTTAATCGACCATTGGACTTCAAATCACGTAATGATTTGGGGTGGTGCCATGGTTGAGGAATACCTCACTTGCAATAGAGAACCCGCCGTAAAACCGATTCTTGACATGCTTGAAAAGGCACAAATCAAGGGTTTTCTATCCGCCGCCAAGTGGAATTTCGTCACTCGATGTGTTGGAATTCTACAACAACCTGGATAATTTCTGTGTTTCAAGGCACCGCAATAGTGTTCACAAAACCTCACCCAAGGAAAGGAAATCCTTCTGGACTTAACAACTTTCTGTAAGTTGTTTGAGTTTCAAAATCTTGGAAAGGATTTTGAAATAAACACCAAGGACGATGATCTCCTTGAAGGTGTTAAAGAATTGTACAGTGACGTGTGTGATCTTGAAAAATCAGATACACCCACTGAGTTCAAGCTTGCTGACATCCGAACCAGACATCTGATGGTTCACTGGGATTTATTGGCTTGCATTCTTCACATATGCTTTGATGGTCTACAAGGAGGTGCTGACCAGATAAGCCAAGAACGATGGATCATGATGTTCTTGCTGAATCAACAAGAAAAACGGCTGGAAAACCCTTTTAACTGGGGAAAGTACGCCTTCATGTAGTTTGTGAAGAAGATTCAAGGCTTCGAGCCTAAAATCGCCAAAGGACTAATAGAGCCAAAGGCCACAGTAGGCTATGGTCTGAAGATATGCTACTTGCTGGAGAAGCTTGGCATTGAGCTCAAAGAGATGGCTGAAATAGCCAACAGTAACCTACTCTACAAATATGAGTATACAAACTTGTTGAAAAAGGTTACTGGGTCTCAGAAAGGTTCTAAGAAGCGAAAGTCTGAAAAGGTATCTGAAGAAAAGATTGCGACCAAGAAGCCCAGAACTTCAAGAAAGAAGTCTGCTGGCAAATCAGAAGACATACCCATTGAGGTTGTCGATTCTCAGATATCTGCAGGCATTGCCGATGAACTGATAAAGGCAGATGAACTCATCAATGCTGCAAAAGAGTTATCAACTACTGAACAAGTAGACTCAGCAAGAGAAAGTGCTTTCAGAAATGTGAAGACTATTGCAGAAAGCTATGCTGATGAACTCATAAATGCTGCCAAAAGTGGTGAAAAACACCAAGCCCTATATGCAGAAACCGCAGGAGTAATGGACCAATGGCCCTAATGCGATGAGAGCTCGACGATGAAGATCATCGGTGATTACTCGGATGATGAAGAAGACAAGACTTTGGCAGCACCGCAATGAACATTTAGCGGTTTCTCACTTGAAAAGGAAGTCGATTGCTCTGCAATATTCAAAGAACCGCCAAATGTCCACTCCCATGAATACATGAATGATACCAATCTTGGCTCATCCGAACAAGGAGTTGTCTTCACGTAAAAGGAAGTAATTGCCGCCTCCTCTCGAAATGAAAAAGTTCACTGAGCTCGTTACTCAGAGAACAACTAGCATAGTCATTGCTCAGAAAGATCTGGGAATGATAAGGGACGATGATGCGTCTTTAGCTGAAAAAGCTTTCCAAGAGGCAAGTTACACTACTGGAAAAGCAGATGCCATCCTAGGCCCATTGGCAGAGCTCACTGATAAGGACAATGGAGTTATTAAGCAAAATCAGGAGCTCAAAGCCGAACTTCAGAAGTTGGTCACTACCTACAATTATTTACAAGGGCATTTTAACTCTCTCTCAGATTCTTTTATGAGACTGAGTCAGCCAACAATGACTAAGGGGGAAAGAGTGTACAAATCTGGACCTCAAAGTCAGGGGGAATGGGAAGAAGGAGAAGAAAGCAAGAAGAAATCTGGAGCTGGTGTGGCTCAGAGAGGAAGAAGAAACATGAAAACTTCCCAGCCACCACTCAGAATCAACGAACCCTCCTCAAGCCAAGTCTTTTGCAAATAGTAGCCGCTTCCCGAAACCCATCAGAAGAACTACAATGATAACAAGGGCCATGGCACAGAAACCTCCAAGGAGTACCAAGGCTCCAAGGAGAAGACAAGTTAAAGGGATTGATGAATCTTCTGAAGAAGAAGAAGGTCAATACAAGTCCTTGGGTAATGAAGAAGGCTGTAAAACTCTCACAAGATTTAATCTTGATGATGATGAAGAAACTGATGAAGATGAAGCTCCTCTTCACAGAAAAAGTAAAATTGAAAGCCTAACTGAGCCCATAGCTGCAAAGCCCCTAGCAGCTAAAACACCCTCTAGAAATACCAAGTCTATCCAGGGTGGTTCTTCAAGCAACAAACCCAAAGAGAATTCAAGACAAAGAAGGAATAGACTGAGAGCTGAGCAAAGACAAAGTCAACTTCCACTCAGGCCAGAAGAAGCCAAAATAGAGTATGTGAAGAATGACAATGATTCCTCCGCTCACAGTGCATCAATCGGAAAAATGGCTATTGGATTCGAACTTAAGCATTTATCGTAAATTCAAGATTTCGAACCAATCCATAAACAACTTATGGCATGGAGAAAAGATAAGCCAACCTTGATCAACACCAATCACATTAAAGCCTGGTTGGATTTTGAAGTTGTCAAGAGAACTGAAGCCATGAGAAAGGACCTCTCTGATGAATGTCCATATGGAAAGCCAGATGATGTGCACAGAATTCTGAATATCACCGGAACAAGCACAAGAGCAAGACTCGCTGTGGAACCCTATGAGTCGTTCTATCTAACTGAAGATCAATACAAGGGTGACATCAGATATCTGAGGATTATCTACGAATACTTCAAGCTTTCAGATATCAGAATAGAGCATGCCTGGAAGTGGGGAAAGTATCTGTGGGTCAAACATTTTGTCAAGAAAAATCCTACCAAAACCTACAAAGAGGTCTGTGGATTTGCCAGAGACACTGAGATGCTCGTCAGAACACATCTCTATGATTATTCTGATGACATCAAAAGGTTTGGAGATAGGAAATTTGCAGACTGATCCATAGAACAACTGTTGAAAACTTGAAGAGTTGAAGACTTGAAGACTAGTCTATTAGGATGTTTACTTGGAGCTTGGTTATTCCTGTTGTCCTAATTTACTATGTAGTTTTTGTTGTATTTTTGCTGACTGAGCTAAACTTGTTTTATGTACTAAAGTTATCTGTAATCTTTCTTTGTAACTTATCTGAAGAACTTACTCTCAGATAGTATTCTATAAAAGATAACTTGTCAGCAAAGATCACACCTTGTGATTTGGTTGATGTTTACTTTCTGCACTTAATTGAATGAATTGAAAAATCTTAAGAAATGATTAAGTGTTGGATTGTTCTCTCATCCAGATTTGTAATAGGTCAGATAGTCATCGTTGACTGATCAAAAAGGGGGAAATTTGTTAGGAAATTTGTTAGATATTTTGTTAGAAATATCTGTTTAGATTTTGATCAGCAACATGATGACTTATCTTAGTCTCAGAATGGTGATTAGTACTCTTGGTTCACTTGAACATTGTAAAAGAGGAAACCCACTAAGTATGATAGTCTAGCTAATCTTGTATAGGATGTTAGGTCTCAAAATGTAATTTTTATTTTATGAAGAGAAGACCAAGAAGAAGACATCCAAGCGGAACAAGTTCAACGACATTGAAGATTTGAAGAAACTGCACAAGATTACTGAAACAGTTTTACAGATACCTTGGTCAGATATCTTGAAGACACGAATAGTCTTAAACAAGCTGTGTCACAAGAGAATTCTGAGAACTGGAAGGTTTTATGAAAACCAGGAAAGTGCCCACAGATATCTATTCTCAGATACCTTGAGCCTTAACCACATTTCTGAAAAAGAAATATATTGCAAAAAAGTTGTTTCAATAAAGTGGTATCTGAAGATTGAAGATAAGGACGTGCAAAGAATCAGATAATACTAGTCTCTGATACTGAGCATAGTTCCGTTGGCACTACAGGACAAAAAGTACAGTACAATGCATTTAATGCACGGACAGAGATGTCTGAATAAAAGCAACGGTACCTTCTGAAGAAGAAGACAAACCTGCTGCAGTACTATACACAGATATCAATAGTTTGAATTTGATTTAAGCCTAACGGATACTATTCAACGGCATTCAAATTCATCTATAAATATCAACACTTAGACTACTTGAGAAGACACCTTGAACTCCATAAACACGCTGAACAACATATTCTCTCAAGCAAACTACTTATACTCAAAGCTTTCTGTTGCGACCAAAGCTCCTGATCTTAAGTAGCACTAAAGTTCTAAGTGTCCTGATCCTAAACAAGCACTGCTATCTATGAAAGAGTTGAATTGAAAGATCAAGTATCTGAGATTCATTCTCTTGAACATTTATCAAAGACTTGGGTCAGTAAAAAGAACAAGATACCATACATTGAAAAGTGTATTAAGTATACTTGATTCACAGAGCTATCTGATTAACTGAAAAGTTATTAAAGAAGCTCATCTGACAACTCAAACCAAAACCAACACCATCACTGGCGTGGAGTACAGGAAGTACTTAGTTTGAGAAACTAAGGAATAACTCCAAGGTTATTGAGCACATGAAGTACTTAGCTTGGGAAGCTAGGGAATAGCTCAAAAAGGTTTCTGAGTACAGGAAGTACTTGGCTGTGAAAGCCGGGGAACGACTCAGGGGGAACCATTTGTTTAAGGAATCTTAGAATAGGATTTTTGTAAGGTGAACTCAATTATCTATTCTAGTGAATTCTAGGTCTTTTGAAGACCGAAGTGGATTAGTTGGAGGATTACGCCACCTCGAGATACCACTATACTTGCTGTGTTATTTACTTCTTTGTACTTACATTTCAGCAACACACACACACACACTTTAACTGTTTCTGCACTTATCTATCTTAAGTCTTCCGCGCTCTGAATTTATGTATCAGATATCTACACAGATATCTGAGAAATAGTTTTTATCGACAAAAGTTTTAAAAGACTATTCACCCCCCCCCCCCCCCCCTCTAGTCTTTTACTTTGCCGTTATCTGGACCAACAACATTTTTCCTGTATTTGTTGCATGTTTTTGCAGATGCCGCAACAAAGGAAATCCACGTACCGTCCTCCCCATGCAGTAGGTTGACTGCTGGTAGCCAGTCAGATAGTAGTCGGGCAGGAGAGTCAGAGGAGCATGAGGGTCATCAAGATAGTCAGAGCATCCGTTTTGCGGTTCCTAAGACCCCACCGAGTTCGAGTAGGGGCTCGACATCGGTCTGGGGTAACTTACCAGATGACGGGTGTCCCTTCACCGAGATTGTGGACGGGTCTAAGTGGGATGGGAAGCTTGTGTTGTTCCCGAACGGTAGATCGAAGTAAGTATTATGCATTTGTATATAGAACATAACTTAATTAAAATAGTTTATGTCCCATCATTGTTGTACTATACTAATTAATATTCGTTTCTTGTATCTTATACATTGATAACAGGTTATGGCCTCCAGAGGCTAGCAATAAACTCAGTGAGATCATCAAGGGCAGGAGGGAGATGCCAGGGCAGGGGGGCAAGAAGTGGTCGAAGATCTCGGACCGGCTGAAGCATGAGTAATTTAATGAGTTGCGGGTAAGTTTAAATCTAACATTCCTTTATTTGTTATTATAATCGTTGTTTTAATGTGAGTGGTATGTTAGCCACTGTATGTGAGTGGTATGTTAGCCACTGAACTTGGGTGATACGTTAGTCACCACTGTGTTAGTAAATTTTAGGACAATGTGAGTGGTATGTTAGCCGTTGAACTTGGGTGATATGTTAGTCACCATTGATTATGTTCTGTTGTGTTATCTTATTAAATTGATATCTCGGTTAACGTTATGTAATTTATGTTGTGTGAAATTGGGAATGTAGAAAACATACTTCATTCCCAACCGATTGCTCCCCCAGATATGGCCTGCATTCGAGACGTTGGGGTCAGATTTGTATAAGCATATGGTTAACGAAATGAAAAGAAAGGGCATTAGGCCAGCATGGTGTGGACCGCGCTTTGGCAGGCCTACTGGCAGCGTGCTGATGTAAAGCAGATTGCAGACCAGAACAGAGAGAACCGGCTGACTGAGCCGTCTGATGGTACCGGGGTGGCCAGGCACCACTATGGGTCGCGAGCTGTTGTTACGGATCACGTTAAATCGGTAAGTGTACATCTAATTTGTCAGTTTAGTCGTACATATGTTTTGTGTTTAATTTCTACACCTTTAATGAGTTGCTAGCTAAATGTTTGCATATATACGTTCTTCAGGTGTCGGCTGGGGAGGAGAAGAGCGCACTGGCGCTCTTTAAAAGAGCCAAGCTGAAGAACGGGAGATGGGTTGACAGCAAGTCCGAGGCTATTGCGGTACGTTAATTTTGGTTAAAGTTCATATTTGTGTAGTACAAGTTATTTTGAAAAAACTGTAACTCATGATATATGCACTTTACGATTTCAGGCTGAGGTGGAGAGGCAGATCGCCGATGCGGATGAGGAGCTGACAATTGAACAACAAAACAACATATTTTTATCCGTCAACCCAATGGACAGCAAAGGCCAAATATATGGATTGGGGAGTTTCGGCCCTGTGGTGGCTACTCCTAGCTACTCGACATCCCAGCAATCTAGACAATTTTTCACATGAGCGTGTCTCGAGTTGGTGCGCACAGGTGGAGGCACAAAGGTTGCACCTGACTAGCTAGAGTTCAGAGGAACACCTATGAGGTGGAGCGGCTAGCTAGACAACAACAGGAGGATACCCAGCGTCTTCAGCAACATATGCAGGCTTTCATGGCCACATTCCATCACCAGCCACCCCCGCCTGGTAGTTAGATTTGGACTTATGTTTTGTATAAAACAATTTCATTATGATGGATTAATTTGTATTTTGTCGAATGATTTCTATTTGATGAAAATAATTTCATTATTTTGGATTTACTATCGGACATTTTATCAAAATGAAATAGGTGAAATATGAAAACAAGCATCAAAATCAAAAAAAAAATTAAAAATCTAGAAATTTAGCGACGGATAACTAATCCGTCGCTAAACAGTGATGGAATTTGTGACGGAAAAATATAATCCGTCACAAAATCTGTCACTATATAGCGACGGATTAGTTATCCGTCGCTAAATTTTCAGTTAATTAAAAATAAAAAAAAGGAAAAAGACCTATCCATTGTTAATTCCATCTGTATTTAGCGACGACGGATATTTTATCCGTCGCTAAACAGAGCAAATTGTGATTTTTTAAATAAATGAAAAACCAGCTTTTTAGCGACGGATAAAATCCGTCGCTAAAAAGTCAACAGTCTATCCGTCGTTATTTAGCGACGGATAGATTATCCGTCGTTAGGATCTTTTTGACGAAGAAAATGATGACGGAATTTTTATCCGTCGCCATATCCGTCGCTAAACTTTTAGTGACGGATCCGTCGCTAAACAGTGAATTTTTTGTAGTGAATTTACAGGCCAAATTGATGATATGGCCACTGGAGCTCGAATTTTCACGCGCAAAATCGTATTTTGACTGTGTTTTAGCTTATTTTAACAAAAAAAATGCAAAAATTATATGAAGGACATGTGTCGACTTGTGGTTAAATCTTGGACATTTTATTTTAAAACTTGTAAAATAATTGTTTTAAAAATTATAATTAATTTAAAAAATTAGAAAAAATCTATATTTAAATTTTATCAAATGGAAAAGATAAAGATTAGGGTTAACTACATACTTCCACGAAATTAAAAAAAACTCATATATCCACCACTTGAACTTGAAAAAAAAGACAAGATTATCAAATCTAATATTTTCTATCTTTCAATTTATTTAATGTTTTAGTTTTTATTTTACCTTCTTCCATAGAAGCTCCATCATGGAAGGAAGCTCGATTCCTGCCATAGCCGGAGCTTCCACGAGACCGGAGTTGCCAATGGAAGCTCCAGATCTCAACTGAAGCTTCCCGTTGGGGAGCTCCAGATTCGGCGGGAAGCTCCACACTAGAGTTTCCCGTCAGTGCTTCCAGGTACTACCATGGGTTCCATGGAGCTTCAATGGATGAAAATAAAAAAAAATTATAATAATATTTAAAGAAGTAAGGTTACAAGTAATTAAATTGGAAAATATAAGTTTTTAGTTTTTTTAATGAGTTTATAAATTTATTTATAGAAAAAGAATAATTTTATAAACTTTTTACTTTTTTTTTCTAATTTTAGAAATGTGATAGAAGTTGCAGGGACATAATTAATTTTTTTTTTTGGCGAATTAATTAAGGTACCCCTTAAATTGAGCCTAATTACAGGTTCAACCCCAGATTAGCAACAATTACATCCAAACCCTATTTTTTTGTGTCTACCAACTAAAAATTAAATGGAAAAGATTATTGTTGGTCCCTTAGACAACAAGGTTAAAGTCTATGGTTGGGGGGGCGGGGGGTGGGGGTGAATAGACTTTAAAAACTTTTTGTTATCTAACACGGTTTTTCAGCAAGGTGAGCTTGCTGATGCTTATACTAGTTCAGAGAGCGGAAGTGTTTAATACAATTAAGTGCAGTCAGAAAGCTTGTAATAGATAAACATATAAAGTATGTAAAGCTTTGCTGAAAGGTAAAGTGCAAACAGTTTATAGTGGTATCTGAAGGTGGCGTAATCTTTCAACTAATCCACTTCGCACTTGTTAGGACTTGAATTCACTATGAATGGTTTCTGAGATCCGTTACAAAAGCCCTACACTAGCCAAATCCCTTTCCCTCCTAAGTTCCCAACTCAGGATCCTTTGAATCTTCTTTCCTTAGCTAACCCAAGCTAAGTACTCCGATTCCCAAGAGACTTTCCTTAGCTAACCCAAGCTAAGTAATCACTCTCTTGTTGTTAAACTCCGAGGATTATTCCTTGGCTTTCTCAGCACAAGTACTTCCTGTATCCTCACGCCTGTTTGTTCTTTTGATGTAGTGGTTTGTTCTAGGCAGTGATCACCTTGATAACAATGTTTCAGTTATCTCAGTAATCAAAGAAACTCAACTATAATCCTATATTTCAAGGACTAAGTCTAGTGTTTCTGAGTTCCAAGACTTTGTCTTTGTTCAGAGGAAAGAACTAGCACTTGGTATAAACACAAGTATGTTCTACTTCTTCACAAATAGCTAATCAAAGCTTAAGTCTTGTTGGAGTTGTGGGCACTTAGTGAACCAGGAGAAATCTGAGTCGCAACTTTAATACAAGAGCTTTCTGAGAAAGAGTTCTTGGATACTTTAGAGATTTCTAGTGATTTTAAATCAGTTGTGACCTTGTGTGATTTTCAGTGCTTGTAGTTGGTTGGGCGTTGGTGTGTATTGGTGTACTCATCACAACTGCTAAGTGATCCTTTTATAGTGATCAATGGAGCCGTTTGAAATACTATCCGTTGAATAGATATTTTCAAGTTCGACTAGATATCACTATCATAGTACATTCGACCTTTGTCTCTTTGTGACAAGCCAGCAGACTTTTCTGAGAGAAGTCTGATACAGCATTAAATGCATTTGTACTGTTGGACTTTTAACCACAATGGTCAGATAGCTTCTCAACAGCTAGGAGATTCAGAAACCTCTTTGCTATTGCATTGCTATCACCTCTTCAGATACCTTTTAGAAACCTTGAGAATTTGGTCGCAACTTGATGGTTCTGAGCAGTTGCATTCTAAGAGTTGTTGCCTTTCTGATCAAGATAATCTTATGCAGTTTACTTGAGTCTTCAAATCTTCAGTAGTCTTTCTTGCTGAGTGGTCTTCAAATCTTCGAAAGATAAAATTAAAATCACATCAGCGACCTAACTCCTATACAAGTGACTATTCTATCATACTAAGTAATGTTCTTCCTTTACAATGTCCTCTAATAACCTATGGAATTAGGAATACTAACCACCTTTCTTAGCTATGTAGACATGTGAGATTGCTCATCAAAATCTAAAGTAAATCCTAACAAATTGCCCCTTTTTGATAGAGCAACACATGGATACTTACAACTTCTTATCAAATTTGGATGAGGAAACAATCCTTTACTTTAATTCTTAAGATCTTCAAATTATAATTAAAGTGCAGAAAGTAAACATCAACCAAATCACAAGTTGTGATCTTGCCGATAAGTTCAAATTCTGTGGCCGCAGAAGGTCTGTTGGACCTGTTTTGATCCCCGTGAAGCCCGTACGCATTTTGACCCATATATCCCCATCTCCCACATAGAAAACCTAGCACGAAAATCAGCCATTCTCCACCATATAAACCACCTTTCACACATCGTTTCTCAAACTCTTTTCTTTTATTGTTGTTGCTTTGTTTACTACTCTTGCCATGAGTAGCTAAACATTTTCGTAAAGGCGAACAACCAAACTCTATTTTATTGCTTGTTATATTTCATATATTTGATGAATTAGTTTTGGATGTAACATCGTGGTTGTTCTTTGTTGTCACCTTTTTTATACTCATGCGAGCATTGGGGTGTGGTGGAGCTACCGACGTGATATAAGTAACTAGGGTTGTGCAACGGATCGGATCCGATCCGTTTGACCGGATATCTGCACTTACGGATAAAGAAAATGTACATCCATTATCCAATCCGTTAGGAGCAGATCGGATTACAGATCGATCCGCCCAGATATGAATAAATCCGTGGATATCCATATTCCTGAAATTTAATTTAAAAAAAAAGATTATTTTACAATTTTTATTTTTATTTATTTTTTGGTAATGAAAGACAACCAAGTCTGATGAGTCGATTTTACATCGTCTCATTCGGTCTTTTTTACTGTCTTATTGCTATTCTAAAGTATGGTTTTTATGTGTTTTATTTATATTTTGTTCCGTTTTGATGTTTTTTGTATTTTGTAGGTTTTTGGCTAAACCCAGCTAATTGAAGGCAAAATGGTGTATATTATATACATCTACAGGATATGGAGTTCCAATGCCTCAAATGGATGCTAGAAGTGGAGCGGGAAAGTCGAAATACCAAGAATTGGAGTAAAAGGGTAAAACGGTCTTTCCAGGAAGAACTGGCGACGCCAGTCTGTTTCGAATAACAAACTGGCAACGCCAGTTGAGCTTACTGGCGGCGCCAGTTGCTCAGATTTGTGAGATTTGCCGTTTTCATTCCTAATTCGTTTCTAATTCCTTTCTTTCACTATATATAGGACCTCTAGCTTTTATTTTCACAGACGACGTTATTATTATTATTCTTTTCTTCTTTGCTTTCAACCTAGAACCGATTTTCCAAGGCAATTACCTACCCATTCGTGGAGGTAATTGAACCATTTTCTCTTGTAATCCGACAATTGATTATTGATTGAGAGCATATTCATCATACTTTGTACCAGTTCGATTCAAGTTCTTCAATTCTTACCTAGGGTTTGTGACACGATTAGGTAGAATTGTTCCTTATCTCGTTTCTTGGTTTCTGGTATTGATTATGTTTAGTGTCTGCCGGTTTATGATTCTGATTATGTTTTGCATATGTTGATTGCTTAAGCAGCCTAGTTATGAGGTGGTGACGAATTCAATGCATGCTAGTTTGGGTTCGTGTATTCAATATATATAAGATGCGATTTACTCAGTGATGTTTGATTAATTGCGTATGCAATATTCTGTTTGATGTTCATTTCGTCAAAATCACCAATAGATTAAGCATATGTTCCTTTTAACCGAAACGTTTTACGTCTTGCTATATCTATTGGTTTGTTACAAACAGTAATATCTATATTAGCTTATTAATTGTAGCTTAGTGGAATTGACGCATTCACTAATGCTATTTGTTTTCTAGAACTTTATACAGTTAGTTTATTGTCATAGTTCTCCGTACCTTACGTGACATACGGTGTCTGCCAAGAAAAGCCTAGAGCAGTGTAATAATCGGTAGGGCATGTCCCAATGATAACTAGAGTAAATCGACATCATTATTGTTGCATGTTTCCTGCTAGCTAGCTTGTTTACTGTCACCACACCATAATTCTCTAATCATATCATTCTCGTTTAGATTAATCTGTTTTCTAGTTAGATCGCATAGTTGATAGATAACAAGAGTCAATCTGCTGCCGAAGTAAAAACAATCTTTTACCGCTTTCCTTACTGTAATTACTATTCATAAACAAGTCCTTCGAGACCGACCTTAGGGTTAACTTCACTGCACTACAAGTTTTCGTAGTGTTGAGAATTAACTCTTGGCTATTTAAACAAATATAAAGCTTTGATTTCACACATCAAAGTCCTTAGACTAAATCAAAGTTAAAAAATTATACAACTAGAGTTGATGGAGCATCCCAAAGGACTTTTCCAACGGTACCTATACTAGCTAAGTTTTCCAATTTATCGGCAATTTGAATCTCTCCGGGTCCACAATAACTTAATAGACCAGGGCAAATGCATAAACTTTTTGCACTCTTCAAGGAGTTGGAAAGTCGGCTGTTGTAACTCCATCTCTTCACCATTAATCAACTTGAAACCTTCCAGTGAGTCTATTTCCACTTCAATTCTCTCATAACGCCTATCCCACGCAGCTGTAAGGCCCAATATCAGTGCCATCAACTCAGTTTCCAATATTGTCGGCGATTGGATCGGTTCGGAGAAACCCCAAACCCAGTTGACGTTAGCATCTCGCAGAACCCCACCAGCTCCTCCTCTATTGGTTGCGAAATGATGCTTCCGTCTGTATTCAGCTTTACCCAGCCCTCTTGTGGTTTAACCCACTTAGCTCTTGTGTTTTTGCTTTTCTTCTTGCTCAGATGAATATGAAACTCTGAACTCATTTGCTTTATATTGAACATTATCGCATCAAGACTGACTTACGTTCCTTTGAAGATGAAGTGGTTTCGTGCTTTCCAGATGTGCCACATTCCTGCAATAAAAACATAGCACCAGGGTATAGACTGTAAAAGTGGGCAAGGTAATTTAACATTCGTGATGTTCAATTCCATCCAAATCCCTTCCGACATGCTGAGAAAAGTCGTCAGCTTATCTTGGGGTATTAATTTCCTCCAAACTTTGACAGCAGCTGGGCAGTCTCTCAAGGTATGAATCACTGTTTCTTCAGCACACGAACAAAGTGGAAACTTAGCTAAGTGCACAATCTTTCGAGTTTTTCGCAGATGATTCGTAGTTAGGCGTCCTTGAGATGCTAGCCACATGAAGTGTTGTAACTTGTTGCTAAACTTGGCTTTCCAGATCCAATTCCATTTTCTGTTTGTTTGTGGATTTGTACCATAAAGCCTCTGTAGCGCCTAATAAGCTGATTGACAATTAAAAATGCCATTAGCTATCTCATTCCAAATAACTTTCTCAGAGTCTACTCCCAGCTCAAACTGGAATCGCAGTATTTCATCCTTTAAATCCTGTGGAATTACAGACTAGATGTGGTCTAATTTCCAAGCACCAACCGAGTTCACCATATCAGCCAGCTTTAAATTATGTTATGTAGATAGAACATTAACTTCTCTGTCCCCGATTGCGCCACTACCCAGCCAGTTATCATACTAGAATGAAATCGACTTTCCATCCCGCACCTTCCATCTGATAAAAGGCTTTATGAGATCAACACAGCGTAAGATTCCTTTCTAGATGGGGTTGTCCCCTTGCTTGACTTTGCAGATTAGTAAATTTCCGGACTTCAGGCATTTAGCTTGGATAAGATCTTGCCAAACCGTGTTCTCCTTTCGCAAAATTTTCCGTACAAGCTTTGCTAATAAAGACTCGTTGCTATCTCGTGCCGTACGGATACCAAGTCCACCTCTATCCTTGGGGGGGGGGGGGGGGGGGGAAACACTTTTTGCCACCCAACCCAATGTAACTTCGTTTTTGCAGGATCACTAGACCATAGGAAGTCACGATTAAGTTTATCTAGCTTTTCACACACATATTCTGGAAGCCGACTCGATTGCATCGAATAGATGGGAATTGCAGCCGAGACTGATTTAATAAGTGTTGCTCTACCTGCGAGAGAAAGGTATTTGTGTATCCAGCCACTAAACTTCGCCAGAATTTTATCAAAAGTCTCTGTATATACTCGTATGTCTATTCTGCCATGATTGAGATGTACGCCCAGGTACTTGCCCAAATTTGTGGTTTGGTCGAAGCCTAAAATCGCGCTTATGGTTCTCTTCAAAGTCACCAAACCTGATTTCGAAAAGAACACCTTTGACTTTGAAGGATTAAGTTTTAATCCAGTTCCAACATTTTTGGAAAAATACGGCTTGTAGTCCATCGGGGCCGAGAGCTTTGTAAGGGTTCGTTGCCCATACCACTTCACGTAATTCTTTTAGATCAATAGCTGATGTGCACTTGAGATTATGATTTTCGTTGTAGAACCTATAATCTCTAAATACAATAAAAGATTAAATTTATAATTGCCAGAAGCTCACAAACACACAGTTTATAGAGGTAAGTTAACTCGAGATATCGCTTTCTCGGGAATAATGCTTGATTAAGATAGAATATTAAATGGTTAATTTTCAATATAAAGTAAATAATAGATTTTTGGTTTTTTTGAATAAGTAAATTAAATACGTAAGCAAAAAAGTAATTATAATGAAAATTGACGAATTAAGAACTTATAGAGAAAACATGTAAGCGTTAACCTTCACTTTGATAAATGGTTTATATCAGGAATAACAGATAGCGATAGTTACGGCTGAAGAGTCACACAGGTCACATATCTTATAACAAGGCGCAGTCAGTAAAGACACCCCATGTAGACTATTGTCTAGCTCAAAGCTGTCACCAATGGCTAGCTCAACAACAAACCTCAGGCAGAACATCAACTTATAGACACAGCTGACATCTCCTAATCTAGTGCAATGAATACTCATGTCTCGCGAAAACATAAACAAACAAAGCATCTTTCCTCAAACAGCACAGGTATGAACATCAATCGCATAACCAACATTGATGCTAAAACTATTCTATCATATATAAACCAAGTAATCAAAGATCCCGGCTAACCCTTACACAGGTAAATTAGCCTGACATAACTAAAAGTAAACAAACTGTAAACTAAATTGAAATCATGTTTGAAATAACTAAACCGTAAGAAGATGGCAAGTGTCGACCCTCGGATTCCTCCTTCTTCGATTCTTCCCTTGAGTGATCGATCTTGATGTCTTCCGGATGTCTTGAAGTCTCCTTGATTGCTTGCTGACGGCTAGGGTTTTGGGGTTTCACTTCCCCGAGGACTGGTTATCTCTCAGGAGAGCTACTTTTGTGTTCCGGAACCCTAACGTTCTGTTATCTTGTTCGGAACCCTTCCATTCCGCTCTCTCTTTGATTTGAGACCCCAATGGTCTTATTTATACTAAAAAAATCCGAGCTCCAACCGCCTTTGGTGTATAAGGAAGGTTTAGGAAGACCGGCCCTAGCCTGATAGGCAAAAAATTAGCCTGAATCTCGAAAGTTCACTGCACTGCGGTCGACTAACGACCGTAGTCAGCCTTCTGCGGCCCATTGTGGACCGCATAATGCGATTCCTCCAGGTTCTTGCTGTATATCTTTGTTCTTCAATTTCGGGCTTCTAAACTTCGTTTCCTCAATAGTTGTCTTCTACAAAGTTGTAGCATCTTCAATTATCTTCGTACTGGTTGGTAACATGACATGTTTTGACGCCTCGAACTCCGTGCAACGACCAATTCAACATAATTGCTTAACTTTCTCAATTTCACACAAATATGTCGTTTTGGCGCCTGAAATCGTGCAATTCCTCAAAGACGCGATCATGACCTACAAAATACACAGGAAGTTTGTAATTGACCATAAAACGATACATATATTGAATCTAGGGCAAAAAATAAGGGTATAAAAGCATGCAATATCGCACATTTCATTGTCACATCACACCCCCAAACCAGTTTCTTGCTCATCCTTCAGCAAGGCAAAAACGATAAAAAGTGACAGTGAAATGATGCTAAACTTAGTATCCCTATTTAAAACTTTCACAAGATGATTTTTTCACATTCAACCCCATCTAGCAACTAAATCAGATATCGGAGATCATGAAACATTCAGACAAAAATGAACATCGAATGGTATCGTCGGGTTCTCAAGTAACAAGATCAATCATAATTCTTCTAGGGGTCTACTGAATCGTACAATAGACTCCACTGGTCAAAATGGAAGCCTATGTGCCTGCTAGTTCAAGAAGGTAGACTGGGAATCAGATCCCTTACTGAACTTTGTGAAGCTTTCTCGTACAAGCTTTGGTTTAGATTTCGGGAGCAGGACTCTCAGTGGGCTAAAAGCTTAATGATCAAATATTGCAAAAGAGATTTTCCTGGCTACGTCAAAGCAAAAAATACAGACTCACTTGTCTGGAAGAGAATGACAAAAGTGAATAGAAAGGTGCAAGATCAATGCTTCTGGAAACTGGGAATTGACCAATGTTATTTTTGGGAAGAAGAATGGTCCGAGATTGGCAAATTGGAGGATCTGACCAACATCCAAGGAAGAAGGCTAGAGCTAGTTCAAGATTTTGGCGATACTAACTCCTAGGATTGGAATAAACTTACTGCAAGCATCCCTTCACATGAGGCAGGAAGACTATTTTTTATTCCTTTCACTAGTGACAGTGTTGCTACCCCAATTTGGAAACCGGCTCCCAATGGAATCTTCTCTACCAAATATGGCTGGGAACTTATAAGGAAGAAACTACCTCCAAATAGAGTCCTCTCTTGTTGTTGGGGTTCTCGAATTCCTACAAATTTATCTGTTTTTTGGTGGAAAGTTTTACACAACTGGCTTTTTGTGGATGATGTGCTGCAATAAAGACGAATTGTACTAGCTTCTAAGTGTCAGTGCTGTAATTCAAAAGAATCCATCTCTCATGTATCGTTTTATGGTCAATTACCAACTTTGCGTGTTTTCTGTAGGTCATGATCGCGTTTTTGAGGATTTGCACGATTTCATGCACCAAAACGAATAATTGTGCCAAATCGGGACATAGAAGCGAATGCGCCGGATTGAGTGTTGCATGGAGTTCAAGGAGTCAAAACATGTCATGCGACCAACCGATGCTAAGATAATTGAAGATGGAACAACTTTGTAGAAGACCACTTTTCGAGGACACGAAGTTACGAAGTCCGAAATTGAAGAACGAAGAAAACAAACTCGAAGCTGGAGGAAACAAAGACTGTGGTCCACAGGCGACCGCAGTCAAGCATCTGTTTTATGCTGGGCTTGTTTTCCTGGCCTGTCAGGCTAGAGCCCGCCTTCCTAAACCTTCCTTATTGAAGAATGGTGGTTTGAGCTCGAGATTTCACCAATAATAAGACCTTAGGGGTCTCACAATTCACACAGCTCACAAAGCAGCTCTCTTGGAGAGAGAACCAGTCCTCAGGGAAGTAAAGCCCCAACCGGCTGGCCGTCAGGCACCCAGAAGGAGGAAACACTAGGAGCAGCAGCATGAAGACATCAAGAACATTAGAGACTAAGCTTCTTCTTCCTTTCTTCTTATATTTCGTTTACTGTTCTTTGTTACTATGAGTAGCTAACTTTTTTTTGTAAAGGCGAACAGACGTAACTCTGCTTTTGCTACTTCTTTACATACCGTGATATGTTAATGGAATAGTTATTTGATGTAAATCGTGGTTATAAAACTCTATACATCCTTCGTGGTGTGATGTTCTGCTGAGTGACACAGTAGTTTCATTGAACTGAGTAAGGGTACTCGTGTCGACTGCACCTTGAGCACCATAGTATTATGCCCTGCTGTCGTTAGAGGTAACTGCGTAGGATTTTAAGTAGGAAGTTGGGAGTAGCATAGCAGAGGGAGGTTGGGGAACTTTTACGCCTTTCCATTATTGATTTACAACAAAGCAATTTAGGGTTTACTGGGATCTGATAATTCTGTCTGAGGTTAAAACTGTTTACTTTTCTGCATTCGATTACAACGTTATTTGCTTGTTCCTATGCTAAGTGTCCGTGGAGAACGAAATCCCGAGTCAACTTTCCGCTATAAACTGTGGATTTGAGGACTTCCGACTTATAAATTTAATCTTGATTGTATTTGGAGATTACAAGTTCTACAACGGAAAATGAAATCTCTGAGTGCACATCAAAATTTGGCGCCGCTGCCGGGGACACTTGACCGCTCAAGCAAGTTTCAATCATCCAAGATAAGTTGAATTCTTTCTTTCTCTTTACTTTACGCAATGTCTTTCAATTCGTACAACATAAATCCAAAAAATATATATATAATCTGTAGGAATCGATTTCCTCAGAAAAAAATCCAAAAATATTTCTCTTTTCCGTAGTTGTTTACTTTTAGTTATGTCAGGCTAACTTACTTATGTAAGGGTTAGCCGGGATCTTTGATTACTTAGTTTATACATGATGGAATAGTTTTAGCATCTATGATGGTTATGCGATTGTCGTTCTTACCTGTGATGTTTGAGGTTTGTTGTTGAGCTAGCCACTGGTGACAGCTTTTAGCTAGACGATAGTCTACATGGGGTATCTGTACTGACTGCGCCTTAGTATAAGATATGTGACATGTGTGACTCTTCAGCCGTAACTATCGCTATCTATTATTCCTGATATAAACTTATTATCAAAGTGAATGTTGATCCTTACATGTTCTCTCTACCTGATTTTAAATCTTCTATTTTCATTGTCATCTGTTAATCTGTTTACGTTAATTATTGAAAAAACCAAAAACATGTAATTTCATATTTCTGTTTATTTAAAACTAGAATTATCCTTCTCTAGTTTTATCTGTCTGTATCTTCGGAGGTTTGCATGTTAGTCTTTATACAAGAAGAAACACCTTGAGAACCATTAAGAGATGACATCAACAAGAAAACTCAAGATGGAAGAAGACGAAAGGACTATCTAAGAGATCAGTATGCCGAAACCAAGAAGGAGTGAAATTCAGATCCAACCGCATATAATGGAGTACGGATTTGATCCAACTCTGATTAGCGCATTACCAAAGTTCGGAGGTAGAGAAGGAGAAAATAAGTGCAAGTTCATATATGCATTCGAGTCTATTGTCGAGCAGTTTTCGACGAAGGGGTTAACCGATGGAGAGCTGAAATTCTGGTTCTTCATCAAAACATTAAAGGGAGCACCAAAAAGATGGATAGATTCAATTAAAGAAGAAGTCAGTGAATGGGAAGAGCTGAGGAGTTTGTTCTTGAAGAGGTTTCTAGGGCTTGCAAGGGTTATGAGATAAAGGAGAATGATATCCACTTTCGCTCAGAAACAGAAGGAATCTTTTCATGATGCATGGGAAAGGTTTGAGGAGATGCAATACAACTGCCCCCAACATCAGTTTACTTCGTGACAACTCTATGAGTATTTCTACTTAGGAGTTAGAGAGGAGTTGAGGGACCTTATAGACGTAGCTCTGAAGGGATTGTTTATGGGGAGTTCTTCTAAGCAAGTACTAAAAGCTTGTGCAAGTGTTGCTGAGAACTCAAGGTACAGGAGTGAGCAGTTTAAGGAAAATGAGATCTTCAATAAGATGGAAGCCATGGAAGAAGTAAGGACAATAGCCGCAATTAAGGAAGAAGAAGAGGCATACACCGAGCAAGAAGATACTCGAGGGAACCATCAAGTACTTCAAGCTAGTAAACAGGAGGATTGTGGGGAGTCTGAAGATACGATGGGTGACCTTCACAAGGCCATTGAACCATATATTCCACCACACCTTTGAAGTAGGCGACAGACAGGTAAGCAATCTGCTTCCCATACTTTAACTGATCCTGATTCTATATCGTCTATGGTTACTTAATCACTAGTACTGCTACCCATGAACCCGACCCCGTAAGGAAATTAGATGAAATTGAATTCATTATTCCTGATTATTATATAATGCCTTATGCAGAAAGGGACCAATCATTGGGAAATCCACTCACTCAACGTATTCCCATGATTTTCCGACCCAATGATTGGAAGGTTTTCGTAACCACCCCTAACCATAAACTTGATTCTGACTGTCTTACTAGCACTGCGCAGAAGTATAGAACACAGGAATACGAATCATTCTCAAAGGGGTACTGTGAACCGAGGAATGCAAGATCTCTCAGGGACACATCAATTGAAGGAGCCGAAGGAAGGCCATGGGTTTGCAACCCAAATGATGAGAAAAAGATGTTCGATGGAGATCCAATCAATCGAGTGGGATCTGATACCGAGATCGTACTTAAAGGAATGAAATGTAGGGAGTTTGGTGATCAGCCAGGGACTGATATGAGTGTGCTCGAAAGAAAGACTGGATACATTCATAAGAGAGATCATATCCACGAGTACACTAAGGATGACGATAACTTCTTCACCAAGAAAATCACTCTCCAACTACAAAGGAAGAAGAAGAGGGAGACACCAAGAAGGAGAAAGCTGAGTCGTGAGTTCAACAGGAACATTGACAAGTACCGGGGATGGGTTGATCGACCTAACATCAATCGAAACTCTCCAACAAGGATGCGAAAGAAGAACGCTGCTGGAAGGTGGAGATGGGTGGACGGACCTAACTTAGGCCACATGCATCAATCCTAAGTTCATCTCTGAATAGGGGTCGAGCAATACGACCTAAAACAAGCACTTCTTGGGAGGCAACCCAGGGTCATGTTTAATTTTCGCACTTGCATTTGCATTTTTATTTTTCCGCCTTTTCTCGATTTTCACACCAAAAATCTTTTTAAAAAAATAAAAAACTTTTTAAGCTTTTTAAAAATTTCTTAGGTTCATTTGTTGCATTTCAAAAAACGAAAAAACCAAAAAGAATTGAGAAAACGCGAAATCTTGCAAAAGAAGAAGCAGTGAGGTAGCAGCCTCCAATTTAATTTCATCAAATAGTCAGGCGACCGCAATGAGCTACTTGCAGCTCACTCCTCCTCCCTTTTTCGAACCCCAAAAGAGATTTTGCCTCCCCCACTTCTTTCTCTCTTCAAAATTCTTCATTTGCTCTATAATTTCATCGTACCTATTGCATTCCTAGCTTGCCCATCTGTCGACAACACCAAGTAAGTGATCTCTACTCAATATTATCCTTATAACATGTTCAAATTCAAGTTTCTATCTTTCACATCTTTGCTTGCACTTTCTTCTTGCTTCTTGAGTGCTATGCAATTATATGCTTTATTTGATTGAATTGATTATGTTTGAGATATGTGGATACATGCTTACTTCTAGTATTCACCTTACTAACACTTTCCTTGGTTGAGATTTGACAAATTGATTGAGAATTTGAGGGTTTTTGTTCTTGCTCACCATGTGTTCTTTGTCTCATTAGAACAAATCCCCTTCTCGGCCCTTTTCTCCTTCGATTACATGCTCACATGATCTTTACTTGAAGAATTATGCTTAGGAAACATGTTTGCATCGTCATATGCTCATTGGATGGAATTCTCATTGCAATATGCTCTACATTTTGATGCTTGACACAATATGAGAATTTGTGCTACATGCCTAGTTCATGCATTGATTTAAAGCAGCTACTGACTTATGACAAGCTGGAATTTTGCATACATGCTATACCAAACATCAGGTTTGGGGGAGGAAGATCCCATGAGATTTGCATGTAAACCATAGTCCTGAGTTCACTCCAAACATGCTATCTCACACACTTTTGAGCCCAGGTACCATGGAAGAACGAAGGATGATACCCATCGCAAGATAAATAAACTCTTTGGGGAGCTTGTGAGCGATGCACAGCTGGGAGACCAAGATGATATATGGAGGAAGAATTACATGAAAAAGCTTGGAAGCACAACACCGAGGGGGAGTATCTGTCCTTTTTCTTCTTTACTTTCCTAGTTCCCTATCTGCTCTCTGCTAGGTTTGGGGGAAGAATTTGATTTGACTACTGCCTGCTAACTTGCTTGGTCTGTATAAGTTTTTAAAATATTCGCACTTAGTCAAGTTATAGATAATTACGTCTAATAACTAGATTTACACTTATCTGTTGCATCTAGTTTCTAAGAAACTGGTTTGGGGTGTGATGTGACAATGAAATGTGCGATATAGCATACTTTTAGACCCTTGTTTTTTGCCTTTGATGCAATATTTGTATCGTTTTATTGTCAATTACCAACTTTGCAAGTTTTATGTAGGTCATGATCGTATTTTTGAGGATTTGCACGATTTCAGGCACTAAAACGGCATAATTGTGCCAAATCGGGACAAGGAAGCGAATACGCAGGATTGAACATTGCACTGAGTTTGAGGAGTCAAAACATGTCATGCGACCAACCGATGTAAAGATAATTGAAGATGGAACAACTTTGTAGAATACCGCTTTTCGAGGAAACGAAGTTACGAAGCCCGAAATTGAATAACAAAGAAAACAGACTCAAAGCTGGAGGAATCGAAGACTGCGGTCCACAGGGGACAGCAGAGGGCCTCACTGCGGTCCACAGGCGACCGCAGTGAAGCATCTATTTTTTGCTGAACTTGTTTTCCTGGCCTGTCAGGCTAGCGCCCGCCTTCCTAAACCGTCCTTATTAAAGAATAGCGGTTTGAGCTTGATATTTCACCTATAAATAAGACCTTAGGGGTCTCACAATTCACACAGCTCACAAAGTAGCTCTCCTGGAGAGAGAACCAGTCCTCAGGGAAGTGAAACCCCAACCCGCTGGCTGTCAGGCACCCAGAAGGAGGAAACCCTAGCAGCAGCACGAAGACATCAAGAACATCAGAGACTAAGCTTCTTCTTCCTTTCTTCTTTAGATTTCAATTACTGTTCTTTGTTGCTATGAGTAGCTAACTTTCTTTTGTAAAGGAGAACCGCCGTAACTCTGATTTTGCTACTTCTTTACATACCGTGATATGTTAATGGAATAGTTATTTGATGTAAATCGTGGTTATACAACTCTATACATCCATCGTGGTTTGATGTTCTGCTGAGTGACACTAGTTTCATTGAACTGAGTAGGGGTACTCGTGTCGACTACGCCTTGAGCACCATAGATTATGCCCTACTGTCGTTAGAGGTAACTCCGTAGGATTTTAAGTAGGAAGTTGGGAGTAGCATAGCAGAGGGAGGTTGGGGAACCTTTACGCCTTTCCATTATTGATTTACAACAAAGCAATTTAGGGTTTACTGCGATCTGATAATTCTGTCTGAGATTAAAACTGTTTACTTTTCAGCATTCGATTACAAAGTTATTTGCTTGTTCCTATGCTAATTGTCCATGGAGAACGACATCCCGAGTCAACTTTCCGCTATAAACTGTGGATTTGAGGATTCTGACTTATAAATTTAATCTTGATTGTATTTGGAGATTACAGGTTCTACAACGGAAAATAAAATCTTTGAGTGCACATCACTTTATAATGAAGTGAACAAGGTTTGGGTCTGGTTCCCCAGAATTTTGGAAGTGCAGCTTCTCTATCATACCACAGACTTGGGGAGATTTAAAAGCTGGATTTTTTCTTCTGACTTAGTGCTTCAACATCATATTTGAATCCTTGTTCCAGTTCTGATTGGGTGGTTCTCCTGGTTAGCTCGAAATGATGCAAAGCATGAGAACAAGAAGATTTGCTCCACAGCCATTAGCACAGAGTAATGAATTGCATTTATTTGATTCATTCTTCTAAACCTCTCAATAGAAAATTCTAGAGTGGAGATCTCCTGATTGCTGACAGCTGGAACGTCTCCCTTCCTCTTGTGCCTTTAAGGAAGGCTATTCGGGTTTATTGAATCAAACCTCCTCGACAGTGGGTCAAGTGAACAAAGATGGAGCATACTGTCACATCACAAGAAGAGCTGCTGCTGGTGGTGTTATCAGAGATGAAGATTGAAGAATATTGCAAGGTTTTCAATCTTCCATAGGCCATGCTTCTGTCCTTTATGCTGAACTCCTTGGCATTTGGCAAGGTCTCTATTTGAGCAAGGAAATGGGCCTACACAATGTTCTAGTCGAGTCTGATTCTAAAGTATCCCTGCAGATCCTAGCAAAGAACAATCCCCACAAGCATTGGAAACTCGTAATTATTGTATCCAAAATTATGAATCTATGTGCTAATAGAAACATCAGATTTGTTCATGTTTACAGGGAAGGAAACGCGTTGGCTGATTTCTTTGCCAGCTCTGCTCTATGTGAAAGATGTTCGAATATTTTCGACCCTAGGGATTGCCCCATTAAAGCTAGGCAAATAGCCTATTGTGATAAAACTGGGAGAGCATATATTCGACACTCCAATGTTTGTTATGGTTCAAAGTTGTGATCTTACTGTACCTCTTCGATGACTATTCTTGTGACTGTGGTTATTTTTTCTGTCTCTGATCTGGTCTGGCGTTGAGCACTTGGTTGGGAATGGCTGGATTTGTCGTGTTGGTAGTTCTAAGGCTGTGTTCTCTCTAAATTCTCCTCCCCTCATCTTTTTTGTTTTTCTTTTGCAGGTGTTGCTCCTCATCAGGGAGCCTTTTTTGCTCTTGCGTCCTGGATTCCTATGGGTTTGGAGAATAATTGTCGGTCCAGATAACGGCAAAGTAAAAGACTAGAGGGGGGGGGGTGAATAGTCTTTTAAAACTTTTGTCGATAAACACAGTTTCTCAGATATCTGTGTAGATATCTGATACTTAATTTCAGAGAGCGGAAGACTTTTATGTGATAAGTGCACGTTTCGAAGATGTGTGTAAGTACTTTGCAAGATAAGTAAAGCAAGTAATAAACTGTAGAAAGTAAATAACACAAGTCTTTTTATAGTGGTATCTGAAGGTGGCGTAATCCTTCAACTAATCCACTTCGGCCTTTCTCAGACCTAGAATCCACTAAGACAGATAAATGAGTTAACCTTACAGATATCTTCTCTTGATTCCTAAATACACTAGGTTCCCAACCAAGTGTTCCCCCTGAGTTATTCCCCGGCTTTCACAGCCAAGTACTTCCTGTACTCATCAACCTTTTTGAGCTATTCCTTAGCTTCCCAAGCTAAGTACTTCATGTGCTCAGTGCTCAGCAACCTTGGAGTTATTCCTTAGTTTCCCAAGCTAAGTACTTCCTATACTCCACGCCGAATATGGTGTTGATTTTACGTTTGTTTATCAGGTGAGCTTCTTAAATAACTTATTCAGTTATTCAGATAGCTCTATGAATCAAGTATACTTAATACACTTTTCAATGTATGGTATCTTGTTCTCTACTGACCCAAGTCTATTGTAAGTGTTCCAGAGAATGAATCTCAGATATGAAATTTTAGTTCAACTCCTTCACAGATAACAATGCTTGTTAAGCATCAGGACACTTAGAACTTTTGTGCTACTTAGAATCAAGAGCTTTGGTCACAACAGAAAGCTTGAAGGTAAGTAGTTTGCTTGAGAGAGCTTGTGTGTGAGTATTCAATGTAAGTTTCGTGTTGTGTGTTCTAAGGTGTGTTCTCAAGCAGTCTAAGTGTTGATATTTATAGATGAATTTGAGTGCCGGTTGAATAGAATCCGTTAGGCTTAACTCAATTTCAAACTATTGATATCTGAATATAGTATTGTAGCAGGTTTGTCTTCTTCTTCAGAAGCTACCATTTTTGTTCAGACATTTCTGTCTGCGCATTTAATGTACTGTACTATATTTTGTCCTGTAGTGCCAACATAACTATGCATGGTATCAGAGATCTTTATACAATCAGAGTTTTCTGAAACTTTGCATGTTCTTTTCCATCGATTATCACAACTCTAGATACCATTTGTTGAAACAACTTTGTTATAAAATATTTCTTTTTCAGAAACATAGTTTATATCCAAGGTATCTGAGTGTAGATATCTGTGGGCACTTTCCTTGTCTCAGAAACCTTTTATTCTCAGATATCTTTTGCAACACTTTTGTTTCGAAACATTTGTTTCTTCAAGATAGCTGGACATAGGTATCTGAAAAACCTTTGTCTTCAGCAATCTTGTGCAGTCTTCAAATCTTCAAATCCGTTGAACTTTTCCTGCTGGAAGTCTTCTTTTTGGTCTTCTTTAGAAAATAAAAATTACATTTCGAGACCTAACATCCTATACAAGATTTGCTAGACTATCATTCTTAGTGAGTTTCCTCTTTTACAGTGTTCAAGTGAACCAAGAGTACTAACCACCTTTCTGAGCTAAGATAAGTCATTAGGTTGCTGATCAAAATCTAAACAGATATTCCTAACAAATTTCCACCATGATGACTATCTGACCTATTACAAATCTGGATGAGGAAACAATCCATCACTTAATCATTTCTTATGATCTTTAAGTTCATATAATTAAGTGCAGAAAGTAAACATCAACCAAATCACAAGGTGTGATCTTTGCTGACAAGTTATCTTTTATAAAGAATGATATCTGAGAGTAAGTTCATCAGATATGATACAGAGAAAGCTTACAGATAACTTTAGTACATAATACAAATTAGCTCAGTCAGCAAGATACAAAAATACATAGTAAATTAGGACAACAGGAGTAACCAAGCTCCAAGTAGACATCCTAATGAACTAGTCGTCAAGTCTTCTAAATCTTCAAGTCTTCAAAACAGCTCCATGGATCAATCTGCAAATTTCCTATCACCAAACCTTTTGATATCATCAGAGTAGTCATAGAGAAGAGTTCTGACAATCATCTCTGTGTCTCTGGCAAATCCACAGACTTCCTTGTAGGTTTTTGTAGGATTTTTCTTGACAAAGTGCTTGACCCACAAATACTTTCCCCACTTCCAGGCATGCTCGATTCTGATATCTGATAGCTTGAAGTATTCATAAATGATCTTCAGATATCTGATGTCACCCTTGTATTGATCTTCAGTTAAGTAGAAGGACTCATAGGGTTCCACAGCAAGTCTTGCTCTTGTGCCTGTTCCAGTAATGTTGGGAATTCTGTGCACATCATCTGGCTTTCCATAAGGACATTCATCAGAGAGGTCCTTTGTTGGTCAAGATAACGGCAAAGTAAAAGACTAGAGGGGGGGGGGGTGAATAGTCTTTTAAAACTTTTGTCGATAAACACGCTTCTCGAGAAACACGGGGTTTCTGATACTTAAATTCAGAGCGCGGAAGACTTTAAGATAGGTAAGTGCAGAAACAATAAGTAAGTGTGTGTGTGCTTTGCTGAAATGTAAATACAGAAAGGTAAATAACACAGCAAGTATAGTGGTATCTGGAGGTCGCGTAATCCTCCAACTAATCCACTTCGGTCTTTCTGAGACCTAGAATTCACTAGAACAGATAATTGAGTTCACCTTACAATAATCCTATTCTAAGATTCCTAAACAAATGGTTCCCAACCAAATGTTCCCCATGAGTTATTCCCCAGCTCCTAGAGCTAAGTACTTCCTCTACTCAGATAACCTTGGAGTTATTCCCTGATTTTCCAAATCAAGTACATCCTCTACTCCACGCCTTGATGATGTTGGTTATAAGGTTTGTCAGAGAGGCTTCTCGTATAACTTTTCAGTTATGTTTTCAGAGAGCCTAATAGAACAAGACTACTTAATACACTTGTTTAGTGGATGACACTCTGCTCTTTACTGACCCAAGTAATTGGTGTCCGTTCTGGAGAATGAGCTTCAGAAAGGGTATCTGATAGTACAACTCTTTCACGAATAACAATCTCTTGTTAAGGTTCAGGACAACTTAAAACTACTAGTGATTCTTCAAGCAACAGAAAGCTTTCAAAAAGGGTAGTAGAGTGCTTGAGAGAATACTTTGCTTGATGGTAAGTTTGCAAGATAGAGCGTTCTAAGGTGTGTTCTTCAAGCATCTAAGTGTGTGATATATATAGATAAATTTGAGAGGCGTTTGAATTGTATCCATTGTGCTCTCTATCAAATTATATCCGTTTATATCTTGAACTATGTACTCAGAAGTCACTATCTCTTGTTTCAGAGAGGACTTGCTTTTTGCAGCATGAGTGTCGATGCATTTAATGCATAGTATTGTTTATTGTCCTTTAGTCTCAACGGATACATGAGCCTTTCTGATGGCTTGCATGCTCCATACTCATGATGTCATATGTCCAGAATCATATTTCCAAAGTAAGTTAATGTACTTAAGAAAGGATTAAGGACATAGTCTTTCTGAGTTAGACTAAACCTTTGTGTCTTCATAAACCTTATGCAATCTTCAGTCTTCTAATCTTCACAAAAGCTCCATTGCTAGGATTGATCTTCATGGTCTTCTTTAAATACAAAATTACACTCAGAGACCTATAATCCTAATACAAGATTTACTAGACTAATCATACTCAGTGATTTCCTCTTTTACAATGTTAAAGTGAACCAAGAGCACTTAATCACCTTTCTGGCTAAGAACATGTGATGAATGATCAAAATACTAACAGATATTGCTAACAAATTTCCCCCTTTTTGATCAGTCATCCATGACTACCTTTCAAGTCCTATTATAAAGTTGTAATCCTGGAAGAGAAAACAATCCACCACTTAATCATTTCAAATGATATTCAATTTTAGTTGAATTAAGTGCAGAAAGTAAACATCAACCAAATCACAAGAAGTGATCTTTGCTGATAAGTTGTCATCTATTAAAATGTATCTGAGAGTATGATCTTGATAGGTATGCTTTCTGAGTAAGATGCAACTTTTACAGATAGAGAATTTCAGAAACAATCAGCAAGATTACAAAAAGTAATAAAACAAACTAAGTAAATAAGAACATAGGAGAGTCCAAGCTCCAAGAGAGTATTCTAATGTTACTAGTCTTCAAGTCTTCAGAAACACAACTTGGGTTCAAATACCTCACCCTTTCTGGATCAGTTGACATGATCATCCACTTTTCTGCATTCTTGGACATAGTCATAAAGAGTCCTTCTGCAGAGAGCTCTGTCTTTCTGGATAAGTCACATATTTCATGGTAACTCTTACCAAGCTTGTGATTCTTCCGCAGAAAATGTTTGACCCAGAAGTACTTTCCCCAGACCCAGGCATGGTCTACTTGCAGCTGAGAAAGGTTGAAATACTTGTATATTTCTTCCAGATAGTGTATATCATCTAGGTATTCATCCAATGTCATATAGAATGACTCATAGGTTGAAACACCTAGTTTGCTCTTCCTGATGTAGCTACCATCCAGTTTTCTTACCTTGTGTACATCATCAGGTTTTGGGTAAGGACAGGCAAAAGAAAGATCCATCTTTCTGGCTTCATTCCTCTTTTCTACTTCAAAGTTTAACCAGGCATGAAGGTGCTCAGGTTTTAGCAATTCTGGCTTGCCTTCTCTCCATTTCAGGATCTGGTTGAGGATGGGAGTTGGAAACTTATCATTGACAAGTAGATGTTGTAGTTCCAGAATCCAATACCCTCTCTTGTTCAGAATGCACCTATATGAAGATTCTTCATTACTGGTCTTCATATACTCAATGTGGGCATCAGTTGGCCTTTCTTGATGTGTTTCATTGTTTATTCTGCCAAACTGGAAATCCCTTCTTGCTTTTCTGTTTGGTGGCCTTCTGTCAGGAGATCCTCTAACCCTTTCTTCCTGCCTTGGGGCTGTGCTGGTGGATGTTCCTTGTATTGACTTGGTATTTCCAGAAGGAGTTCTGGCTGCTAAGGGCTTTGCTGCCAGAGGAGGTTGTGAAGTAGTTGCTTGTCTCCTTTTCTTGTGAAGTGGATGTTCATCAGAATCATCCTCATCATCATTGTAGTCCAAAATTGGAGACTTGCAGCTTTCTTGGCCTCTTACTTCTCCTTCTTCCTTTTCTTCTTCTTCTTCAGAAGTCTTCTTCTCTTCTGAGATTCTAAGGGACTTGGTTCCCTAGTGACCATACTTCTCAGCCTTCTGGCTGGTTGATCTGGAACAACTTCTTCATCAAGGGTGTTTCCAGTGGTGTCCTTAATGACAAGTTGACTTGAGGAGGGAGGATTTGATTGTTTTCCTTTTCTTCCTCTGCCTTTCTGAGGCATCTCTTCTTCCCCCTTAGTCATGAATGACTGACTCATGATAGCATAAGCTTCAGAGAGAGTTTCAAAGTTTTTCTGGAGATTGTTGTGCACCCTGACTAATTCTTGAAGTTCTTTCTTATTTCGTTGTTACTTTTAACGGTTCTGCTCCTTTCTGTTGAGCTCTTCAAGCGGCCTTAGGATGGCGTTGGCTTGAAGGACAACATGGCTGGCTTCATTCAATGTTGCATTAGCATTGTTACAATCCTCATCCCTGACCAACCCTAGGTCTTTCTGAGAGAGAGCGATGCTGGTTGCTCTGTTGAGTAAAGCAGCAGCCAAAGGCTTCATCTCTTCTGGGACGGTTTTTAGCACTTCTATGTCTTGGGCAACTAGTGCCTTTCTGATTTCTAAAAAGACACTGTTCTTTGCACGGTGCTCTTCACTTCTTGAACTACTTGGTGCAGAGAATATATGAGGAGCAAGTAGGGCTCTTTTGTGCTGAGTAACAAGTCTCTCATCTTCTGCTTCAGTGATCAAGTTGTGGGTTTCAGCATCACTGTCATAATATTTTTCTTGGATTGTTTGCAGATTGACAATCTTCTTCTGCTTTCCATCAAGTGTGCTGGCCTTCTAAGAAGATGTAGAAGGTCTTTCTGATGCAGTCGCAGCATCATGCTCTTCATCATCATTGTCATCCATTGCATCTATTTCAGCAGCTGTGACAACAATGGCATTCTTCAAATTTCTTTGCTCATCTAGGAGTGCCAATTCTTTGGCATTAGCTTCTTCGAGCTTTTTGATTTTGGCTTCCTTTTCATCAACAAGAGCTTGAGTCTCAATGTTGATTCTCTTTTCTTCTTCCAATACCTTTCTGAGTTGTTCAATCCTAAACTCAGCAGCTGAAATTTCTTCTATGGCATCATTGAGTTCAGCTTGTTGGGTATCTTAATGAGACTTGGTATGTGATGATGATGGAGCTTTCTGAGCAATTGAGGGAGTAGCCTTTTCTCCACTCTCTTTGCTAGCTTTCTGAATCCTGCCTTTTCCAGGTTGGGGATCATTATTCTGATCATCATCATCATCACTCTTGTTCTTTGTTTCTAGGTTTGGATGCTTAGAGGGAGGTTCTTGATAATTATTTTCATCCATCTCCTCGTCATCTTCTGAAACCAGGTTGATCACATTTGGGAATGTAATCATCCTCCCATTAACTTCTTCTTGTTCAGCAGGATAAGTAGTGAGCTTGTTGGGCAAGGCAGGATGGATAACCATATGCTCTTGGGTTTGAGCATCCGCAGACTTAAAATCTGCTATAAGTCTTTGTGCTACTTCATGAATGAAGTCTTCATGCATTAGAGTGGCAAATGAGTAGGACTCTGTAGGGAACAATGCATGGATATAATCCTCCAGATTTAGGGCAATTGCTCTCTTTTCTGGGACATCGATTACTCTGGCTACTTCAGAAAGGTCAGCCTTTCTGAGTTTCTGCCATTGTCTGAAGCACTTGAGATGTTTCTTTAAGGTGTGCTTCTGGAAGGCCTTGAGTAAATCAACTGGCACTAGACTTTGAGCCTGAAAGAAAGTGTTCAAGTTAGTTTTGTTCAAACTACTTGTGTTAGTATCTGTGTGCAGAAGTGAGCTTTCTGAGCATACCTGTGTAGAAACACTAGGCTCATCTGCTTGGATTTTTACTTGCTTGGGCACAGAGGCCTCAGATACTTTGATGTGAGGAGAAGTTTTATCCTCATCAACCTTTCTTTCTGCTTGAACCTGAGAATTACAATCAAATATGTTTAGAAACTGTTAACAGAAAAGATAGATGGAAAAGTGCTTTCTGAGACTTCACTTACTTCCAAGTGAGGAAGCTCAGTAGCAAGTTCCTCAGAAACCTTGGGGGTTTCTGGCACCTTTTCTGCAGATACTGCTCGTTCACCAGTTTTAGTTTCTTTTGGAGGAGATGACACAACTGTTTCTCCATCCAATTGTTCTTCTGACTGAGCCTGTAAGAACAAACATAAGAGATTTTAGTAGTAGGTTCTCCAGAGCATTCTTTGAAGAAGATTAATATGATTACTTACCTTCCCAGCAGAAGGCTCAGTAAATACTTCCTCAGAAAGCTTTTCAGCTTCTGGAATGTCTAGGTTTTGGGGTGTTGGTTCCACCACCACTACTTCCTCAGTTGGAGCCTAAGAAGAGACATTAAGAATATTAGAACATAAGAGCAATTTTAGTTAGTTATTCCTTGTTCAGAGATAACTTTTACTACCATGGGATGTGCTCTTCTTGATGTTCTGAGGTTGGAGGAACCTCTTCTTGATTCAAGGGGGTGGACAAGTTTTCTTCCCCCTGAAAGTGTGTCTCCAAGTTGGCCTATAACAAATCCAGCTTATGAGTAACAAGTTAACATACAATTATGTTGACATGTTAGATACAAACTATCTTTGTTACCTGAATAGAGTCAGGCTGATCATTGATCTCTTGAACTTGTGGTGAATCCACAATCTCTCTGTGCTCATTATTGATCTCCTCTGCAGTATCATTCTGAGTTTCCATCTCAGTTTGATCCCTTTCTGAGAGTTGAGCTCTCTCAGAAGGTTGAGGAACCTGTTCAAGAAGGTTGTGCCTCTTGTATTAAGTGTTGGCATTGTGAATGTGGAAGCAATGGCAACATCTTCCATCATTCTATCTTCCTCACCCAGGCCTTCTTCTTCCTGCTAGGCAGAGGGGCTCTTGTCTTTCTGAAGAGCTGAGCTTGAAGCTCCTCCATGGGTCTCATACTTGAACCTTTTGAGTACTTTTGCAAGTACTTCATCACCCTCAGAATCACTATTCTATGTTGGTGCAGACCCATCTATCATATTTCTATCATCTCTGGAGAGTTCTGGAGCATTCTGGTTCAGGACTCTTGGGGGATTCTGGATTTGCCTTTCTGAGCGTCCAACATCTTCTGAGACCTTGTCTCCAGAAGGTTGTGCCTCTTGTATGATTAGGGGCTTGGAGGCTCTTTTGCTATGAGTCGTCTTTCTCTTGGCAACTGGAGGTTTAGCTTTGGCTTGCTCAGAGACCTCCTCACCTTAACATGCGCTTTCTTCTTCTTACGCCTTTACGAGTGCGTTCTCGTGACAAGTTTCTCCTTTTCTTCAAAAGCGTGTCTGGAAAGGGAGTTGGTGACTGGGATTTCCTGCCTCTCTCTGAGAGTGATTCCCATTGTTTCCAGAATGTAATAGATCCTGAGACCAAAGTGCATATTGGCCTTTGGCTCAGCAAGGCCATTTATGATTTTGGGCTCAAATTCCTCAATATGTCCAAGGAATTTGTTGAAGGCGTACTTCCCCCAATTGAAGTGGGTTTCCTGCCCTTCATGCTTCTTGTTCAGAAGATGCATCATCATCCATCTCTCCATGATTATCTGGTCTACTCCACCTTTGTTGCCATCAAAGGAACGGACCAGAATAAGAGCTAAAGTACTCCAGTGTTTCTGGAGATGACTAGTTCTGATGGCCTTCAGAACAAAGTCTCCTGGGCAACCTTTTCCATTTTCTAACTGGATTGCTTCAAATATCTCTTTGACGCCTTGAATCATGGAAGCATCCTTGATGTTGATGTCTTCAAATGTTCCTCGATTTTTCAATCGGAATATCTTGCAGAAAGTCTTGCAGTCAAGAATAATTTCTTGTCCTTGGACTTCAGTCTGCATGTATTTTTCTTCTTCATCATTCACAACTTTTGTGAAGATTTTGGAGTTGTTATAGAACTCCAGTACATCCAGTGTGGATAGTCCACTGGGTGCAGCAGATAGAAGCTTGTAGATATGGGAATTCTTCAGCATTCCCAATATCAGTTTTCTTTCTGGTATTGAAGATATAACTGCTAGTACATATCTCTTTACTAGAAAGGCTCCCCAATTCATTTTGTGTTTAGGGTTCCAGTCCGATGGGGTAAACTTTCCCAGAAGGCGTTTATTCAACACCTTAAGTTCCTTTCTTCCTTGCTTTTCAGCAGGAGCAGAGGATGTTGCCTTAGGGTTCTTGGTGGTCATCTTCTTGGGTGCCATCTCTTATATAGAGTTTAGAGTGAGTGTTTTTCAGATAAATATTGCACAATTAATCGAGATTAGTCTAACTTTTCAAAAGACTAAGCACACGAAGTTGAGTTTTGCAGAAGGGTTTTGCAGAAATCTTGAGAGATTTTGCTATTTTGATGCAAGTTTGAAAATTTCGGAATTGGTAAAAGTGTTTGTCTTTTGCCCAAATCCTATATATATAGCAGACAAAATGTACATAGATACAACATACATATAGCTGAATATGAATGCGTGTCTTTGCATCTGCATAGGCGTGGTACGTCCTTTGTACTTCATTAAATGCGTAGTGGGCCATGTCTGCATTTCTCAACAGACATTACTTGCTTTGTTTTGATCTCACCCGTTGAGATCAAACGTTTATTCATCAAGGCTTATATTGAATATCTTGTAATGATATCAATCAACAAATGGTAATGTGCCGACTTGATGGATTTTTAATATGCTACATTCATTGTGTCACTTAGTAAAGAGTAGGAACACTTAATCGTTTGAGCTTATCATTCTGAGTGTCAAGTCCTTATCTATATATTGTTTATCATGAAAATAGTAAACATACAAGACATTGCACATGTTTGACTTTCAGAACTTATACTTTTTGGGCTTTGTGTGTCCATTTCTCTTTATGACTAAATAGCTTTCTGAATTCAAGTGTCAGAATCTTCAGTCGTTTGAATGTATTTGTCCCACTCTCAGTAAGTAAGTTCTAGTTTTATTTACTTATTAAGTGTGTACCGACCTTTGCCTTTCTGGATACCCGTTCCAGAAATGTTTTGTCTTTCTGACTATTGCTACTCAGAAACCTTTGCATTACTTCTTATCAACTTGGCTTTCTGAGAACCTGTTCTCAGAGGCCTACTCACTTATTCAGCCTTTAGAGATTCAGGACAATTTTTCAGTCTTTAGGCAACTCCAATAATCCAAGATTATGTCTTATGGTCAAGAACCGGCTTTTTTGTAAGGGCTTAGTGAAGATATCTGCAAGTTGGTCTTCTGTGCCAATCTTGAGTATCTCTATATTGCCTTTCTCAACATGGTCTCTGATGAAGTGGTGTCTAACATCAATGTGCTTTGTTCTGGCATGGAACTTGGGGTTCTGTGTGATTGCAATAGCACTTGTGTTATCACAGAAAATGGGAGTTTTCTCTTCATTGAGTCCATAGTCTCTGAGTTGTTGTTGAATTCACAGAATTTGTGTTGCACAACAACCAGTAGCAATATATTCAGCCTCTGTGGTAGAAGTTGCAATTGAGTTTTGTTTCTTGCTAAACCATGAGATAAGTCTAGTTCCCAGAAACTGACAAGTTCCTGAGGTACTTTTCCTATCAAGCATTGATCCAGCATAATCAGCATCTGAGTAACCAGCCAAACTCAATCCACTTTCTTTAGGATACCACAAACCTACATCTCATGCCTTTCACATACCTTAATATTTTCATAGCAATGTTGTAGTGTGATTGCATTGGATTTGTTTGAAATCTTGCACACACTCCAACTGCATATTGAATATCAGGTCTGCTTGCAGTAAGGTAGAGTAGTGAACCTATCAATTTCCTATACTTGTGTTCATCAACACTCTTATCTGATTCAGTATAGGTCATCTTGGTTCCTACGCTCATAGGTATCTTAGCATTCTTTTCAGAAGGCTTAAGATTGAACTTTGTGAGCATGTCTCTTGCATACTTTGTCTGACTAATGAATATTCCATCATTGAGTTGCTTGACTTGCAATCCTAGGAAATAGTTCAATTCTCCCATCATGCTCATCTCGAACTTACTTTTCATGAGATTTGCAAAGTCATCACAAAGTTGCTTGTCCTTAGATCCAAATATGATGTCATCAACATATACTTGAACTAAGAGTAGTTTCCCATCATGGTTTAAAGTAAATAAAGTTTTATCAACTTCACCTTTCTTGAAACCACTTTCCAGAAGGTATTTAGCCAAAGTGTCATACCATGCTCTTGGAGCCTGTTTCAGTCCATAAAGAGCTTTCTGTAGCTTATAGACCATTCTACTTTCTGAGGAAACTTCAAAGCCAGGTGGTTGTTCAACATAGACTTCCTCAGCAAGTTCACCATTCAAGAATGCACTCTTGACATCCATCTGATAAACTTTAAAGTCTTTGTGAGTGCAAGGCGGAAAGAGTCTTATTGCATCCAATCTGGCAACTGGTGCATATGACTCATTAAAATCTAAACCTTCAGTCTAGGTGAATCCCCTGGCAACCAACCTTGCTTTGTTTCTGGTTATTTCACCAGATTCATTCATCTTGTTTCTGAAAACCCACTTAGTTCCAATCACATATATTCCTTCTACAAATGGAACTAGTTTCCAGACTTTGTTTCTCTCAAACTGATCCAACTCTTCTTGCATTGTTGAGATCCAGTCTTGGTCTCTTAATGCTTCTTCTATAGTTTTTGGTTCGATGTTTGAGATAAAACATCCAAAGAGAGAGTTAGCATTTTCAGCTATTGCTCTCCTAGTCCTAACACCTTGATTGATTGGTCCAATCACATCTTTTGCAGGATGATTCTTGATCCATCTCATCATGGGTTTAGGGCTAGTAGGGTCAACATCTATGTGATCTGAATGTGAATCACTATGACTTGATACTTCTTCAGTATATGTGACATTTTGCACCTCAGAAGAGCGGTGAATGTCTGACACTTGCTCAGTGTGAGAGCTTTCTGGGACATGAATGTCAGAGAGGTCATTTCCAGAGTTAGCTCTCTGATGAACATCTTCAGTTTCCATTTCTGGAATTCTCATAGGAAATTCTTCATCATGTCTGAGAATCATCTGGTTGTTACTAGGCATTTCATGCTTTTCTTCGTCAGATTCATCCTCTCTTTCCACAATGATGTTTTTCCTTTCTGAGAGTTCCTCTTCAGAATCCTTTATCATTAGTTCCTTGAACTTTTCTGAGAGTTCATCAGCAAGGGGTGTTCTCTTGCTTCCTTCATAGAATACAACATGAACTGATTCTTCAATATTCTTTGTTCTTTTGCTGTAAACTCTGTAAGCTTTGCTATTCATAGAATAATCAAGAAACACACCTTCATCTGCCTTTGGTTGAAATGTTCTTAGATACTCTTTTCCATTGTTAAGGACAAAACATCTACAACCAAACACTTTCACATGTTTGATATTAGGGGGTCTACCAACCAAGAGTTCATATGGGGTCTTGTCATGGTGTTTGTTTATCAAGCATACATTACGAGTGTAGCATCTTTGTGTTTCTGACTTCAACCCAATAAACTTCACTTATCTCAAGGTGCCATTAGCATTGTCCTTGTTGCTTCTTTAAGTGTTCTATTTTTCCTTTCTGCAACACCATTTTGTTGTGGTGTTCTTACAGAGGAAAGTTGGTGTTGTATACCTTTGCTGGTACAAAACTCCTTTATGTACTGGTTGACAAACTCAGTACCATGGTCTGCATACGATTGCGAGATACCTTGTCCTTTTCATGACTTCAAGCTTATTAAAGCAAGTTTGGTATCTCCACCCTAGCATCGATTTGTGCTTGGAAAGATAACCCAAGTGAATCTTGAGAAGTCATCTACAACAAGACCATACTTCTTTCTGCATAACTAGTTCTGAGATGATTAAAAAGATCCATGTGTAATAGTTGCTTGGTCTAACACTAGAGTGTCTGATTTTGGACTTGAAAGAGATCATAGATTGTTATCCCATCGTGACGAGCAGATACCATCCTTTACGAAGATGTTTTGGGAAGGCCAACCACTAACTCTTTCTTGGCAAGTTTGTTCAGAGTTTTGAAATTCAAGTGACTCATTCTTTTGTGCCATAACCAGTGCTCTTCTGTGTGACCTGATTGACTCACCATGAGACATTCTTCAGTTGTGGCAGATGCCCAGTCGGCAACATAAAGAGTGCCTTTCTGCCGAGCAACCAAGATTGTCTGCTTTGACTCATTGTCAATAAGTTTGCAATACTTTGCTTTGAATTTCACAGTAAATCCCTTGCCTGAAAACTGGCTCATGCTAAATAGATTATATTTCAAACCCTTAACATGTAATACGTCAGTGATAGTTAATGATCCTAATTTGACGTTGCCAAATCCCAGAGAGGGATTTAATTCTCCTCCAGCAAATCTGATGTCTAGTCCATTGTTGCAAGCTTTGTAATTGACCAGATTTGCTTTATTTCCTGTCATGTGCTTTCCGCATCCACTATCAAATAGCCATTGAGCCTTAGTACAAGAGGCGTTCTTCACAAAACAGGAAACAGGAGTTAGGTTCTTGCTTCAGAGATAGAACCATTTAGACTAAACATTCTTCCAGTAGGAATCCACATTTTAGTGAATTTCTTGGGAGTTTGTTTTTGTCTAACTTGATCAGAAGGAGATGCAATAAAATTAGTAATTTTGATCTCAATTTTCCTTCTTGTGGTGTTTCTAGGTGTTCCTTTTGGTGCTTTCTGGACCCTGGGTTTCTAGGATTGCTTTTCTGTAAACTTAGCCTTTCTGGCCAGGTTCCTTCTAGCTCTGGCATTCAGTTTTTCCGTGGCTTGAGATTTCTTCCACTTCTGTCTATTGCTACGTGCAATATCAGCCTTGCGCCATTGTTCTTGTCCTTCCTTATATTGTTGCAGAAGAACTTTTCCAATAGCACGATAGCCAATGCCATTTCGAACACCTTTAGCTTTCTGAATACGTTCTTCAGAAGCCTTACTAGTTTCTGCACCATCTTTATTTTCATAAAATGGTACAGTAGAGAATTTGCCTATTCCAGCAATTCTTCCTTTCCTAGTAATATAGCAATGTGGATGGTTACATGTCTGAGGGTTGTATTTCTTTTCAGAAACCTCATCCACAAGTTTCTTGTGAACTTGTTGTTCTTTCAAAGGTTGGGTTGCTACTCCTTTTCCTTTGTCAGCTACCCTAGCTTTCTGACCAATGCTATAGGTGGTTGAAGAACCATTCTGTTGACTTTTTACAAAGGTCAACCTTTCATCACTCTTCTTCAAAGGAGATGAATTACTCGATTGTTCATCGAGTCCAAGTCCACCTTTCTCAGAGGGATCTCTTAGATAGGATTGAACCTCAGTGAGAGTGTCACTAGCCTTTGCATAAGATTGGAAGGATAGCTCTTTCTTTCTGAGTTCTTCATTCTCAGAAAGCAGCTTCATCATTTTATTGGTAAGTTCATTCAAGGCTAGTTTGTGAGAATTTTCCTTCTCAGATATATGAGATTTCAGAAAGGCTATTTCAGCGTTCTTGTTTTCAGATACTCTGATTAGCTTAGTAACACCTTTTTCAAGAGTTTCTTTCCTTTCCTCTAGAATTCTGATTTTGGATTGTGCTTCCAGAAATTCTTTCTCATAACGATCCAATTCACTCTTGACCAACTCCAGATCCTCTATTCCATCATCACTCTCATAGTACAGAAATTATGAATTGTTAGTTACCTCATCAGCCATAAGACACATTTCAATGTTGGAGATGTCTGGACCAGCAATCTCAGCAACTCCACACATTTCTTTCTTCTTCAGTCCGAAGTCAATTACATCGTGGGTGATTCCACACAATTCTGGTGATGGTAGGTTTGAGTCATCTGAATCTCCATCTTCAGAATCTGTCTCAAAGTCTAGAGCATCAAGTTGAATTTGAATCTTCTTCCTTTCTTCAGTCAGTAAGGCCCTTTGATTTCTCTTGAAATTTCTTCTGTCCTTCTTGTCACCTGTCTTGAGCTTGTTTAAAGCAGGACAATCTCTCTTGAAGTGACCAGCTTTTTGATAGAAGCGGATATCATTTCCTATTTCTGCGGATTACTAACACCTTTCTTAATGGGGTGTTAGGAGAGTTGTTCACTTGTATGTTCTTGTCTTGATGATAGTTTGGGCGAGATGCTTTTTGACTTTTCTTTTGCTTTTCTTCTCTCAATCTCTTGACTCACAAATTTCTTCATGTGTCTTATCGCAAGAGCATTTTCTTGGATGCTTCTTTGGTATCCTTCTTTTGAAGTTCCTTGAGAAACTAGAGCAACACTTTGCAATTTTTCAAATTGCTTGTTCTCTCGAGTTGTCTCATAGTCTCTGAGCAAGATGAGAGAAGAGCTCTCTTGGAGTAATATTTGGCATCCCTTGATTGAAATAAAAGAACTTAGTGTGTTCCGGTTGTGATTGAGACTTGACAATAGTCTTAATCTTTTACATTTGGAGTATCTATTGCTTTCACCAAGTGCAGCCATATCACTCATAATCGTAGTAAATCTGAAATCAAGTTCTTCAAGAGTTTGGTGGGACCTTGTTTGAAGTTTTGGAACTTCAATTTAAGAACTTCGAACTTGTTTTCTTTGGTTTTCTGTTCGCATGATTTCTTGATCAATTGCGAGCAACTTTTCGCGTTTAGCACCCAGTTTACCTTGTATGTGCTCAGTGTCGATCGATGATTATATTACGAGCTTGACCATCCAATCTGTGTCTCTTGGCATCTTCGATGTCCGAGCTCTCTTAGCTTGTCTTCATATATAATGCTTCCACGAGCAACATGACCACTATCACTAGCGACCATGTCCTCGCTTCCATCTTCCTTGTCGAGGCTTTTCTTCCATCGACACCTCAAGATGCTGTTTGAGTTATGCGATTTTGATAGGCCCTTCATTGATGACATAGATCATCTCATCACTAATGGCCTCAGATGGAGCATCATGTTGTTCTTCCATTTCTCGTAGTTTTACGGCTTTAGAACGGAGCATCACTCGGAGACAAACACCACGCTTAACACACAAATTATATAGTCCTCGAGAAAGGGACAAAGTTCCTTCATCTATCTGGGATCTAGGTTCGATCTTGAAGGCTTGTGAACCTCTGCTCGATACCACTTGTTGGTCCAGATAACGGCAAAGTAAAAGACTAGAGGGGGGTGAATAGTCTTTTAAAACTTTTGTCGATAAACACGATTTCTCGAAAACAGGGGTTTCTGATACTTAAATTCATAGCGCGGAAGACTTTAAGATAGGTAAGTGCAGAAACAATAAGTAAGTGTGTGTGTGCTTTGCTGAAATGTAAATACAGAAAGTTAAATAACACAGCAAGTATAGTGGTATCTGGAGGTGGCGTAATCCTCCAACTAATCCACTTCGGTCTTTCTGAGACCTAGAATTCACTAGAACAGATAATTTAGTTCACCTTACAATAATCCTATTCTAAGATTCCTAAACAAATGGTTCCCAACCAAATGTTCCCCCTGAGTTATTCCCCAGCTCCTAGAGCTAAGTACTTCCTCTACTCAGATAACCTTGGAGTTATTCCCTGATTTCCCAAATCAAGTACTTCCTCTACTCCACGCCTTGATGGTGTTGGTTATAAGGTTTGTCAGAGAGGCTTCTCGTATAACTTTTCAGTTATGTTTTCAGAGAGCCTAATAGAACAAGAATACTTAATACACTTGTTCAGTGGATGACAGTCTGCTCTTTACTGACCCAAGTAATTGGTGTCCGTTCTGGAGAATGAGCTTCAGAAAGGGTATCTGATAGTTCAACTCTTTCATGAATAACAATCTCTTGTTAAGGTTCAGGACAACTTAAAACTACTAGTGATTCTGCAAGCAACAGAAAGCTTTCAGAAAGGGTAGTAGAGTGCTTGAGAGAATACTTTGCTTGATGGTAAGTTTGCAAGATAGAGCGTTCTAAGGTGTGTTCTTCAAGCATCTAAGTGTGTGATATATATAGATAAATTTGAGAGGCATTTGAATTGTATCCGTTGTGCTCTCTATCAAATTATATCCGTTTATATCTTGAACTATGTACTCAGAAGTCACTCTCTCTTATTTCAGAGAGGACTTGCTTTTTGCAGCATGTCTGCCGATGCATTTAATGCATATTACTGTTCATTGTCCTTTAGTCTCAACGGATACATGAGCCTTTCTGATGGCTTGCATGCTCCATACTCATGATGTCATATGTCCAGAATCATATTTCCAAAGTAAGTTAATGTACTTAAGAAAGGATTAAGGACATAGTCTTTCTGAGTTAGACTAAACCTTTGTGTCTTCATAAACCGTGTGCAATCTTCAGTCTTCTAATCTTCACAAAAGCTCCATTGCTAGGATTGATCTTCATGGTCTTCTTGAAATACAAAATTACACTCAGAGACCTATAATCCTAATACAAGATTTACTAGACTAATCATACTCAGTGATTTCCTCTTTTACAATGTTCAAGTGAACCAAGAGCACTTAATCACCTTTCTGGCTAAGAACATGTGATGAGTGATCAAAATACTAACAGATATTCCTAACATCCTTCTTCATGGCTTCTGTTCTCTTGATTACTTCAAAATTCAACCATGCTTTGATGTGGTTGGTGTTAATCAAGATTGGCTTGTCTTTTCTCCATGCCATGAGCTGTTTATGGATTGGTTCTGGAAACCTTGAATTTAGCAGTAAATGCCTGAGTTTCAGAATCCAGTAGCCATTTTTCTGATTTATGCACCTGTAGACAGAGGAGTTTTTGTCATTCTTCACATACTCAATTTTGGCTTCTTCTGGCCTGAGTGGAAGTTGACTTTGTCTTTGTTCAGCTCTCAGCCTGTTCCTCCTTTATCTTGAATTTTCCTTTGGGGTAATGCTTGAAGAACCACCCTGGATAGACTTGGTATTTCCAGAGGGTGTTTTAGCTGCTAAAGGCTTTGCAGCTATGGGCTCAGTTAGGCTATCAATTTTCCTTTTTCTATGAAGAGGAGCTTCATCTTCATCAGTCTCTTCATCATCATCATCATCATCAAGATCAATTCTTGTGAGACTTTTACACCCTTCTTCATTGCCCAGGGATTTGATTTGGCCTTCTTCTTCTTCTTCTTCAGAAGATTCATCAATCCCTTTTACTTGTCTTCTCCTTGGAGCCTTGGTACTCCTTGGAGGTTTCTGTGCTCTGGCCCTTGTTGTCATTCCTTGTTCAGGAAGTTGAGTGGTGGCCACTATCTGTAGAGCAGCCTGACTGGAGGAGGGCTCATTTATTCTGAGAGGTGGTTGTTCAGATTTTCTTTTGTTTCCTCTTCCTCTCTGAGCCTCTTAATATTCTTCCCCCTTAGTCATTGTTGACTGACTAAGAATCACAAATGATTCTGAAAGAGAGTTAAAGTTCCCTTGCAGATAGTTGTAAGCAGCAACCAACTTTTCCAGATCGGCCTTGAGCTCCTGATTTTGTTTGATAAGACCAGTATCCTTATCAGTAAGCTCTGCCAGTGGGCCTTGAACAGCATCTGCTTTTCCAGCAGCATAGCAAGCCTCTTCAAAGGCTTTTGTAGCCAAGAGTTGGTCATCATCCCTAACCATGGTTGTTCTCTGAGTGATGAGCTCAGTGAATGACTTCAGCTCTGCAGGGACGGATGCAATGGCGGCTTTGTCTTGAGAAGATAACTCCTTTTTCAATTTAGCCAGTACTTGATATCTATTCAAGTATTCATTGGAGTTGACATTTGGCAGCTTGCTGAATGTTTCAGGAGCAATCAGCTTCCTTTTCAAATGTGAAACCGCCAAGTGTTCATTGCGGTGTTCCGCCAAAGTCTTGTCTTCCTCATCATCTGAGTTATCAGCCCAGTGATCTTCATCCTCTTGGACATTTTCATCAATGTTCTCTAGTCCAGCAACCATCTCAGAGATGGGTTTCTTTCCTTTCAGTGAGGAGGATGGAACATCTTCTTGGAATGCAGCCTTAGCATCATGCTTGTCATTAGATACTTGTTCAGTATCTAATTCCTCAGCAATTGCTTGAACAGCAAGCTGGAGTTCTTTCATTTCAGCATAAGCTTCCATTTCCTTGATTGTTTGATCTTCAATCTTCTGGAGCTTTGCTCTTGATTCAGCTATCTTTTCTTCCAGTTGAAGATGGTGCTGTTGTTCTTCTTCCAACAGTTGTTTGAGTTGAGCAACTCTGGCTTGTGCATCTGTTATTTTTTGAGTTGTTCCCTCAGAGTGCTCAACTACTTGTTCAGTAGTAAGGAGATGGAGTAGGGGATTGCTGTGAAGTCTTCTCAGTGTGCTTTTCAGCAGCTGAGGCAATGTGTCCTTGTGAAATCCCTCCCGTCCCTAGTGCAGGGGCATCATCATCATCGTTATCATCATCATCCTTTTTGTGATGGTCAGATGGAGGTTCATCAAAGTTATTCTCATCTATTTCTTCCTCCTCATCGTCTTCAGATACAAGATTAATCACTTCAGGAATAGTGATCCTCTGCCCATTAACCTCCTCTTGTTCAGAAGGAATAAATTGTAGAGTGCGGGCTGAAAGGCTTGAATCAACTCTGCCATCTTCAGGAAAATCTTATCTACCATGAAATGCAATAACTTCTTGCTCAGAAATCTTGTTCAATTCAGTTGGAAACAGTGCATGGATGTAGTTCTCCAAGTCAAGAACTCGTGCTCGTCTCGTAGGTTGATCTGTGACTCTAAATATTTTAGAGAGATCTGAGCACCTTAACCTCTGCCATTTCTTGAAGCATTGAATGTGCTTTGGCAGGGTATGAGCTTTGAAGAAGGGAAGTAGGTCCTTTTTCTCATCATCTTAGACCTTCGTGGCACTTGTTTGAGCCTGAAAGAAAGAGTTCTGAGTTAGATTTAAAATTTGTGTAGATATCTGAGTACAAGTGTAGTTAGGTTTCTGAGGTACCTGAATGAGTACATCAGGCTCAGAGACTTGTACTACCGAGACAAGGGTTGCCTCAGATATCTTGTTGTGACGTGGAGACTTGGATGTCTGGTCCTAATCAACCTTTCTTTATGCTTGAACCTGAGAATTAAACCATAACACTTAGGAAATTTTATCAAGAAAATTTTTATTGACAAATCAGATATCTGAGATGTCAATTACCTCTGTTGGAGGCTCAGATGTTTGTCTCATAGAAACTTGTGCAGTTTCTGGAATCTTTTCTTGTGATGAAGGCCTTGATGCCTCATCAATTTCCATATGTTGTGAGGATTGAATGGGCAATTCCTCAACAACTTCTACTTCTTTTTGAACCTGTTTAGTAGAAAGTGTTAGTCTAAGAAAAATGATCAGAGATTGCTCTCTGAGGAGTATAAATATCTGAATGAAATACCTTCTCTACAGAAGGTTCAGATACTTGTTCCTCAAAGGCCTTGGAAGCCTCTGGATTCCTCTCTGAAGAGATAGACTTTTCAGTCTCTTCATTTTTCTTCTCAGTTGGAGCCTATTAGAAACAAACACTTATTAGTGAAGTGTATTAACGAATTTCTGAAAAATTATATCGTAAGGAAGTCTTTATCACCTGTAGCACAGGCTCAGATTCCTTAAGTTGTGAGGGTGTGGAAGCCTCCTTCTCAGTTTCTGAGGCAAGCTTTTCAGCTTCCTCTTGTTCTCGTGTTTCTAAATCAGCCTGTAACAAAGAAATTCTATTAAATAACAAGATTATGTGGCACAAAATATCACATGTAGAGAGTTAATCCATTCAGATACCTGAGCAATGTCAGGCTGATTGGTCTCTGGAACTTGTGACCCTTCAATGTTTTGGTCTTGTTGTTCAATTTCAGCTTCTTTGTTTGAGGTCGGCTCACATAACATAAACATAATCCACTACCAAAGGAGTAACATAACATAAGGGAGTACTCCAGCCAGACATATTCCCCGAAGTGCACATAACATTTCATAGTCTGGCCCGAGCTCAAACATAACATTTATCCATGCATTTGAACAAAACCATTTTACACTTGTCACACATCATAAAACACGTTTTGGGTATTCACATACTTGATCCTTTTCAAATAGACTATTATATCAAGTCCCATATCTTGATATAACAACCATAAGTTGTTTGTCAAACATTAAAACTATATATATTCGATAATATAAAAAATAAGAGCAAAAGTGTCAAAGAAACCCCCTTACCTCGAAGACGATACGAATTGAGTCAAGCTTAAATAATCCATAAAACCCTCCATTATCTTGCACATAAAATCCTTCAAAGTCACCGTATACCATAATCCTCCAAAACACCACTTGTTAACTCCGTCTCGTCTCTACTATAGTTTTATAGGTTGAAATTGAGAAAATAGGGTAAAACGGTAAATTCTGGAGCTAGGAAAAACAGGTTAAATGGTAGAAAGGCATAATTATGATTTTGGAACGTCTAGAGGTAAAATTGTAATTTTATGGGCCGAATAAATGGAAATAAAAAGAATACAAAATCTGGATCCACCAAGGCTTGAAACCATCGATCTCCTGTGAGGCACACCATCACCAATCCAACAGCTCTGCGACTTTCATTAACATTTAAGCCAACATATTTATCTCACCATTCCAGATTTATTAATTGCAACTTAGGTCCCCAAATCCACTCGAATTCTCCAAAGGCAGCCCCTCAACTTCCTGTAATTTTTCAACTTAGTCCCTCCGTAATCTGACACTCTTCCAAACACAAAATCCTCCAATCCCAATCCAAGCAAAGGTTCGTAGCTCATCCTAAACATCCTCCTCTATCCTGGTAACTCAAGATTTGGCAACAAACATCCTGAAAAGACAAACCCAATTCGAAACTCCCATAAATCAGATTCTATGTTCTCTTCAAAGTCGATGCTCAGCCTACCGTCCTGATTCCGTCAAAAATTCTGGTTTCACAGTAGCATAAGTAACATTATCGAACAATAATGTTCCCAAACTCTTGATCCCAATCGGACAGAACGAGAATAAGAAGAAGGAGAAGACAAGACGGCATAAGGAAATCAAAGAATAAGAAAGAAATAAATGAATATAAATAAACCCTAATGGGTTTACATACAAACTGAACTTGAGCTTTTTCAATAATTAGGCTTACGAATCTGATTCACTTTAAATAAGGTCTGTTTCACATTATCGATCCATAAAATAATGACTTATAAAGTCCCGTAAATCAACTCAAGTCTATATAATTAATTCAGCTCCATAAAGTTAATAGACCGTCCAAAAAAAAATTCGGGATTTTACACCTTCTTCAACACTGCACTTGTGAGAAAGTTCACAATATCTGCATACCATGGCTCCTTCTCATCACTGAAAACTTGTTCCCCAGGAAAATTATCGTCAATTTCTTCTCCCTCATTAGGTGCGGTAATTCTGGAGAGGTGGTCTGCTATACTGTTCTCTTTCCCTGGCATGTCTACTATCTTATAATCAAATTGTTGCAACATAAGTACCCACCGAATGAGTCTCGGCTTTGCGTCCGTCTTCGCTATCAGATGTCTCAGTGTGGCATGATCACTGTGGATGATAACCTGATATCCCACAATGTAACTTCGGAACTTCTCAAGGGTGAATACGACAGCCAAGAATTCCTTTTATGTGGTGTAGTAATTCTTCTGCGCATCGTTCATCGATTTGCTTGCATAGTAGATTGATGTGCTCAAATTACTACTTAGGAAAACAAGTAGGAAGCATTCATTGTAAACAGACTATGCTAACCACGAGATCGTTCGCTAAGGAATCAATTAGGCTACCACACGGATTGAAAGCAGACAATTACTTGTAGAAACAGTTTGATTTGTTTGAATTTGAGTACTTCTAATTATAACTAGAAAACAGAAAATTCAATGTACTTGATTTCAATGGTGATAGAAAGAACACAGTAGTTACGATCAAGCAATGCTAATTCGCTCTAGGGATACGTTCATATTGTCACACGGTCGGTGTACAGAAATCAGTCAATCCAATTCAACCAATCGTTATTTGAATGTTTTGAAATAGAGAAATCATGGGTCGTCAATCCACGATCCTTAACCGGAAACGATTTTGAAAGTCTTAATCTAGCTTATTGGATTGAAGGTTTTACGAAGATTTAAAGATAGACGAACCTATATAAACGAATCTAAACCCTAGAAGCGAATATGCATAACCGTCACATAACTACCATGTTCGGAGTGGTTTAGCTACTCATTATAGAAGCAAGGATCAAAGAATTCAAGATATTGCTCATGCCAAACATAAACAGAATGATAATCGCATGCAAGCTCATACAATTCGACAAACAAGAACAAGAACGAATTGTAAAGAGATAAACAATAGAGAATTACCACAATAACCAGGAATTCGATATCAATCCTTCAATTAAAGATAAAACCAAGCTCCAATGTAATTCAATCTCCAGAATAATGTCTAGGATCTATTTTCTCAGAACTAGGTTAAAAGAAAGTATGAAAGAAAGAATCAAAAATCTAATCTAATAAGGAAAGCAAAACTCTGATCCTGTGCTTCTCGCCGCGGCAGAAGGAATAGCTCGCCGCGGTGAGCCTTCTTAATCGAAGAATATATAGCCCTCGCATAATTTCGCCGCGGCGAGCTTCAATCTTCAAAAGAGATTTCATTCGCAAAATCTCGCCGCGGTGGACCAATTTCTTCGCCGCGGCGAGCCTTCTTTAATTGTAGAAGATATACATTCGCTAAATATCGTCGCGACGAGCCTTCTTGCAATTTCCAGCTCCAAGCTCGTAAAATCTCACCGCGGCGAGCCATGCTAAGAAGCTTGTCCTCATTTAGCTCAAAAGACATCGATTCCTGCAAAATGTAAATAAAACACCAAAGTGTAAAAACGAACTAAAAAGACTATAAAACTAAAGACAAAGACTCGCAAAGACCGCTAAAAAAGGACCACATGAGACTCTAAATTATAGTCTCATCATAGATTGCCCTGAACTTCTTGTCCACCTTCTGTCCTAATACAGCTCCAACAGCAAAGTCTGATGCATCACACATTATTTCAAACGGAATCTTCCAATTTGGTGCAGTCATAATTGGGGAGGTTATTAACTTCTCTTTCAGGCTGCTCCACGCTTTCATACAATCTTCGTCGAAATCAAACTTAACATCCTTCCTCAGTAGATTGTTGAGAGGTTTAGCTTCCACCGACAAGTCCTTGATACATCTCCTGTGAAAGTTGATATGCCCAAAAAAGGATTGAAGTTCCTTGACGTTGGTTGGTGGCGGTAGCTTTGATATCGTCTCCACCTTTGCTTCGTCCACTTTTATCCCTTCCTTTGAAATAATATGGCCCAGCACTATTCCTTCCTTCACCATAAAAGTACTCTTTTTCCAGCTCAGAGTCAGATTTCACTCGTTGCATCTTTCCAGAACTAGTGATAACTTTTGTAGACAGTCTTCGAATGAATTTCCAAACACTGAGAAGTCATCCATGAATACTTCTATGAACTTTCCCACCATGTCGCTAAATATAGACAGCATGCATCTCTGGAAGGTAGCCGTTGCGTTGCATAATCCAAACGGCATCCTTCTTTAAGCAAACGTTCCAAAAGGGCAGGTAAAAGTAGTCTTCTCCAGGTCTTCAGGTGCAATGGGGATCTGGAAGAATCCAAATAGCCCGTCCAGGAAACAGTAATAATCATGCCCGTCACACTGTCCAACATCTGATCTATAAAAGGTAGGGGAAATGGTCCTTCCTTGTAGCTGCATTCAATCTCCTGTAGTCGATACACATCCTCCATCCGGTAGCAATCCTAGTTACGATATTATCCTTTAACGTTATTCCTGACTTCTTAGGAACCACGTGTATCGGACTCACCCAATTGCAACTTTCGATAGGGTAGATCAGCCCGTTGTTCAGAAGTTTGTGGATCTCCTTCTTCACCACTGTCATTACTACTGGATTCTGCCTCCTCTGAGTTTGTCTTACTGTCTTTGCTCCTTCCCCCAGTGTAATAGTATGCATGCACCTCACGCGGCTGATCCCCTTGACGTCGGTTATATCCCATCCTATTGCTTCCTTATACTTCTTTAAAACCTCTACTAACTTCTCTTCTTGATCCTTAGTTAAAGATGAATATATAATGACAGGAAAGAACTCGTCGTTGGATAAGAAAATGTACTTTCGGTCTGCGGGTAGCTGTTTGAGTTCAGGTTTCGACCTTAGAACCTCCTCTAATCAAATGGCTGGTGGATCGTCCTTCTCCGGGTTTTCCATTGTATCCACCAAATAGAGTTGCTCGATCCTCTCAAAGTACTCTATGTCAAAATCTTCTTCATCTTCCTCTATAAGATCTAGCCTCAGATATCCAAACTCGGCTTCGTCTCCAAGATGAAAATCATCTGCGCATTCCCAATATCCTCTCTCGAATCTCTTTCCTTCCTCTAGGAGTTCACCTTTAGAATTGAAATGCTTCTTCTGCCCTTCCACAATCAATGAATAGGTCTTTTCTCCTGTGTTAACTACGGCTTCCATCTGATGTAGGGCTGGCCGTCCAATAAGTGTTTTAGACCTCATTACGCTTCCTTCCATATCCATCACAAGGAAGTCTAGCCTCAACCTTATGCCTCCGATCTCCACAGGCAAACCTCTGATTTTCCCAGCACATTTCTATGTCAAATTGTCGGCCAGCTGGCCGCTAGTTCCACATCGTTCTATTTCGTCTTCAATCCCTAGCTCCCTTACTTTAGCCAATGACATAAGATTTACGCTGGCTCCAAGGTCTATCATGCAATTCACCTTTTTTCCCTTCACTCCAATCGTCATGTTGAATTGTCCCGGATCTCCTACTCCTCTTCTTATGAATTGTCCCAGATTAATCCGATCCGAAGTTCGGATCAATCCGAAGTTTCGGACCACTAAAGGCTCAATCCGAAATCCGATCTGAACGATCGGATCGGATTTCGGATTAATCCGAAAAAGTTCGGATTGGATCGGATTTAATCCGAATAATCCGAACTTTAATTAAAAAAAAACTGAAATAGCATTTCATAGCCAAATTAAATACTAGTTCAGTAGTTCCACATTCAAAATAAACAAAATAAAGTTCACAAGTTTACTTCAAGACCAAAACAACAAATACAAAAAGTTTGGAGTTCATGTTCTAGAATAACGACTAGTCGATTACATTCTTTGAAGTAAAAATAGAAAGTGCATATTTCCAACAGCTAAAATCCAACTTCCCAGCATCCTAAGTATTTTGTATTTTGTTTGGCTGAATAAGGGGATAAAATTTTTTTTTTTTAATTAATTGGGATTTTCAGATTAATCCGAAAATCCGATGGATCGGATCGGATTAATCTGAAAATCTTCGGATCTAAAATATCATAATCCGTAATCCGATCCAAATACATCAGATCGGATCGGATCGGATTTTCGGATTTTTAGATCGAATTTCGGATTTTATGATCACCCCTACTTGCAGCCTTCTTGACATCATTCATGAGCCTTCCTGGATAAGGTAAGTCTTTTAGATGAACTATTCGCCCATCTTCTGATCGGATGTATCCCTTATCCATCAGGTCGTCATCATATCTCCCTCTCCGGATGCTACCTTGTCTTCTCTCCCCTTCTCCTGGACTTCTTTCTCTGACTTCTCTCTCTCCTCTTCCTCACCTTCTTTTTCTATATCCACTATCTGCGCATCCTTCTTCTTTCTTGCTCTTTCTTCACTTCTAGGAATAGAATCCGGGGTTGTTATCCCGCTCCTAGTAGCGATAGCCCCAATGCTCTCCACTTGCTGCTCCTTGACTTCTTCCACCTTTTCATCCAACTCCTTAACTGCGTACTTCATTTCGATCAAATCGTCTTTGACTTTATCAACTTCATCACTTAACCTTTCTATTGCTTCCTCAGTCGACATGACGTTTTTTGTGAACAGCTTCACCAGGTAGTGTGTTTCCTCGCTTCCTTTTTCCAGTTCCTCCAACACTACTTTTCCTCTCTAGTTATGATGTTCCTTGAGGGTCTTGATCTCCTCTTCTAACCCCTTTTTGGCAGTTATGACGCTATCGACTACTTGTTTGCTGCTGATTTTGGAAACTTCATCCTTTCCTTCAATGCTCAGCTCAATAGGTTTTCCTTCTAGTACTTCTTGGCTTACTTCCTTTGATATGCTTTCTTTGTCCAAGTACTCATGAGTTCCTATGCTCTGTCCCATAGCCCATTGCGCTTCTTCCTCAATTGCGACTACTGTCCTTACTTCTTCCATGGCCTACATCTTGTTGAAGATCTCATCCTTCAGCTGCTCACTCCTATATCTTGAGTTCTCAGCAACACTTGTACAAGCTTCCAGCACTTGCTTAGCAGAGCTCCCCATAAATGATCCCTTCAGAGCTACGTCTATAAGGTCTCTAAACTCCTCTCAAACTCCTAAGTAGAATACTCACAAAGCTGTCGCGAAGTGAACTGATGTTGGGGGCAGTTGTATTGCATCTCCTCAAACCTTTCCCATGCATCATGAAAAGATTCCTCCTGTTTCTGAGTGAAAGTGGATATCATTCTCCTTTCTCTCATAACCCTTGCAAGTCCCAGAAACATTTTCAAGAACAGACTCCTTAGCTCTTCCCATTCACTGACCTCTTCTTTAATTGAATCTATCTATCTTTTTGCTATTGCCTCCAGTGTTTTGATGAAGAACCAGAATTTCAGCTCACCATTGGTTAACCCCTTCGTTGGAAACTGCTCGACAATAGACTCGAATGCATACATGAACTTGCATTCATTTTCTCCTTCTCTTCCTCCGAACTTTGGCAATGTTTTAATCAGAGTTGGATCAAACCCGTACTCCCTTACATGCGACTGGATCCGAATTCCACTCCTTCTGGGTTTCGGCATACTGATCTCTCGTATAGTTCTTTCGTCCTCTTCTTCCATCTTGAGTTTTTCTGTGAAATAAAAGTAGTTACTGCTCGAAAATAACCAAATAAGTTCTACGCAAGCAATACACTAATTATTCCCCGACAGCAACGCCAAATTTTGATGTGCACTCGGAGGTTATGATTTTCGTTGTAGAACCTGTAATATCAAAATACAATCAAAGATTAAATTTATAATTGTCAGAAGTTCACAAACACACAGTTTATAGCAGTAAGTTAACTTGAGATGTCAGTCTCTTGGGAATAACACTCGATTAATGATAGAATATTAAATGGTTATTTTTCAATATAAAGTAAATAACAGATTTTCGATTTTTTGAATAATTAAATTAAATACATAAGCAAAAAAGTAATTATAACGAGAATTGACGAATTAAGAACTTATAGAGAAAACATGTAAGCGTTAACCTTCACTTTGATAAACGGTTTATATCAGGAATAACATATAGCAATAGTTACGGCTGAAGAGTCACACAGGTCACATATCTTATACCAAGGCGCAGTCAGTAAAGATACCCCATGTAGACTATTGTCTAGCTCAAAGCTGTCACCAGTGGCTAGCTCAACAACAAACCTCAGGCAGAACATCAACTTATAGACGCAGCTGACATCTCCTAATCTAGTGCAATGAATACTCATATTTCGCGAAAACATAAACAAACAAAGCATCTTTCCTCAAACAGCACAGGTATGAACATCAATCACATAACCAACATTGATTCTAAAACTATTCCATCATATATAAACCAAGTAATCAAAGATCCTAGCTAACCCTTACACAGGTAAATTAGCCTGACATAACTGAAAGTAAACAAATTGTAAACTGAATTGAAATCATGTTTGACACAACTAAATTGTAAGACGATGGCGAGTGTCGACCTCAGATTCCTCCTTTTGTTGATTCTTCCCTGTAGTGATCGATCTTGATGTCTTCCGGATGTCTAGAAGTCTTCTTGATTGCTTGCTGACGGCTAGGATTTTGGGGTTTCACTTCCCCGAGGACTGGTTCTCTCTCAGGAGAGCTGCTTTTGTGTTTCGGAACCCTAACATTCCATTTTCTTGTTCGGAACCCTTCCGTTCCGCTCTCTCTTTGATTTGAGACCCTAATGGTCTTATTTATACTGAAAAATCCAAGCTCCAACCGCCTTTGGTGTATCAGGAATGTTCGGGAAGATGAGCCCTAGCCTGACAGGCCAGAAATCAGCCTAAATCTCAAAAGTTCACGGCACTACGGTCGATAGTCGACCGCAGTCAGCCTTCTGCAGCCCATTGTGGACCACATAATGCGATTCCTCCACGTTCTTGTTATATATCTTTGCTCTTCAATTTTGGGCTTCTTAACTTCGTTTCCTCAGAAAGTTATCTTCTACAAAGTTGTAGCATCTTCAATTATTTTCGTACTGACTAGTCACATGACATGTTTTTATGCCTCGAACTCCGTGCAACGGCCAATTCAGCGTAATTGCTTAACTTTCTCGATTTCGCACAAATATGTCGTTTTGGCACTTGAAATCGTGCAATTCCTCCAAGACGCGATCATGACCTACAAAATACACAGGAAGTTGGTAATTGACCATAAAACGATAAAAATATTGAATCTATGGCAAAAAACAAGGGTCTAAAAGCATGCAATAGCGCACATTTCATTGTCACATCAACAACTTTTCCGATTTGGAATCTTTCGTCCTAGGATAAGGACGTCTGGAATCTGGAAATATCCAGTGAGTGTGAACGACGTCCAGAACTTCTAGCTTCCTGGAATAACGCTGAAAAGTGTTGAAACGCATGTATCCGTAAAATTTCATCATGTTTGATCCACTCTTCATTTATTTTAAGCATCATAATCTTATTTCTTCGTTGTCTCATAATTGTGGATTGGTAAAAAAATTTTGTATTACGTTCCCCTTCTACCATCCACTTCACTCTCGATTTCTGGAACCAAAGGATCTCTTCTTGATAGAGAATTTGATTATATTCTTGTATCAATTCCATCTCTAGATTTTGGAGAAAATCATTCTCACTTCCCAATAGACTTTTTTGCACTCCTGATAACCAGGCCAACACTTTCTTCTTCCTACGAAATATATTTCCAAAGTGATCTTTGTTCCACGGAATCATCGCATCTGGGACTCTATCAATTGCTTGTGCAATATTCTCATAAGTCGACCATAAATCCTTTAAGATCGGTTCACAGTCTGGATGTGAAAACCAGGCAGCTTCGAACCGGAAAGGTCAATTTTCAGGACTGTGATCTAACCCATAGCAACTCGTTAAAATTGGGTGGTGATCAGATTTGGTTCTAGGGAGGTGCAAAACGGTATTATTTGGGAATTCATCCAACCATAAGGAATTCGCCATGGCTCTATCACTACGCACCCTTATCACTCGACCCGATTCCCGTTTGTTTGTCCATGTATAAATAGGACCATGGAACCCTAAATCGTGTAAGCCACACGCCACCATACAATTTTGGAAGAAAAGCAGTCTACTAACAGAAGTTACCCGCCCACCTTGCTTTTCGTGAGAGAGACCAACCTCATTGAAATCCCCGGTGACGAGCCAAGGTAAATTGTTTGATTTCGAAAGTTCCTCCATAGTGCTAAAGATTCGTACTTTGTCTTGCCGACGTGGTTTGGCGTATATGCCGGATACTATCCACTTGTCTTGACGTCGAACTCCAATTACTGCATGTATACCCTGGTCCTCCACATTTAAAATCTCTACATCTACATCTCTTTTATTCCAGAGCATCCAAACACCTCCATCCATCCCCTCTGTTGGTTCTATTTCATAATTCCATAATCCCAAGAACGGTGCAATTTCATATGCAACTTGTTCCTAAACCCTAGTTTCCAATAAAAAGACCACTAGCGGATTGTGTGATCTAACAAAATCTCGAAAATTTCTACGAAAATATTAATTAAACAACAAAATTATCAAAATGATAGCAATTAGCAAAGAACAAGTTATTCAGTAGAACAGTCCCTTGGCACCAATAAAGAGGAAAACAAGCAGAACCAATCCAATACACACAAATCTGTAGGAGCAAAATAAAGTTTGCAGGAGCATCAATGCAACAATCAAACCCATCAGATCAGAAAGAAAGAGAACCGAACGAGACATCTCTCAGGGCCAATCCAGAAAGAAGAAAGAGAACAGAGGAAGAAAGAATGAGAATCCCTGGCCACCCAACTTTGTTTCAGAAATGGAGGGGAGGCAAAAAAGTGATGGGGGAGTGAGATTTGACTGCTGCATAAAAGACAGAGAGTGAAAGTGAGCGGATGTGATGTCAAATGGGAGATGGAAGTTAACTAGATTTAGTGATTAGGGCATTATATATGTATATATAAAATATTTTTAAAAAAAGTAAAACAACATCGGATATCCGCGGATATTGCGTATTTATCCGATCTGATCCGCTCATAATGAATGACGAAAAGTTATATTCGTTATCCAATCTGTTAGCTAACGGATCGGGTCGGATCGATCCGATCCGCAGATGCTGATAAACGAACCAGATGCACGGATACAGATCATTTGAGCAGCCTTATAAGTAATCATTAGAGAGAGCGGGGTATCTTGACTAATTGCATCTTGGTCTATCATACGTATCCTGACGGCCCTTCAAACGACAATCACGTAGATTAGAACTAAGTAGTCGTGAACATTACATTAGAGGGATGTTGGGGGTCCCTTACACTTTCGCACCGTTGTCCAAACCTTTAATCTTTTACGCTTTCATTATTACTTTCATCTTGTTTAAGAAAATTGCATGTTTCAAAGCTTTCAAATGATTTGTCTCAAAACAGCCCTAAAAGCATCTTGTTTGACGTTACGCCAATTGCAACTTGATTTTCCAACTTTGTGTCGTGATTTATTATTTCCTATGCTAAGTGTCAGGAGAGAACGACACTCCGAGTCAACTTTATACTATACTAACTATTGTTTTATGGAATTGTAGGCTCTCAATCTTATAAATATTGAATCTTTGCAAGTGTTTTGATAAAGCGTCTCACTTCGACGATATTCATCTAATCAAGCACACGTCAAATTTATGGCGCCGTTGCCGGGATACTTGACCGCTTGAGCGAATTTCGACTAGATAAGTTGGATTTCTCTCTCGTTTTAATTTCTCGCATTGCTTTTTTTTTTTTACTCGTATAGCTTAAAACCAAAAAAATTGTAAAACCACTATAGAAAACCATTTTCTATAGTTCCAGAAAAATCAAAAAGATTTTTCATTCTTGTCATTGTTTCTTTTCTTATTCAAAAATTCAAAAATATTTTACATTTGTTAGTAGTTACGTTTTTACTAGCACAAAAACCAAAAATATTTTTCTTTTTAGTTATGTTACTTTTTCTCTGCTCGTTATTCTCGTACAAGTTGGTTTGTCTAATATTACATACAAGGAAGATGGAGTTTGAAAACGAGAAAACTATGAGGGAATTCAACATGCCTCCACCAAACCGGAGTGGAATTCGATTTCCACCACATGTGAGGGAATATGGATTTGATTTAACCTTGGTTCGAGCTTTGCCGAAGTTCGAAGGAAAATAAGGAGAAAATGAATGTGATCTCTTGAGAGCATTCGAGTCCGTCGTGGAGCAATTTCCAACGAAGCGGTTAACCGATGAGTAATTGAGGTTTTGGTTCTTTGTCAAGACGCTAGAGGGAAGAGCAAAGAAGTGGGTAAGTTCACTTAAGGAGGAGATGACCGCATGGGATGACTTGAGCAGTTCATTTTAAAGTGATTTCTAGGCCATGCTAGTGTGATGAGAGAAAGGAAGATGATTTCAACCTTTGAACAAAGACTGAAGGAATCGTTTCATGAAGCATGGGACAGGTTCAAAGAGATGCAATATAATTGTCCCCAACATCAATTCACCCCACGCCAACTATGTGAATACATCTACTTAGGAGTAAGTGACGAATGCAAGGATCTAGTGGATTCCGCATTGAAAGGGTCATTTATTGGAAGATTTGCTAAACAAGTACTGGAAGCTTGTAATATAATGTTGCTGAAAATTCAAGGTATAGGAGTGAACAAATCAAGGAGAACGAGATTTTCAAAAGTATAAAATCTCTTGAAGAAGCAAGAACATTTACTGTGGTTGAAGACGAAGCGAATTGGGCTATGGGACATAGTACTAGAACTACCGAGTACCTTGATAAGAGGATAATATTAGAAGAAGTGAAGGATGAGGTGCCAAAAGGAGAGCCCGTTAAGCTTAGTATTGAAGATAAAGGTCAAGCCATGAAAATTGGCAACGGACAACTAATTGAGAGCATATTGACCACTAAATAAGAACTAGCGAAGTAGATAAGAGCATTGAAGAAACATCACAACCAAAGAGGAATAGTAGTACGCACTACAAGAAACTGTCGGAATTAGTGACGGAATTCGTGACGGAAAAGGGCTTGGTCGACGGAATTTGTGACGGAAATGTGGTCGTCGCGTATGACCCGTCACAAAATTTCCGTGTAATTACGTCACACTTTCGTGATTTTAATTTGTGACAAAGATAAGGCCACTATAAAGAGTGACGGAAATAGTGACGGCCAATACGACCAAATTCTAGTCGAACCGGAAACCATTTTAGTGACTGAATAATATGCCGTCAAGAATTAGCGACGGTTTTAGTGACGGAATAAGTTCTACTTTATTGGTGACGGAAGTATTTTTCGTCACTATTTAGTGACGGGTTTAGTGTCGGAGATTATATAATTGCCACTAAATTTCCGTCACGAAATCCGTCACTAATCTTAAAAAAATCTTTTTTTTTCCAATTTTCTCCTGTAATATTCAATATTCACCTAATAAATAAATAAAAATGCCAACATCTGAAAACACCGCAGAAATCCAATGTTTATGCTCCAAACATCATCAATCAATCAAAATGCAACAGTAAGATCCTTGAGTATCATAAAACTCATCATTCATCAGTACTAAATAGTACCATAGATAAGTATCTAAAATACAACATGAATGTCAATGCGATGGTGATGGGGGGTGGTGATCAATATACCCCTGAAACTTAGCAGTAAAGGCACCCATCTCATCTTGTAGCTGCTTCTGCATACGCTCCTGCTCATCTTGTAGCTTCTTCTGCATACGCTGCTCAGATGATCTTATAGACTCATCGATATCCTCCTAGTAGTAGACCTGCCTAGTATGCTGGGATGTAGAACCAGTACGACCTGTGCTGGCGAAAGATGAGGCAGCACTACCAAGACCGAATATCCGGTTCTTTTTGTCTGGCGGGTTGATATCCAAAAAGATATCATCTATATCTTTCTTAGTTGCATCCTCACCTAGCAGGGCAATACGCTTGTCCACCCCATCCTGTATTTTAAAGATTAACACATATTATTAACAAGTAATCACACGTGTTTTCTAACTCCTAAAACCACACATTTTAACAAGCATGGATTAAACTTTAGAATTCAGCTATAAAATATACAAATATCCTATTTCCCTCCATTTGCCATAATTTTCAGATAAATGACCATGTCTCATACCTTTGGTTAAATCGAAGTAAGAGTCTGATACTAGCTAAGTTCCAACACTAGACAAATTTTACAACTCTAAGTATGCAACAAAAGTAGGAAGTCCATCACAAGAAATAAAATTCTTGGTTACTCGAGAATTAATTACATGTATGGAAATAGTTACATGAATTATGATAAACTAATTTTTGTCAGCCACTACTTCAACTTTACCATTAAATGTATTCAAAAGTAAACTCGCTAACATTAATTATCCTACATCCCACATTAAAAATCAATTTGGGGGATCCATTAGCATTATTTCATCTAAAATTAATCCATACCTTATTTTCTCCCTAAATTCCGTCACTAAATTCGACAGTTTCTTGTAGTGATGAGAGGAATTGTACAAGGGAAGTAGTGATACCAATACCGATGTGCACTTTTTTCACGAGCATTTCACCACCGCTAACAAAGAGTTAGAGAAAAAGTGACGAAGTCCAAGGAGTGAAAGAATAAATTATGGAGATAAAGGATGTTGTGAGGGAGTTGGATAGAAAGGTGGAGGAGGTAAAAGAGCAACGCATGGAGAGTCTAGGATCCATAACTACCAGAAGTGGAATAACAACCCCGAATTCTATGCAAAGAAGTGAAGAAAAGGCTAAAAGGAAGAAAAAGAAGAGGGAAGTAGAAGTCAAGATGTAGATGAGGAGGAAGAGAATAATAGAATAATTAAAGAGGGTACGAAAAAATTACATGTCAAAAAAGATTTGTTTGAGATGGGATTCATTAGACCGAGAAAGGGAAGCTCGTTGATATAAAAGATCTACCATACCCGGGGAGTATAGCAAATGACAATTAAAAAATGTTACAAAGGAGAAAGCTAGAGGCCATTCATAGAATCATAAACTAGAACTACCATTCTCGGACTTACTTACTCTACACCCATTGGATTACTCTGCAACTATAAAAGAACTTGGGAATAGGAAAAAAAGCCTAAGTTGGATTGGCATGGAGAGAAGGATCGGAAATTGTCAAGAAAGGAATAGAGGACCCTGTGCAATTTAGAATGAGAATTAGTATAAGAGGAACGAAGATAGAATGCATGATTGACCATGGAGAAAGTCTGAACCTTATTTCCTAAGCTAAAGCACAGGAATTGGGGATCGGCGATCAAATTCAAGTTTGTGGAACTAGCGTTCAATTAATGGATAATTTTGCATGGGAGAGATCAAGGGATTACCTGTTGAGATTGGAGGAATAAGAACAAGGTTGAATTTACTAATAATGAATATGGAGGGAGATGAAGTAAGATCAAACACACTTATTGGACGACCAGCCTTGCACCAATTTTAGACAGTTGTAGACACATGAGAGAAGACTTACATCATGATTGTCGAAGGACAAAAGAAGTGTTTCAACTCGAGAGGAGATTTAGTGGATGAAGGGAAAAGAGTTGAAACAGGATATTGGTAAAGCGCCAATGATTTTCACTTGGGAGATGAAGAAGAATTTGGATACATAATGCCAAATTTAATCGAGGAAGATTAAGAGGACTTTGACTATGAGCACTATGAAGAATTGGATTAACTTTTCTTCGTGGAAGTAATCCTGAACTAACGAAACGAGGAATACACTTCATATATGTACCAATTCGACATGGATCGCGAGGAGGACGATTTGGAAGAAGAAAAGAAGCGATGGGCCGAAGATACAGATTACGCAACCAAGGAATGGTTGTTGGATAAATATTCCAACGAGTTTGAGGGCCTCGCCCTCATTGACTAATCCATCTAAAAACAGGGGTCGATCTATATAACCTAAAACAAGCGCTTCTTGGTAGACAACCCAAGGTTATGCATTCACACATTCACGTTTCGCACTTTTCATTTCATCGCATTAAAACTCCTCTTACTTTTGTTCCATACTTTTAGTTATTCAATTCTAGACTAGACAACTTGTTTCAAAAGGAATGAAAATAAAAATCGAATTCTGATGCAAAATTTAGGGAGTCGGGCAGCAGGTCCACTACGGTCGCAGTGAAGCTTCTACGGCCGCATAAGGCTCATATCTGCCCCCCCCCCCCCCCCCCTTTTTTTTAAACCTCCCAAAATGATTTCTTCTCATCTTCACTTGCACCCCATATTTATCTTACTCATTGCATTCTTAGCTTGCCCATCAACCAGGAGCTTCAAGTTTTGAATACAAGTTGCACCAAACATTAGGTTTGGGGGAGACAAGCCCTAGGTGTTTTGCATGTACCATGGGTAGAACATAAAGAGATGAGAAGGTTGTTGAGCCAAGCACTAGGCGAGCCAAGAAACAAAAGAAGGCCACAACATCCAAAGCATCACAACTTTCACGTGATGCAAAAGCTTGGAACAAGGATCGAGGAGTGATTCCCGAGATAAACACCAAACGACGGAGTATCTTCTTTTTTCCTTTTTATATTTTTCAAGTGTTATTTGGTTTGCACTCGTTTAGGTTTGGGGGAAACGAGTTTGATCTATTTGGTACTTTGACTGTCACTCTTTAAATTAATTCGCATGCGTACTTTTCTTTATTCGCACACTTTATTTTCACGATTTACATTTCACTTTTAGGGTCTTAGCATTCCTTTACTCTTTACGTCTAAGTTTTATTTGCTATATGTGAAGAAGAGTTGACCTTAATGTAAGTATTTACTATAAAGCATGACTAAATAAGCGTATGATAGTTTTGTTTTCGCACTTTCACTTCTGGGACCAAGATTTTCATTTATCATTTGGGTAATTTGTATAATCTTCTTCCCTTGTTTTATTTTTATCATTTCTTCCATGGTTGGATGTGCTATTATATATTTGTTTCTTGTGACACAATGGGTATGAGTAGTTAAGCAATTTATATGGGTTGGTGATGAAATTCAAGTATGCTAGTCTAGGGCTGATGAATGTTGAATACAAAATGTCATTGTGGGATTAATCTTTGCAGATTAGTCTACTGTTACGTAAAAGTGTCAAGGCTAACACCAAAATCTACTAGAACAATTCTTAGCTCAAGGTTAACTTCGATTGCTGAACCAATTATATAAATGGTTGCTTGAATTTGTGGAATTGACGACTCCACCATATCCATTGAAAATGGTTTCACTATAAAATGGTGTATCAACAATTGCCTTCGACTAGCTAGCTTGAATTGTAAACACCGATCCATACTCCCTTTGATTCATTAAAAACTCCATTTTTACTCTCTTTGCATGTTTGATTGATTGTTTGGGAGTTGGAAGTCGTAAGATGCAACTCTTTGTTGGAAACTAATCGATTAAAAATACAAACAAGACTAGTAAAGTCCTTTGAGAAAGACACTCGGGGTAACTGTCCATTTCACTACGGTTTTTCTAGTGATCTTGGTATGTGCATTTGGCTAAACAAACTAAACACTTGATTTGACGATCAATTCTCTCTTAGTGAATTTAAGGCATGTTAAAGGGCGAAGTGGATTAGTTGAAGGATTACACCACCTTTAGATACCACTATAAACAAGTGTTCTTTATTTACTACAATTTACTTTTAGCAACTTATATGTCTATCTGATAAGGGAATATTACACTCAGCCACCTTTTTAGATGCCTTGTGAACGATTAAGTCCCTAATGATTCAGAATTTACAATGAAGTCCAATCTGAACATAAAGTTTGACTTTTGACAAAAAGTCCAGTTTGCCCCTCTATTTAAATATTTTTTTTTAAATACAAGTTTCATCTTATTACACATTTTTCTCAAATATTTTGTGTTTTACAATATAGACATATGATACTTCAATATAATTCCAAAAACTTTCCAATTAAACCCCAAAGTTTTAATTTTTGATAGTTTCATCCATCTTCTTCTTCATAATTTTTTTCAAAAAAACTAAAATTAAAAAAGGGAAGCTTCCATGGAAGCTCCATTGAAGCTCCAAAATTAGAGCTTCCAAGCTCCAGATCTGGAGCTTCAACGAAGCTCCAAATCGGAGCTTCCATGGAAGCTCCGAATTTGGAGCTTCCAAGCTCCGGTTTTGGAGCTTCCATGGAAGCTCCCTTTTTCAATTTAATTTTTATTTTTTTAGTTTTCTTATAAGTTGAAGAAGAAGATGGATGAAAATATGAAAATTTAAAACATTGAGGCTTCTTTATTACAATTTGAAAGTTTAGGAGGTTAATTGTAATAAAATGACATAAGGAATTTCAAAGAAAAGGGAAAAGAAAATGCATTTCCACTCTTCCTCCTATGACATCATCACCAAAGTTTCACTTTTGTCCTTCGATGTAAATAATGTTTTACTTCAGTTCAAAGTTTGTCCTTCTCCGTAATATGTGAAACGTTGAGGACCTAATCGTTTATAGGATATCTAAAAAGGTGTGTAGACTCTAGATGTAAATCGCCCATCTGTTAAACTATAATTACTCACTGAACACACACACATAGTGAGTTAGTTAATTGTACAAGTCTTCAACGCTCCGAAAGTTAAATACTAACGGATATTTGTATATCTTGAGAAAATTTGTTTTAGACACAAAATGTTTTAAATGGTACTGATGATCTTATTTTTGCTTCTATCCATTCTCATGTAATGTTTCTCCTTTTCTTTTTGTTTCTTCTTATGAATCCTTTTCATTTTTCATCTACATCGCTTATCTTTTACCCCCATTATTTTTGCTTCTACCTAGTTCTCATCTACATCTCTTATCATTTTCCCCAGTTATTTTTGCTTCTACCTGTCTCATGTAATGTAATATTTCTCCTATTTTTAATATTTTTTATGATTACTTTTCATTTTTCATCCACATCTCTATACTTTTCCCCAGTTACATAGTTTTCTTTCTAAAGTTAATGTAGATACATTATTAAAAAAAAAATGAAATATGTTAGGTTCTACTCACACCGTCCTTCAATAATCACACCGTCCTTCAATAAGTTTCCACTTTTTTTACTTGTTTTAAACTTTTTTTTAATTTCCACACAACTTAATTCTAAATTCTACTGCAATAATAATTAGAAAACCTAAATTGTAATGTATTATTGTTACACTTTAATAATCTAATAATTTATTTATTATTTATTATTAATTTGTGGTCAATAAACTCTTTAGAATCCAGCAATACAAAGTGAGAAACTTATTAAGGTAAAAGAAATGTAAGAGAAAACTTACTAAAAATAAGTTAAGAGAGATTTAGCATGACATGTTCATTTAATCAAAATTTACACTATAACATTAGCTTTAGATCTTTCATAAAAATATACTACTATATTTTTAATTTAATTTTTAATTAATTAAATAAATATATTAATACATTTTAATATTACATTACAAAATATTTTTATGCTACTTTCAACTAATTTGTTGCGTTCGCATTGCTACCCGCCCTAATCCAAAGAATCCCAAGTAATATATGGATATAGTATAGTTTTAAATTATCACACCAATTGTATGAGATGTTAGTGTGCTCTTGACTTTAGTGTCACTCATGTGTATTTAATAAACAAAAATGTCAAATGTAACATAGTAAGATTTGTTTTTTCTGTGGTAATGTCGCTCTCGTAAACTTTTTTGCCAGAAGGGGAAGGTAAAAATAAATTAAACAAAGGAAACAAATTTACTTTTAAACATGAAAGTAAATTTTGAAAAGCACATAGTAGTATGAAACAAGTTGAAGTGGCCAACACATGCTCAATAGATAGGCTAAATAAACTTACTTTCCTTTTTCCTACTTGTATTACAAGATTCAATCATTCCCCTTTTCGGAAAGTTAAAATTTGTTAAGTACTCTTAAAATTGATGCTTAAATTTTTCAAGATATGATATGTTTTACGTGAATTACGATATAATCTTTGGCACATATATAATATTTTTTGGAAAGAGGTTTGTCGTTTGGCCTCCACGATTAAGACATAGAGATAATTTGCCAATTATATAATTAGACGAAAAGTTGTCTTCCGAATATAATATACACATTTTGTCTTGAGCGATATCACTAAATATATTGGATATTGGAAATAAGTCTAATGAGATACTTGCCTCTATATAACTTATCTAAAGCGAACTTTATATTATCAATAAAATCATCCATATTATTAATCGATATTAATCGAAACATATATGTTGTTAAAGAAAAAGTTTTGTAAAAACACCAATGTTAAGAATAAGGTGTTTTGATTAATAACATCGATGATTTTCGACAATATAGGTCCTGCTCTAAATAAATTATCTAGAGAACCGTCTCTCAGGAGACTTACTCGAATTTAGTTATAGGGTCAGCAACTAAAGTTTCTTACTAAACATAACTCTTTTTTTCTTAGGAGAAGTCGATTTTTTCATTTAAGAAAACTACTTCAAATTACACATGTTTGGTTAAATCGAATGGAAAAACATTATATCCAAAAACGGTTATTTCTACCCTATAGCATGCCCACATGTATTAAATGTCATTATATACAACACACTAAAGATCGTGAGGAAGTAGAATATGCAGGTCTGAAACTCACGTATGATCAGATTAAATATCTGTCTTTATTGAAGATTGAGAAACTTTCAAGCTGCAGCAGTCTAAGACAATTTGAAGGTATGTCTCTATACCTTCAGATGACATCATAAACAGTGCTATGAACTAGTTCATAGTTGATGAGACGTCTTACGATAAAGATGATGAGAGCGAAGAGTTCAAATCTTTGTATCCACGATTGATGGAGGAGCAACGTATAATATATGAGAAGCTAATGTCTTCTGTCAATTCGGGTAAAGGTACGGTGGAGTGTTCTTCTTATATGGATATGGAGGGATCGGACTGGGAAGACTTTTATATGGAGAACCCTATGACCTAGATTGAGGTCTAAAGGAGATATAGTTCTTTCATTTGCATTGAGTGATATTGCATGACTTTTGCTTCCAAGGGTTAGGACAGCTCATTCAAGATTCGGCATACCACTTCATGCTAATGAGGACTCAATATGCTGAAAGATCAGTGCAAATTCTAATGTTACAGAGTTATTTAAGCTTACTAAGCTTATTATATGAGACGGGGATCCTATTACGAATAAATTTTGCTTTGAGGCAGTTGATCGGAGCTTGAGAGAGGCTATGCATCGCCCTCATGACCCTTTCTATTCGTGGTTGGTTTTGGGGGAGACTTTAGGCATATTCTTCCTGTGGTTCCTGGCGAGACCAAATACGATATAGTTAATTAATGCAGCCATATGTTCATCTAAGATATGGTCAACATGTGAAATCCTTAATCTAACTGAGAATATGAGGTTGCAGGTAAATATTTATCTTCTTTACTCATTTAAGTTGCATTATTAACAATAGAGTCTACATCACATGCAGTCTGGGAATTCACCTGGTGAGATAAGCGAGACGAGACAGGTTGCAAAGTGGATTTTACAAGTTGGTGATGGTGTTGCTGGTGAAAATAATGATGGTGAGGTTGATATAAACCTACTTGATGATCTACATATCAGAAGGTAGGTGATCCTATATCTACCATTGTTGATATTCGTACACATCATTGTTAGAGTACTTGACCAATCCGTCACTATATCCAAATTACTTCATTAATTGAGTCATTCTTGCACCTACAAATGACATTGTTCATGAGATTAATGAATACGTCATGTCTAAAATGCATGGTGAGTTCGTTGAATATTTAAGCCTTGACAGCTTCAGCATAGTGGATGATGTTAATGATGATATCTCTGAAGTGTTCACGGTTGAGTTTCAGAATAATATCAATCGTTCCGGACTCCCTAACCACAAGATTGTTCTTAAGGTTGGTTGCATGATCATGTTGTTGCATGTTATTGAAGTAAAGATGTTATCTGGAATGAATGCTGGGAAAAAGGTATTAATACCTAGAATGATGATGAGTCCATCGGACGACACAAAAATTCTCTATAGCTTTTGATAGGAGACAGTTCCTTATAAGTGTTTGCCCTTGCTCATGTCGGACTATACCTTCTAACACCAGTTTTTAGCCATGGCGAGCTATATGTTGCACCATCCAAGGTTACGAGCATAAAGGGTCTCAAGATACTTGTATGTGATGATATAAGGCAACACATATGATAAGACTATAAATGTGGTATACAAAAGAGGTCTTCCGCAAACTATAGGGTAATTTTAATTTATTTGCTTATAAACCTTGAAGACTTAAACATATAATTTAAAATAAATTATTAGTATTAACACATTGAGTAAACTCTTCTTTAAATTTTCTTTTACAGGAAAGGATTGACTAGAATTGATCTCTTTATTACACATGTTTTTTAAATCTCGAATAATGTAGTACTTTATATGTTTTTCTACATTCTCTTTGAATGATAAATATGTTGTTTCAAGACATTATATATATATATATATATATATATATATATATATATATATATATATATATATATATATATAAAATAATGGCCAAATCTCGACGGACCATAAACTAATCGAACACATGACCTTAATATCTAGTGATGCGGATCTAGGTTTACTAATCACACTACAAAATTTTTACTTTCTCCGTCTCCATAATAATGACATTTGACTTTTCATCATTTTTAAAGTCGATTTTGACATAAATTACTCCTAATTTAAAAATGAAAATATATAATAAAAATTATATTCCGAAAGTTTATGAAGTGTACTTTCATAATATAATTTTGTTAAATATTTTTTCATATATAAAGTAAGAGTAATTTGTGATTAAAGTCGACCTCAACTATTACTTAAAAGTCAAATGTATCATTTATTTATTGTGGGGCGGAGGGATTACATGGTTTTAGAAGTTGAGCAGGAGTGTAAAGATATTGGAAAATGATTGAGAGCAGATCAAGTCGTTAGCCGTTACGGTCAATTGAATTGGATCTGCCTCAGTTCTTATATGGGCCATAAGCCCGATTCAAGGTGTCCCAACATGCTATATAGGAAATCCCTAATAAAATTTTTGAAGTTAAATTGGGCTTCTTAAAGTCCACGTCGGCCACTTGACCTTTTAGCTATTGGGGGCCCAAACCCACCAGAAAATTGGATTCTGCAGTAGCAGAAGAGCTTCTTTTGTGAGGCTGTGGCTATTACTGAATCCGGGCCTGTTCCTACCCGGAGTGTGAGGTCAGAAAAACCTTGCACTGTAACGACTTTTTTGTGGGCTTGAACAGAAAATTAAGAGAGTAAGGCTATCTTATTTTAATCTGAAAACTCATTAATTTTAGTTCAGTTCAGATTCATTCAGTTTTATTCTGTTTAGTTCAGTTTTGCTTAGTTCATTTTTATACTACAATTCAGCCTACCATTTTAGATTAGACTGCAGTTAATGTAGCCTTATGTAGTCCGACACCTAATTATTTTTTCCATGTAAAAACGCCACTTAGTTTTAATGTATTTTTTTACTCTAAACATTTCTTCGGCGTATCTATATTTTCATAATGATATACGAAATTTACTTTGAATTGCTTTGAATGGGAGAAAATGCTCTATCATTATCGCCTGTCCTTGTGATATTTGTAGATATGTCGCGGGTCAAATTCATGTATCTAGTTTATAGGTAGTCTGACCGGGGGATAATTGATAATTGGTGTATTTTTCTAAACATTAAATAAAACCATTCTTGGAAGAGTTCGTCTATACATGATAGTTTTAACATGAATTTGATTTGTCAAAACTCATATTTAACCAAATGGAATAATAACACAATTTCCATCTTTAAAGAAATTTTAACGAATACTTCAATGTTGAAATATGCACGAAAAACTTCAATACACTTGATATGAAAATTGATAGAGTTGAAATCAAGCTTTGATTTGAACTGAATAACGGCAAGAAAAAAAATACTAATTAATGTAGCGTATTTAAAGACATGAACAATGTTAACTCAACCTCGTTTCATTCAAAGAATACCTGAATCGATCAAGATTCGTTGATTCTTACGAATACCGAAAATTAACTGATATGAGGAAAACCTCGATTTTTCGTATAATATCACAAAATTGTCCGTTAAAGCGATGAAAAAGTACTTAATTAGTAAACCCTAGCCGTCTATAGCATAAATAAATAACAGAAAGGTCCTCGAACTTAAAAGAAATCTACGAAAAAACACTAAAAAAGCAGTAAAATGCGATTTTGACCCTCCAGATGATAAAATTTGGTCCTACGAGCCTCTACGTCATGGCAAAGCGATGAGTCTTGTCTGAAACGCCGTTTCAACCCAGAAAACGCTGAGCAAATATCAAAATCGGACACTTTTCACTGAAACAGCAAAACTGTCAAAACTTACCAAAATGCTTCGGGTGATCCATTCGACCGGCATCACTAATATAAGGAGTAAAAATGGAAAATAAAACTTGATCCGTCAACTAACCTCATAATCTTTCCTTTTAAAATAGTAATAAAATATACATGTAACGAATCTGGTTAAATGGAGCTTTTAGCATTATTGGAAAAGGACAGCCTCTCCTACACAATTCGTTTCACATTAAATATGTCAGATTCACTTTTATTTATGCTCATAATCTTTTTTTTCTCTTTTGCAAAAAAAAGCATCTAGACTCTAATAACGGGTATCAATTACGGTATTTTTTTTTTCTTTCTTCTTACACTTTCGATGTATATCATTTCATTTCTTATGCTTTCCTAAATATAATTTTAAATCCATCATCATTTCAATTCAATTTATAAATAACCATTAACGGAAAATATTTATTAAAATAAAACATAAAACTTACCTGTTGTCCGATAAATTCTTGCATCTGAAATATATATTTAAATTCATTATTATCACTATTTTCATTTAGCCCGGGATCATTTTTTTCCTGGTCTGCCCATACAATCCACCATGCATTATAAATTGATATGGGCTAACATTATATTATTAATTAGTAGAGACATGTACGTAGTTATGTAGTTATTGTCTCTAATCACCTATGTATAGGCTTGTATGTGTGTATTATCATAACATGAATGAAGAAATATCTTTTTAGTTAATTGTGTTATTCTCTCCCCCATATTTCTGGAGTGTTTACGGATTCCCACTAACAAAAAAATGAATCCAACTTTCATTCATAACATAAATCCTTTTACGCGGAACAAAATATAATATTAAATAAGAGAAATTTAAATAAATAAATAAAAATACCTAGCATCTTTGCAACTACACTTGGCAGACATCAGTAGCACTCATAAAAGAAAAAAAAAAAGAAAAAGATGCAGCATATTTGCAATCTATGAGACTCATACATCAACTGCTCTATATATACAGAGGTTTTGACATGAACTATAGCAGACTATACATACTATCTCCAAACAGTTGTTTTTGTAGTATACAGAATTCCCTCATCAGCTGCTTTAAAATGAATAACCAACCATGCCAACCCCCCGCAGGTCTCCTCTCACTCGATCGATCATGTACACGGTTTCTAGTAAAAGGAAACCATAATTTGCTGCATAGTTCATAGTTCTTCCTGTTCTCAACTTTGAATTCCTTCATGCAGGTTATCTGACTGAGAATCCATCGTGTGAAAAGAAAACGAAGAAGCGGGGTGCCAATACTAAGACCAAAGGAGACAGGGGCTTCATTGAGGGATGGTAATTATCTTGTATCTATTTATCATAAGTTCTATAACTACTAATCTATACAGTCTCAACTTCTGTTAATGAAGAGCTATATATCTACGGAATATTTTAACAATTCATGTTGAAATCGCTCTGTCGACTGGAATTTTACTGATCATTTCTTGTTTGCAGCCTCTTTGCTTTATGCTGCTGCTGGATTTGTGAAGTGTGCTTTGACTAGATGATGGATATCAAGTGCCATAACCATCAGTTACTTTGGTTTCCTTTCGTTGTGTTTGATATACTTTGATTATAATGTATTCGAGTCTCTCTTATGTAATTATATGTTCTGACAATCGGCTAGAGGGGCAGCGTATGTAATATGTATGCTGATTGTCGTAGAACTATTTCACCTTAGATTGTATACCTTTACAGTTAAACCATGTTTCCACTAATACAGTATTTCTATACACTCTGTCTGAAACAAAACAACTAACGATGTAATTATGCTCGTGGAAATGTGATCAATAAAGCCTGTACTAGTCGACAAGTAGGCACAAATGAGGCTCCAGTAAGTAATTGCAGCAACTTATTCACATTTACTGGTCATAATACAACATTTAAGTAGAGTTTTAGATGGCACTATGTAATGCAAACAATGTCTGTAAGATACAATCTTTCACTTAAGGATGATAGTAAGTGTAAATCACAAGCATTGCTACTATCAAAATGGTACACACCTTTTTGACGATGAACAAGTGACTAAGCTAAAATCTGAACTCTCTTGATGCCCATCCTGCTTCAGACCTACCAAATGAAGTCGCTGAAGGAACCTCAGTCAAATAATAAGGGTCTGGTTCGATGCCATAATCTGTTAGAGGCCTGTGCTCTAGGATATTGTCGTGTTCTTGAACAAAGTCAGGATCTCGACCTCTCCCTTCTTTATATCATGCCAGAGGTATTGGAGGCGACTGACATACTTTATTTTCCAATATAAGCTGTGATAAAATGCCAAACGAATTGAGCATATATGTTTAATCAGTATGATCAACAACACAGTAGCAAAAGATGAAAGTCAGACAAACACTCAGAACGACTATAAGATAACAACCCAGTAAATCATAAACATTGATAAAAGAAAGTAACAGAAGTTCTACTCAAAATCTCCAAATAACAGAAGTGGTAAAGATGAAATATAAGAGTTTAATTACTAACATACTTGGTTATACTTGTAAACTGTGACCAGACTGCAATAAGAACATCTAAATTTGCAATACATATAGCAGTAAACAACTCACCCCCCGCTTAAAAGGAATCTCCCAAGTGTGGCAAGGACAAGCCTTGATCGAATACCAGGATGAATGAAGTACACAACCTGAAGCCTGTCTTTGTAGTTCTCAGGTAACTCTTCATATATCCATCTCAGGATTGTAATACCAGGTGAGTTGTCATCGCCTGAGCAGCACTGTTCATGTACACTATGCAGAATGGTCCTTCTGGCATCTCGGTCAAAATCTTATGAAATACGACCTTTTCAGCCGCTTCTCCAGAGATCACAGGTGCTGGATTCATTTAAAAGCATTATAGCATCATCAGTGAGGAAGTAGACAGGAGTTGAAGATTACACAAAATAACAGAAAATGAACAAGAGAAAGCATGTTGACATAGCCCTCATCAATATTTGCACATTGCAAGTGCAGCTTTATTCCGAGATATATAGGCCGAAATGATGAGAATTACGCCATAACTTCAGCAAAAACAACAGAGTACTTTCACGACAAAAGCTTTTACCTATAAATACAAACCTATACCGTTAGTTAAACTTGGTTTTCTACTGGCCACATAACAAAAAATCCAAATAAGCTACTAGTCAAGAAAATAACTTGATGGGCCAGCTTTACAAGAAAAGAAAAAATATAGAAGAACCAGATAACCATGTTTCTCATCTTCTAAACCAAGGGATACAGGTTAAATCTTAACATCCTTTAGAAGATGGCGGTCACTGAATGGTTATGGTTGTCCAAAGTATGAGGCAGCTCTTACAATCAATCTCAATTAACAGCTTGAAACGTTGCATTATGATATTTTAAGCCCCACCATTTTACCAGCCAAATTCTTGGTGTTCATTTTATAGATAGTATAAACAAAAGCCCAAGACCAAAAAACTCTATGCTACAATCTCAACTCTTCCCCTTACAATTAAATCGATGCACCAAACATAACTCTAACAATCTTGATCCCTGTCCTACTTTCCATGAGAATACCATCAATACAACATTATAGATACATAGACGGTTCGATTTTCCTAATTGTGGCAGAACGGAAACCAAACAAATATCCTAATTGTGGCAGAACGGATTCAATACATCACTATAGATACATAGACGGTTAGATTTTTCATGACCAGCAATTGACATTCCCCTAATTTACACTATAATTTGCAGGTGAAACGCAATTTAAGCATATAATAAAAAAACAAATTACCCTACCACACACACAGATTCCAGGTGGTTTCAGTTCAGCTAGTTGTATCATCCAAATTGAAGCTGAAAGTAACTCAAAAACTTACGAAATACACTTGATGCAAACAATAACCTCTTCTCCTCAAGTAAAAACAAAAAAAAATCGAAAAACAGAAGCAATTGAATTGAATAGGGCGATTACCGGGGAAATACTTTCCGACGATGCGGAAGATACGATTGCCGGACTTATCGCAGCCTGGTTCGAGGCGGAGGAAGTGAAGGGCTTCAAGGTCGGAGAAATCTAGTATGGTTTGATCGGAGCAATCGTGCCACCTCTCCTCCTCCGCCTGCGGATGGGTTAAGAAGGGACGAGCATCCACGCCGAGGTCCGAGGCTAGAACCACCACCGAGAAGTCGTCTGATGATGAAGACGCCATTGACGACCCTATCTATCAGGTGGAGTAGAAAATAATTTTCATTATCGTTTTGGTTTCTCAAATGTTTTCAAATCCGAATCCTGACTTCACTGGGAGTCTGGGTCACTCAAAAAGACTATACGGTCCCGTACCAAATTTTCGTGGACCTCAACCCGAATTTTGTAACTGAAATATATAAATAATTTAAAATCAGTGTTCTTCATGGGAAGAGTCTGTATCATACCTTATCCATTTAACAGTATAGGGTCCGGATTTAGGCCTTATCTGTCGTACCCAACTAGGATCCTGACCCTGGTGCTCTCAATTAGTATCTCGCCTAGTTAGAGATCAGTGCAGGTTGCCCTGTTGTCTTTAATAGATGATACATACGAGGTTAAGTGAGTATACTTATCTTAAGCGAATAACATAACGTACCCTTAAATTTGGACTAATTACAGATTCAACCCGAATTGACAACAATTACATCCAAGTCCAAAACCTATTTTCTAAGTTGACCAACTAAAAATTAAAGGGAAAAAAAATTAATTGGACTTAATTGCAATTTACAAGTTTCACTTTACTACACATTGGATACAAATGTTTTATAACTTACAAAAATAACCTAAAATATTTTAAATAACCCCCATAATTTCACAATTCATATAATTAACCCACAAAGAAATTTTTTATTTAAAAAAGAAAGGACAAAAAATCCCTTCCTCACCACTAGCCGAAGATATAAACGGAGCTCCATTGGAGCTGCAAATTGCAGCTTCGACGAGCTGTAATTAAAGCCCCATTGGAGCTACAATTGCAGCTCCAATGGAGCTGCAACGAGCTGTCATTAAAGCCCCATTGCAACTCCAATAGCAGCTCCGACGAGCTGGAATTAAAGCCCCATCTGAGTCAAGATTATTGCGACTCTTGAGTCGCAATTGCAGCCCGACGAAGTTATAATTACGTTTCTACTGAGCCGTGGAGTCAGAATTTTGTTGCTCCGGTTAAGTTCACCGGAGGTGTTAAAGGAGAAGAATTTTATCATGGGAGGAAAAGGGTCCGGTGGTTGGAGGTGGTGGTTTGGTGGGGAAGAAGTGAATTGGAGGTGGTGGTGTGGTGGGGAAGAAGGAGGGTATAATTTTATAAGTAAAAGTTTTGGGGATTCAATTATAAAAAGTTATAACTTTTGTGGCTTATTTTGCAATGAACTAAAACTAATTTAATTATGGAATTATAAAGAATACATAAAATAGGAGAAAAAGTTGACTTTTGGGGTAGAATGTAATTCTCAAATTAGGCATTTTTAATTTTGGACTAATCTGTAATAGTCGCCAATCTAGGGATGAATGTGAAAATGGTGCATATTTGTTGGTCCAGATAACGGCAAAGTAAAAGACTAGGAGGGGGGTGAATAGTCTTTTACAACTTTTGTCGATATACACAGTTTCTGAGATATCTGTGAAGATATCTGATACTTAATTTCAGAGAGCGGAAGACTTTTTGTGATAAGTGCACGTGTCACAGAGTAAAAGTGTGTAAGTACTTAACAAGATGACTAAAGCAAGGTAAATGCGTAAGTAAATAACATAGCAAATTAGTGGTATCAAGGTGGCGTGAATCCTTCAACTAATCCACTTCGGCCTTCTCAGACCTAGAAATTCACTAAGATAGTTATTGAGTTCACCTTACAATAAACCTATCCATTGATTCCCTTTTACACTAGGTTACCAACCAAGTGTCCCTCCCGAAGTTATTCCCTGGCCCAAGTACTTCCTATACTCAGAAACCTTTGAGCTGTTCCTTAGTTTCCCAAACTAAGTACTTCCTATGCTCAGTAACCTTGGAGTTGTTCCTTAGTTTCCAAACTAAGTACTTCCTGTACTCGACGTCGTGTATGGTGTTGGTTATGATGGTTTTGCAAAGTAGTCTTAATAACTTTTTCAGTTATGTAGGAATACTCTATAGAAAAAGGATCACTTAACACACTTCACAATGTGTGGTGATATGTTCTTTACTAACCCAAGTCTATGTTAAATGTTCTGGAGAATGAAACTCAGATACTTGATCTTTTGATTCAACTCCTTCACAGATAGCAAGACTTGTTAAGGATTAGGACACTTGAAACTTTTGTGCTACTTAGACTTCAAGAGCTTAGTCGCAACTGTAAGCTAAAGAGTAAGTAAAGTATCAGTATGCTTGAGAGAAAGATACCACTAGTTGTATTATCGTAGAAGCTTAAAATATTCGCCAGGTTCTCGTGTTTTCAAGGTGTCTTTCAAGCATTCTAAGTGTTGATATTTATAGTTGAAAATCATGTCGTTTGAAAAGTATCTGTTAGGCTCAAATGAATTTCAAACTATCGATATCTGAAAATAGTACTGCAGAAGACATTGTCACATTTCAGAGATTTCCTTTTTTGTTCAGATGTCTCGTCATGCATTTATCAGACTTGTACTATTTTTGTCTTGCAGTGCCAACGGAACTATGCACGCTTTCTGAAGCATTACATGTCCTTTTCAAGAGACTCTCACATCTCCAGATACTTTATCAAAACATTGTTTCCTGGAAACAAAGTTTTGTCCAAGGTATCTGAGTGTAGGTATTTGTGGGCACTTTTCCTCGCTCGTAAACCTCAGGTTCTCGATATCTTTGTGAAACTTGTTTATTGAAAAACACTTGTTTCTTCAAGATATCTGGACATAGGTATTTGATGAGACCAATTTCGTTCGTCTTGAGCAATCTTGTGCAGTCTTCAAATCTTCAAATTGTTGAACTCTTCTGCCGGATGCCTTCTTCTTGGTCTTCTTCAAAGATATAAAAATTACATTCAGAGACCTAACATCCTATGCAAGATTGATATGCTCAAATTACTACTTAGGAAACAAGTAGAAAGCAGTTGTTGTAAATAGACAATGCTAACCACGAGGTCGTTCGCTAAGGAATCAATTAGGCTATCGCAACGAATGAAAACAAACAGTTACTTGTGAGACAAAGTTGATTTGTTTGAGTTTGAGTACTCCTTAAAACTAGAAAACTGAAATTACCAATGTAGTTGTTTGTAAGAATGAGGTAGGAGGAACACAGTAGTTACGATCAAGCAATGCTAATTCGCTCTAAGGATACGTTCATACTGTCACACGATGGGTGTACAGAAAACTATCAATTCAACCTTTACCAAACGAGTTTGAAGATATTTGAACTAGAGTAATCGTGGATCATCAATCCACGATCCTTAACCAAAATGGTTTAGAGAATCTTTGAACGAGAGTATTGAATTGAAGGGTTTTTACGAAGATTTTTGAACGAGCCTAACCTATATTAACGATTTTGAACCCTAGAAGCGAATACGCAAAGCTATCACGCAACTACCATGTTCGGAGTGATTTAGCTACTCATAATCGAAGCAAGGATGAAAGAATACAAGATATTGCCCATGTTTAATATAAACAGAATGATAATCGCATGCAAGCTCAAACAATTCGAGAAACAGAGTAAGAACGAATTGAATAAGATAAAACAATAGAGATTTACCACAGTAATCAGGGATTCGATATCAATCCTTCGATGAATAATCAAAATTAAGCTCCAAATTGTTATCAATGTCAAAGTATGGATGTATGGAGCTTTTTCTATCCACTAGGTTTTGATCTCGGGCCAAGTGTGTTTTTGACAATAGAATGAATAACCAAAGTAATTGTGTCTTCTTCTAACTAATAGAAAGGAGAAAAACTAAGTCTGGGCGAATTAGGAGACGAAATTGCAGAAAAAACGGCAAAAGAGAAACTGGCGTCGCCAGTTTGGCGATACGCCAAACAGAAAGTTGCTGGCGTACGCCAATAATTGGCCGCCAGCCTTCCTGAGGACCGTTTGCCTTCGACGCTGACTCCAATTCTTGATATTTTGGCCTTCCCGCTCCACTTCTAGCATCCATACGAGGCATTAGAACTCCATATCTTGTAGATGCATATAAAATACACCATTTTGCCTTCAATTAGCGCGGTTTAGCCAAATACCTACAAAACACACAAAGAACAAAACAAGTAAAAATACTCTAGGAAAACTAATAAAACTATACTCAAGGATGACAAAAAGACGATAAAAAAGTCCAAATGAGACGGTATAAAACCGACTCATCAAACTCCCCAAACCGAACCCTTGCTTTGTCCTCAAGCAAGCAAATAAACCTAGACATAAACTAGACTCAAACCACGAAAACAAACAAAGAGTCAAGGTCCCAAGTGACCGAATCTACCATTGTAAACAATAAGTCCATGAGATGCAAAAATTTTGTCATCAAACCAACTTTGGCAAAACAGTGTACAGAAAATCAAACACAAACGTTTCCCAGACAAATAGCACTTAAGTGTAGCTCGCTAGTCCCTCACAGGTGAATGTAGTGTATCTCTCACTCGCTTGGAAGTATCCAAATGGGGTATAAGCTCAAAAATAAACTGGGAAGGTGACTTGCATCACAAAGGTGCCTAAAATATCTTATGCTTTTGTACTCGTCTCATTAGATCGAAAGGGACTTAACATGCGACTCAATTTTTCAGAAAATAAAAGCTGAAGCTGCTCCCCCTATTCAATTCAAAACAACATCAGATCTCGTAACACTTCGCTGAACTCAGTGCATGGCCACATTGGGCTCTTTTAATATCAATTTTTTTGCAGGTGTCTGTTTTACCGAGAGTCCGCACTTTTGTGCGTGTCAGTTTGGTGTACGTGCCATCAACCCTGTTAGGATTATCTGTTTAGATTTTGATCAGCAATCTAATGACTTATCTTAGCTAAAAAAGGTGGTTAGTACTCTTGGTTCACTTGAACACTGTAAAAGAGGAAACTCACTAAGTATGATAGTCTAGCAAATCTTGTATAGGATGTTAGGTCTCTGAAAGTAATTTTTATTCTCTGAAGAAGGCCAAGAAGAAGGCATCCAGCAGGAAAAGTTCAACAAATTTTGAAGATCTGAAGACTGCACAAGATTGCTGAAGACAAAGGCTTTTCAGATACCTATGACCAGATATCTTGAAGACACAAGCATTTTTAAATAAACGGTGTTGCAAAAGATATCTGAGAAATAAAAGATTTCTGAAACGAGGAAAAGTTCCCACAGATATCTACACTCAGATACCTCGGATAAAGATTATGTTTCCGGGAAAACAATATATTTTCAACAAGTGGTATCTGGAGTTGTGATAGTCTCTGGAAAAGGACGTGCAAGGCTTCAGAAAGCATGCATAGTTCCGTTGGCACTACAGGACAAAGTATAGTACAGTGCATTAAATGCGCGGACATAAATGTCTGAACAAAAACAGTAGCTTCTGAAAAAGAAGACAAACCTACTACAGTACTATACTCAGATATCAATAGTTTGAAATTGAGTTAAGCCTAACGGATACTATTCAAACGACACTCAAATTCATCTATAAATATCAACACTTAGACTGCTTGAGAACACACCTTAGAACAAACACAGAACTTACATTGAATACTCTCACAAGCTCTCTCAAGCACACTACTTACCTTCAAGCTTTATGTTGCGACCAAAGCTCTTGATTCTAAGTAGCACAAAAGTTCTAAGTGTCCTGATCCTTAACAAGCATTGTTATTTGTGAAAGAGTTGAACTAAGATTTCATATCTGAGATTCATTCTCTTGAACACTTATCATAGACTTGGGTTAGTAAACAACAAGATACCATACATTGAAAAGTGTATTAAGTATACTTGATTCATAGAGCTATCTGAATAACTGAACAAGTTATTAAAGACTCACCTGACAAACTACCTTAACCAACACCTTAATCGGCGTGGAGTACATGAAGTACTTAGTTTGGGAAACTAAGGAATAACTCCAAGGTTACTGAGCATAGGAAATACTTAGTTTGTGAAACTAAGGAATAGCTCAAAAGGTTTCTGAGTACAGGAAGTACTTGGCTGTGAAAGCCGGGGAATAACTCAGGTGGGAACCTAGTGTATTTAGGAATCTAGAGAAGATACTTGTAAGGTTACCTCAATTATCTGTCTTAGTGGATTCTAGGTCTGAGAAAGGCCGAAGTGGATTAGTTGAAGGATTACGTCACCTTCAGATACCACTATAAAAAGACTTGTGTTATTTACTTTCTGCAGTTTATCACTTGCTTTATTTATCTTGCAAAGTATTTACACTTATCTTGCTGAGCACGTGCAGTTATCACAGAAAAGTCTTCCGCTCTCTGATATCTTCACAGATATCTGAGAAACTGTGTTTATCGACAAAAGTTTTAAAAGACTATTCACCCCCCCCCCCCCAGTCTTTTACTTTGTCGTTATCTAGACCAATAAGTGGTATCAAAGCTGGAGGTTCCCAAGCCTTCTGCACTGAACCTAGATCCCAGATAAGTGCCCACTAACTGCTTTTCACCTACACTTGATTTGTTTGTTTAGTGTGTTTGCTGCAGGATGTCTTTAAGTGACGCCCCAATTCTCAAGCCAGAGAATTATGAAAAATGGAAGAACAACATGATGCTCTACCTAGAAGCCATCATGATTTAAATGATCGACGCGATAACGAATGGCCCAAGAGTCATTCAACAACTCACGCCAGTCATAGAGGTTTCTAATGGTAGAGACAGAGAACAAAGCGAGGGGTCTTCATGCAGCATGCGCCAACCAAAGGAGACCCGCCACAAGTTATTTATTTAACCAAAGCCCGTAGAGCTCGGAAATCTAAGATGCCAAGAGAAATCGATTGATGGTCAGCTCATAATATCATCATACGCTCTACTCCAGAGCACATAAAGGTAAATGTGGGGTGCAAAATGGAAAAGTGGCTCGCAACCGATTGAAGAAATCAGGTTGCACCGAAAACAAAGGAAAATAAGTTCAAGTTTTGAAGCTCAAATTCCAAAACTTTAAACAAGGTCCCAGAGACTCTTGAAGAACTAGATTTTGCCATAACACTGATGAGTGACATGGCTGGACTTGGTGAAAGTAATAGATATACCCAGTCAGAAAAGATTGAGACTATTGTGAGAAGTCTAAATCATAACTGGGAGCACGCAAAGTTTTTCTACTTTAACCAAGGAATGCCAGATATCACTCCAGTGGAACTTTTCTCTCACCTTGCCACCGTTGACTATGAGACAACTCAAAGAGAACAAACAACCTAAAAGTTGCAGAATGTTGCTCTAGTTGCTCAAGGAAATTATGAAAAGAAGAAAGGAAAGGAGGTGACTGAGGATGCTCTTGCTGTAAAGCAAATGGGAAAATATGTCAGTCGAGAAATTGAGAAAAGAAAAGCCAAAGAGAAGTCAAAAGCATCTAGTTTCAAACTATCACCAAGACAAAATATGCAAAGCTCGCTGAACAAGCCGGCTCATAAAGCATCAAGTACTGAGGAAGCATAAATTGGAAATGATATATGTTTCTATTGTCAGAAACCTGATCATTTCAAGAAGGATTGTCCTGCCTTCAACAAACTTAAGACAGGTGACAAGAAAGATAGAAGAATCTTCAAAAGAAGTCAAAGAGCTATGCTCACTGAAGAAAGGAAAAAGATCCAAATCCAACTGGATGCTCTAGACATTGAGTCTGATTCGAGGATGAAGACTCAGATGATTCCACACCGCCTTCTCCGTAAATGCAAGTGTTTCATGAAGTAATTGACTTGGGACAAAAGAAGAAAGAAGTGTGGAATGGCTGAAGAGATCTTTCCAGATATCTCCAACATTGAACCTTGTCTAATGGCTGATGAGGTAACACATACTTCCTGTTATACTTATGAAAGTGATGAAGAAGGAATCAAAAATCTGGAAAATCTCAGAAGAGAACTTGATCTCTACAAAAGAGAATTTCTAATGGTCCGAGCTAGAGCCGAAATTCTTGAAGAAGAAAAGAATTTTCTTGTAAAGGAAAATTCACAAATACTCAAGATATATGAGAAAAAGGATGCTGAAAATGCATTTCTCAAGGCTCGGATATCTGAGACCGAAAAGTCACATAAAGAAGCATTGGCCAATCTTCAAAAGAAATGTGAAGATCTTCTTTCTGAGAATGAAGAACTCAAAAAGAAAGAATTATATTTTCAATCTTATGCCAAAGCTAGTGACACTCTTACTGAAGTACAATCTTATTTAAGAGATCCTTAAAAAAAGAGAGGACTTGGGTTGGACACACACACAGACAGTTCTACCACTCTGAATAAGAGTGATGAAAGACGAACATTTGTCAGTGCTCAGCAAGGTGATTCCCAAACAATCTACAGTATTGGTCAGAAAGCTAAGGTTGTTGACAAAGAAAAGGCAGTTGCGACTGAGCCTTTGTGGGAAAAACAAGTCCCAAGGAAAACTGTTGGGAATGTCTCTGAAAAGAAACATAACACTGAAAAGTGCAATCACCACAAGTTATGTCTCTAGAAGGAAAAATTGCAGGAGCTGACAAATTCTCCTATGTCACGTTTTCGGGAAAGAAAATAGATTATCCAGAGACTAGCAAAGCTGCTGAGAAAAGATCTCAGATAGCACCAGGTGCTCGGAATGGTATTGTCTATAAAGTCATCGGGAAATAACTTGCTCGTGAATACCAACAAGAGCAAGAACGATGGTTAAAGGCTAGAATTGCTCACAACAATTATCGGCGGAAAATGAATCAAGCACCGAATCGAAGTCCGAATGCCGGCTTGAAGAAATCTGGCTAGGAAAGCTAAGTTTGTTGAGAAGCAGACTCAGAAACCTGACAGGTATCTGAAAGCACCAAATGGAGCACCAAGGAACACACCAAGGAAGAAAATAGTTCTTATTAACAATGATACTAATCATTTAACTAAAATTCCTCCTTATGTTCCTGTTAGACAAAAGAATGTTCCTAAGAAATTCATTCAAAAATGGATTCCTACTGGAAGATTCTTTAGTCCAGATGGTTCCATTGTTGGCATGAGAACCTAATTTCCTGCTTCTGCTTTGTGCGTAACACTCTAAAGACTAATTCAAAGTGGCATTTTGATAGTGGATGGGAAGCACATGACATGAGACAAAGCAACTGATTGACTACGTAAAGTGCAATGATGGACCAATTATCGATTTCTGGAGGAGATGAAAATCCAACCATAGTTTTGGCAATTTGAAGTTTGGAGCCCTTACAATCTCAAGTACTTCATGTAAAGGGATTAAAATATAATCTCCTAAGCATGAGTCAACTAGTAGACAAAGGGTACAATCACAAGATCAAGTCAAAACTATGTAAAGTGATCGACAATGAGTCAAAGCATACCTTGGTTGCAAGGCGAAAGGAAATCATTATGTTGGATTGGGCATCCGCCACAATCAAGAATGTCTCATGGTGAGTCAATCGCCACATCAAGAAAATTGGCTATGGCATAAAAGAATGAGTCACTTGAATTTCAAAATCGTGAATAAGCTAGCCAAGAAAGAGATGGTGGTTGGTTTACCCAAATGGCATATAGAAAAGAAGGTGTATGCTCACCACAAATGGGAAAACAATCCAAAACATCTTTCAAGTCTAAAACTAGACATTCCAGGAAAGGCTCGCAAATGTTACATATGGATCTTTTGAATCCTCCAGAACTAGTTATGCAGAAAGAAGTATGGTCCGTTGTTGTTGATGATTACTCAATATTCACTGGGTTTTCTTTCTCAAACACAACTGATATGCAAGGGTTGAGATACCCAACTTGTTGAATAAGCTCAAGTCATGAAAATGACAAGGTATCTCAATCGTAATGCACTATGGTACCGAAGTTTGTGAACTGTATATAAAAGAGTTTTGTACCGCAAAGGTATACAAGATCAACTACCTTCAGAAGGACACCACAACAAAATGGTGTTGCTGAAAGAAAGAATAGGACTGAAAGAAGCAAAGAAGAACAATGCTTGTCGACATCAAATAAGTGAAATCTATCGGGTTGAAATAAAACAAAGATGCTACACTCAAAATAGATGTCTGATTAACAAACACCATGACAAAACTCCTTACGAGCTTTTCATTGGTAGACCCCCTAGTATCAAACATCTAAGGGTGTTTGGTTGCAGATGTTTCGTTCTTAACAATGGAAAAGAATACTTGAGAACATTTCAACCAAAGGCAGATGAAGGAGTATTTCTTGGTTATTCTCATAGAATCTACAACAAAAGAACGCAAAAGATTGAGGAATCTGCTCATGTAGTATTCTATGAAGAAAACAAGAAAGTACTCTTGAATGATGATCTCTCAGATAGGTTCAAAGAACTGATGATTAGAGATTCTGAAAAAGGATCCTCAGAAGGAAACAATTTTATCATTTCAAATAGAGGATGAGTCTGACAATGAAAAGCAACCTATGCTTTGTAACAACCAGATGACTCTAAGACATGATGAAGAATTTCCTATGAGAATTCCAGAAATGGAACAAGTTACTGAGAACCTTCATCATGAAAAGGTATCCGAAAATGAGATTGCTGAAATGCAAGATTCAGATATCTCTAACACTGAAAGAGTGTCAGATATCCATGAAATTTCCCATGTGTCAGATATCTCAGATACTGCACAAGTATCTCATCAAGATCATATTGATTCACATTCAAATCAAAATGATATTGATCCTACTAGTTCAAAACCCATTATGAAATGGATAAGAAATCATCCTGCAAAGGATGTGATTGGTCCCATAGACCAAGGAGTTAGAACTAGAAGAGCAATCGCTGAAAATGCAAATTGTCTCTATGGATGTTTCATCTCAAACATTGAACCAAAAACTATTGAAGAAGCATTAAAGGATCAAGATCGATCATCGCAATGCAAGAAGAGTCGGATCAATTTGAGAGAAACAAAGTCCGAAACCGGTTCCATTTGTCGACGGAATATCCGTAATCGGAACCAAGTGGGTTTTCGTAAACAAAATGAATGAGTCCGTGAAATAACCGTAAACAAAGTTAGGTTGGTTGCCAAGGATTCACCCCGATCAAGGACTAGATTTTGATGAATCTTATGCACGAGTTGCAAGATCGATGCAATAAGACTCTTTCTAGCCTTTCATACTCATAATGACTTTACGCTTATCAGATGGATGTCAAGAGTGCATTTCTAAATGGTGAACTTGCTGAGGAAGTCTATGTTGAGCAACCACCAAGTTTTGAAGTTTTCTCAGAAAGTAGGATGGTCTATAAGCTTCGTAAAGCTCAGATGGGTAAACAAGCTCCAAGAGCATGGTATGATACATTGGCCAGATACCTACTATAAAGTGGTTTCAATAAAGGAGTTGTTGATAAAACACTCTTCCAATTGAACCATGATGGGAAACTACTTTTAGTTCAAGTATATGTTGATGACATTATATTTGGATCTAAAGACAAGCAACTTTGTGAAGACTTTGCTGAACTCATGAAATGTAAATTTGAGATGAGCATGATGGGAGAATTGAATTACTTCCTAGGGCTGCAAGTCAAGCAACTCAATGATGGAATATTCATTAGTCAAACAAAGTATGCAAAGGACATGCTCAATAAGTTTAATCTAAAGCCTTCTGAAAAGAATGCTAAGATACCAATGAGCATTGGAACCAAAATGACCTATACTGAATCTGACAAGAGTGTTGAAGAACACAAGTATAGGAAATTGATTGGATCTCTACTGTACCTCACTGCAAGTAGACCTGATATTCAATATGCAATTGGAGTGTGTGCTAGATTTCAGACAAATCCAATGCAATCACACTACAACATTGCTATGAAAATATTGAGTTATGTAAAAGGTACTGTAGAAGTTGGATTGTGGTATCCAAAAGATAGTGGATTGAGTTTGGTTGGCTATTCAGATGCCGACTATGCTGGATCATTGCTTGATAGAAAAAGCACCTCAGGAACTTGTCAATTTCTTGGTGCTAGATTGATATCTTGGTTCAGTAAGAAATAAAATTCAATTGCCACATCTACCACAGAGGCTGAATATATTGCTACTGGGTGTTGTGCTTCACAGATATTGTGGATACAACAACAACTCAGAGACTATGGACTCAATGAAGAGAAAACTCCCATTTTCTGTGACAACACAAGTGCCATTGCCATAACTTAGAATCCTAAGTTTCATGCAAGAACAAAGCACATTGATGTTAGACACCACTTCATCAGAGACCATGTTGAAAAAGGTAATATAGAGATACTCAAGATTGTCACTGAAGACCAACTTGCAGATATCTTCACTAAGCCACTATATGTAAGAAAGTAGATTCTTAGCCTTAAGACACATTCTTGGACTATTGGAGCTACCAAAGAACTGAAAAAGTTCAGATATCTGAAGAAGATATCAAAGGAGAGAGAAAAGGAATCTGGATCGGGTATCCAGAGAAGAGGTATCTGGAACAGGTATCCAGAAAAGAGGAATCTGGAACGGGTATCCAGAAACCAAAGGCTAAAGGGTAAAATGGCTATTTGAAGATTTCTGAAACGGGTACTCAGATATCTAGATCACTCAGTGAGGGGGGACACAAAAGTGAATAGTACAACTGTCTACAGTTAACTACTATCTTGAAATTTGTATTATTTCTATCTTTGTAAAAAACTTTGAAAAGACAACAAGTATAAGATAGAATCAGATACAAACAATGTTCTCATTCACACAGAAACGTGATTCAGATAGCTAATAGCCAACATTCATTAAATGGGCACAATTACAATTGTTGATTGTGATCATTGCTGAAGAAGCAATGGTGACCCTTGATGAAATGGGCGATTGATCTTTACGGAAGAGATTAATTCTCAGTAAATAGTGGACTGTTGAAATTCCGACATGGCCCACTATGCATTTAATGCCGAACAAACTTTTACCCACGTCTGTCTGCAATTCACAGATATGTATATACAAAACCTATTTGTGTGTATATGTTTGTCTGAATTACCTTGCTATATATATATATAGGATTTTGGCAAAAGAAATTACTTTCGCCTAATCCAACATTCAGACTTGCACAAGAATAGCAAAAATCATTCTTCAACCTCTGCAAATTTTTGTTAGTCTTTCTGCAAAGAATCACTAATATCTCATCCAAATCTCTTTCAAACTTTCAAAACACTTGCACTATATAAAGAGATGGCTCATAAGCGTTCACCCGTAAACCCCATCTTCTACCACCGGTGCATCGAAAAGCAAGCACCAGAGTTGGTTATAGTAAACAATCGATTGGTAGGAGACTTTAATCCCGATCATTGACTTCAAATCACGATTTGGGGTGGTGCCATGATTGAGGAATACCTCATGGTCATTGCTGAAAATCGTCGATAGGAAGCTAATTCTTGACATGCTTGAAAAGGCACAAATCAAGGGTTTTCTATCTGCTCTTCCTAGTGGAATTTCTTCACTGGATGTGTTAGAATTCTACAATAACTCCAGGATTATATCATGTGTTTCTAAAGGCACTGCAATAGTGTCTATAAAAACTAAGGTCTAAGGAAAGGAAATCCTTTTGGACTTAACAACTTTCTGTAAGTTGTTTGATCTTCAAATCTTGGAAAGGATTTTGAAATAGACACCAAGGATGATGATCTCCTTGAAGGTGTAAAACAGCTGTACAGTGATGTGTGTGATCTTGAAAAACCAGATACACACACTGATTTCAAGCTTGCTGACTTCAGAATTAGACATCTGCTGGTTCACTAGGATGTGTTGGCATGCATTCTTCATAGATGCTTTGATGGTCTACAAGGAGGTGCTGACCAGATAAGCCAAGAACGCTGGATGATGATGTTCTTGTTGCAACAACAAGACAAAACGCTGGAAAACCCTTTCAATTCGGGAAAGTACGCCTTTATGAAGTTTGTGAAGAAGATTCAAGGCTTTGAGCCTAAAATCGCTAAGGGAGTTGCTGAGCTAAAGGCCACAGTAAGCTATGGTCTAAAGATATGCTACTTGCTGGAGAATCTTGGCATTGAGATCAGAGAGAAGGCTGACATAGCCAACAGTAACCTACTCTACAAATATGAGTATACGAACTTGATGAAAAAGGTTACTGGATCTCAGAAAGGTTCCAAGAAGCGAAAGACTGAAGAGGTATCTGAGGGAAAGGTTGCTACCAAGAAGCCCAGAACTTCACGAAAAAGTCTGCTGGCAAATCAGTAGACACACCCATTGAGGTTGTCGATTCCCAGATATCAGCCGCCACTGCTGATGAACTCATAAATGCAGATGAACTCATCAATGTCAGAAATGATATCGCCATCGAACAAGTAGACTCAGCAAGAGAAAGTGCTTTCAGAAATGTTAAGACTACTGCCGAAAGCCTTGCTGATGAACTCATCAATGCTGCTAAAGAAAGTAGTGATAGATACCAAGCCCTATCTACAAAAACCGTAGGGATTATGGACCAATCAGTTCCTAATGCTGATGAGAGCTCTGACGATGAAGATGATGAATTACTCATCTCTCAAGTCCTAGAAAATTCAAAAAGTGCTAAGGTTACTGAAAAGTAACCGTGTAGAGGTATCTCAAGAAGAACCTACACCACAAAGTTGTTGAACAAGCACTTGTTTCAAAGGTTGTCAAGAAGCAATCGTGTCCAAGGTCATCGGACAAATTACACCATCGAGCAAGAAAGACCGAAGATATTGAAGATGCTCGATGAGTGATAGCTTAGTGTCGGAGGATACCGCCATCGCTTCAACACTCAACAAATTGCGTCTCAAGCACAACAACCAAAACACCAGATGTGAATATGAAATGGTACTTGAGTTACGTAAACAAGCATCTTTCATTGTCAAGAAAATCTCGCAAAAGCAGTGTTCTAACTCAATGAGAGGGATCAAACTGAGGCATCTGCTCAGAATGATCAACCAGGGGAGGCAACTGAGTTGCATACTCAAGAAAGGTCTAAAGTACCTGAAAGTTCAAACAAAGAAGCTGAAATGGAACAACAAGACCAAAACATAGAAGGGTCACAAGTTCCAGAGACCAATCAGCCTGACACTGCTCAGGTAGTTGAATGGTTTAACTCTCTACTTTTGATAATTTGTGTTTATTAATCTTGTTATTTAATAAAATTTCTTTGTTACAGGCTGAATTAGAAACACAAGAACAAGAGGAAGCTGGAAAGCTTGCCTCAGAGACTGAGAAGGAGGCTACTACAACCTCATCTCTTAAGGAATCTGAGCCTGTGCTACAGGTGATAGAGAGTTTCTTAAGATATTACTTTTCAGATATATGTTAATACACTTAACTAATTAAGTGGATGTTTCTAATAGGCTCCAACTGAGAAAGAAGAAGATAAGGCGTATATGCTGTAAAAAGGACCCAGAAACCGTCAATGTTTCTGAAGAAAATGTCATTGAGCCTTCTAGTGTGAAGGTATATGAAAATCAGTGATAAACATTCTTCATTATGGGTTAATATAAATTCTTCTCTAATTACTCAATACTTTCTACTTACAGGCTCATTCAGAAGTAGAAGTGCAAGGGGAAAGAGTTGCGACATCCCCTGCACCCATGGAAATTGATGAAGCCCCCAAGGCAACATCACCAGAAGAACACCGTAAACGAGAACGCTTCATAAAAATGATTCGAGCCTCTGTGAGGAAGTAAGTGGAAACCTCGTAAATCATTGAAGCTTAATTGCATAAATTCTTTCATGACAATTTCCTAAGTATTGTGATAATTTTAATTCTCGTGATCAAGAAAGAAAGGTTGATGAGGACCAGACTTCCAAGTCTCCACCTCACAACAAGATATCCGAGGCACCCTTACCTCAAGAGTACAAGTCTCGAGCCCGATGTACTCATTCGTGTAACTCGTAAAACCTACACTGCACTCAGATATCTACACAAGTTTTGAATCTAACTCAAAATTCTTTCTTTCAGCTCAAACAAGTGCCACTAAGGTCCCTCTGATGAGAAAGAGGACTTGCTTCCTTTCTTCAAGGAACACACTTTGCCAAAGCATCCAAATGCTTCAAGAAATGGCAAAGTCTGATGTCTGATCTATCTAAAATCTTAAAGGTGACTGATCACCACACAAGGAGAGCACGAGCCCTTGACTTGGAAAACTACATCCATGCATTGTTCCCCACTGAACAATATTCTTTCGGAACATTGATGGATAAGGATTTTGTCAAGGAAGTGGCCAGAAAGCTGATCCAAGCTTTCAAACAAGCGGATGGCATTCAAGCCTATTTTGCCCTGTGCTACAATACATACCTCCAACAAGAGGAAGTTAATGGGCAAACGGTCACTATTCCGTAAGTGATCAACCCGGTCTCAAGATGAAGAAGAGAAGGAATCAAGATCCTCCTTCCGACCATCACAAGGATGAGGATAAGAAGGATGATGATGATGCCCCCGCACTGTGATGTGGAGGGATTCCACAAGGAAACAATGCCTCAGTTGCTGAAAAGCACACTGAGAGGACATCACAGCAATCCCCTCCTCCATATCCTAAGAAATCTACTCATCCAACTCCCCAACACAAAGATACTACTGAACAAGTAGTTGAGCACTCTGAGGAAACAACTCAGAAAATATCAGATGCACAAGCCAGAGTTGCTCAACTCAAACAACTGTTGGAGGAAGAACAACAGCTACATCTTCAACTGGAAGAAAAGATAGTTGAATCCAGAGTCAAGCTAGACAAACTTGAAGAACAAACATGGAAGGAAACGCAAGCTTACTCTGAGATTAAAGAGCTCCGGGAAGCTGTTGACTATATTACTAAGGAGCTAGATGCTGAACAAGCATCTGAAGCAAAGCATGATGCTAACGCTGCATCTTCACCAAAGAAACCATCCTCCAAAGGCAAGAAACCCATATCTGAGATGGTTGCCGCTTTTAGAAACCTTGATGAAGAAGTACAAGAGGATGAAGATCATCAATGATGACTCAGATGATGAAGAAGATGTAACTGGCGGTAACATGCAAATGTTCACTTGGGAGTTTCTCACTTAAAGAGAAAACTGATAACTCCTCAAAGCTCCAGTAAGAAACCAAATCTCAACTCCCATGATTACATGGCCAGATACCAGGTTCTGGCAACTCTAAGAAAGGAGTTGTCTCAACAAAATGAAGAAGTAATTGCATCAGTCCCTGCTGAATTGAAAAAGTTCACTGAGCTACTCACTCAAAGAACAACAAGCTTGGTCATTGCTCAGAGAGACCTAGGCATGGTAAGGGATGATGACAATAATCTTGCTGAAAAAGCCCTCAATGAGGCTAGCTATGTCACCGAAAAGAAGATGCTACTCAAGGCCCATCGGCAGCTCACCGATAAGAATACGGTCTTATCAAACAAAATCAGAGCTCAAGGCCACTCGAACAAAGAGGGTTCGCCATAACTATCTGCAAGGCAACTTTAACTCCCTTTCAGAATCCTTTGTGATTCTTAGTCAGTCAACAATGACTAAGGGGGAAGGATTTCAAGATGCTCATAGAGGAAGAGGAAGAGCAAATAAAAGAAAATCTGAACAACCACCTCTCAGATTTAATGAGTCCTCCTCCAGTCAGACTGCTCTACAGATAGTGGCCACCACTGAGCAACTTCCTGAAACAGGAATGACAACAAGGGACAGAGCATAGAAACCTCCAAGGAGTACCAAGGCTCCAAGGAGAAGACAAGTAAGAGGGATTGATGAGTCTTCTTCTTCTTCTTCTTCTTCTGAAGAAGAAGAAGAAGAAGAAGAAGAAGAAGAAGAAGGCCAAATCAAATCCATGGGCAATGAAGAAGGCTGCAAAAGTCCCACAAGAATTGATATTGATGATGATGAAGAGACTCATGAAGATGAAGCTCCTCTTCACAGAAAAAGAAAAATTGAGAGCCTAACGGAGCCCATAGCTGCAAAGCCTTTGGCAGCTAAAACACCCTCTGGAAATACCAAGTCTATCCAGGGTGGTTCTTCAAGCAAAAATCCCAGGGAAAATTCAAGACAAAGGAGGAACAAGCTGAGAGCTGAACAAAGAAAACTTCAACTACCACTCAGGCCTGAAGAAGCCAAGATTGAGTATGTGAAGACCAACAATGATTCCTCTGTCTACAGGTGCATTAATCAGAAGAATGGCTACTGGATTCTAGAACTCAAGAACTTATTGGTAAATGAAAGATTTCCAGAACCAATCCATAAACAGCTCATGGCATGGAGAAAAAGACAAGCCAATCTTGATTAACACCAACCACATCAAAGCCTGGTTGGATTTTGAAGTAATCAAGAGAATAGAAGCCATGAAAAAGGACCTCTCTGATGAATGTCCTTATGGAAAGCCAGATGATGTGCACAGAATTCCCAACATCATCGAACAGCACAAAAGCAAGACTTGTCAGGAACCCTATGAGTCCTTCTACTTGACTGAAGATCAATACAAGGGTGACATCAGATATCTGAAGATAATATATGAATACTTTAAGCTATCAGATATCAGAATCAAGCATGCCTGGAAGTGGGGAAAGTATCTGTGGGTCAAGCACTTTGCCAAGAAAAATCCTACCAAAACCTACAAGGAAGTCCGTGGATTTGCCAGAGACACAGAGATGATTGTCAGAACACTTCTCTATGACTACTCTGATGATGTCAAAAGGTTTGGTGATAGGAAATTTGCAGATTGATCCATGGAACTACTTTTGAAGACTTGAAGACTAGTTTATTAGGATGTCTACTTGGAGCTTGGTTACTCTTGTTGTCCTAATTTAAACTATGTATTTTTGTATCTTGCTGACTGAGCAGAAATGTTATTTTATCTTGCATTAAAGTTATCTCTGAACTTTCTTTGAAACATATCTGATGAACCTACTCTCAGATATCAATTTCTATAAAAGATAACTTGTCAGCAAAGATCACACCTTGTGATTTGGTTGATGTTTACTTTTTGCACTTAATTATACGAATTGAAAAATCATAAGAAATGATTAAGTGATGGATTGTTTCCTCATCCAGATTTGTAATAGGTCAGATATTCATCGTTGACTGATCAAAATGGGAGAAATTTGTTAGGATTATCTGTTTAGATTTTGATCAGCAACCTAATGACTTATCTTAGCTCAGAAAGGTGGTTAGTACTCTTGGTTCACTTGAACACTGTAAAAGAGGAAACTTACTAAGTATGATAGTCTAGCAAATCTTGTATAGGATGTTAGGTCTCTGAATGTAATTTTTATTTTCTGAAGAAGACTAAGTAGAAGACATCCAGCAGGAGAAGTTCAACGGATTTGAAGATTTGAAGACTGCTCAAATTTGTTGAAGACAAAGTTTATCAGATACCGATGTCCAGATATCTTGAAGAAACAAGTGTTTCAATAAACAAGTGTTGCAAAAGATATCTGAGAATACAAGGTTTCTGAACGAGGAAAAGTGCCCACAGATATCTACACTCAGATACCTTGGATAAAGATTATGTTTCCGGGAAAACAATATATTTTCAACAAGTGGTATCTGGAGTTGTGATAGTCTCTGTAAAAGGACGTGCAAGGCTTCAGAAAGCATGCATAGTTCCGTTGGCACTACAGGACAAAGTATAGTACAGTGTATTAAATGCGCGGACAGAAATGTCTGAACAAAAACGGTAGCTTCTGAAGAAGAAGATAAACCTACTACAGTACTATACACTTAGATATCAATAGTTTGAAATTGAGTTAAGCCTAACGGATACTATTCAAACGGCACTCAAATTCATCTATAAATATCAACACTTAGACTGCTTGAGAACACACCTTAGAACAAACACAGAACTTACATTGAATACTCTCACAAGCTCTCTCAAGCACACTACTTAACTTCAAGCTTTCTGTTGCGACCAAAGCTCTTGATTCTAAGTATCACAAAAGTTCTAAGTGTCCTGATCCTTAACAAGCATTGTTATTTGTGAAGGAGTTGAACTAAGATTTCATATCTGAGATTCATTCTCTTGAACACTTATCATAGACTTGGGTCAGTAAAGAACAAGATACCATACATTGAAAAGTGTATTAAGTATACTTGATTCATAGAGCTATCTGAATAACTGAACACGTTATTAAAGAAGCTCACCTGATAAACTACCTTAACCAACACCTTAATCGGCGTGGAGTACAGGAAGTACTTAGTTTGGGAAACTAAGGAATAACTCCAAGGTTACTGAGCATAGGAAGTACTTAGTTTGGGAAACTAAGGAATAGCTCAAAAGGTTTTTGAGTACAGAAAGTACTTGGCTGTGAAAGCCGGGGAATAACTCAGGGGGAACACTTGGTTGGGAACCTAGTGTATTTAGGAATCTAGAGAAGATACTTGTAAGGTTACCTCAATTATCTGTCTTAGTGGATTCTAGGTCTGAGAAAGGCCGAAGTGGATTAGTTGAAGGATTACGCCACCTTCAGATACCACTATCTGAGAAACTGTGTTTATCGACAAATGTTTTAAAAGACTATTCACCCCCCCCCCCTCGTCTTTTACTTTGCCGTTATCTGGACCAACAAACCCTCACGGACATATGACTTTTTAAGACCACGCCGGTATATAGGTAGTATTTGAAACACGCCTAACATGACTAACGGTGATCAATGAAGACCATAGATCTACCCCGAGATTCAAATATCAATAAGCCTTAGGGGACAGTAAACAAACTTTTCAGCAATAATGCAAAACAGCACATATAAGTCGCAAGATAATGCTTCTTCCCAAACATGTTCCTTGGAACAGGGGGAAGGGCTTAAAAAGAGCATGCCGTTCGTCATCCCTAACAAGACTGAGTACACGTAAGTATGAAAAGGCGCAAGTAATACGTAAAAACTTGCACAACCCAGGAAATCACATAATACATTTGCCGGTACAAAAAGTTTTTCATTGGCTCTCAGACTTCTCACAGGCTTTTTGGACCAATGAGCTAATCATCCAGCTATTTGAAAGAGAAACGACCTTGCAGGATTAAAAATACACTATCCTACTTCCAGCTAATCATCAAACAAAACGTAAGTAGCAAGTGGATTTAACATCTACAATGGACGTTCGACTCGGTAAAATTTGACTCAGACTCTCCACGAAAGTACTTAAAGGGAAATTAACTAGACCTAGACTGACAAAGAAACCAGAATAAGAGGAAGGTCACATAACACACAATAGAACTGAATACATATAAATAAAGATGAAAGACTCTAAAGACACAGATAACAGAGAAAATTGCAGCCAAGATACTAGAGAGCACATTCCCTCTCCCCAAACCTAAACTCAAGCATGTCCTCAAGCGTAGAGTGAAAAGGAAAAGAGAATGGGATCTATAGTGACTTGCCTGCTGGTGTACCTTTACAGTCATGTACAAGACTCTTCCGTGTTGGCTAACGGCACTGAAGTTCTCGGTTCTTCCGTTGTTGCATCTCCTTTTCTCCCTTGATAAGGTATATACAAGGGTCCAAAGATGCACCCTATATAGTTCCCGTGTCAACTCAGGGGTGAGTGTGGTGTAGTGGTGGCTTGCAACTCACGTTGCTTGCCATGTACCTCTATAGTGCAGGTACGAGCGTGGAGGTTGACAATCATGCGAGTGGTTTTGATGAACAGTCGCCTAAGCAGCAACATATCCTTCTCCATCTCCTTGCCTTTAACCCGTGTCGACTCCACAACCACAAAATTAGCCATAAAAGTGTCCCCATCCAGTGTAACCAGAACATCCTCAATCACACCCATGCACCTACTTCGCTCCATCGCCATCGTGACGAAGCATTTCCTAGGTTCCAAACCCTTCAAATCCAGCTCCTCATAGGTCATAAAGGTCATTAGATTAACCGCTGCTCCTGTATCTACGATGCTAGTTACCTCGGAAGAATTTCCTATCCCAACCACCAAATCGAAACTATTAGCATCACTGATGCTCTTATCTGCTGCCGGGATCACCCTAGCGGTGGGACTTACCTCAAGGACAGCCAATTTTGCACTCGCCTCCTCTTCTGGAGTCGCACATCATGGCATACCTCCTTTTCCTATACCTCGACTCTCACTTCTACCGGCTTCTCAAGTGTAGGTACCACCTCAACTACCTCTGGTGTCTTAACCTGGGCCACCGTGTTCTCGAGCTGGTAAGTGCAAGTAGCAAGGATAGACTTCACATTTACTGGCTCATTGAATGTCACCTCAACGGCTAGAGCTTTGTGGGTTTCGCGGTTAGAACTTACCCTTTCTTTGTCAAATCGACCAACTAGATCTCCCAAAGTCTTCTCTAACCGCTTCTGCGCCTGCTCAATACTGTCGAACCGCTGATCATTCCTGAGCTAATTTTCCTGTGCTTCGGCCCAAAACCTCTCGGAACGCTCCATGTGGTCCCTGATTGCCTGATCAGGACTTCCCGACACTTTCGTAATACGAACCTGAACTGGCTGAGCTAGAACTGGTTGCTCCCGTGGCGCATTCTCATAATAGTTGTTGCCACCTTGGTTACCTTGCTGCTACCATTGCCTAGTTCCGCCCGCTTTGTTTATCCCACTCAAGAGTACATGCCTCGAGTCCCTTTAACTACCGGTATCCCGCCCCTAGATTTATTTCTCGACCTCGAGTTGAGACACCGCCGCCGCCTCGAAAACACCATTTAATTCACGAGGATGCTTCAGGAGTGAATTTTACACGCCATATCAACCATGTTCGACACTCCCAATTCGTACTCTCATAAAATCTGATGCATGATTCATCTCGCCGATCCCGTGGAAAGTATTGATAGCAATCGTAAGAAGCGTCATGAAGCTTCATAGAAAGTCTCATCGTACATCTGTTGAAACTGCATTATCTGAGTACGAAGGTGATGCGTTCTCTCGGGAGGGTAAAATTTATTTACAAAGGCTTTATAGAGAGAATCCCAAGTAGGTAGAGAACCCCTGTGTGCCGGTTCAACAGTGCCTTAGCTTTATCCTCCGTGCACATTGGAAAACCTTCTTCCTTATCTCTCCATCTCAAATCACATTCTCCGGGTCACAACTAACCCCGCAATCAGTACTTCAAACTCCTTGAGGAACCTTACATCCTTGTTGGTCATTCCGTAGAACTTGGGAAGATTATGGAAGTGGTGAGCTTTGAATTCCAAATTCCACGCCTCATTAGACAGCACGATTGCCGCTTTCCCGGCCTTAACCTCGCCGGGCTGCATGTAGGCTCCATAGGTTAACTGAGCCATTGAAATGTCCTTTCTGACCAACCTGTTGTTAGAGCTACACAACACGAAAACCTCGAAATATCTTTAGTTTCTGTTAGTGCACTAAACTTCAGGTAAGATGGAAAACAAGTAAAGATTTGCAATCAAGCGCTATGGTAGGAATTGATTCCCCGGCAGCCGCGTCAAATTTGATATGCTCAAATTACTACTTAGGAAACAAGTAGAAAGCAGTTGTTGTAAATAGACAATGCTAACCACGAGGTCGTTCGCTAAGGAATCAATTAGGCTATCGCAACGAATGAAAACAAACAGTTACTTATGAGACAATGTTGATTTGTTTGAGTTTGAGTACTCCTTAAAACTAGAAAACTGAAATTAACAATGTAGTTGTTTGTAAGAATGAGGTAGGAGGAACACAGTAGTTACGATCAAGCAATGACGATTCGCTTCTAGGGATACGTTCATACTGTCACACGGTGGGTGTACAAAAAACTATCAATTCAACCTTTACCAAACGAGTTTGAAGATATTTGAACTAGAGTAATCGTGGGTCGTCAATCCACGATCCTTAACCAAAATATTTTAGAGAATCTTTGAACGAGAGTATTGAATTGAAGGGTTTTTATGAAGATCTTTGAACGAGCCTAACCTATATGAACGATTTCGAACCCTAGAAGCGAATACGCAAAGCTATCACGCAACTACCATGTTCGGAGTTATTTAGCTACTCATAATCGAAGCAAGGATGAAAGAATACAAGATATTGCCCATGTTTAACATAAACAGAATGATAATCGCATGCAAGCTCAAACAATTCGAGAAACAGAGTAAGAACGAATGGAATAAGATAAAACAATAGAGATTTACCACAGTAACCAGGGATTCGATATTAATCCTTCGATGAATAATCAAAATCAAGCTTCAAATTGTTATCAATGTCAAAGTATGGATGTATGGAGCTTTTTCTATCCACTAGGTTTTGATCTAGGCTCAAGTGTGTTTTTGACAATAGAATGAATATCCAAAGTAATTGTGTCTTCTCCTAACTAATAGAAAGGAGAAAAACTAAGTCTGGGCGAATTAGGAGACGAAATCGCAGAAAAAACGGCAAAAGAGAAACTGGCGTCGCCAGTAATCAAGACTGGCGTCGCCAGTTTGGCGATACGCCAAACAGAAAGTTGATGGCGTACGCCAATTTGATAACTGGCATCGCCAGTTCTTCTGGAGTGACCTTTTTGCCCCTTTGATGCCTTTTGACTCCAATTCTTGATATTTTGGCCTTCCTTCTCCACTTCTAGCATCCATACGAGGCATTGGAACTCCATATCTTGTAGATGCATATAAAATACACCATTTTGCCTTCAATTAGCGCGGTTTATCCAAATACCTACAAAACACACAAAGAACAAAACAAGTAAAAATACTCTAGGAAAACTAATAAAACTATACTCAAGGATGACAAAAAGACGGTAAAAAAGACCAAATGAGACGGTATAAAACCGACTCATCAAAGATTTGCTAGACTAACATACTTAGTGATTTTCCTCTTTTACAGTGTTCAAGTGAACCAAGAGTACTAAGCACCTTCCTGAGCTAAGATAAGTCATTAGGTTGTTGATCAAAATCTAAACAGATATTCCTAACAAAATTTCCCCCTTTTTGATCAGTCAACGATGACTATCTTTAAAACCTATTACAACTTGGAAGAGGGAACAATCCAACACTTAATCATTTCTTATGATCTTTTCAATTCAATCAATTAAGTGCAGAAAGTAAACATCAACCAAATCTCAAGATGTGATCTTTGTTGACAAGTTATCTTTTTATAGATTGATATCTGAGAGTAGGTTCATCAGATATGTTACATGGAAAGTTCACAGATAACTTTTACAATGAATAAAACACATTTTAGTACAATCAGGAAGATACAAAATACATAGTTGAATTAGGACAACGGGAGTAACCAAGCTCCAAGTAAACATCCTAATTAACTAGTCTTCAAAAGTCTTCAAGATTTCAGCAACTTCATGGATCAATTTGCAAATTTTCTATCTCCAAATCTTTTGATGTCATCTGAGTAGTCATAGAGCAAAGTTCTGACTAACATCTCAGTGTCTCTGGCATAACCACAGACTTCTTTGTATGATTTGGTGGGATTCTTCTTGGCAAAGTGTTTGACCCATAAATACTTTTCCCATTTCCAGGCATGCTCAATTCTGATATCTGATAGATTGAAGTATTCATATATGATCCTCAGAAATCTTCAATCATGTAGAATGACTAAAAGGGTTCCACAACAAGTATTGGCCTTGTGCCTGTTCCAGTGAGGTTTGGGACTCTGTGCACATCATCAGGTTTTCCATAAGGACATATATCATTAAGTTCCTTCCTCATGGCTTGAACTCTCTTGACAACTTCAAAATCCAACCAAGCTTTGGCATGATTGGTGTTGATCAAGATTGGCTTATCTTTTCTCCATGCCATAAGTTGTTGATGGATGGGTACTGGAAATCCTTTTTCATTTACAAGCAAGTGCTTGAGTTCCAGTATCCAGTATCCATTGTTGGTCCAGATAACGGCAAAGTAAAATACTAGAGGGGGGGAGGGGGTGAATAGTCTTTTAAACTTTTGTCGATAAACACAGTTTCTCAGAAACCTGGGGGTTTCTGATACTTAAATTCAGAGCGCGGAAGACTTTAAGATAGGTAAGTGCAGAAACAATAAGTAAGTGTGTGTGCTTTGCTGAAAGATAAATACAAAAAGGTAAATAACACAGCAAGTATAGTGGTATCTGGAGGTGGCGTAATCCTCCAACTAATCCACTTCGGTCTTTCTGAGACCTAGAATTCACTAGAACAGATAATTGAGTTCACCTTACTACAATCCTATTCTAAGATTCTTAAACAATTGGTTCCCAACCAAATGTTCCCCCTGAGTTATTCCCCAGCTCCTAGAGCTAAGTACTTCCTCTACTCAGATAACCTTGGAGTTATTCCCTAATTTCCCAAATCAAGTACTTCCTCTACTCCACGCCTTGATGGTGTCAAGTTATAAGGTTTGTCGAGAGGCTTCAGATAACTTTTCAGTTATGTTTTCAGAGAGCCTAATAGAACAAGACTACTTAATACACTTGTTCAGTGTATGGCAATCAGCTCTTTACTGACCCAAGTAATTGATGTTCGTTCTGGAGAATGAGCTTCAGAAAGGTTATCTGACAGTTCAACTCTTTCACGAATAACAATCTCATGTTAAGGTTCAGGACAACTTAGAACTACTAGTGATTCAAGCAACAGAAAGCTTTCAGAAAGGGTAGTAGAGTGCTTGAGAGAATACTTTGCTAGATTGTAAGTTTGTGTTAGATCGCTCTTCGGTCGTGTTTCTCAAAGATCTAAGTGTGTGATATTTATAGATGAATTAGAGTGTCGCTGGATGTTATCCGTTAGACACAATTCAAATTCATTTATACTTATCTTGAAATGAGTACTGTAAGTCCTTGTCTCATATCTCGTAGAGGATCGTGCTTTAGCGGCTTTTTCCGATGCAATTAATGCATATGTACTATTTCGTCCGTAGTCTTCAACGGATACATTAGCCTTTCCGATGGCTTGCATGCTCCATACTCATGATGTCATATGTTCCAATCATGTTTCAAAAGTAACTAAATGTACTTAAGAAAGGATTAAGGACATAGTCTTTCCGAGTGAGACTAAACCTTGGTGTCTTCATAAATCTTGTGCAATCTCCTGCCTTGTAATCTTCGAAAAGCTCCATTGCTAGGATTGATCTTCATGGTCTTCTTGAAATAAAAATTACACTCGAGACCTATAATCCTAATACAAGATTTACTAGACTAATTATACTCAGTGATTTCTTTACAATGTTCAAGTGAACCAAGAGTACTTAATCACCTTTTCGGCTAATGATAGGAACATGTGATGAATGATCAAAATACTAACAGATATTCCTAACAAATTTCCTTTTGATCACCATCCATGACTATCTTTCAAAGTCCTATTACAAAGTTGTAATCCCGAAGAGAAAACAATCCACCACTTAATCATTTCAAATGATATTCAATTTTAGTCAATTATGCGTAAAGTAAACATCAACCAAATCACAAGAAGTGACCTTTCCGATAAGTTGTCATCTATTAGAGTGTATCCGAGAGTATGATCTTCGATAGGTACAGTATTACGTAATAAGATGCAACTTTTACGGATAGAGAAAATTAGAAATGCATAAAAGAAGATTACAAAAAGTAACAAAACAAACTAAGTAAATTAGAACAACAGAGAGTCCAAGCTCCAAGTAAACATTCCAAGATACTAGTCTTCAAGTCTTCAAAAATTAACTTAGGTTCAAACCTCAAGTTCTTCAAAGACCCTTCTCGGATCATTGACATAATCATCCACTTTTATGCATTCTCGACATAGTCATAAAGTATCCTTCCGACAGAAAGTTCTCTTCCGGATAAGATACAAATTTCATGGTAACTCTTGCCAAGATTGTAGTTCTTCTTCGAAAGTGTTCGACCCAAGAGTATTTTCCCTGCACCTGTGCATGGTCTACTTGCATACTGTATAGGTTGAAATACTTGTATATTTCTTCCAGATAGTGAATATCATCCAGATATTCATCCTTTGTCATGTAGAATGACTCATAGGGATGAACACCTAGCTTGTTCGCTTGTTGTAGCTACCATCCAGCTTTTCTTGTGCACATCTTCGCTCGGGGTAAGGACAAGGAAAAGAAAGGTCCATCTTTCCGCATCATTTCTCTTTTCAACCTCAAAGTTTAGCCAGATATGAAGGTGCTCATGTTTTAGCAAATTTGGCTTGCCTTCACTCCATTTTAGGATCCGTTGAAGATGGAGTTGAAACTTATCATTGACAAGTAGATGTTGCGCCCGTAATCCAATACCCTTTCTTGTTCATGATGCACCTATATGAAGACTCTTCATTACGGTCTTCACATACTCAATGTGGGCATCACTGCTTTTCTTGATGAGTTTCTTTGTTTGCTCGCTAAACCGAATATCCCTTCTAGCCTTTCTCGTTAGTGGCCTTCCGTCAGAGATCCCGTGACTCTTTTCCCGCCTGGATCAGGCCGGTGGAAGTCCTCGAATCGACTTGGTATTTGTAGGGGTTCTGCTAATGGCCTTGCTGCCAGAGGAGGTTGTGGGGCTTGTTTGCCTTCTTCTTTGTGAAGTGGATGTTCATCAAGACGATTCATCCTCATCATCATCATTGATGTTCCAGCTTGTGAGGCTTGCGCCTCTCGACCTCTTACCTCACCTTCTTCGATTTTCTTCTTAAGCTTTCCTCGTTGTTCCCATCCGAGATCCTAAGGGACTTGGTTCCCTAGTGACCATACTTCTCACTTTCTCGGTTGATCCGGAACAACTTCAAAGAGGGTGTTCCAATGGTGTCCTTAATGACTAGTCGATTTGAGGAGGGAGATTTGATTGTTTTCTTTTCTTCCTCCTTTCTCGAGGCATCTCTCCTTCCCCCTTAGTCATGAATGACTGACTCATGATAGCATAAGCTTCAGAGAGTGATTCAAAGTTCTTCTGGAGGTTGTTATGCACCCTGACCAATTCTTTGATTTCTTCTTTCATGTCTTTGTTTTGCCTAACCAACACTTGCTCTTTCATCGTTGAGCTCTTCAAGAGGCTTTAGAATAGCCTCACTTGTTGAGTAGCATAAGTAGCATCCGCTAGTGCTTGATTGGCATTGTTGCGCTTTCTTCTTCCGATCGTAGCTAAGTCTTTCTGAGAGAGAGCTATGCTGGTTGCTCGATTTAGCAATGCAGCAGCCAAATCTTTCATCTCTTCTGGGACTGACTATAAGACTTGGTTGTCTTGAGCAACAAGTCTGTCTCTTAGTTCCAAGAAAACAAATTGCTCGACTCGTGCTCATCACTTCGAAGCACCGGAGCAGAAAATTTGAGGCGCTGTATGGGCTAGCTTTTCCTTAGTGATTAGCCTCTCATCTTCTACTTGGGAGATCAAGTTTGGGTTTATTTTAGCATCATTCTCATAATCCTTTTCTTAGATTGTTTGCAGAGTGGCAATCTTTTGTTTGCCTTTCAGTATGCTGGCCTTCTGAGAAGTAGAAGGCCTTCGATGCAAATTTAGCATAATGCTCTTCATCATCATTGTCATCCATGGCATCTATCTCAAAGAAGAGTGACAACGATGGCATTTTTCAACAACCGCTGCTCATCTAGGAGTGCCGCCTTAGCATTAGCTTCTCCGAGCTTTTCGAGTTCGCTTCCTTTTCTTCAACAAGAGCTCGACACTCTAAGTTGATTCTCTCCTCTTCCAACTTAAACTGAGTTGTTCAATCCGAACTCTGGTCGTGATTTCTTCAATCAGGTCTTGTTTAGCCTGTTGGGTATTTTGATGAGACTTTGGTGATGATGATGGGGCTTTCGAGCATTGAAGGAGTAGCCTTTTCGCACTTCCTTTTCTAATTTTCTGAATCCCGCCGCTTCTGTTGGGGATCAATATTCGATCATCATCATCATCCTTTTCTTGTCTTCGACTTGGATGCTCAAGGAGGTTCTTGGTAGTCATTCTCACCGCTTCCTTCTCATCTTCGAAACCAAGTTGATCACATTAGGAAGTGTGATCATCCTCCCATTTACTTCTTCTTGCTCAAGGGTAGGTTGTGAGCTTTGGGCAAGGTGGACGGGTCACCATCCGCTTGGGTTTGAGCATCGCCTTTTGAAAGTCTGCTAGGAGTCTTTGTGCTACTTCATTTAAGAAGTTATCATCCATCAGAGTGCAAAAGAATATGATTTTGTGGGAAACATAGCATGGATATGGTCTTCCAGATTGATTGCTATGGCCCTTTTCTCTGGGATGTCAATTACTCTTGCAATTTCAGAAAGATCGGCCTTTCTGAGTTTCTGCCATTGTCTGAAGCACTTTAGATGTTTCTTGAGAGTGTGCTTCTTAAAGGCTTGGAGTAAGTTGAGTGGCACTAGACTTTGAGCCTGAAAGAAAGGAATCAAGTTAGTTTTGTTCAAACTACTTGTGTTAGTATTTGTGTGCAAAAGTAAGCTTTCTGAGCATACCTGTGTAGAAACACTAGACTCATTTGCTTGGACTTCTGCTTGTTTGGGCACAGAGGCCTCAGATACCTTGATGTGAGGAGAAGTCTGATCCTCAGCATCCTTTCTTTCTGATTGAACTCGAAATAGAATCAAATATGTTTAGAAACTTGTTATCGAAAAGATAAGTGGAAAAATGCTTCGAGACTTCGCTTACTTCCAAGTGAGGAAGCTCAAGGATCTTTCTCGTAAACCTTGGGGTTTCGAACCTTTTCTTCAGATACTACTTGTTCAGCAGTTTTAGTTTCTCTTGGAGGAGATGAGATCACATTCTCTCCGTCCAAGTGTTCTTCTGATTGAGCCTGTAAGATAGAACAAACATATTGATTAAGTAGTGAATTTTACCAAAATTTTCTTAAGGAAAGTTTATCGACACTTACCTTCTCAATGTAAGGCTCAAGATTACTTCCTCAGAGTGCTTTTCACCTGAAACTCTTTAGGTGTTGGTTCCACCTCCACTACTTTCTCAACAGTAGCCAGTGGAATGTGCTCTTCGATGTTCGAGGTCGAGGAACCTCTTCGATTCAAGGGAGTGGACAAGTTTTCTTCCCCATGAAATTGTGTCTCCAAGTCGGCTCAGAATAAATGAAGCTTATGAGTAACAAGTTAACATTTTAATGTCGATGTTAGATACAACTACTTTTGTTACCCTAATAGAGTCAGGCTGAGTTTGGGTCTCTTGGACTAGTGGAGTTTCCACAGCCTCTCTTTGCTCATTGTTGGTCTCCTCTACAATATCTTTCTGAGTCTCCATCTTAGTTTGATCCCTTTCCGAGAGTTGAGCTCTCTCAGAAGGTTGAGGAACCTGTTCAAGAACAGGGTTTTCTTCAGCCACATTAAGTGCTGGCATTGTGAATGTGGAAGCAATGTCAACATCTTCCATCACTCTATCTTCCTCTTCCATGCCTTCTTCTTCCTCCGGATGTAGGGCTCCTTTCTTTCTGAGGGGCTGAGCTTGATGCTCCTCCATGGGTCTCAATCCTAGACTTTTTGAATACTTGTGTAAGTACAACATTATCATCATAGTCACTGTCCATATTGGGAGCTGACCCATCTATGATATTTCGATCATCTCTGGAGATTTCTGGAGCAACTGCCTGCAATTCTTGGGCTTTCGGTGTTGCTTTTCTAGTCAACAACATCTTCTCGAGATCTTGTCTCCGAAGGTTGTGCTTTTGTACACTTTGGGACTTAGAGGCTTTCGCTTGAGTCCTCTTTCTCGCAATCGGAGATCGAAAGGTGAGCTTGCAGAGACCTCTTCACCTTCAAGCTCTTCTCGCGCTCTTCTGAGCTTTCTCAGCAGCAATTCTCTCCTGTTCTTCAAAGGCATGTCTGAAAAGAGAGTTGGTGACTGGGATTTCATGTCTCTTTCTGAGAGTTATTCCCATTGTTTCCATAATGTAGCAAATTCTGAGACCAAAATGCATATTGGCCTTTGTCACAAAGAAGTTGATGATTTTAGGCTCAAATTCTCAATGTGACCAAGAAATTTGTTGAAGGCGCATTTCCAATTAAACTGGGTTTCGCCTTCATGCTTCTTATTCAAGATGCATCATCATCCATCTCTCCATGCTTATCCGGTCTACTCCACCTTTGTTGCCATCAAAGCAACGGACTGTAATGAGAGCCAAAGTACTCCAAAGTTTCGAGATGATCGGTTCGATGGCTTTCGTAACAAAGTTTGTCGGGCAACCTTCGCATTTTCAACTGGATTGCCTCAAATAGCTCCTTAACACTTTGAATCATGGAGGCATCCCCGATGTTGATGTCGCCGATTGTTCCTCGATTTTCAATTGAATGAGTTGCAGAAGTCTTGCGCCAGGACAATTTCTTGTCCTTGAACTTCAATCATGTACTTCTCTTCTACATCATTCACAACTTTTGTGAAGATTTTGGAGTTGTTGTAGAACTCCAACACATCCAAAGGTGGAAAGTCCATCGGTGCAAAGACACGTAAACTTGTAGATATGGGAACTTTTCAACATTCCCAATATCGCTTTTCTATCCGCTTTTGAAGAAATGACCTGTAAACATATTTCTTCACAAAAAGCTCCCAATTCATCTTGTGACTTGGATTCCATTTAAGGGGTAACTTCCTAGAAGGCTTATTCAACACCTCGAGTTCTTTTCCTCGCTTTCAGGAGTAGATGATGCGCCAGTGGTTCTCGGTGGTCATCTTCTTTGGTGCCATCTCTTATATAGAGTCTTTGAGTGAGTGTTTATGTATGAGTTTTGCTGAATAATCGAGATTAGTCTATCTTTCGTAAGACTAAGCACAAGAAGTCGAGTTGAAGAAGTTTTGCGTAAATCTTGAGAGATTTTGCTATTTTGATGCAAGTATGAAATTTTGGATTTGGTAAAAGTGTTTGTCTTTTGCCCAATTCCTATATATATATAGCATAAAACGCATATAGATACACCATACATATAGTCAATATGAATGAGTGTCTTTCAGATTCGCATAGGTGGTACCACCTTTGTACTTCATTAAATGCTTAGTGGGCCATGTCGCATTTCTCAATGACATTACTTGCTTTGTTTTAATCTCACCGTTGAGATCAAACGCTTATACATCAAGGGTTTATAATTGAATATCTTGTAATGATATCAATCAACAAATGGTATTGTGCCAATTTGATGGATTTTTAATATGCTACATTCATCGTGTCACTTAGTAAAGAGTAGGAACACTTAATCGTTGAGCTTATCATTCGAGTGTCAAGTCCTTATCTTTATATTATTTATCATAAAAATGGCAAAAATACAAGACATTGGACATGTTTGACTCCCAGAACTTATACTTTTTTTTTTCGGGCTTTATGTGTCTTTTCTCTTTATGACTAAATAGTTTCATGAATTCAAGAATCAGAAACTTCAGTAGTTTGAATGTATTTGACCCACTCTTAGTAAGTAAGTTCTAGTCTTATTTACTCATTGAGTGTGTACCAACCTTTGCCTTTCCCGTTCCAGAGATGTTTTGCCTTTCTGAGTTTTGCTACTCAGAAACCTTTGCATCACTTCTTAACAACTTGGCTTTCTGAGAGCATGTTCTCAGAGGCCTACTTCTTTTCTACCTTGCTTACTCAGACTTTAGAGATTCAGGACATTTTTCAGTCCTTAGGCAACTCCATTAACCCAAGATTATGTCTTAAGGTCAAGAACCGGCTTTCCTGTAGGGGCTTGGTGAAGATATCTGCAAGTTGGTCTTCTGTGCCAATCTTGAGTATCTCTATATTGCCTTTTTCAACATGGTCTCTGATGAAGTGGTGTCTAACATCAATGTGCTTTGTTCTGGCATGGAACTTGGGGTTCGTGTGATTGCAATAGCACTTGTGTTATCACGTAAAAATGGGAGTTTTCTTCATCGAGTCCATAATCTCGAGTTGTTGTTGAATCCACGTAATTTGTGTTGCACAACAACCAAAGAAGAATATATTCAAATTTCCGTGGTAGAAGATGCAATTGAGTTTTGTTTCTTGCTAAACCATGAGATAAGTCTAGCTCCTTAAATTGACAAGTTCCCGAGGTATTCTTCCTATCAAGCATTGATCCAAAGATAATCAAAGATCCGAGTAACCACCAAACTCAATCCACTTTCTTTAGGGTACCACAAACCTACATCTATCGTATCTTTCACATACCTTAATATTTTCATAGCAATGTTGTAGTGTGATTGCATCGGATTTGTTTGAAATCTAGCACACACACCAACTGCATATTGGATATCAGGTCTGCTTGCAGTAAGGTAAAGTAGTGAACCTATCAATTTCCTATACTTGTGTTCATCAACACTTTTATCCGATTCAAGATAGGTCATCTCGGTTCCTATGCTCACGGGTATCTTAGCATTCTTTTCGTAAGGCTTAAGATTGAACTTTGTGAGCATGTCTCGCATACTTTGTCCGACTAATGAATATTCCATCATTGAGTTGCTTGACTTGCAATCCCAGAAAATAGTTCAATTCTCCCATCATGCTCATCTCGAACTTACTTTTCATGAGATTTGCAAAGTCATCACAAAGTTGCTTGTCCTTAGATCCAAATATAATGTCATCAACATATACTTGAACTAAGAGCAGTTTCCCATCATGATTTAAGGTAAATAAAGTTTTATCAACTTCACCTTTCTTGAAACCACTTTCCAGAAGGTATTTGGCCAAAGTGTCATACCATGCTCGGAGCCTGCTTTCACCATATAGAGCTTCAGAGTTTGTAGACCATTCTACTTTCTCGAGGAAACTTCAAAACCGGTGGTTGTTCAACATAGACTTCCTCAAAGAAGTTCACCATTCAAAATGCACTTTTGACATCCATCCGATAAACTTTAAAGTCTTTATCACCAAGAAGGCCAGAAGAGTCTTATCGCATCCAACTGCAACCGGTGCATATGACTCATCAAAATCTAAATCTTCAGTCTGGGTGAATCCCTTGGCAACCAACCTTGCTTTGTTTCTGGTTATTTCACCAGACTCATTCATCTTGTTTCTGAAAACCCACTTAGTTCCAATCACAGATATTCCTTCTACAAATGGAACTAGTTTCCAGACTTTGTTTCTTTCAAATCGATCCAACTCTTCTTGCATTGCGTAGATCCGCCTTGGTCTCTTAATGCTTCTTCAATAGTTTTAGGTTCAATGTTTGAGATGAAACATCCAAAGAGAGAATTAGCATTTTCGCTATCGCTCTCCTAGTCCTAACACCTTGATTGATCGGTCCAATCACATCCTTTGCGGATGATCCTCGATCCATCTCATCATAGGTTCGGGGCTAGTAGGTCAACATCTATGTGATCTGAATGTGAATCACTATGATTATGACTTGATACTTCTTCAGTATCTATGACATTTTGTACCACAGAAGGGCGTTGAATGTCTGACACTTGTTCAGTGTGAGGGCTTTCTGGGACACGCCTGTCAGAGAGATCATTTCCAGAATTAGCTCTCTGATGAACATCTTCAGTTTCCATTTCTGGAAATCTCATAGGAAATTCTTCATCATGTCTGAGAATCATCTGGTTGTTACTAGGCATTTCATGCTTTTCTTCACGTAGTCATCCTCTCTTTCCATAATGATGTTTTTCCTTTCTGAGGGTTCTTCTTCAGAATCCTTTAACATTAGTTCCTTGAACCTTTTTGAGAGTTCATCAACAAGGGGTGATTTCTTGCTTTCTTCATAGAATACAACATAAACTGATTCTTCAACCTTCTTTGTTCTTTTGTTGTAAACTCTGTAAGCTCTGCTATTCATAGAATAACCAAGAAACACTCCTTCATCTGCCTTTGGTTGAAATGTTCTTAAATACTCTTTTCCATTGTTAAGAACAAAACATCTACAACCAAACACTTTCAGATGTTTAATATTAGGGGGTCTACCAACCAAGAGCTCATAAGGGGTCTTGTCATGGTGTTTGTTTATCAAACATCTGTTCTGAGTGTAACATGTCAGGTTTACGCCTTCAACCCAATAAACTTCACTTATTTCAAAGGTCACCAAAGATTGTCCTTGTCGCTTCTTTAAGGGTTCTATTTTTCCTTTCGCAACACCATTTTGTTGTGGTGTTCTTACAGAGGAAAGTTGGTGTTGTATACCTTTGTCGGTACAAACTCCTTTATGTACGGGTTCCGACAAACTCGCATTCATGGTCTGTTCTGATTGCAGATACCTTGTCCTTTTTCATGACTTCAAGCTTATTCAGCAAGTTTGGTATCTCCACCCTAGCATCAGATTTGTGCTACAGAAAGACAACCCAAGTGAATCTTGAGAAGTTATCTACAACAACCAGACCATACTTCTTTCCCCGCATAACTAGTTACGATGATTCAAAAGATCCATGTGTAATAGTTACGTGGTCTAACACTAGAGTGTCCGATTTTGGACTTGAAGGAGATCTTAGATTGTTTCCCATCGACATGTGCGTAATGATACCATCCTTTCCGAAAGATGTTTTGGGAAGGCCAACCACTAACTCTTTCGCAAGTTTGTTCGTAGTTCAAGTTCAAGTGACTCATTCTTTTGTGCCATAACCAAGGTTTCTTCAGGTGACCAGATTGACTCACCATGAGACATTCTTCAACAGGGCAAATGCCCAATCGGCAACATAAAGACTACCTTTCCGCCGAAAGCAACCAAGACTGCTGACGCTTGTCAATAAGTTTGCAAAACTTTGCTTTGAATTTCACAAGAATCCCTTTGTCGCAAACCTGCTCATGCTAAATAGATTGTATTTCAAACCTTAACATGTAATACGCCAAGAATTGTTAAAGATCCCAATTTGACATTGCCAAATCCTGAGAGGGATTTAATTCTCCTCCAAAGAACTGGATGTCCGGTCCAAAGGTTGCAAGCTTTGTAGTTGATCAGATTTGCTTTGTCTCTCATGTGCTTTCCGTGATCCACTATCAAATAGCCATCGAGCCTTAGTCCAAGAGGCGCTCGCACAAAACAGAAACAGGAGTTAGGTTCTTGCTTGAGATAGAACCATTTAGACTAAACATTCTTCCAAGAGGAATCCACATTTTAGTGAATTTCTTGGGAGTTTGTTTTGTCTAACTTGATCAAGGAGATGCAATGAAATTAGTAATTTTGATCTCAATCTTCCTTCGGGGTGTTTCTAGGTGTTCCTTTGGTGCTTTCTCAACTCGGTTTCGGGTTGCTTTTCAAAACTTAGCCTTTCTCGCCGTGTTCCTTCTAGTTTTGGCATTCGCTTTTCATGGTTTGAGATTTCTTCCACTTCGCTTATTGCTACGCAGTAATATCGCCTTGGCGCCATTGTTCTTGTCCTTCCTTATATTGTTGTAAAAGGACTTTTCCAATAGCACGATAGCCAATGCCATTTCGAACACCTTTGGATTTCTGAATGCGGTCTTCAGAAACCTTATCCAAAAATTTCTTGTGAACTTGTTGTTCTTTCAAAGGCTGAGTTGCTACTCCTTTTCCTTTGTCAACTACCCTAGCTTTCTGACCAATGCTATAGGTGGTTGAAGAACCATTCTGTTGACTTTTTACAAAGGTTAACCTATCATCACCCTTCTTCAGAGGAGACGAATTGCTTGATTGTTCATCAAGTCCAATTCCACCTTTCTCAGAGGGATCTCTCAGATATGATTGAACCTCAGTGAGAGTGTCACTAGCCTTTGCATAAGATTGGAAGGATAGCTCTTTCTTTCGGAGTTCCTCATTCTCAGAAAGCAGCTTCATCATTTTCTTATTAAGTTCACATCCAAGGCTAGTTTGTGAAAATTTTCATTTTCAGATATCTGACTTTTCAGAAGGGCTATTTCAGCGCTCTTGTTCTCAGATACCCTGGTTAGCTCATAAACCTCTTTTTCAAGAGTTTATTTGCTTTCCTCTAGAATTCTGGTTTTGGATTGTGCTTCCAGAAATTCTTTCTCATAACGATCCAATTCACTCCTGATTAACTCTAGATCCTCAATTCCATCATCACTCTCATAGTACAAAAATTGTGAAATGTTAGTTACCTCATCAGCCATAAGACACATTTCAATGTTGGAGATGTCTGGACCAAAGAATCTCAAAGAACTCCACACATTTCATTCTTCTTAAGGCCGAAGTCGATTACGTTGTGGGTGATTCCACACAATTCTGGTGATGGTAGGTTTGAGTTATCTGAATCTCCATCTTCGGAATCTGTCTCAATATCTAGAGCATCAAGTTGGATTTGAATCTTCTTCCTTTCTTCAGTCAGTAAGGCCCTTTGATTTCTTTTGTAATTTCTTCTATCCTTCTTGTCACCTGTCTTGAGCTTGTTTAAAGCAGGGCAATCTCTCTTGAAGTGACCAGGCTTTTGACAATAGAAGCAGATATCATTTCCTATCTCAGCTGATTCAGTACTAACACCTTTCTGAATGGGGGTCTTCAGAGAGTTGTTTAGTTGAATGTTCTTGTACTGATGATAGTTCGGGCCAAGATGCTTTTTCAGTTTTTCTTTAGATTTTCTTCTCTCAATCTCTTGACCCACAAATTTATTCATGTGTCTTACTGCAAGAGCATTTTCTTCAGATGCGTCTTTGGTATCTTTCTTTTCAGAAGTACCTTGAGAGACTAGAGCAACACTTTGCAACTTCTCAGCTGTTTGTTCTCTCCGAGTCTCATAATCTAAAGAGCAAGATGAGAGAAGAGCTCACCGGAGTAATATTTGCATTCCTTGGTTGAAATAAAAGAATTTAGTGTGCTCCTTGGATTGAGACTTCACAATAGTCTTAATCTTTTCCGACCGGAGTATCTTGCTTTCACCAAGTGCAGCCATATCACTCATAAGAGTAGTAAACCGAAATCAAGTTCTTCCGTAGTTTCATGGGACCTTGCTTGAAGTTTTGGAACTTCAATTTAAGAACTTCAACTTGTTTTCTTTGGTTTTCTGCCCGCATAGATTTCTTCAATCAATTGCCGTGCAACTTTTTGCTTTAGCACCCCAGCTTTACATAATGTGCTCAGTGTCGATCCGATGATTATATTAGCTTGACCATCCAATCAGGTCTCTCGCATCATCAGATGTCCAGAGCTCTCTTGGCTTGTCTTCATATATAATGCTTCCACGAGCAACATGACCACTATCACTAGCAGCCATGTCCTCGCTTCCATCTTCCTTGTCTGAGGCTTTTCTTCCATCAGAAACCTCAGTGACTTGTTTGAGTTGTCTGATTTTGATAGGCCCTTCATTGATGACATAGATCATCTCATCACTAATGGCCTCCAGATGGAGCATCATGTTGTTCTTCCGTTTCTTGTAGTTTTCTGGCTTTAGAACGGGTGCATCGCTAGAGACATACCTACACACTTAACAGACAAATTATATAGTCCTCAGAAAGGGACAAAGTTTCTTCACCTATCTGGGGATCTAGGTTCAGTGCAGAAGGCTTGGGAACCTCCCGCTCTGATACCACTTGTTGGTCCAGATAACGGCAAAGTAAAAGACTCGAGGGGGGGGGGTGAATAGTCTTTTAAACTTTTGTCGATAAACACAGTTTCTCAGAAACCTGGGGGTTTCTGATACTTAAATTCAGAGCGCGGAAGACTTTAAGATAGGTAAGTGCAGAAACAATAAGTAAGTTTATGTGTTTTATTGAAAGATAAATACGAAAGGTAAATAACACAAGTATAGTGGTATCCGGAGGTATGAATCCTCCAACTAATCCACTTCGGTCTTTCTGAGACCTAGAATTCACTAGAACAGATAATTGAGTTTACCTTACTACAATCCTATTCTAAGATTCTTAAACAATTGGTTCCCAACCAAATGTTCCCCCTGAGTTATTCCCCAGCTCCTTGAGCTAAGTACTTCCTCTACTCAGATAACCTTGGAGTTATTCCCTGATTTCCCAAATCAAGTACTTCCTCTACTCCACGCCTTGATGGTGTTGGTTATAAGGTTTGTCAGAGAGGCTTCTCGTATAACTTTTCAGTTATGTTTTCAGAGAGCCTAATAGAACAAGACTCTTGTTCAGTGTATGGCAATCTGCTCTTTACTGACCCAAGTAATTGATGTCCGTTCTGGAGAATGAGCTTCATAAAGGTTATCTGACAGTTCAACTCTTTCACGAATAACAATCTCTTGTTAAGGTTCAGGACAACTTAGAACTACTAGAGATTCTTCAAGCAACAGAAAGCTTTCAGAAAGGGTAGTAGAGTGCTTGAGAGAATACTTTGCTAGATTGTAAGTTTGTGTTAGATCGCTTCTTGGTCGTGTTTCTCAAAGATCTAAGTGTGTGATATTTATAGATGAATTAGAGAGTCTGGATGTTATCCGTTAGACACAATTCAAATTCACTATACTTATCTTGAAATGAGTACTGTAAGTCCTTGTCTCATATCTCGAGAGGATCGTTTTTAGCGGCTTTTCTGCCGATGCAATTAATGCATATGTACTATTTCTTGTCCTGTAGTCTTCAACGGATACATTAGCCTTTCTGATGGCTTGTATGCTCCATACTCATGATGTCATATGTTCCAGAATCATGTTTCAAAAGTAACTAAATGTACTTAAGAAAGGATTAAGGACATAGTCTTTCCGAGTGAGACTAAACCTTGGTGTCTTCATAAATCTTGTGCAATCTCCGGTCTTGTAATCTTCAGAAAAGCTCCATTGCTAGGATTGATCTTCATGGTCTTCTTGAAGTAAAAAATTACACTCAGAGACCTATAATCCTAATACAAGATTTACTAGACTAATTATACTCAGTGATTTCCTCTTTTACAATGTTCAAGTGAACCAAGAGTACTTAATCACCTTTCTGGCTAATGATAGGAACATGTGATGAATGATCAAAATATTAACAGATATTCCTAACATTCTAGGTCCAATTCCTAAATTTTTTCTTTCACTAAACTGTTGTTTCCATGATTCATGAATATTTTTTCCTAAATCTCCTGGTAATTTAACAAAATACTTATCACATAAATCATCATTCATAGCTTGTCCTGTTTGAGATAATAATCTAGTAAAGTCTAATGTAAATTCATTTATGTATCTCATATCTGCTATACTTAATTGTTCTAAATTTCTAATAGCTGTATCTTGTATAAGAGTAGTATTTTTTGCTGGGTCTACTCCTAGTATTAGTGTTCTAATTTGGCTGGTGAAGTTATATGGGTTATCACCTATAGCTTTAAGTCTGTTTATTTCATCTGGGTCTTGGGCTTTCTTACTTTGCCATATGCCTAAGGCTATTGGGCCTAATTTGGTTTCCAAATAAGAAAACATGTCCATACTATCTCATTTATTTGTTTCCCATAATCTTACCACTGTTTGTTCCCATACTAATATCTCATCTCCCCAGAGTTGTGGTTTTTGTTTTTCTAATAATAACATATTTCTGCTATAAAGATTTCCTAATGGTAATCTAGGTCCTTGACTAACATATTTTGATTCTCCTGTATAATGTTGTGATGGAGGAGTCCATTTTTCTCTTCCTATGGTTTCCTGTGTACTTGTTCCTGGTTCTGTCCATTCCATTTTAGCTCTTTTTCTTATGTTTGCCATATCTTGGTCCACAAAAGCTTTTTCTTGTTTATAAAAATCAGAAATCATTGTTTTACCTTGTTGTATATTTTCTACTAGGGGTAAATTATAAAATTCTTGTAATTTACTATAACTTTCTTCATAAGTCCATCCTAATTCTGTAATGCAGTGTATTATCATATCATCTACTTCTTCTTGAATGTTTAACTCAGTGAATTTTTTGTTAATAATATCATCAAATGTTTTAGTAGTTTCTTCAATTTTAAACCCTGTTGAAGGTTCTTCTTCTAAATAATCAATTATACTAAAATCATTTTCTTCTTGTTCAAATTCATCAAATCCAATTATTATTTCTTTTTCATCATTCTCTTCAGTATCTGTGTCATATATAGGATCCAGATTCATATTCTATATTCATAAAAGTATACTGCTCCCGCTTTCATTTTCTTCATTCGGCTGATTTTCTTTTTTAAAATCTACAAATATTAAGCTTTGTATTCCTTTAGCATCTTCATAAATGTAACTCTTTTTAGGTTCTAGTATTGTACTACTTAATTCTTGTAAATCTTCTAATGACCATTCAAGTCCTGCTAACTCTTCTGGATTTATTTTTATTGGATCTATCATTTTTATTGATTTCGAAGCAATTGTATTAACAATTCCAATATTAACTTTATATTTCATTCCTGACCTGTTACTAGCTTTTCCTAGTGTTCCTATACTTATTACAATATTATTTCCTTCATAATTTTCAAATCCTTTTGCTTGTAGTGAAATTTTTATATTTTTTAAATCTTTTATGTCTTTTAAGATCCCTGGTGTACAATAAAATAAAGCAGTGTTTTGGCTTAAATCTATTTCCATTCCTGAAATAATGGCCTTTTTCATCTCTGTTTTCCATGACTTATCTAATAATAATGCTAATAATTTAGTACCTAAGTTTTTTCTTGCTAAAACCTTTATGCCAATTATAACTAATCCTATATGGGCAAATTGTTTTCCAGACTGTTTTATTTTCTGTATGGTTTCTGGAGAAAATAAATCTATAGTTACTGTTTTGTCAATAACCCTAAGACTTTCTTCTCTACTACTTCGTATTAGAACTGTATTAATATTTCTAAATCATGTTTGATATAATACTCTTGGATTTAATATATCTAATTGGTGTTGATTATATAAGTCTATATATATATATATATATATCGATAAAAGAAGGCTCGTCATGGCGTAGAGGCGTCATGAATTATTTTGTTTTCCTTATAATGTTAGAATCGGGTTCTCTCTAACACTTCTTTTTAACCTAGTTCTTGATAAAAGCTCCTAGATTGAGACATCGACAGAGAGACATCTTCGGATCTTGGTTATTCATTGATTTTACACATCGATTATTAGTATTGATTTCTATCGCTTTCTTCTTTACAATTCGCCTTTATCTTTATCGATCAATTGTATGTTATTGCATGCAAGTTTCTCATCTATGTTTCAGATGATTATTACCATGAATCAGATGCAATTATCAATTATGAATAGCTAAACACCTTTGAATACAGTAGTATGTGAAGATTATGCATATTCGTTCTAGGGTTTATCAAATCACTCATATAGGTTAGTCTCGTATAAAATCTTCGTAAAAACCTTCAATTCGATAAGTCCGTATTAAATTCTCTAAATTATTCATGTTTAAGGATCATGAATTGACGACTCATGATTCATCCCGTATAATATATTCTAAGAACAATTGGTTGAATCGAATTGATTGATTTACTGTACAACAACCGTGTGACAAATATGAGTGTTATCCCTAGTTCGAATTAGCATAATTGGATCTTGCTACTGTATTCATCTTTCTCTCATTGTTAATCGTAATCTTAGCTTTAGTCAATCTAGTTAGAAGTATACAAAACTTTCAATCAAATTGTTACTAGCAAGTATCTGTTTACTCTCACTGCTACGTAGCTTGATTAATTCCTTGGCGAACGATTCTGTGGTTAGCATTGTCTGTTTACAACAACTGCTTTCTACTTGTTTTCCAAGTAGTAATTTGAGCACATCAAATTTGGCGCCGCTGCCGGGGAATTAATTCCTACTGTAGCGTGTGAGTGTGAGATTTTATTTTTTTGTTTTTACATACCTGTGATTTCTGCACTAACAGAAACTAAGATTTTTCGAGGTTTTGATTTTGTAGAGGAACTTTTTGCAGGTTTATGCCCGGTACAAGATCGCAAGGAACACCTTTGCAACCTCTAGTACCTGAGATCGATAGACACTACCATCAGCTTCGAAGACAGAACTTAGCAGCTATTCAAATGGGTGACAACAACGAGAATACTCCCAGAGTCAACGGTGTTGTTGAGGCCCTTGTGATCACTTATGGGACCTATATGCAGCCTGGTGAAATTAAGTCTGGGGATCGCCTATCAGGTTTCTAACAATGCTAGGAACATGGAGATCAAGTCTCATCACTTCCATGACATGCCTAAGTATAATGGGATGGCTAATGAGGATGTTATCCGTTTCTCAAGGAGTTCGAGGGTTGATTGTTAGATTCCGCCATCGTAGGCATGAACGATTCATGAGGAAATAAGGAAGAAGGTTTTTCCCATGTGTATGCAGGATAAAGCAAAGAGCTGGCTATTGAATCAACCTGAAGGTTCTCTGGCTACTTGGGATGATCTATACAGGGCCTTTATGAACAAGTTCTATCCAGCGGAGAAGACTAGGCAGCTTCGAGTGCAGATTGAGAAGTTCATGCAGATGAGTGATGAGAATTTTTTATGAGGCCAGGGAGCGATTCCTGAACTTGGTTGACGCAGTTGTCTATGAGGAACCACCACTTGGTTCTTCATCAGTGGGATCTGTCTCTACCATTAGAAACCTCCATGACCTGCTTGAGTTGTTGAATGACTATGGGGCCATTCTTTATTTACGTCGATCATTTCGTCACTGATGGCTTCTAGGTGGAGCATCATGTTGTTCTTCCATTTCTCATAGTTCTCTGGCTTGAGAATTGGAGCGTCACTTAAAGACATCCTGCAGCAATCACACTAAACAAACAAATCAAGTGTTGGTGAAAAGAAGTTAGCGGGCACTTATCTGGGATCTAGATTCAGTGCAGAAGGCTTGGGAACCTCCTGCTCTGATACCACTTGTTGGTCCAGATAACGGCAGAGTAAAAGACTAGAGGGGGGGTGAATAGTCTTTTACAACTTTTGTCCATATACACAGTTTCTCAGATATCTGTGAAGATATTTGATACTTAATTTCAGAAAGTGAAAGACTTTTTGTGATAAGTGCACGTGCTTAGCAAAGTAAAAGTGTGTAAGTACTTAACAAGATGACTAAAGCAAGGTAAATGCAGTAAGTAAATAACACAGCAAATTATAGTGGTATATGAAGGTGGCGTAATCCTTCAACTAATCCACTTCGGCCTTTCTCAGACCTAGAAATTCACTAAGATAGTTATTGAGTTCACCTTACAATAAACCTATCCCTTGATTCCCTTCTACACTAGGTTCCCAACCAAGTGTTCCCCCTGAGTTATTCCCCGGCTCCCAGCCAAGTACTTCCTATACTCAGAAACCTTTTGAGCTGTTCCTTAGTTTCCCAAACTAAGTACTTCCTATGCTCAAACCTTGAGTTGTTTAGTTTCCCAAACTAAGTACTTCATGTACTCCACGCCGTGTATGGTGTTGGTTATGATGGTTTGTCAGGCATGTAGTCTTAATAACTTTTTCAGTTATGTAGAATACTCTATAGAACAAGGATCACTTAACACACTTCACAATGTGTGGTGATATGTTCTTTACTGACCCAAATCTATGTTAAATGTTATGGAGAATGAAAATCATATACTTGATCTTTTGATTCAACTCCTTCACAGATAGCAAGGCTTGTTAAGGATCAGGACACTTAGAACTTTCGTGCTATTTAGAATTCAGAGCTTAGTCGCAACTGTAAGCTAAAGAGTAAGTAGGCAGAAGGCTTGTATGCTTGAGAGAAAGATACCACTAGTTGTATTATCAGAGAAGCTTAAGATATTCAGTTCTATATTCTTGGTGTTTTCAGTGTGTCTTTCAAGCATTCTAAGCGTTGATATTTATAGTTGAAAATCATGCAGTCTTCAAATCTTCAAATCATGCAGTCTTCAAATCATGCAGTCTTCCAATTTCGTTCGTCTTGAGCAATCTTGTGCAGTCTTCAAATCTTCAAATTGTTGAACTCTTCTGCCGGATGCCTTCTTCTTGGTCTTCTTCAAAGATATAAAAATTGCATTCATAGACCTAACATCCTATACAAGATTTGCTAGACTAACATACTTAGTGATTTTCCTCTTTTACAGTGTTCAAGTGAACCAAGAGTACTAAGCACCTTTTTGAGCTAAGATAAGTTATTAGGTTGCTGATCAAAATCTAAACAGATATTCCTAACAATATTTAAGGGGTTATTTTTGTAATTTTCCCACTTATCTATTAAACAAAAACACACAACGTTCATTAAGGTTCTGTTTAGCAAAACTAGTTGTGCTAGCTTATAGCTGATTGGGTAGTTGATTGGGTAGCTGATTGGGTAGTTGATAAGCTAGTTGGTTTTTATAAAAGTGTTCAGTAAATCAATTTATTGATAAGCTAACTGATTTGTTAAATATGGTACGTAAAAACAAATCAGCTAGTTTATTTTTTTATAAGCTTCTTTTTTATAAGCTTCCTGGACAAGCTTATCGATCACCAAATTATCACCTACCAAATGCTCACGTAATGGTTATTACTAAAATGTTTCATCGAGCTGATAATCTAACTGATAAGCTTGTGCTAAACGGATTACATTTTTACCTTAAGGAATTTCAGTAATAAATGTGTTGATGAAATCTATTATGAGAAAATAGGGACAAGTACATGGAAACGAATTTCCAATATGTAGAATCCATACATCTGAAGTGTTTGGTTATGAATTAAAACATTTAAAACTAAATAAAAAAACACTTAAAAATTTTCATAAACATAATATTTTAACTCTATACAAAACACTCTCCAAACGGCTTGGAGCTCACAGGTTTAACTAAAGTTCACATACTATATGCAAACACTTTTTGGATGAACGATCTGAAACTCTCAAACAATCATATATGCAAACACTGTTTGGATGAACGATCTGAAACTCTCAAACAATGACATGAACAAAAACTTACACATTCTACCAGTAATCTTTACATGAGCACTCGCCTCCTTTAAAATGATGAAACCGATTCCTATCTCTCACAATTATCTCCTTATCATAAACCTTAGATATCAGCTTGCTCGCCTGGTGGCAATCTTTACAAATCCGCAAGTTCTTCGTCACACGAATCACTTCCCCTGGTCTTGTCCTTAACAACCCAAATGCAATAGCCAGTTTTTCACTATGGTAGTTTAGGGGATTCTCACTCTCCTCCTCGCATACATCTTGTAAAATCCCATCAGAATCCAGCACATAGCCCAAATCCTTGATCCGAATCAACATCTCTTCAACTTTCGCATAAATCTCCTTAACCTCCCGATGAGTTCTTCCACCGGCAATGAATTGGTTTAAATTACCTTCCACTTCAATAACTGAATGCCCAGCGCTCTTCCTAACTCCTCTATCGTTCATCAACTTCCTAATATTCGCCACATCATCCCATCTACCTGCTTTAGCGTAAAGACTAGCCAATGCCACATATCGCCCAGCATTGTTAGGTTCTAATTCGATCACTTCCCTTCCAATCTCTTCTCCTATGTCAACGTTCCCATGGATTCTACAAGCGCCAAGAAGAGCACCCAACACACCAAAATTTGGTTTCATAGGCATATCATGTACAACTCTCTTTGCTTCCTCAAGCAATCCAGCTCTTCCTAACAAATCCACCAAACATCCATAATGCTCCATACCAGGAGCAATCCCATATACCTCACTCATGTAAGAAAAATAAAATCTCCCTTCTTGTACCATACCGGAATGAGCACAAGCACTAAGAACATTAACAAATGTAATGTAATCGGGCTTCACACCACTCGATTCCATTCTTTTCAAAAGATCAATCGCAGCTTGACCTTGACCGTGCATGGCGAATCCACCAATCATACAATTCCAGGACGAAAGTCCTTTCTTTGGAAGCTGGTTAAATACCTCGAATGCCTTATCTAAACTTCCACATTTGCAAAACATGTCGATAACAGTGGTTTCTAACTTGGAATCCATTTTAATTGCATTCCTCTGAATTTGCTCATAAATCCATTCAGCCTGCTTCAACGAACCAAGCCTCGTACATACCGATAACATGCTGGCAGCAACAAAGTTATCCATCACTACCCATTCCTCCTTCATCCTATCAAACAAAGCAAACGCCTCACGAAACCGATCACTCTGCACATGAGCCACAATCACAGCGTTCCAAGCAGCCGAATTCTTAACAGGCATCGATTCAAACACACGCAATGCCTCATCAATGTAACCAATCCTACAATAACTGCTAATCAACGTAGTCCAAGAAACATCATTTTTATCAACAAGACTGTGAAACACCCTTTCAGCTTCAACCAGAGAACCAGAACTGACATACATATGAATGAGATTGTTCTGCGAGAAGGGATCCTGCCCAAACCCGAATTTGATCACCTGAGCATGAACTTGCTTCCCTTCTTGAAGCGAACAAGCACGTAAAACCGGAGGGAAAGAGAACTTATTTGGCACAAGAAATCTCTCCAGCATATTGGAGTAGTGAGCAATGCAATCTTTGTAGAGCTTCGCTAGTAAGTAGCCTCGGCAGAGTGTGTTGTAAATGAAAGCATCTGGGCGAGGCAATGTGTCGAACACCTTGAGGGCATAGTTCATTTCTCCGGATATGGATACAGAACAGAACTTTATGACACGGCCCATGGCATCGTTGTCCATGCCGAGACCCAGCTTGATGAGCTGGGCGTGGTACTGTTTGAGCTCTGCCATGGTTGAACAGAACTGGAGGTTCTTTAATGGAGTGGATTTGGCTGTGGATAAGGGTATTGATCCAGTTCCAGGTGTGGGTGAGAGAAAATGGACTGGAGACATTTTTGAATCACTTCACTTGAGCAACAATAATATGGATAGATATTACTCCCTCTATTAGAGAAATTGTTACATTTTTACTTTGGTCGGTCAACTGTCTTCGAGTTTGATCATAATTTACTCTTAAACGATAATAGTATATAATTTAATAAAATTTAAACGTGGAGACAGTTGACCGCAGAATAGTAAAATGTAACAATTTTTCTGAAATGGTGGGGGTATCTATCTGTATCTTGTCATCCCTTGCAAAAATATTGGGTTCATATCATATTGTCACAATAATTATTTGAAAGTAAAAAAATTATTAGATTTTTGTATCTAATAATTGTAATAACTTATCATTATTGAAGTTTAGATCAACTTAAAAAGGAGTACTACGTTACAAACTTTTATATAACAATATCATTTCTTTACAAAATAAATTTACTATAAAAACGTTCTGAGTAATTTCCATGTGCACTAAAAGAGAAAATGAAATTAAACCAAATCATCGATTATCCATATTAAATTGCAATATTGTTATGAATTGTATTCATGCAATTTGATGTTTCTATTGAATTTTCACGATCGAAAGTGTTGGTTGTTGTCATTAGCAATATCAGGCAGTTCTTTTTGGGTATATAATTTGCAATAATCCACACTTAAAAACAATATGAACATAAGCATGAATATAAGAAAAATAATTTAAAAAAAAAACTAAAACGAACATTTAAAAAAAAAAACCAAACCATAACATTAAACCTACTAACCTAGAGAACTTGGACTTAGATTTCCGACTATAATAGATGAATGAAGTGATTAGATAAATGATGATAGTTTATTTTCTAATTTAGTACAAGAATATTTGTGGAATAAAAGAGATAAGAGCAGATCTTTTAATTAATAATATAATTTGGTTAGCTTATCAATCAGCATGCTTATAAGTTAGTTGATAATGTAGACTATTTAGGCTCTGTTTACCACTAGCTTTACAGCTCCACGAGCTTTTTTTTACCATTGACTAATAAAAAGCTCGTTAACAAGAACTTCTTAAATCACCAATTTACCAATGGGTTAAAAGCTACCCAAGTTAGCTTTTTTCAAAAAAGAAGCTCCTTCTTATCTTTTTCATTTCGAAAATATCCCTGACCTAAATAAGAAAAAAAAAAAAAGAAGAAGGAAAAACTACCCGGTTTTATTATTTATTATTCTCGACTTATATTTTATATTATTGGATCCTTTGTTATACATTTTGTGTACTTGTTTGCAACTAGCATAAGAATTAATGCATTCGCATCTCTTTAAAATGCATACATGTAGTACACATCAATTACTGATTTTTTTCATTACTAAGTTAAAATGCTCAACAAATATTTCTTTCAACTTCTGATAATTTTGATGATGCTATTAAAGTGGCGATGTAAAGTACATTGAATATATATTAGAATAATTGGACAAAATGTGATGTACTATTATTTAAAAAACTATAGACTAATAATACGATGAGAAAGGTTAAAGAAAATAAAAATAAGAGTAATGCCCTTTTATGTCATTTTACAAAATACCAACTAGTTCATCAGCTAATTTGCTAAACACCTACATTTAAAATCAGCTAGCTTCTCAGCTAGTTAATCAGCTCCTTAATCAACTAGCTTATCAGCTACCTAACCAGCTATCAGTTAGCTTTTCAGCTAGTTTTGTTAAACAGAGCCTTAAGAAGCTTGTCGTTCATGTCACGAGCTTATTCACAGTCAATGGCCAAATAGGCTCCATAAGCATATAAGTTTGTGCTAAACGGTGCATAAATGCGTCTCACGTTTTTCGGCATTGATTTTAAAAGATCCAATAGTTAATTCTTGTTATAAGAGAGATAAATGATAAATAATATAAAAATATAAGATATAGGGGAGATAAATGACTTCTTTTCGACATTGATTTTAACAAAGTCCATAGTTTATTATAGGAGAGATAATGATTAAGAATGAATAAAAAATATGAGATATAGATAATAAAACACTTCTCCGTCCCGGTAATAGCTTATTGTTTGCTTTATTGGTCAACGAAATAAGGAAAGTGGAAAATTTAAATGAAAAAATAATAAAGATGGATACATGGGTTGTTAAAAAGTGAAAAATTGATTATTATTTAGATGAATAAAAAATAAAAAACAAATAGAGTAGAGATGGTTAGTAAAGTTGTAAATATGATTAATTTATGTGAGTATTAGTTACGTGGGGTAAAAGATACATTACCAAAAATGGAAATATATAGTCTCTTGTGGAACGACTAAAATGACAAAATGAGAAGCTTGTCATGAGGCGGAGGAAGTGAGAAGGATAGTGGTTAGTGGGGTTTACTTTTTTTGCTGGGAATGAGGCTATATTAACGGGGCAACCATAAAAGGAAATTAAGACAGGTTTAGAGGGACATAGAGTATTTTGTTATTGATAAAGTTAAGATAAAATTTGACTGGTGTTTTTTCCTACTCATACCATACCATTAATGTATAGGTCTTTATTTCCGAGAATTCATTCGTAAGACCTCTAAAGATGATGGTGCTTGGAATGAGTGACGTACCTAAAAGTTTTTTGGTTCCGCTTGACTTTGCAATCATATTGACTGGCCAAGAGATCTTATTCGTTAGATGAAGGAGGCTTTTCCTGGCTTATAGTCTCGAAAACCAAGCATTCAATCCAAGAACCCCCATGGATGCCTTTGACACGAACGTGGTTCCGGGAATAACTCTTATCCACTTGTAGGATGGGCATGTTACTTCAATAACCCGAGGAGGGGAGGTAATCCCCGAGGCCTCGAAACAAGTTAAAACAAAATGCGGGGGAAATGATCTATGGTGATCTTTAGAGTCATATCAACATATATACAAGCAATGTTGCATTACAAATTTAAATTTTAAAGGTGTCAAAACATGAGTTCAACAAAATTGGTCAAAGAGAGTTTACATGAATAATTGCAATTACAAAGATTGTTAATTAGTCTAACTAGAAACATTTAATGAGCAATATTTTCTAAGATTTATGGGCATGGTGTTATAAACACGCCACCATCTCTTATGAGCGGAATTACTCGCATATCTTTGGAACTCCAAATCATCCCAATTACAATCATTCACCTTATTACACTTCCAAGGCTTCAATCCTGTGTAATGTATCGCATAAACATCATCAGGTATTTGATGTACATGATCCTTAGGATCTACAAAAACCTTAAGATAGTTTAGTCTAGCCGGAAGACGATGCCACCATATAAACATCTCATTCAGAAACCCTTGGTCGCCTCCGTTGTATGACCCAACCACAAATCGTTTCTTCATTAAGGCCTTGAATGTGCACTTAGACGGCTCGATCAACATCATCCCTGAGTTGAAAAGGTGTTTTTGGTAATTTCCAGAAGCAGTGAGTTGCGGATACATGAAAAACTTGTCCATGTTTCGCTTGACTATGAGGTCGGAGTCAATAAACATGACTTTGTCATACTCGTAGAGTTGCCATATCCGAAGTTTGCTGTAGTTCCACTCGTTGTATGACCCCGATGTTGAGTAAGGGCTTCGTATACGTTGGATTTTTTTGATTTTCCATCCTGAAAAACGGAGACCTTCCAGGGATCGCAAGGATATGTTGTCATCGGCTAGGAGGACGAGGTCTTTGGTCGAGTTTGACTGAATGATGCTTTGGGCGAGAGCTATTGCACCACATATGTAGTCCTCGGAAGAGTGTAGGATTGTAACATAAGCCTCTCTTGGTTGTGTGATTTGGTTGGCAATTTTCATGTGCGTAGTAAGCCCTTTTGGATGTAGTTCTTCCCCTAAAAGTAGTTCAATTGACATACTGACGTATTATTATTTCCAATCTAAAATTAAATTAAACCATGGTTACATTTCCTAAAGGTTTGTCTCTTCTAAAATCAATGGTACTCTTAACAAGCTAAAAAAATTGGTGTCGTTGGCGCTTAAATGACCTAACTGGTTGCTTATATGACTTTGGTAAGACCAGTTATACACTCATAAATTATTCTACTACAACGAGTTCTTCCCAAGAATTTATCTTTCCTAAACGTCAATGCATAAATACTCTATTTTCCCTGGAACTGTTTTTTTTTTTTCTAGATTAACTTAGTGCCAAATACTAGTTTGTGTTTAACAATGTCTCACATGTACTTGACCAATTAACTCAAAAGCAAGAAAAGTAAATGAATATAAAGTAAAACATAGGCATTATGAACACTCACCAAAATGAGAAAATGGAGGAGCAAGTTGGCATGATCCGACAGGCATGAGAACCTTTTGCTTAATCCTTCTCAAATCAGGTTTGTAAACCAAGTAATTTCCATCACTCCATAAGAGATCGTCACATCTAAAAATCTCCCACATTGGTCCACAAGAGCCCATGAAAACAACAAACAATGGTTTATTATCCATCTTCCCACTTCTAACTAGCAAATTAGCTACAATCAAGTTAACTTGCAACCTGAAAATGTCCTTCAAGCCAGCAACTCCACAATATATATCATTAGAAGCCCTAGCAACCACCACATCCAATTCTTGGTAATCTTCGAATCTTGGCATGGGGATATGAGGGCATTTCGGTTTTGTTTTTCCAAATTCATCGATTCGCTCTGGATATAAGTGAGACCATATAATGTTTTCGTCAACATGGTTAAAATGTACCTTGACCATTTCGGTTTTGGGATGAATTTCGTCCATGGCCTCACCAATGTTCACGAGCCCTATCTTGAGTGTACCATGTTTGATCTCGCTTATATTACATAGAACCACTCTGGCTTTCTCAAGGTAGTAAGATTTACAGATATATTTTGGAATTCAGCGTGTATTTGGCTTGTGTAGTTAACAGTTAGGTGTAAATAGTTTATGATGGTAAGAAAAAGAAGTAAAACCCAAAGGAAGATGAATGGGAATGAGATTTGCTTTGGTTTGGAAGACATGCAAGCCATTCTTACGATGTTACCTCTTTGTTATTCAACTTTTGAATGAACAAATAAAATTAGAACTTTGTTTGACGATGCATTCTAATCATCAAATTGATATATTATATCACTTCTCTCCATTTATCTTGAAGTGCCTATTATGTAACAACAAGACACATGCTTAAAACATTTGCAACAGAGTTAATTGCTTGAATTCATATAGAAAAAGTTAAAACGAATTAGGAATATACGGGTCCAAATTTATCAACATTATTGATTTGAAGGAAAAAAACACTAGGATCAAATATTATGTTTGACAGAATATCAACTAATGGTTGCGTAGATACATACTAGTTTACTAGTTACTACAAGACGATGTTGACTCAACAAGAAACGAGAGATTTGACTCTTCTTGGTTAAACTTTAGCTTCGAGTTTTATGAATGTGAAAAAGAAATAAACAAGAATTTACTTTATTCTGCTTTAAATTACATATGAGTTTCCTTTTTTCTTTTGTGTCCCATTAAATGTACACTCTTAAAATGGAAGTTTGTATATTAACCATGGCCGCTTGTATTTCATACGTCTTCTTATGAACCGTTTTTAGAATATTTTTAGTATGTTTTAATAACATTAATGATCGAAATCACAAATAAATAATATGAGATAAAAATCTGTCAAAATAGACATATGTATAAGTTAATAGGACAGATGAAAAATGTGTATAGAATCCAACTTTATGGAGGTGTGTATTATTTTAGGTATTTTATCTCACCATTGTGAACTTTCTCAATTCTCTATTCATACTATATTTAAACAACACCCAACTCACAAGTTAAATCGGGAGGGGTGGTACAATTCTCTAAAGAAAGTAACAACCAATTTTTCAACTTTTACTCATTTTATAATCAAATATTACAAAATGTATCCTACTTTTCTAAACATGGGAAAATTTCAGATGGTACCCCTTAAATTAGGTCCAATAACAAATTCACCCATTTTTTTCGAACAATAACAGTTACATCCAAAAATTTAACTGAGCAATTTCTAATATCACAAACGGGTCCAAAAGTCAAACTTGATGATGCCATGGATTTGATTTTTGTTGATGTGTCGGCCAAAGTTGTTCATAATAACGAAAATGCCATTGAACATTTTGATTTTTGAGTTTCTTTTATTATTTTTTCCACTTTCATTTAGGCGCCATCTGACAGTGGACTTGTATGTAATTAAGGGAAACAAATGTAGGGACGTTGATGTAATTGGTGAATTGATTGAATAGATGTAATTGGTGAGTTGGGGTCAATTGAATGGCCATAAACTATTTGGGCCCAACTAGTTATTATCCAAACAATTGTAAAAGTTCAATTCAATCCCTATAACATTTCCAATTTTTCAATTAAGTTTGTTAACTTCTCAATTGTAAGGGTTTCGAGTTCCCAAAACTTTAAATTGAGTCCTTGAAACTGTTAAACGAATCCAAACAACAATCAAAACTCCTTTTCCACATCTCCAATTCCGTGGAGCTCCGGCTGTATTAAATCTCCAAATTGGAGTTGCTCAGTTCCGACATGGAGCTGTTGCATCTCCAATTTGGAGTTGTGAATCGGAGCTCCTTCTTTGTAACGAAGAAGATGTTGCCAGAGTTCTTTGTAATGAAGAAGAAGGAAAAAAGAAAAGAGAAGAGAATAAGAAAGAAAGATGAACTAGGATTTAAGGAAGAAGAAGATGAACAATGATAATAAATAAAGGAATAAAGGAGGAAAAAATAAAATTGAAAATAACTGGAATAATCAATTTCATTTCATTTTTGCTTTACCTTGTTGTGTCAGACCATCAACAATTACCAAATCATCATTAGTAAAAAGACCAAAATCTTTAATCGAGTTTCTTTTACAAAAAAAATCAATAGTATTAAATTTACAAAGAGAATCCCATACTTTGTAAAATGTGTGAAAATAACCATCAACAATTAACAATTCCTTTTAATTTGTTCAATTTGAAAATTTATACTAATTATGTCTAAAATAAACAAGATAATAAAATGTCTTCCATCAAGAAATAGTTGTACGATTGTACTATCTTAGACAATTATCATGTTCCTTGGAAAAAAATCATAGCTGAAAAATTTACAAGGATCAACTGACATGCAACAAAAACAATCACTAATTGATGAGAATCACAACGTATTGAAGTCCTTATTTCTTGAACAGTCCCGTAGTCATATTAGTTGTACATGGTTATGTATATCTTTGTCCGTTAAGAATTCTTTGTAATCACGTAGATGTATTTATACCAACTCTTTGATAATGAAAACCATTAAGTAGTTGATTACAATATGGCGCTAGAGCAGGTTACGATAAACACTCCTACTCTCTTTGCATAATCTCGTTGCATATCAAACAATAAACCGAAAAAAATGAAAATAAAGAGGAACATAATGACCAAACCAACAATGGTGGAAGCTCAAGGAGCTTTCAACCTATTGATCCATCATCCCTATACTACCTACATCCCTCAGATTATCCCATTTCAACAGTGGGCCTTTTTAGGTCTCACTGGCCCTGAAGTATTTGTATCATATTTCTTATTTCTCCATTCCATCATTTGAATGTAGACTGGAACAGGAAATGTAGCATTTGCACACAGATTAGATAAGCTCAAGACCCAATATCCTTGTTGTAAGGTAACTCCTACTATTGTTTGATCAATATGAGTTTTTGTTTAGTGGACTGGATCAAACTTCTTCTTGTCATTCTTCTTTTCAGAAGAGCTTCTTTGAGTTCCTTCAGTAAATGAGGGTTCCCCTCCTCTAGATTTCAAACTTAAGGTGTTTCTAGATGGAGTCTTGGCAGCAAGAGGTTTTAGATTGCAGACTGACTAGTATAAGTTGTATCTGATTGGATCTTTTCCTTCTGAAGATTTTTCTCCTAAATCTTTTTCTTCATCATTCTCTAGGATGTTATGAATGTTGCAACCTTCAATAGTTGCATCAGCGGTTTTGATGTTTTGGAGAATGGAGGTATTTCAAACATTTTTTAATTGTATCTTTTGTTATTAAAAATTGGATCTTGGCATCTTGTGGTAAATGTGGTAGACTACGTGTACTATCTACATTTGATTTGTCATCTATCATTTGATTTGAATTTCGAACTTTGATCATGAATTATAATGGCTACTTATGGAATGTATGGTTTGTTTAAAATATATTTTGTTTTATCTATGTTACCCGCTAATCCTTCCGCCATTATTATCACAGATCCGCTACAGGTTGGAAATTATTTCACTGATATGCTCGAGTTAATCACTCTAAAACCAGTAATTAAAATAGTGTTATAGACAGACTCAAGTTTAACAAGAGAATCGTTCTCTTGAGGAACTAATCAGCAATTGTCGAGTCATGGAGTACAGATTAACAGAATTGCGAAAACAAGTTGATCAGATGACTAACTAACATAAAGCAAACACCTAGGTAACTCTAGTAAGATTAATGGAAAGATGATGTGAATGGAAAATAATAGCTAAAAAACGATTGCATTTGACCTTCATGTTATATATATGGAGTTGGGCGCGTCCAGTTTTTCAAAATCGGACGCGTTCAGATTTTATGAATATAAATGACGAATTTGCCTTTTGTCCCTGCACAAAAGTTTTAGATCTTTGAATTATCTATGTATGGCCACCAAATCATCAGACATCGTATGAAGAAGTTGTGGCCAAATACTAAAGCTGCTCCGTTAGTTTCACATTTTGCGCGTTTCGCTTAGGTGACTTCAAAATCAGAATCCATTTTCATTTTCATTGTTTTGCTCTATTTTCAAGGCTCTAGATTCTTCTCATCCTTGTATTGCCACTCTAAATCTCCATTGGATCCATGCAAGTCCAAAACCATCGTTTTTACTCCAGTTTTCACCTAAAACACGAGAATCTACAAAACACAACTAAAACACAAAAATATGAAAAAGCGCAAGAAACAATATAAAATGTCAATAAAGACTAAAAAAATAAGGGAAAAAAAATTCAGCTAGATGAGCCTCTAAATTATGGTCTCATCATCTACCTGATAATTACCCGCCTATAGATGGTCATTTTGATTTTTTGTAGAACCCTGCCTACACCCGGTTGCGGCACCCATAGTAACGGGTGGCCATTGTTATATTTATGTAAGAACTAGTGTGAAGCTTGCTAGTATCATGTGTGGAGTGTTATTTGATATGTTTCAATTTCAATACTTGTATGGGTTGAGAGGTGGTGAGAGCTTGTGGTAACTTTTAATGTTCATAAGTAATGTTTTTCCCGTTGAAAGGAAAAACAACCATTTTATAGAAAAGTATATACTATGAAGATACCTTTAAGAAATGATGTTGTATTACTAAGTTTATATTAATTGGTAATACTACTTATATTAATAAGGAGCACATTTCGATTTATCAATGAATTCTTAAGAATCTTGAAGGTAAGCGTATCGGCACTTGATTAGTCTTATGAAACCCTTGGTAAATTTGTGGGGTGTGCATGAATGAGGCAAAATATGCTGGAACAGGACATGGTTTTTTTTTTTTTTTTTTTTTTTTGGTCAATATATCACCAAACGAATATACATTGGTAACTAAGGCAGTGTAACAATGACATTTTATTCTTTAATTATTGAAAAATGACGAATCAGTAATCATATAAATACATACTATCAAACTAAGTTCTCTATGAAATGACATATTCCTTTGCCAAAATAATCTTACTATAGGAATAAATGTCGAATTGTAGAATTTTTCAAAGCAGGAATACAGCTACAAGCGTGTCGTTATATTGTTTTTCCCTAACAAAGAAAGTTGATCATCTGATAAATTGGTATATCTTTGAAGAGTTATCGGACAAAATTGTTGCAGCTTCTTGTCCATCGCGTAAAATACCTCCAACCACTTTGCATAAGCCGAGTCACTAGCATATTGTCGAAAATCAGGCCAACTCCAATTGCAATCAAACTGCTCGCGACACTTCCATGGCTTTATCCCCATGTAATGTATGGTATACACATCATTGGGGACTTGATGCAACTTATCCAAACAACGAGTGAAAACCTGTCGGAAATGTATGCATATATGAGAATAAATAATCTATAGGTTATTTACAAATGAAACTAATGTAAATAAAGAGTAATATTTAGTTATAATTGGCCTAATTCTATATGTCATCCAGTTGGTATACTAGACACCCTTACCTTTTGAATATGCATATATAATAAACATATCATTATGCAAATCAATCACCCTATGACTAATACATGTATGTGTTGTAAGCGTTGAATTGTTTATCTTTGGATTTAAAAGTATAAACATGTAATAATAAATTTAATGTACATGAGTGTTTAAATACAAAAAAAAAAAACACTTCTAGCCCCCCCAAGTAAAATAAATAGAATCCACCCCTATGTTTGTATGAAAGTTTACATGTATCCCCTACCTTATTTTCACTAATGTCATACAAATGTTGTTAGTCTAGGAAATTTTATGAATCATCTCTTAAACTAACTATAGATTTTAAATAAAATTTAAAGAAAAATAGTAACAAATATTATTAAATGAAATGAAATGAAATGAAGAAGTTTTCGGAAAGGTTCAATTTAACTTTGTAACACATGTATTTATGTCCTTTTATATTTATTTTTTTACTTCTAAGCTTTCATTTAATGGGAATAAATCTATAAAAAGTCCTTAGATTTATCAAAAACATGTAACACAATTAGTCAAACTAAATAGAAATAACGTGAGGGTTTACATGCAGATTTGACGCTATCTCTTGAACTAGGGGGCTTTGTGCTATTTTTTAATAAAATAATGGGGATTCTTGAATTTAAATGAAATAAGATAATTTTCATGAGTGTCAGTGACCATAATAAGAGTAAGTTTCGACAAAACCTTGAGAAAATTCAGCTTCCCAGGAAGACGATGCCACCAAATAAACATCTCATTCAAGTACCCTTGGTCTCCTCCATTATAAGACCCCACAACAAACCTCTTTTTCATTAGTGTATCGAACGTACACATAGAAGGCTCCACTAACATCAAGCCGGAGTTGAAAAAGTGTTTTTCATAATTTGATGCAGCAGAAAGTTGTGGGTATAGGAAAAACTCATCTATGTTTCGTTTTACTATGAGATCAGCGTCTATGAACATAACTTTGTCATACTCTTTGAGTTGCCAAATGCGGAGTTTTGTATAGTTCCACCTGTTATATGCCTTTTTCTTAGCCTTCGAGCTTCGTATACGTTGGATGTGCTTGATTTTCCATCCGGCTGCACGGAGGCCCTCCAGAGACTTTTTAGATATGTGTTTATCAGCAAGAAGGACGAGGTCTTTCGTTGAGTTGGTTCGAATTATGCTTTGAGCCAAAGTTATTGCACCACAAACATAGTTTTCTGATGAATGTAGAATAGTAACATAAGCCTCTTTTGGTTGTGTTGCATTACTTTTCCTTATCCAAGATAACTCTTCACCTGGAATTAATTCAATCATGAAAAATGGTGGTATAATACTGTTACGATGAGTTAGACTTTCCACGCATCTAAACATCAACTAATATGATTTATCCTATTCATGAGGCACATGATTGATCATTGTCGGCTGGAAAAAGTCAAAGTCGAAAGCTTGTAAGAAGATGGAGGGAGCAAAAATCATTACATATTATCTTGTACATTTGAAAATACATTAGTTAATAATGATAGCTAGTCCAACTTCCATAATAAAATCATTAAGCCATTAAAGTTAATCTTTTCTGGTTGGAAGATAATTAATATATTGATTTTGCAATCATAAGATAGTATATATGACCTATAAGTATTGATGAATTAATAAATAATTCAAGCTTGATTATAGTTGTTTGCCTACTACGTCAACCTTTTCGGTAAAACATAATTTAAGAAATATGTACTCAACTAAGTGAAATACTTTGTCAATTGGAGTACGCAAACAACTGTTAGCAAGAAATATGTAGGGAGTCCAACTTATGAGGACAAAGAGATATATAATAGACATAAGAAAAAAAAAGCGTACCCAATTGAGAAAATGGAGGAACGTATTCGCAAATTCCAATAGGCATGAGCACCTTCTGAATGAGTCTTCTCAAATTGGGTTTATAGATCCAATAGTTGTCATTATGCCACACAAGATCATCACATCTAAAAATGTCCCACATAGGCTCACATGAATCTATCAGCACTGCAAACACTGGTCGATTACCTTTCATCCCACTTCTGACTAGTAAGTTAGCCACAATCAAGTTCATTTGTAGTCTAGAAACATCCCTCAGTCCACCAGCTTCACATTTTCTGAAATGAGAAACATTAGCAACTATAACATCCATTTCACTATAATCCTCAAATCTAGGCATCGGGATGTCAGGACATTTAGGTCGTGGAAAATCATCCAACCATGGCGGATTAATATCAGACCACTTAATTTTCTCCCCAATAGGGTCGAATCGAACATGTACGAACTCGACATTCTGATGACTTGCATTTGTAAAGCCATTAATACACATGGCTTCCATATTCAGAAGACCCATCGTGATGTTTTCACCATTGCTCTCCCTTGCAACAATGTCGAACCACTGAGGACTCAAACTTTTCACATTGATTGTGACATTCTGAAACTCATCATGTAGTTCTTTATTGTAGTTCGTGGTTAGAAGTATATTGTTAAGGGTAAAAAACAGAAGCAAAATTGTGAGAAGGATAAGACAAAAGGTAAAATACTTGAGTTTTGGAAACATGGAACCTAATCTTTGGTGTATACTTCTTTTATTTTCAGACATATGAAGGATACAAGTGGTTTTCCATGTGCACAGACATACAAAGTGTTAGCTTGTATATTGCATTTGTATTATCTACCTGAATTTTTTATTCGTTACAATATCATATCATTGCTTTCTCTCTATGGCAAAATAGAATTATAGTAACATATTACGAGGAGTTATGATTATTTCGTATTAACGATTTACTATATCTATTATTTCTTCACATGTCGATAGATCTACATATATACACTATCTTAATAATTATATACTCTCCCAAAAAATAAGGTTGGTTTCACACTTTAATGTGTGTACTAAACTATAAAGTTGAAGGGTATTCGAACAATACGTGCATTTTAATTACAATATTAGTCCCGTAGATGCTAGGGTCGTAATTGTTGGTAGAGTTATGCCCATAGAGCAAATTTGATTGTTGATGAGCCAAGGAAATGTGTGATATTTTGCCACTTTTACCTACTGTTTTAGCTATGATCTTGAGTATTATTGTTATATTACACCTTATTACGTGGTTTGATGGTTAACTGGGTCCAATTGTCCAAAGTGAAGAAATCATAGCGATTATTGGATGAATAACGACGTTATTAGGCGAATCTGATAAAGTACCGATAGACGATCATTAAATCATACAAGGAGTGTGATACGCCATTACGAAGCTTATTCAAAGGACTAAAACATTGTAGAATACCACTTATCAAGATAATGAAGTTTAGATGTCCGAAAGAGGACCCGATAAAGATTGCCCCAAAATGTGGTTGATTGTCGAAGGAGTGCCTGGCAGCCGCATAAATGGTTCTGTTGGCCACTTTGGCCCCAAGTTTCTCGCACGCGTTTTGACTCGTGATCCACCACCTCTTGTGGAATATTTTGCATGAAACTCTCAGTCAATAACCACTATATAATCCACCCTTAGCAATCTTAAGATCGCACACAACTACTCATCGTAGTACCAAGCTATACAAGGGAGGAACCGCCTTCAAAACCCTATCCGTCATCACCATTGAAGAACAAAGAACCCTAGCCGTCATCACCATTGAAGAACGAAGACACCATCATCTTTTCTCGAACTCTTATACTTTTATTGCATTGTTTACTACTCTTGTCATGAGTAGCTAAGCCTTTTCGTAAAGGTGAACCGCCAAACTCTTTTGTATTGCTCATTATACTTGTTATTTGATGAATTAGTTATAGACGTAATTCGTGTTTGTTCTCTGTTGTCATCTTTTTTATACTCATGCGAGTATTGGGATGTGATGATCTACTGAATGTGACATAAGTGATCATTGGAGAGTGCGGGGTGTTTTAACTAACTGCGATTTGGTTATATAGCACATACCCTGACGGCCCTTCAAATGGTAACACACGTAGTGTAGAACTAAGTAATCGTGAGATTTGCATTAGAGGGAGGTTGGAGATCCTTTACATATTTTTCTCATCGTTTTAAAACGGTTTCCATTACTCGCGCTCTTACGATTGTTAAAGCTTTCAAATTGATTTCAAATTTGCATCTTTCAAAAGCTCTCAAGGATTTGTCACAAAGCGGCCCAGAAAAGCATCTTGGTTACTTTCTTATCACTTGCAACACCAAAATCCGAGTTTGTATCATGATTTCTAGTCCATAAGCCAAGTGTCTGGAGAGCACGACACTCCGAGTCGACATTCTACTATACTAAACTATTTTCTTGTGGATTTGTAGGCATCCACTTTATAAATATTGAATATTTGTGAGTGCGTTGGTGAACGTTTCCATACGACGACACTCGTCTCATCAAGCACCCGTCAATTTTTTTTGCGCCGCTTGATGTGACAATGAAATGTGCGATATAGCATACTTTTAGACGCTCGTTTTTTACCCTAGATGCAATATTTGTGTTGTTTTTATGGTCAATTACCAACTTTGCATGTTTTATGTAGGTCATGATCGCAGTTTTGAGGATTTGCACGATTTTAGGCACCAATACGGCATAATTGTGTCAAATCGGGAAAAGTAAGCAAATACGCCAGATCAGCCGTTGTATGGAGTTAGAGGAGTTAAAACATTTCATCCAACCAACCGATGCGAAGATAATTGAAGGAGGAACAACTTTGTCGAAGACCACTTTCCGAGGAAACGAAGTTACGAAGCCCGAAATTGAAGAACGAAGAAAACATATTCGAAGGTGGAGAAATCGCACTTGGCGGCCACCAGGGGACCGCAGAAGGGCTCACTGCCCCCCTGTGTGGCTGCGCCATGCCTCTTTTCTACCGGCTATTTTCTGGCCTGTCAGGCTGAGGCCCGCCTTCCTAAACCTTCCTTATTGAAGAATGGCAGTTTGGAGGTCGAAATTTCACCTATAAATAAGACCTCAGGGGTCTCAGAATCCACACAGCTCACAAGGCAACTCTCCTTGAGAGAGAACCAGTCCTCGGGGAAGTGAAACTCCAACCCGCTGGCCTTCAGGCACCCAGAAAGAGGAAACCCTAGGAGGAGCAGCACGAAGACATCAAGATCATCAGAGAATAAGCTTCTTCTTCCTTTCTTCTTAGATTTCGATTACTATTCTTTGATTACTATGAGTAGCTAATTTCCTTTTGTAAAGGCGAACCATCGTAACTCTACTTTTGCTACTTCTTTACATACCGGGATATGTTAATGGAATAGTTATTTGACATAAATCGTGGTTATACAACTCTATACATCCTTTATGGTGTGATGTGTCTGCTGAGTGACACAGTAGTTTCATTGAACTGAGTAGGGTACTGCGTTAATCGTGCCTTGAACACCATCAGTATTATGCTCATTGCGTTAGAGGTAACTGCGTAGGATTTTAACTAGGAAGTTGGGAGTAGCATAGTAGAGGGAGGTTGGGGAACCTTTACGCCTGTCAACAATTGATTTACAACAAAAGCAATTTAGAGTTTATTGCGAACTGATTATTCTGTCTGGGATTAAAACTGTTTACTTTTTTGCATTCAATCACAATGATATTTGCTTGTTCCTATGCTAAGTGTCTGTGGAGAACGACATCCCGAGTTAACTTTCTGCTATAAACTGTGGATTTGAGGACTTCCGAGTTATAAATTTAATCTTGATTGTATTTGGAGATTACAGGTTCTACATCGGAAAATGAGATCTCTGAGTACACATCAAAATTTGGCGCTGCTGCCGGGGACACTTGACCGCTCAAGCAAGTTTCGATCGACCGAGATAAGTTGAAATCTTTCTTTCGCTTTTTAATTTACGCACTGTTTTAATACGTACAGCATAAACCCAAAAAAAATCAGAAAATCTGTGAGAATCTATCTCCGCAACAAAAAATCCAAAAAATATTTTCTTTCCTGTATTAGTTTACTTCCTTATCAAGAAAATACAAAAATAAGTACTTTTAGATTTCTGTTTATTTTCTTTCTAGTATTATATATTCGTATCTGCAAGGGTTTGTCTATTAGTCTTTATGCAAGGTAGGAGAAGTGCAGGAACACCAGTAGTACCGCTTAGAGATGACATAGACAAGCTTGAAAGGCGAGGACTGTTTGCTACCATCATGGAATCATCTAACAACATGAGAGGAGAAGGAACCAGCAACGACAACCCATCTGGGAATGCCGCAACCTCTGAACTTGAGCAACTGCTTAGGATTCGACTTGAGATTCAAGCTGAAAGGGAAGAGCTGGAATAGGAAAGGCTAAGGATAGCCGCGGAAAGATTGAGGTTAGATGAGAACCGAAGAATGGATAACTACGCAAGGGTGGAACTAGTAGACGAAGATGACAGACCCATGCGCGACTATGTTATGCCAAGGATTACACCGCATGCCTCAAGCATCTATCTGGAAAGGATTGCAAGTGAGTATGATCTGAAGGGAACTCATCTGAACCAGCTACCACACTTCTACGGGAACCCAACTGAGGACCCAATGCACTTTATGAGGGAGTTCTACGCAATAGTTGGAGGTATACCACTGAATGGGCTCACGGAATGTCAACTCAGAAGGAGGGTCTTCCCCAGCTGCCTTAAGGACAAGGCGAAGAACTGGCTTATTTCACTACAGCCGGGCAGTTTGACTACATGGGATGAGGTCTTCAACAAGTTTATGCTCAGATACTTCCCATTAAAGAAGACATCCGACCTGAAGAGCCAGATCCAAAACTTCAACCAATTTGACGAAGAAACCTTCCATGAAGCGTGGGAAAGATACAAGGATCTACTTGACAGATGCCCTATGCACTCTTATGCGATGTTTGACAAGGTCAACAACTTCTACAAGGGAATTGACTCGATAAGCCAAGCACTCATCGATGGAGCATGTCCATGAAACGTGCTAGATGCACCTCCAAGAAGGATTTGGCAAGTGTGCGAGATCCTGAGTGAAAACTCTATGCAGAAAGGACGAGGAAGAAGGGCTGCTACTAAGGAGGTCAGAGAAATCGAGGAAAACCCTTGGAAACAGATCTGCAGGAGGATTGAAGCTATAGAGATAAGGATGGGGAAGAAGAATACTGTAGATGAAGTACCGGAGAAACCAACACCACTGGAAGAGTCACATTACGTGCAAGAATCAAGGAAATGGAGGCCGAGGAACCAACCGGTAAACAGCTTTATCCCTCAACACCCTCTCTTATCATACCGTACTGGACCTAGCCTAAACCCACCCGAGTCACCACCTAGACCACCTACTATGGCACCTGTTCCCACACCACCGCCAAGGCCGGCACAAAACCTGCTCAAGTCACCCTCCATGGAAGATAAGATAGATACCATAATGAAGGAGATGGGAGACATCGGGAAATTTGTGAAGCAGCAGGGTGAATTCACCGCGAGGACCAATTCCTTTATCGCCAAGGTTGAGGATAACTTCAGGAGAACCGACAACACCCTGAGAGTAATGAAACTTAAGATTGGTCAAATCGCCAAAGAAGTAGGGGAACTGCAACAGAACAAGGACAAGCTGCCAGGTCACACCGAGAAAGCTATGATGATTGTTGAAGCTGCTGAGGTTACAAGAATCAGGCGAGGAAACCGTATTGAATCTGGACGGAAGAACCCCGAAGGGATGCAAGGTATGGCCTCAAACCTTCTCCTAAAACATTCGGGCGTGGAAAAGATCCTCCTACCGAAGAAGGAAGAGCAAAACCAGTTCTACTAAAGAAGCCCGACCATGGAGCTTTCAACATTAATGTTGTTATCAAAGGGAAGACAGCCACAGGAACCATGGATCTAGTAGCCATCATCAATATGATCTCGCTCGCCATCTACAAGAAGCTTGACTTAACAGGAATGATGCAAGTAAGGACCGGCATACTGGTTGCCGATGGCTCTACTACAACTGCATGCGGCAAGGTACATAATGTGATTACTCAGGTGGAGGGGCTCGATATTCTTGTGGACTACCTGATTGTGGATTGCGAAGACCCGGACAATGACACCATGCTTTTGGGAAGACCTTTTATGGACACCACCAACACCATTATCAACGTGGCAAGAAGGGAGATTTCGATGAATATATCGAATCACCGGATAGTAATGGGAACTTCGAGTGAGACTCTGAAGGAGGCAAAGGCAGCAAGGATCAATTTCGCCATAGACGGCTGGTGGATGGACTCTGAAGAAGAATTGGTGGTCCCTTTTGAAGATTTGCTAGCACCGATGGATCTATTCAAGACGTACTGGGAGACAAGAGAAGAATCAGTTGAAAGTACACTTCCATCGATCCCCGACGAGCACTTTGGGTCGGACGACAAAAACTGGAGATGCGGATCTGCTAAGAGTGAAAGTGAATGGAACTGCCCAGAGGAAATCAACGACTACTTAGAGTTTACTTTTCACATCGACGAAGATCCGGAGCTGGATGAGATCGAGGAAGAAGAAATGAAACACTGGATAGAAGATTCGAGCTATGCAACGAAGGAATTGATGGACAAGTGCTTCAACAGGATCGAGGGTCTAAACCTCGACAAATAAGCCATCACGAAACTAGGGGTCGAGCTATAAGACCTAAAACAAGCGCTTCTTGGGAGGCAACTCAAGGTCACGTTTACTTTTATGCACTTGCATTCGCATTTTCAATTTTCATCTTTTTTCGTTTTCCGTGCCAATTTTATTTTTCAAAAAACTTTTCAAAATTTCTTATTTAATATGTTTGCTTTTTGAAAAATCAAAAAAACCAAAAAGAGTCGAAAACGCGCGAATTAGCGCATCGAGAAGCAGTGAGGCTGCTTCGGTCGCCAGTCGACCGGTCACCCTCCCCCCTTTAAATCCCCCTCTTCGAAATCACCCCCCCCCCCCCCCAACTTGATTTTACTTCCAAAATCTTCACTTTCTTCACATTTTGCACTTACCCATTGCATTCTTAGATTATACATTCATCAACAACATCAAGTAAGTGATCTCTACTCTTGTTCATCTCAATTTCACCTTCATTATCAAGTTTAAATCCTTTAACTCTTTGCTTGCACTTTCTTCATACTTCTTTGGTGTTTTGCAATTACATGCTTCATTTGATTGATATGGGTGCTAATTGTTGATGAGATTACATGCTTACTAGTAGATTTTAACTTGTTCTCACTTGTCTTGGTAGAGATTTGGCAACTTGTTAGAGAAATTGAGAGTTTTTGTTCATGCCCACCAAGTGTTTGATGAAATGCCTCAAGTAAACAAATTCTCTTAATGACTTCTTTCTCTTTCGATTATATGCTCGTATGGTTTTTACTTGATGATTTATGCTTAGGAAACATACTTGCTAAGCCATATGCTCCTAAGTTGATCCTTCATATGCATGATGCTCTCCAATTTGATACTTGACACCTTGAGGAATTGAGTTTATGTGACTAGTTCTTGCATCATTTTGGAGTAGCTATTAGTCTTGTTACAAGCTAAGTTTTGGAATGCATGATGTGCCAAACACTAGGTTTAGGGGAGAAGAAACCCCAATGGATTTGCATGTTAGCCTTAGAATTGATTTAGCTCCAAACATGCTATCTCACACACTTTTTTGAACCTAGGTACCATGAGGAAAGCACAAGTGGGGGAGTCAAGCAAGAAAAGAGGAAGGATGGGGACCCTTCACTACTTGTCTCGATGGCTACAACCTCGACATAGTTAAGGAGTTCTATGCGGAGTTCTTCGAACTAGAGGTGGACGGCCTAGATGATGAGAGCGAGCTGCCTCCTATCACCATAAGGGGAGTTGAGTTGACATTCGGGCAGACTATCAACAAGTTCTATGAGATACCGAAGAAGGAAAAGTTTCCGAATCTTGTGGAACCCCCGCAGACACCACGTTGACATTGGGCGTATCATCATGGAAGAAATGCTTTCGCTTAAAGGAAACCACAGGAGGAATCTCCCATTTCTAGGTTTGATAACAGGAATCTGCAAGGAGTGGAAATGAAAGGTGCAGGAAACGTGGCTCTTACCGAACCATTCACTATAAGGAGGGTTGAACGTTTGTTCACCACACACCGGAAAGCAGTTCGGGAAGCAAGGGAAAGGAGGGATGAGCAGCAAAGAACTTTTGATCTAGGCAAGATGCAAGCTTTCTTGGACCAATGCCATGCCAACCAGCAGGAAGAGATAAGGCAGCAAGAGGAGATGTACACTAACTGCCAAAGAAGGGAGTGGAATTCGTACCTGAGTTGTCTTCAAGCTCAGTAGGAAACGGCCTTCTTGGAAGCATGTTATCTGAACTACCCTCAGCATAACTATCCACCTTGCTACCCGCAGCCACCATTCCATCCGCCACCTGGCACAGGACCAAGCAGCTACTTTGGAAGCCAGGATGATTTCTTTACTCCACCAGCGGATGATCCTCCATCCTAGACGCATTTCTCCATGGAAGCACGGCACTGAGAGGGGAGTATCTTTTCTTTTTTCTCTTTACTTTCCTAGTTTTCCTATCTGCTCTTAGCTAGGTTTGGGGAGGAATTTGATTGATACTTGTTAAATTACTTGGTCTGTAATAACCTTAAATACTCGCACTTAGTAACTTGTAGTTCAATTTATGTAAGATTTTATTTTCATCTGTTACGTCTAAGGTCTTCTACTAGCTGAAAAATGTTTTGATCTGTGGGAGAGTACCGAGTTTAAGCCATAACTAGGATAAGGGGCGGTGGATTTGTTTTCTTGCTTTGCTGCTTGCTAAATATATGTTCTGACTGAATTCGACCCATGCTACTTTGATGAGTGAGTTTGCTTGCTACTCTAATCGAAAGTCCTGTGTGCATCCATGTGAACACTGCTACCCTTGAGTCTTTATTTGTCAACAGCATGAATATGATTAGTGGTACTCACCTTTCTGAATCCTTTTTCTATACCTTTCACTAACAACGCTGAAAGCCTTTTGAGCCTTTATGAAACTCCACAATATATCTTATACTTGCTTTACTTAAGCAGTGACAGCAACCTACCGCCGAGCTTGAACAAAGAAACAAAGCAACGAGCTCCAAAGAATGTAGGAGAATCATGTTTTGATCATGATCGAGAACAGTTTGGGGGAAAGAAGAGAAGAACACCATGATCCCAGTTCGAGAAATTGGTTTGGGGGAGAAGTGGAAGATGATGATCATCGAAAGGTAACCTTGTTGGCTCTACTGTTTATTTTCGGTGCTAAAACTCACTAGCTCTTGCTCCAGAAAAAAAAGAGAGAGAGAGAGAGAGTACCAAAAAAAAAAACAAAGGTACAAAAGTCTCGGAGTGGATCTATGGTCCTTGTGACCACCGTTTTCGTGTTGGGCATGTTACAGATACTACCCACATACCGGCGTGGCCCTAAAAAGCTACATGTCCGTGAGGGTTGATGGCATGTATACCAAACCAGCACGCACAAAAGTGCGAAATTTGGTAAAACAAACACTGCAAAAAAATGTAGAGACTAAAAGAGCCCAATGATGGCCAACCAAAAAGCATACGGGTCAGTAAAACGACTGCAAAAAATAGTATGCCAAAAAGAAAAAAAAAAGAGAGAAAAAAATAAAGGAGCAAGTAGTCTATGTATGAAGCAACCGATGGAGTGGTTACGATGATAGAAGAGAAGCTGAAGATTTATCATTACGATCGAGAAGACGAAGTCGAAGGAAGGAGCTCGGTGTCCGAAAGGATAAGTCCCCCAGAAGTACCCTTTTATTCTACCTTGTTAACTTCTAATGATACTTGGCCTTTCCCTCCTCTTTATATTATCCTACTTGATTTACTTACCTAGCCAACCTGAGTACTACTTTGATTTGTGCCTTGACTTTTGGGAGTAGAATTGCATAACGTTACTGCGAGGTAATGATTTTGAAGTACACTTGTAAGGACAATGGGTTACACTTTTAACCGCTGGCTGTAGTGAGTGATGCTTACCTGTTACTTGTTTGCTGTGGAGTCATGAAGTTGGAGCAGAAACTAAGCAAGTCAGTAGAGTTTGAAAACTTGAAACTGGCTACTTGTCTATGTGATGGTTTATTCTTATTGCTCATTTCATGGTCACTTCTTAATTATCATTTTTGCCTTGCTCGAAGATGAGCAAGAAACTGGTTTGGGGGTGTGATGTGACAATGAAATGTGCAATATAGCATACTTTTAGACCCTCATTTTTTGCCCTAGATGCAATATTTGTGTTGTTTTATGGTCAATTACCAACTCTGCGTATTTTATGTAGGTCGTGATCGCGGTTTTGAGGATTTGCACGATTTCAAGCACCAAAACGGCATAATTGTGCCAAATCGAGAAAAGGAAGCAAATTCATCGGATCAGCCGTTGCATGGAGTTTGATGATTCAAAACATGTCATCCGGCCAACTGATGCGCAGATAATTGAAGGAGGAACAACTTTGTAGAAGACCACTTTTCGAGGAAACTAAGTTACGAATCCCGAAATTGAAGAACGAAGAAAACAGATTCGAAGCAGGAGTAATCACACTTGGCGGCCACCAGGGGACCACAGAAGGGCTCACTGCGGCTACCAGGCGGCCGCAGTCATGCCTCTGTTTTTCTCATGGGCTGTTTTCTAGCCTGTCAGGCTGAGGCCCGCCTTCCTAAACCTTCCTTATTGAAGAATGGTGGTTTGGAGGTCGAAATTTCACCTATAAATAAGACCTCAAGGGTCTCAGAATCCACACAGCTCACAAAGCATCTCTCCTTGAGAGAGAACCAGTCCTCGGGGAAGTGAAACCCCAACCACCTGACCGCCACGCACCTAGAAGGAGGAAACCCTAGGAGGAGCAGCACGAAGACATCAAGATCATCAGAGACTAAGCTTCTTCTTCCTTTCTTCTTAGATTTCGATTACTATTCTTTGATTACTATGAGTAGCTAATTTCCTTTTGTAAAGGCGAACCGCCGTAACTCTGCTTTTGCTACTTCTTTACATACCGGGATGTTTTAATGGAATAGTTATTTGATATAAATCGTGGTTATGCAACTCTATACTTCCTTCGTGGTGTGATGTTTATGCTGAGTGACATAGTAGTTTCATTGAACTGAGTAGGGGTACTCCTGCCGACTGTTTGTTGTCTAACATTTATGCAAGAAAGAAGAAACGCAAAAACACTGTTTGAGCCATTAAGAGATGACATTGACAAACTCGAGAAGAGGAGAGGAGTTAAGATGGAACCTATCATTGAACCCGCGTAGCAACATGAGTGGAGAATATATGGGAGAGGGTGAGCAAGTCCTTGAGGAATCTTGCCTATACATAGAAGATAATATGAGAAAATGTGAGGTCAAACCCGAGTATCTCAATTTTTTCCCCAAATTCTATGGAAGAGGAGAAGTGAAGTACGGTTCATGAAATACTTTTACGAGATGGTTCAAAACATACCAAGTGGAGAAATTAAGAATCCTTTTTCTACATTGCTTGAAGGTAGAAGCAAGAAATTGGTTAAAGACATTACCGACAAATAATTTAAAGACATTGGGATGAGGTCAAAAGCAAATTCACACTACAATATATTTGATCCCCATGGTCCTTAATATCCACGTGGAGAGAAGAACTTCGAAGTTTTAGGCAATAATGTTCTAGAAAGTTTGGATGAGATTCAAAACTGCATTATGTAAGGAACCAAAGGTGAAACACGCTCATTTAGTAAACTTCTACAAGAAGGTAGAGATAGATTATGGAGATCTGATAAATGAAGAGTGCATTGGGGTAATCATGGAGATTCAACCAAACGAACTTCTTGGGATATGCAATCACCTTAGCCAAGAATCTATAAGAATCCATCATCTATGCCACAAATTAAGGAACTATGAGCAATGGTGTCAAGCAGATGAATTGGAAGAATGGGCTAATCGAGCATGGCATATGCCCAACGAGGTTACATCTATCGACATGACATGATCTATGAGAGAAATACTGGAAATAACTGAGGAGTTAGTCGAGCAACAAACCTTGAATGAAGAAGAAGTGATGGAAGAAACTGGACGCGTCAAGCTCGTACGTGAGGAACCAATGGAAAATATGGAAGAGTCGAGTGGACAAAGGTAGGAGATATCGAACTACTCGTACGAACTGAAACCTAATGAACCAAGCCTGTGGAAGAAGAGGTGTACGCCGAGCAAGAAGGTACTCAAAGGAACCATCAAGAACTTGAAACTAGCAAGCACGAGGATTGTGGGGAGTTTGAAGATACAAAGATAGACGGTCTTTACAAAGCCATTCAACCATATATTCCACGTCTTCGAAGTAGACAACAAACAGATAAGCTTACTGCTACTTATGCTTTAACCGATTATCATCCTATATCTATGAACCCTAACCCATAAGAAGTTTAGGAGAATTTGAAAAAGAATTTATTATTCTTGATTATTCTATTATGCTGACATGTTGCCCCTTTTTGGAGCTTTCCACTTCGGGGATACTTTTGGACGTCCAAATTTCGTTATCTTGAAAAGTGGTCTTCAACAATGTTTTATTTTTTCGAATGAGCTTCCCAATGGTGGATCCCATACATTCATTGGATTATTCTAACTCTTTGTATGAATTGATGATAGTCTAACACTTAAAACGTTAGAAAAAAACGGAACCAACAAAGCTTACAAACACTCTAACCCGCATTTGCAATCAAAATCTCATTCTCTCTAAGTTCATAAGTTCCTACAAGTCTTAAGATTTTTAAGCTACTTGTATGAAAAAGACTTTCTTTCCAGAAACAAAATACAAAGTCTTTGAAATACAAGAATTTTGGTTGAGTTTCTTGATCATTGAAGTAACTGAAATATTGTTACATGAGTGTTCACTGGCTTGACAAAAACCACTATAACAAACAAACCAAACAAGCGTGAAGAAGGAAGAAGGGAGGAACTACTTAGCTCGGGAATCTAAGGAAAACCCCTTGAAGGAGCCGGAGTATTTGACTTGAGCTAGTCAAAGAAAGAGGGTTCAAAAGTTACTAAGTTGGAAACTTAGGGTTTAAAGAGATTTAGTTGAGGATAGGAACTTGTAGAAATCATCTTTCTATCGAATTCAAGTCCTTGTGAAGGGCATAATGGATTAGTTGAAGGATTACGCCATCTTCAAATACCACTATAAACTTGTGTTATTTACCTTATGCACTTTATCTTTCAGCATGCTATATGTTTAACTATTTATCCATCTGCTTTCTGAAAGTCACTCAATATTTACGTCTTCCGCTCTCTGATTGATAAGTATCATCAACCACCGTTTGCTGGGAGAAAGTGTTAGACACAAAAAGTTTTGAAGTTTATTCATCCCCCCCCCCCCCCCCCCCCCCCACAACTTAAACCTTGTTGTGTAAGGACCAACATTGTACTTCCTCCGTCCCGAAAAACTTTATACACTAATAATTTTAATTCTATTATTAAAATAACTGATAAATTATAAAAATATGGTAAAAAGTGTGAGCAACTAACCTTCAACACATATTTTCACAAAAGAAGGTTTACTATGTTTAAATCCCAGTAGTAATGCTATCTTGTTTAGGAGCAAGTATGATGATGGAAAGATTAAGCTTGCTCCAGATGATTATGGCTACTAATCTACTATACAATGGCTGGAGGTTCAACCCACCCTCGGGTACCTATTATTACCGTATATATATGGAAATTGTGCAATTAGCTTCAATTAAGAAATATTGGAGTTATGTAATTGAGTAAGTACTTAGTTTAACTTAAATTAATATATGTAAATTAAATTTTAATTAAAAAAAAATCTTTTCCAATTGACTAATTTCAAGCCTTAATTTAAACTCAACAAAATAAATTAATCATAAAAAAGTTTAATTTGACTTCTCCAGTTAAATTTCAATTTCTAATTCAACCCCAGTAAATTCAATTAATCATTAAACAATAACGATAACTAATCTTTCTACGAAGGTAAATACCCTTTTGTATAAGTGATGGATAAATTAAGCAATTAAATACTCATTATACCGATTAGTAACATACCGGTAGGTTCAGGCCGAGTGTGGAGGACCCAATTGGATTTCTACCCGCCTCTAAATATTTACAAAGTTTATTATGGTTGTACAAAATGTTCAAATTACGTGTTGTAGGCTTGTAGCAATGCCCGAAAGTTCATTTTGTGATATACTATATGTATAACCTTGACCAACCTAAAATTTATATTTAGAACGTCACTTTGTACTAGAAAAGGTTTCAATCACATTATCACATTAATGAGGTGATTATAGACATTAGGCTGTATCGAATTTGAACTCTCTCATTCAGACAAAGCCAAGTCAATGTGGACAACCATCATCTTCTCTTTTTAAAAGTCCAACCTGATCCCACAAAGCCTTGAATAAATTATAGCCCTCAAACTCAAAGTAAAGGAATACAATTCCAACACCTAGTCCTACGATCTCTCATAGCTATTTCCATATTCTTGCCTGCCAAGTACCAAAACTAACTCAATAACTTCTATAAATAGAAACTAGTGGGTCAAAGAAAAAATCACTCTACTCAAAAACACACTGCACAAAACTCACGAGACAGAGAAATCGAGATGGCAAATTTGTTTGTGAAGCAGGCAAAACAATACGCCGCGGCTAGGCCAACTTATCCCAAAGAGCTCTTCCAATTTATCTCATCCAAAACTCCCTCTCATGACCTTGCTTGGGATGTTGGCACCGGTAGCGGCCAAGCCGCTCAGGCGGTACGTTTCGTCTTTCAAATTACTTGCTAACACGAATCAGGGTCACTTTAATCATTTCACGATACAATCGTGTTATATATGTGCCTGAATATCTTATTGAGGGGCATATTAAACCTTCCACATTGTAATCGTGTTACATATTTCGACCTCAGTCGTTCAGATTTCTTTTTCCTTCCTTTTTTCCTTCTATTAACAAAAATGTGTCCTAAATTGTGATTAACATATGTTTTTATTGTTATAAACAGCTAGCTCAAATTTACAAGAATGTAATAGGGACAGACACAAGTCCAAAGCAGCTGGAATTTGCAGTGAAGCAACCAAACATAAGATACCAATGCACTTCACCAAACATGTCCTTGTCCGAACTTGAGCAGGTACTTGATCTTGGGCCACAGCCCAATGTTGATGTAGTGACCATAGCCCAGGCCCTGCACTGGTTCGATCTTCCGACGTTCTACCAACAAGTAAAGTGGGCTCTGAAAAAGCCCAATGGGGTCATTGCCACATGGTGCTACACCGTGCCTGAGGTTAACCAGGCCGTCGACTCCGTGTTTCATAAGTTCTATACTGTTCATGCCGGCCCATACTGGGATTCGGCAAGGAAATTGGTGGACCAACGATATGAGACCATTGACTTCCCGTTCGAACCGGTCGATGGGCTTGATGGCACTGGGCCATTTCGGTTTAATTCAGAGAAGGTGATGGACTTGGAAGAGTACTTGACATACTTGAAGTCCTGGTCTGCTTATCAAACTGCTAAAGAAAAAGGTGTGGAACTGTTGGGAGAAGATGTGGTTGATGATTTCAAGAAGGCTTGGAATGGAGATAATCAGAAAGTTGTTACCTATCCTGTTTATTTGAGGATTGGGAGAATTGGATCATCAAATTGAAGTTATTAGCAGAGGTCTAAAATGTACTTGAAAAATAAATACTAGGAGCAGCCTATGTTTTCCTAGTATTCAATTTACTGAGACTTGTAATAGATGTGTCATATTCAAAAGTTAAGACAATTTCTCCACTCCCTTCCTAGTTCCTACTTCTACCACACACCGTCACCTAACGGTGTGAAGGATCTGATTCGATCTTGAACCTTGTTACTTGGTCTTAAAAAAAAGAACAATTTACGTCAAAACAAGCGTGATGTTAACTTACTAAGCAGAGTTGATTATCTCAACTTTTAGAGCCGGAATACGGTTAATGGCTTAATCAATCCCATGATTACAAAATCTCAGTGAAGAAATATAATACTATCAAGTTATATATCAACATCATGTAATAACAGATTGACATGAACACAACACCAAACATAACAATAGTACCATCAATTTACCAGTATATGTAGCTTTCACAAGTCTCAGCCTCTATTTTCCTCCACCAAACTAAGGGCTCTACTACATTGCAAATATTCCAAAGAGTAGCTGAAATTAATTGCAATTAGAACCGAGTGAACAAGCAGTACTTCAATTTCTTTAAACAATGTCTGTATGCTGTATACAACACTTAAATACAGACATACAGTACATAACAACTTCCCAACTTTAACACACTAGTAGGCTCAAAATGTTGCGGTAGTTCTCCGATAAGCAAGTGACTTCTTTTGTTAATGTAGTTTCAAGAACAATCAACACAGAACGCAAGTAAGCAACACCTATACAATATAAACACTTATACAATAAGACACACAATCCTTTAGCAGGCAGCAGCATTTTGTATAAACTGCTTCACAAACACGAAAAATTGCTTGTACGTATGTTTTCAACTCAAATGCAACAGTTAGAGCACCGGAGCAAGCCGTTCTCATTGCAATCAGGACATCTAATACTCAATTCAAGCTCATCTTCTTGATAAACCTTCCGGCTTCCATTGCACCTTGGACAAGGCACAAACCTTGCATCCCCACAACCCTCACAAACGAATCCTAAATCAATCAACGGAAAACCTTGTAAGAGCTTAACTAACTCTCCGTTCTCGTTTAGTTGCTTAATCTCCTCCACTCCTCCAATGTGCTTCCCCTTAATAAAAACTTGCGGCAACGTCACCGGCTTCCCTTTCAACGCGTCCTGCAACTCCATCCTATATGACCGATCCATCGAAATATCCTTTTCGTCCACGCACACTCTATAGCCCCTAAAGATCACCCGAACGAAACAACAGTCTTCGTATGTCTTCCTTATACCCCTCAAACTCGTATAATACAACACAATCCTATCCCTACCCACTATCGAATTTTCAGCATTCAACTTCAAATGCTCTGCCTCCTTAATTTTGACATCCTCTTTCGATATTTCATCAGATAAATGCTCCCACAAAGACTTTGAAACAGAGTTCCTAGCATCGAATTCGACCTCATCAAGGCCTGCCATGAGCTCCCAAGTGTTGATAACAGAATCAGGCGATAAAGGGCCATCAGTAACACCAACATCTTGAATTCTTTTCACACATTCTTGGATTTGGGAATGGGGGTCTGGGAGATTAAGTGAGCCATATGTGGAGGACATGAGCGAAACAAAGTGGCTGGAGTCACCTTTCCGCATTGGGGGGTGGTGAACTAGTGACAGAGTTTTCGAGATTGGTGTTGCAGAAGGGCAGGTTGTGGTTTCTGAGAAGGTGTAGTAAGGAGAGTTTAGTTGAGAATATTTGGAAGGTGAAGAGGAAGAAGAAGAAGCAATGGAAGTGGGAGTGTTCTGGTGTGGGTTGATGAAGTTTGTGGGACGAGAAGCTGAACAGCCCATGATGCAGAAGATGAAATGATTTAATCTTTCTGTTGATGATTTGGAGCTCTTTTTGTGTTCTGATTGATTTGCAGAATGGATTGATTGGAATTTGAAAGATGGGTTGGAAAACTTGAGGAAAAAGTGCTGGTGGAGTGGAGTTGTCAATGAAGAAAACAAGAGAGACGGTTGGCGGGCAAGTTGCTTTATGAGTTGGACATGGAACAAGTTATTTATTGCAATAATGGTTTGAGTTTTGACTCATAAGTGTGATATGACACAGGTCATCAAAAGATCTGGAACCAGTTACCAGCCCAAGATGCAGAAGTATAATTGACCTCACTCTTTTTTTAAGTAGATTTAAGCGATTTTAATCGCTAGCCATGGTTTAGCGTGGTACGGTTTGCATTTCTTACTAGGACAAATTAATTAATTAATTAAAAGAAGTCTTGTAAGAGAAAATTTGAGAGAAATTGTTACAATTTAGATTTGCACCAATTTTAAGAAAAAGTAAAAAGTACAAGTGGTCCCCTGATTATTAGAGATTAACTGAGTGGCATATTGTAATAAAAGTGAAAGGTAGAGAGTTTTATTATTTAACTAATTTCCATAAATGGAAATTGTAACACTTTTAGTGAAACGCCGGAAACGGAAAGTTGTAACACTTTTTCTGAAATGGAGGGAGTAAAATAGAAATTTTCTTATAGACTAGAAAAATTCGGTTTGTATAATAGAGAACCGGTCAGAAACACTACAAACCGATTAGTAGTTTTTGATATAAATACTCAAATAAACAATACACTCTCACAAAAATCACACAACTCAACTATCTTTCTCTCTCTCTCTACAAGGGCTCTAGTGAGAGAAACATCCACCCCTCTCTTCATATCCTTCGCCGGAATCATATCCTCTGCCGGAAATTATGGTGCTCCAACACGGCGGCAATCAAATCGTTCCGTTCAATCTCTCTCTCTCTCTATCTCACACGTGCCATTTCGCCGGATCTTGCCGGATTTCCACCGGACTTTCAGATTTAGTTGCTAAAAGGTTCAAATCTACAAATTCATCTCGCTTTTTTCGTTAAAATCTCATTTGGAAGTGAAATTTGACCTTTCATTTTTCGATTTTCGTTGATTTTACGTTCTGATATTTTCAGATCTGAAACCAGATCTAGTTTCAGATCTGAAAATCTGATAAAGGAAATCATGTTATCTGGTGTTTTGTTATGGTTTTAAGAGTTGGTGTTACAGTTGTAATCATCATTGTTACGGTTTTAGCTTGTTGTTGAATGTTTCAGTCTGTTATTGTTTTAGCGCATATGTTATAGTTTCAAAACCTATTATTGTAATTTTAAGCAGCAACGTTATTGTTTTAGCGCATATGTTATAGTTTCAAGACCTAATATTGTAATTTTAAGCAGCAACGTTATTGTTTTTACCCTCTGGTGAAATATTTATGATTTTTTTTTTTGCAAATGCTTTGTTATTGTTTTAAGAGGCATTGTTATAGTTTTAAAATGCATTGTTATGGTTTTAATCATCAATTTGACTGTTTTTAGCTTGTATTGCATGTCTGTGCTTGTTATCGTTTTAAGATGCATTCTTATAGTTTTAAGATGCACTGATATGGTTTTAAGCATTAATGTTACTGTATTTAGCTTATGTTAAATATTTATGCATGTTATTGTTTTTAGCGAATATGTAATAGTTTTAAGACCTATTGTTGTAGTTTTAATCATCAATGTTAGTGTTTTAGCTTATGAGAAATATTTATGATTTAATTTTTTACAAATGTTTTGTTATAGTTTTAAGAGGCACTGTGACGGTTTTATTTATCAATGTTACTGTTTTTTAATTTGTATTGCATGTTCCTGCTTTGTCATAGTTTTAAGATGCACTGTTATGGTTTTAAACATCAATGTTACTGTTTTTAGCTTGTGTTGTATGTTCCTTCTTTGTTTTTTAACCACCAATGTGATAGTTTTGATGAGAGTTGTTATGGTTTTAACCCAGTTACTGAATGTTTTAAGCAGGTGTTGATGATCATCGAGTTTGATGATATGTCTCTCAAAGGTGTCACTGTAATGTTAAAGCAACAAGCACAGGCATCAAGAGGCAGGAAAACAAATTTCACCAACGAGTTTAATCGGAAAAAAAGTTTGCATGTGCATCAAAAAACACCGACACGTTTAATGTACCTTTTTTCCTATGAGAATAGAATTTAAAACCTTTGGATGACTACATATGTTTCGATATATTGTAATGACAGAATGGTTCAAGTGGCTTATTTTAAGTTGTTTATTGATGTTTTAATGGCATCCCTGAAACTTTTAGACTTGTTTAATAATAGTGATTTATTGATATTAGATTGTAATTTAAAACTATAACAAGCCATCTTAAGATTATCATGTAGGTCCTTAAAAGTTACAACCATCACACCATCTCTTAAAAAATTAACGAAAGAGGATAAAATTATAATTGAAACATACAATACAGACGCATTAAAACCATCACATCATATTTTAAAACATTAACAAAATGTGTTAAAAATGTAACTGGAACTTTTAATGCTAACAACTTAAAACCATAACATAATCTATTATAAGCATAACGAAAAAAGTGTGTCTCGGCGGTTTTTTAAGAAATTCGGCCGGTCAGACCATTACAACTCAAAAACCGCAAAAACCACAAAAAAACTTGATTTTCTCATCTTTTAGGAAAATCTTACATTTTCCAAGACTTTGGCTATGTAAATTGATTGTGGTTAGTTTGAAGTGCTGATAAGAAGCATGAAGTATATCTTACTCTGGATTGGTTTGAAGTCACAGTTAGGTTTGGGGCTGATATAGTGTTAATTTTGCTCTATTTAATTTGCTTCACCAGCAAATGTTGTAGCTCTACTCCCATATTAGGTTAATTTGTAGGAACTAGAGAAGTAATGAACTTTGTAGCCCGTAAACTTGATAGAGCGTTATTGTGACACATATTACAAATAATGGAAAAAGTACATAAAGGTAACTAATATTGTTATTTCTGATAATAAATTGTCTTTTTCGAGTTGAATTATGGTTTGAGTTACGGATTAATATGTCTTAATTTAATTGGAGAAGTGGAGAAAAAACATTAGTTATCGCAGTTTTTTTATGATTAATTGATTTTGTTGGTGTTGAATTAGGGTTGAAATTTATTAGAGAACACAAGTTAGATTTTTTTTAGTGATGAATTGATTTTGTTGGGGTTGAATTAGGGTTTGGAATTCAATTGGATAAAAATATTGATTTTTTAATTAAAATCTAATTTACATAAATATTATAAATGGGTCCAATTTAAATTAAAATTAAGTACTTCATTGGACAACTTAATAGTTGTCCACTAATATATGCTCAGTTCCTTCTTCTTACGGAATGATGTTGAACACTTCTTTTTCATAATTCTCGAATAGTATAGTTCCTAAGACCACTCACTGTGGGTGACCGTGTTATTTTCCGTTCACGTCACGGAATTGACCGTGACCAAAAATTGCATGTGGTAGTGTTCGTGGGGTGGTCATGTGGTTTGGTTGTGGGATTTTTTTTTGTTATTTTTTTAATGTTTATAATAGTATGAATATTGTAAAAAAGAGAATTTTTTTTTTCACAATTAAACAAATTTTATAACCCACAAAGAACATAGAGAATTTCCACTAAAAACATAGACCATTTATACAAAAAACTAGACAATATTAATACATCTATCTTTTCACAATAAACCAACAACATAGACAATTTCTATTAAAACATCGAATATTTATACAAAAAAAACTAGACAGTTTTTACCAAAATATAGACAATTACTAAACCAGTAACACATGTGTTGGTCCAGATAACGGCAAAGTAAAAGACTAGGGGGGGTGAATAGTCTTTTAAAACTTTTGTCGATAAACACAGTTTCTCAGAAACCTGGGAGTTTCTGATACTTAAATTCAGAACGCGGAAGACTTTAAGATAGGTAAATGCAGAAACAATAAGTAAGTGTGTGTACTTTGCTGAAATGTAAATACAGAAAGGTAAATGACACAGCAAGTATAGTGGTATCTGGAGGTGGCGTAATCCTCGAACTAATCCACTTCGGTCTTTCTGAGACCTAGAATTCACTAGAACAGATAATTGAATTCACCTTACAATAATCCTATTCTAAGATTCTTAAACAAATGGTTCCCAACCAAATGTTCCCCCTGAGTTATTTCCCAGCTCCTAGAGCTAAGTACTTCCTCTACTCAGATAACCTTGGAGTTATTCCTTGATTTCCCAAATCAAGTACTTCCTCTACTCCATGCCTTGATGGTGTTGGTTATAAGGTTTGTCAGAGAGGCTTCTTGTATAACTTTTCAGTTATGTTTTCAGAGAGCCAAACAGAACGAGACTACTTAATACACTTGTTCAGTGGATGGCAGTCTGCTCTTTACTGACCCAAGTAATTGGTATCCGTTCTGGAGAATGAACTTCAGAAAGGGTATCTGATAGTTCAACTCTTTCACGAATAAAAATCTCTTGTTAAGTTCAGGACAACTTAGAACTACTAGTGATTCTTCAAGCAACAGAAAGCTTTCAGAAAGGGTAGTAGAGTGCTTGAGAGAATACTTTGCTTGATGGTAAGTTTGCAAGATAGAGCGTTCTAAGGTATGTTCTTCAAGCATCTAAGTGTGTGATATATATAGATAAATTTGAGAGGCGTTTGAATTGTATCCGGTGTGCTCTCTATCAAATTATATCCGTTTATATCTTGAACTATGTACTCAGAAGTCACTATCTCATTTTTCAGAGAGAACTGCTTAAAGATTTCCGATGCATTTAATGCATAGTACTGTTCATTGTCCTTTAGTCTCAACGGATACATGAGCCTTTCTGATGGCTTGCATGCTCCATACTCATGATGTTATATGTCAAGAATCATATTTCAAAAGTAAGTTAATATACTTAATAAAGGATTAAGGACATAGACTTTCTGAGTTAGACTAAACTTTTGTGTCTTCATAAACCTTGTGCAATCTTCAATCTTCTAATCTTCAGAAAAGCTCCATTGCTAGGATTGATCTTCATGGTCTTCTTGAAATAAAAAATTACACTCAGAGACCTATAATCCTAATACAAGATTTACTAGACTAATCATACTCAGTGATTTCCTGTTTTACAATGTTCAAGTGAACCAAGAGTACTTAATCACCTTTCTGGCTAAGATAAGAACATGTGATGAGTGATCAAAATACTAACAGATATTCCTAACAAATTTCCCCCTTCATGATCAGTCATCCATGACTATCTTTTAAGTCCTATTACAAAATTGTAATCCTGGAAGAGAAAACAATCCACCACTTAATCATTTCAAATGATATTCAATTTTAGTTGAATTAAGTGCAGAAAGTAAACATCAACCAAATCACAAGAAGTGATCTTTGCTAATAAGTTGTCATCTATTAAAATTTATCTGAGAGTATGATCTTCAGATAGGTACAGTTTACAGAAGGAGATGCAACTTTTACATATAGAGATTTTTAGAAACAATCAGCAAGATTACAAAAAGTAATAAAACATACTAAGTAAATTAGAACAAAGGAGAGTCCAAGCTCCAAGAGAGTATTCTAATGTTACTAGTCTTCAAGTCTTCAAAAACGCAACTTGGGTTTAGATACCTCAAGTTCTTCAGCACCTTTTCTGGATCAGTTGACATGATCATCCACTTTTCTGCATTCTTGGACATAGTCATTAAGAATCCTTCTGACATAGAGCTCTGTCTTTCTGGATAAGTCACAAATTTCATGGTAACTCTTGCCAAGCTTGTGATTCTTCCGCAGAAAATGTTTGACCGTAAGTACTTTCCTGCACCGTGCATGGTCTACTTGCAGCTGAGACAGGTTGAAATACTTGTATATTTCTTCCAGATAATGTATATCATCCAGGTATTCATCCAATGTCATATAGAATGGCTCATAGGTTGAAACACCTAGTTTTTTCTTCCTGCTGTAGCTACCATCCAATTTTCTTACCTTGTGTACATCATTAGGTTTTGGGTAAGGACAGGCAAAAGAAAGATCCATCTTTCTGGCTTCATTCCTCTTTTCTACTTCAAAGTTTAGCCAGGCATGAAGGTGCTCAGGTTCTAGCAATTCTGGCTTGCCTTCTCTCCATTTCAGGATCTGGTTGAGGATGGGAGTTGGAAACTTATCATTGACAAGTAGATGTTGTAGTTCCAGAATCCAATACCCTCTCTTGTTCAGAATGCACCTATATGAAGATTCTTCATTACTAGTCTTCATATACTCAATGTGGGCATCAGTTGGCCTTTCTTGATGTGTTTCATTGTTTACTCTGCCAAACTGGAAATCCCTTCTTGCTTTTCTGTTTGGTGGCCTTCTGTCAGGAGATCCTCTAACCCTTTCTTCCTGCCTGAAATTTGTCTTGGTGGATGTTCCTTGTATAGACTTGGTGTTGCCAGAAGGAGTTCTGGCTGCTAAGGGCTTTGCTGCCAGAGGAGGTTGTGAAGTAGTTGCTTGTCTTCTTCTCTTGTGAAGTGGATGTTCATCAGAATCATCCTCATCATCATTGAAGTCCAAAAATGGAGACTTGCAACTTTCATGGCCTCTCACTTCTCCTTCTTCCTTTTCTCCTTCTTCAGAAGTCTTTTTCTCTTCTGAGATTCTAAGGGACTTGGCTCCCCTAGTTATCATACTCCTCAGCCTTCTGGCTGGTTGATCTGGAACAACTTCTTCAGCAAGGGTGTCTCCAGTGGTGTCCTTAATGACAAGTTGACTTGAGGAGGGAGGATTTCATTGTTTTCTTTTTCTTCCTCTGCCTTTCTGAGGCATCTCTTCTTCCCCCTTAGTCATGAATGATTGACTCATGATAGCATAAGCTTTAGAGAGAGTTTCAAAGTTTTTCTGGAGATTGTTGTGCACCCTGACCAATTCTTGAAGTTCCTTCTTCAGCTCTTTGTTCTGTCTAACCAGTTCCTGCTCCTTTGTGTTGAGCTCTTCAAGTGGCCTTAGGATGGCGTTGGCTTGCAGAATAGCATGGCTGGCTTCATTCAATGCTGCATTAGCATTGTTACAATCCTCATCCCTGACCAACCCTAGGTCTTTCTGAGAGAGAGCTATGCTGGTTGCTCTATTGAGAAAAGCAGCAGCTAATGGCTTCATCTCTTCTGGGACGGATTTTAGCACTTCTGTGTCTTGGGCAACTAGTGTCTTTCTGAGTTCTAAAAAGACACTGTTCCTTGCACGGTACTCTTCACTTGTTGAACTACTTGGTGCAGAGAATATATGAGGAGCAAGTAGGGCTCTTTTGTGCTGAGTGACAAGTCTCTCATCTTCTGCTTCAGTAATCATGTTGTGGGTTTCAACATCACTATCATAATCTTTTTCTTGAATTGTTTGCAGATTGACAATATTCTTCTGCTTTCCATCAAGTGTGCTGGCCTTCTGAGAAGATGTAGAAGGTCTTTCTGATGCGCCTCAAAGATCATGCTCTTCATCATCATTGTCATCCATTGCATCTATTTCAAATTGTGACAACAATGGCATTTTTCAAATTTCTTTGCTCATCTAGGAGTGCCAATTCCTTGGCATTAGCTTCTTCGAGCTTCTTGATTTTGGCTTCCTTTTCATCAACAAGAGCTTGAGTCTCAATGTTGATTCTCTTCTCTTCTTCCAATACCTTTCTGAGTTGTTCCATCCTAAACTCAGCGGCTGAAATTTCTTCTATGGCATCATTGTGTTCAGCTTGTTGGGTATCTTGATGAGACTTGGGAGGTGATGATGATGGAGCTTTCTGAGCAATTGAGGGAGTAGCCTTTTCTCCACTTTCTTTGCTAGCTTTCTGAATCCCGCCTTGTCCAGGTTGGAGATCATCATTCTGATCATCATCATCACTCTTGTTCTTTGTTTCTTGGTTTGGATGCTCAGAGGGAGGTTCTTGATAATCATTTTCGTCCATCTCCTCATCATCTTCTGAAACCAGGTTGATCACATTTGGGAATGTAATCATCCTCCCATTAACTTCTTCTTGTTCAGCAGGATAAGTAGTGAGCTTGCTGGGCAAGGCAGGATGGGTAACCATCTGCTCTTTGGTTTGAGCATCCGCAGACTTGAAATCTGCTATAAGTCTTTGTGCTACTTCATGAATGAAGTCTTCATGCATCAGAGTGGCAAATGTGTAGGACTCTGTTGGGAACAATGCATGGATATAATCCTCCAGATTTAAGGCAATTGCTCTCTTTTCTGGGACGTCGATTACTCTGGCTACTTCAGAAAGGTCAGCCTTTCTGAGTTTCTGCCATTGTCTGAAGCACTTGAGATGTTTCTTTAAAGTGTGCTTCTGGAAAGCCTTGAGTAAATCAACTGGCACTAGACTTTGAGCCTGAAAGAAAGGGATCAAGTTAGTTTTGTTCAAACCACTTGAGTTAGTATCTATGTGCAAAAGTAAGCTTTCTGAGCATACCTGTGTAGAAACACTAGGCTCATTATCCTGTACTTCTGCTTGCTTGGGCACAGAGGCCTCAGATACCTTGTTGTGAGGAGAAGTTTTATCCTCATCAGCCTTTCTTTCTGCTTTAACCTGAGAATTAAAATCAAATATGTTTAGAAACTGTTAACAGAAAAGATAAGTGGAAAAATGCTTTCTGAGACTTCACTTACTTCCAAGTGAGGAAGCTCAGTAGCATGTTCCTCAGAAACCTTGGGGGTTTCTGGAACCTTTCGCAGATCACGCTTGTTCGTGATTTTAGTTTCCTTTGGAGGAGATAACACAACGGTTTCTTCATCCAATTGTCCTTCTGACTGAGCCTGTAAGAACAAACATAAAAGATTTAGTAGTGGTTTTTCAAGAGCATTCTTGAAGAATACTATTACTGATTACTTACCTTCTCAGCAGAAGGCTCAGTAAACACTTCTTCAGAAAGCTTTTCAGCCTCTGGAATCTCTAGGTTTTGGGGTGTTGGTTCCACCACCACTACTTCCTCAGTTGGAGCCTACGAAGAGATATTAAGAATATTAGAACATAAGATAAGAGCATTTTTAGTTATTTCTTGTTCAGAGATAACTTTACTACCTGTGGGACAGGCTCTTCTTGATGTTCTGAGGTTGGAGGAACCTCTTCTTGATTCAAGGGGGTGGACAAGTTTTCTTCCCCCTGAAAGTGTGTCTCCATGTTGGCCTGTAACAAATACAGCTTATGAGTAACAAGTTAACATACAATTATGTTGACATGTTAGATACAAACTATCTTTGTTACCTGAATAGAGTCAGGCTGATCATTGATCTCTTGGACTTGGGGTGATTCCACAGTCTTTATGTGCTCATTGTTGTTCTCCTCTGCAGTATCATTCTGAGTCTCCATCTCAGTTTGATCCCTTTCTGAGAGTTGAGCTCTCTCAGAAGGTTGAGGAACCTGTTCAAGAACAGGGTTTTCTTCATCAATATTAAGGGTTGGCATTGTGAATGTGGAAGAAATGGAAACATCTTCCATCATTCTATCTTCCTCACCCAGGCCTTCTTCTTCCTGCTGGGCAGAGGGGCTCTTGTCTTTCTGAAGAGCTAAGCTTGATGCTCCTCCATGAGTCTCATAATTGAATCTTTTGAGTACTTTTGCAAGTACTTCATCATCCTCAGAATCACTATTCTGTGTTGGTGCAGACCCATCTATGATATTTCTATCATCTCTGGAGAGTTTTGGAGCATTTTGGTTCAGGACTCTTGGGGCATTCTGGAGTTGCCTTTCTGAGCGTCCAACATCTTCTGAGACCTTGTCTCCAGAAGGTTGCGCCTCTTGTATGCTTAGGGGCTTGGAAGCTCTTTTGCTATGAGTCCTCTTTCTCTTGGCAACTGGAGGTTTAGTTTGAGCTTGCTCATAGACCTCCTGTTAGGAATATATCTGTTAGTATTTTTGATCACTCATCACATGTTCTTATCTTAGCCAGAAAGGTGATTAATTACTCTTAGTTCACTTGAACATTGTAAAAGAAGAAATCACTGAGTATGATTAGTCTAGTAAATCTTGTATTAGGATTATAGGTCTCTGAGTGTAATTTTTATTTCAAGAAGACCATGAAGATTAATCCTAGCAATGGAGCTTTTATGAAGATTAGAAGACTAAAGTTTGCACAAGGTTTATGAAGACACAAAGGTTTAGTCTAACTCAGAAAGACTATATCTTTAATCCTTTCTTAAGTATATTAACTTACTTTCGAAATATGATTCTGGACATATGACATCATGAGTATGGAGCATGCAAGCCATCAGAAAGGCTTATGTATCCGTTGAGACTAAAGGACAATGAACAGTACTATGCATTAAATGCATCGTAATCTTTAAAAAGCAAGTCCTCTCTGAAACAAGAGATAGTGACTTCTGAGTACATAGTTCAAGATATAAACGGATATAATTTGATAGAGAGCACAACGAATACAATTCAAACGCCTCTCAAATTTATCTATATATATCACACACTTAGATGCTTGAAGTACATACCATAGAACGCTCTATCTTGCAAACTTACCATCAAGCAAAGTATTCTCTCAAGCACTCTACTATCCTTTCTGAAAGCTTTCTGTTACTTGAAGAATAACTAGTAGTTCTAAGTTGTCCTGAACTTAACAAGAGATTGTTATTCGTGAAAGAGTTGAACTATCAGATACCCTTTCTGAAGCTCATTCTCCAGAACGAACATCAATTACTTGGGTCAGTAAAGAGCAGACTGCCATTCACTGAACAAGTGTATTAAGTAGTCTCGTTCTGTTTGGCTCTCTGTGAACATAACTAAAAAGTTATACGAGAAGCCTTTCTGACAAAACCTTATAACCAACACCATCAAGGCGTGGAGTAGAGGAAGTACTTGATTTGGAAAATCAGGGAATAACTCCAAGGTTATCTGAGTAGAGGAAGTACTTAGCTCTAGGAGCTGGGGAATAACTCAGGGGGGAACATTTGGTTGGGAACCATTTGTTTAGGAATCTTAGAATAGGATTATTGTAAGGTGAACTCAGTTATCTGTTCTAGTGAATTCTAGGTCTCAGAAAGACCGAAGTGGATTAGTTGGAGGATTACGCCACCTCCATATACCACTATACTTGCTGTGTTATTTACCTTTCTGTATTTACATTTCAGCAAAGCACACACACACACATACTTATTGTTTCTGCACTTACCTATCTTAAAGTCTTCCGCGCTCTGAATTAAAGTATCAGAAACACCCAGGTTTCTGAGAAGCTGTGTTTATCGACAAAAGTTTTAAAAGACTATTCACCCCCCCCCCCCCCCTCTAGTCTTTTACTTTGCCATTATCTTGACCAACAAGTGGTATCAGAGCAGGAGGTTCACAAGCCTTCTACACTGAACCTAGATCCCCAGATAGGTGAAGAAACTTTGTCCCTCTCTGAGGACTATATAATTTGTGTGTTAAGTGTGCAGGTATGTCTCTGAGTGATGCACCCATTCTGAAACCAGAAAAATACGAGAAATGGAAGAACAACATGATGCTCCATCTGGAGGCCATTAGTGACGAAATGATCCATGTCATCAATGAAGGGCCTATCAAAATTAGACAACTCAAACAAGTTACTGAGGTGTCTGATGGAAGAAAAGCCTCAGACAAGGAAGATGAAAGCGAGGATATGGCTGCTAATGATAGTAGTCATATTGCTCGTCGAAGCATTATGTATGAAGACAAGCCAAGAGAGCTCTGGACATCTGAAGATGCCAAGAGACACAGATTGGATGGTCAAGCTCGTAATATCATCATCAGATCGACACCTGAGCACACAAGGTAAATGGGTGCTAAAACGGCAAAAGTTGCCTGGCAATTGATTGAAGAAATCTGTGCCGGAACTGAGAAAACCAAAGAAAACAAGTTCGAAGTTCTTAAATTGAAGTTCCAAAACTTCAAACAAGGTCCCACTGAAACTCTAGAAGAACTTGATTTCAGATTACTACTCTTATGAGTGATATGGCTGCACTTGGTGAAAGCAATAGATACTCCCAGTCAGAAAAGATCAAGAATATTGTCAGAAGTCTCAATCACAACTGGGAACACACCAAGTTCTTTTATTTCAATCAAGGGATGCCAAATATTACTCCAGTAGAGCTCTTTTCTCATCTTGCTACTGTAGACTATGAGACAACTCAGAGATAACAAACAGCTGAAAAGCTACAAAGTGTTGCTCTAATTTCTCAAGGTACTTCTGAAAAGAAGGATACCAAAGAAGCATCTGAAGAAAATGCTCTTGCAGTAAGACACATGAAGAAATTTGTGAGTCAAGAGATTGAGAGAAGAAAAGCTAAAGAAAAGCTGAAAAAGCATCTTGGCCCAAACTATCATCAGTTCAAGAACATACAAATGAACAACTCTCTGAACACCCCCATTCAGAAAGGTGTTAGTACTGAAGCTGCAGAAATAGGAAATGACATCTGCTTCTATTGTCAAAAGCCTAGTCACTTCAAGAGAGATTGTCCTGCTTTAAACAAACACAAGACAGGTGACAAGAAGGACATAAGAAATTTCAAAAGAAATCAAAGGGCCTTACTGACTGAAGAAAGGAAGAAGATTCAAATTCAACTTGATGCTCTAGACATTGAGACAGATTCTGAAGATGGAGATTCAGATGACTCAAACCTACCATCACCAGAATTGTGTGGAATCACCCACGATGTAATCGACTTCGGTCTTAAGAAGAATGAAATGTGTGGAGTTGCTGAGATTGCTGGTCCAGACATCTCCAACATTGAAATGTGTCTTATGGCTGATGAGGTAACTAACAATTCACAATTTCTGTACTATGAAAGTGATGATGGAATTGAGGATCTGGAGTTGATCAAGAGTGAATTGGATCGTTATGATAAAGAATTTCTGGAAGCACAATCCAAAACCAGAATTCTAGAACAGCATGCTACACTCAGAACAGATGTTTGATAAACAAACACCATGACAAGACCCCATATGAACTCTTGGTTGGTAGACCCCCTAATATCAAACATCTAAAAGTATTTGGTTGTAGATGTTTTGTTCTTAACAATGGAAAAGAGTATTTAAGAACATTTCAACCAAAGGCAGATGAAGGAGTGTTTCTTGGTTATTCTATGAATAGCAAAGCATACATAGTTTACAACAAGAGAACAAAGAAGAATGAAGAATCAGTTCATGTTGTATTCTATGAAGGAAGCAAGAAAACACCCTTTGCTGATGAACTCTCAGAAAAGTTCAAGGAACTAATGATAAAGGATTCTGAAGAGGAACCTTCAGAAAGGAAAAACATCAATATGGAAAGGGAGGATGACTCTGACGAAGAAAAGCATGAAATGCCTAGTAACAACCAGATGATTCTCAGACATGATGAAGAATTTCCTATGAGAATTCCAGAAATGGAAACTGAAGATGTTCATCAGAGAGCTAACTCTGGAAATGACCTCTCTGACATACATGTCCCAGAAAGCTCTCACACTGAGCAAGTGTCAGACATTCACCGCCCTTCTGAGGTGCAAAATGTCACAGATACTGAAGAAGTATCAAGTCATAATCATAGTGATTCACATTCAGATCACATAGATGTTGACCCTACTAGCCCTAAACCCATGATGAGATGGATCAAGGATCATCCTGCAAAAGATGTGATTGGACCAATCAATCAAGGTGTTAGGACTAGGAGAGCAATAGCTGAAAATGTTAATTCTCTCTTTGGATGTTTTATCTCAAACATTGAACCAAAAACTATAGAAGAAGCATTAAGAGACCAAGACTGGATCTCTGCAATGCAAGAAGAGTTGGATCAGTTTGAAAGAAACAAAGTCTGGAAACTAGTTCCATTTGTAGAAGGAATATCTGTGATTGGAACTAAGTGGGTTTTCAGATTCAAGATGAATGAATCTGGTGAAATAACCAGAAACAAAGCAAGGTTGGTTGCCAAGGGATTCACCCAAACTGAAGGTTTAGATTTTGATGAGTCATATGCACCAGTTGCCAGATTGGATGCAATAAGACTCTTTCTGGCCTTTGCAGCTCATAAAGATTTTAAAGTTTATCAGATGGATGTCAAAAGTGCATTCTTGAATGGTGAACTTGCTGAGGAAGTCTATGTTGAGCAACCACCTGGCTTTAAAGTTTCCTCAGAAAGTAAAATGGTCTATAAGCTACAGAAAGCTCTTTACGGACTGAAACAGGCTCCAAGAGCATGGTATGACACTTTGGCCAAATACCTTCTGGAAAGTGGTTTCAAGAAAGGTGAAGTTGATAAAACTTTGTTTACTTTAAATCATGATGGAAAACTACTCTTAGTTCAAGTATATGTTGATGACATTATATTTGGATCTAAGGACAAGCAACTTTGTGATGACTTTGCAAATCTCATGAAAAGTAAATTTGAGATGAGCATGATGGGAGAATTGAACTATTTCCTAGGATTGCAAGTCAAGCAACTCATTGATGGAATATTCATTAGTCAGACAAAGTATGAAAAAGACATGCTCACAAAGTTCAATCTTAAGCCTTCTGAAAAGAATGCTAAGATACCTATGAGCATAGGAACCAAGATGACCTATACTGAATCAGATAAGAGTGTTGATGAACATAAGTATAGGAAATTGATAGGTTCACTACTTTACCTTACTGCAAGCAGACCTGATATTCAATATGCAGTTGGAGTGTGTGCTAGATTTCAAACAAATCCAATGCAATCACACTACAACACTGCTATGAAAGTATTAAAGTATGTGAAAGGTACAGTAGATGTAGGGTTGTGGTATCCTCAAGAAAGTGGATTGAGTTTGGCTAGTTACTCAGATGTTGATTATGCTAGATCAATGCTTGATAGGAAAAGTACCTCAGGAACTTGTCAGTTTCTGGGAACTAGGCTTATCTCATGGTTTAGCAAGAAACAAAACTCAATTGCAACTTCTACCATAGAGGCTGAATATATTGCTAATGGTTTTTGTGCAACACAAATTCTGTGGATTCAACAACAACTCAGAGACTATGGACTCAATGAAGAGAAAACTCCCATTTTCTGTGATAACACAAGTGCTATTACAATCACACAGAACCCCAAGTTCCATGCCAGAACAAATCACATTGATGTTAGACACCACTTCATCAGAGACCATGTTGAGAAAGGCAATATAGAGATACTCAAGATTGGCACAGAAGACCAACTTGCAGATATCTTCACTAAGCCCTTACAAGAAAGCCGGTTCTTGACTTTGAGACACAATCTTGGATTAATGGAGTTGCCTAAGGACTGAAAATTTGTCCTAAATCTCTAAAGTCTGAATAAGTGAGTAGGCCTCTGAGAACAGGTTCTCAGAAAGCCAAGTTGATAAGATGTGATGCAAAGATTTCTGAGTAGCAACACTCAGAACAGCAAAACATTTCTGGAACGGGTATCCAGAAAGGCAAAGGTTGGTACACACTTAATAAGTAAATAAGACTAGAACTTACTTACTGAGAGTGGGTCAAATACATTCAAACAACTGAAGCTTCTGACACTTGAATTCAGAAAACTATTTAATCATAAAGAGAAATGGACACACAAAGCCTAAAAGGTGTAAGTTCTGAAAGTCAAATATGTGCAATGTCTTGTATTTTTACCATTTTAATGATAAACAATATATAGATAAGGACTTGACACTCAGAATGATAAGATCAAACGATTAAGTATTCCTACTCTTTACTAAAGTGACACAATGAATGTAGCATATTAAAAATCCATCAAGTCGGCACATTACCATTTGTTTATTGATATCATTACAAGATATTCAATATAAGCCCTTGATGAATAAACGTTTGATCTCAACGATTGAGATCAAAACAAAGCAAGTAATGTCTGTTGATAAATGCAGACATGGCCCACTACTTATTTAATGAAGTACAAAGGACGTACCACGCCTATGCAGATGCAAAGACACGCATTCATATTCAGCTATATGTATGTTGTATCTATGTACATTTTTTCTGCTATATATATAGGATTTGGGCAAAAGACAAACACTTTTACCAATTCCGAAATTTCAAACTTGCATCAAAACAGCAAAATCTCTCATGATTTCTGCAAAACCCCCTCTGCAAACTCAACTTCTTGTGCTTAGTCTTCTGAAAAGACAGACTAATCTCGATTAATTGTGCAAAATTCATCTGAAAAACACTCACTCAAAACTCTATATAAGAGATGGCACCTAAGAAGATGACCACCAAGAACCCTAAGGCCGTATCATCTGCTCCTGCTGAAAAGCAACGAGGAAAGGAACTTAAGGTGTTGAATAAACGCCTTCTGGGAAAGTTTACCCCATCAGACTGGAACCCTAACCACAAAATGAATTGGGGAGCTTTTCTAGTGAAGAGATATGTACCAGCAGTTATACCTTCAAAACCAGAAAGGAAACTGATATTGGGAATGCTGAAGAATTCCCATATCTACAAGCTTCTATCTACTGCACCCAGTGGACTATCCACACTGGATGTACTGAAGTTCTATAACAACTCCAAAATCTTCACAAAAGTTGTAAATGATGAAGAAGAAAAATACATGTAGACTGAAGTCCAAGGACAAGAAATTGTTCTAGACTGGAAGACTTTCTACAAGATATTCCGATTGAAAAATCGAGGAACATTTGAAGACATCAACATCAAGGACGCTTCCATGATTCAAGGCGTCAAAGAGCTATTTGAAGCAATCCAGTTAGAAAATGCAAAAGGTTGCCCAGGAGACTTTGTTCTGAAGGCCATCAGAACTAGTCATCTCCAGAAACACTGGAGTACTTTAGCTCTTATTCTGGTCCATTGCTTTGATGGCAACAAAGGTGGAGTAGACCGGATAAGCATGGAGAGATGGATGATGATGCATCTTCTGAACAAGAAGCATGAAGGGCAGGAAACCCACTTCAATTGGGGGAAGTACGCCTTCAACAAATTCCTTGCACATATTGAGGAATTTGAGCCCAAAATCATCAATGGCCTTGCTGAGCCAAAGGCCAATATGCACTTTGGTCTCAGAATCTGTTACATTCTGGAAACAATGGGAATCACTCTCAGAGAGAGGCAGGAAATCCCAGTCACCAACTCCCTTTTCAGACACGCTTTTGAAGAAAAGGAGAAACTTGCTGCTGAGAACGCACTCAGAAAGGCAGAAGAAGAAGAAACTGCACAGCAAGGTGAGGAGGTTTCTGAGCAAGCTCAAGCTAAACCTCCAGTTGCCAAGAGAAAGAGGACTCATAGCAAAAGAGCCTCCAAGCCCCTAAGCATACAAGAGGCGCAACCTTCTGGAGACAAGGTCTCAGAAGATGTTGGACGCTCAGAAAGGCAACTCCAGAATGCCCCAAGAATCCTGAACCAGAATGCTCCAGAACTCTCCAGAGATGATAGAAATATCATAGATGGGTCTGCACCAACACAGAATAGTGATTCTGAGGATGATGAAGTACTTGCAAAAGTACTCAAAAGATTCAAGTATGAGACCCATGGAGGAGCATCAAGCTCAGCTCTTCAGAAAGACAAGAGCCCCTCTGCCCAGCAGGAAGAAGAAGGTCTGGGTGAGGAAGATAGAATGATGGAAGATGTTGCCATTGCTTCCACATTCACAATGCCAGCACTTAATATTGCTGAAGAAAACCCTGTTCTTGAACAGGTTCCTCAACCTTCTGAGAGAGCTCAACTCTCAGAAAGGGATCAAACTGAGATGGAGACTCAGAATGATACTACAGAGGAGAACAATAATGAGCACAGAGAGACTGTGGAATCACCACAAGTCCAAGAGATCAATGATCAGCCTGACTCTATTCAGGTAACAAAGATAGTTTGTATATAACATGTCAACATAAATGAATGTTAACTTGTTACTCATAAGTCAGATTTGTTATGTGCCAACTTGAGACACACACGTGGGGAAGAAAACCTGTCCACCCCCTTGAATCAAGAAGAGGTTCCTCCAACCTCAGAACATCAAGAAGAGCCTGTCCCACAGGTAGTAAAGTTATCTCTGAACAAGAAATAACTAAAAATGCTCTTATCTTATGTTCTAATATTCTTAATGTCTCTTTTTAGGCTCCAACTGAGGAAGTAGTGGCGGTGGAACCAACACCCCAAAACCTAGAGATTCCAGAGGCTGAAAAGCTTTCTGAGGAAGTATTCTTGAGCCTTCACGAGAAGGTAAGTAATCGAATAGTCTTCTTCAAGAATGCTCTAGAAAACCACTACTAAATCTTTTATGTTTGTTCTTATGTGCTCGGAAGAACAATTGGATGGAGAAACAGTTGTGTTATCTCCTCCAAAGGAAACTAAAACTGCTGAACAAGCAGTATCTGCAGAAAAGGTTCCAGAAACCCCCAAGGTTTCTGAGAAAGATGCCGTTGAGCTTCCTCACTTGGAAGTAAGAGAAGTCTCAGAAAGCATTTTTCCACTTATCTTTTCTGTTAACAGTTTCTAAACATATTTGATTTTAATTCTCAGGTTCTAGCAGAAAGAAAGGTTGATGAGGATCAGACTTCTCCTCACAACAAGGTATCTGAGGCCTCTGTGCCCAAGCAAGCAGAAGTACAGGATAATGAGCCTAGTGTTTCTACACAGGTATGCTCAGAAAGCCTATTTTCGCTTACAGATACTAACTCAAGTTGTTTGAGCAAAACTAACTTGAACACTTTCTTTCAGGCTCAAAGTCTAGTGCCAGTTGATTTACTCAAGACCTTCCAGAAGCACACCTTAAAGAAACATCTCAAGTGCTTGAATGGCGTAAACTTCGTAAAGGCTGACCTTTCTGAATTAGCCAGAGTAATCGACGTCCCAGAGAAGAGAGCAATTGCCTTCAATCTGGAAGATTATATCCATGCATTGTTCCCAACAGAGTCCTACACATTTTCCACTCTGATGCATGAAGACTTCATTCATGAAGTAGCACAAAGACTTTTGGCAGATTTCAAGTCTGCGGATGCTCAAACCCAAGAGCAGATGGTTACCCATCCTGGCTTGCACAGCAAGCTCACAACCTACCCAACTAAACAAGAAGAAGTTAATGGGAGGATGATTACATTCCCAAATGTGATCAACCTGGTTTCAGAAGATGACGAGGAGATGGACGAAAATGATTATCAAGAACCTCCGTCTGAGCATCCAAACCAAGAAGCAAAGAAAAAGGATGATGATGATGATCAAAATGATGATCCCCAACCTGGACAAGGCGGGATTCAGAAAGCTAGCAAAGGAAGTGGAGAAAAGGCTACTCCCTCAAATGCTCAGAAAGCTCCATCATCATCACCTCCCAAGTCTCATCAAGATACCCAACAGGCTGAACACAATGATGCCATAGAAGAAATTTCAGCCGCTGAGTTTAGAATTGAACAACTCAGAATGGTATTGGAAGAAGAGAGGAGAATCAACATTGAGACTCAAGCTCTTGTTGATGAAAAGGAAGGCAAAATCAAGAAGCTCGAAGAAGCTAATGCCAAAGAATTGGCACTCCTAGATGAGCAAAGAAATTTGAAAAATGTCATTGTTGTCACAGCTGCTGAAATAGATGCAATGGATGACAAGGATGATGAAGAGCATGATGCTGAGACTGCATGAGAAAGACCTTCTACATCTTCTCAGAAGGCCAGCACACTTGATGGAAAACAGAAGAAGATTGTCAATCTGCAAACAATCCAAGAAAAGGATTATGATAGTGATGCTGAAACCCACAACTTGATTACTGAAGCAGAAGATGAGAGACTTGTCACTCAGCACAAAAGAGCCCTACTTGCTCCTCATATATTCTCTGCACCAAGTAGTTCAAGAAGTGAAGAGCACCGTTTAAGGAACAGTGTCTTTTTAGAGCTCAGAAAGACACTAGTTGCCCAAGATACAGAAGTGCTAAAATCCGTCCCAGAAGAGATGAAGCCATTAGCTGCTGCTTTACTCAACAGAGCAACCAGCATAGCTCTCTCTCAGAAAGACCTAGGGTTGGTCAGGGACGAGGATTGTAACAATGCTAATGCAGCATTGAATGAAGCCACCCATGCTGTCCTGCAAGCCAACACCATCCTAAGGCCGCTTGAAGAGCTCAACAGAAAGGAGCAGGAACTGGTTAGACAGAACAACGAGCTAAAGAAGGAACTTCAAGAATTGGTCAGGGTGCACAACAATCTCCAGAAAAACTTTGAAACTCTCTCTGAAGCTTATGCTATCATGAGTCAGTCATTCATGACTAAGGGGGAAGAAGAGATGCCTCAGAAAGGCAGAGGAAGAAAAAGAAAATAATCAAATCCTCCCTCCTCAAATCAACTTGTCATTAAGGACACCACTGGAGACACCCTTACTGAAGAAGTTGTTCCAGATCAACCAAATGTAAGGTGAGAAGTATGATAACTAGGGGAACCAAGTCCCTTAGAATCTCAGAAGAGAAGAAGACTTCTGAAGAAGAAGAAAAGGAAGAAGGAGAAGTAAGAGGCCAAGAAAGCTGCAAGTCTCCAATTTTGGACTTCAATAATGATGAGGATGATTCTGATGAACATCCACTTCACAAGAAAAGGAGACAAGCAACTACTTCACAACCTCCTCTGGCAGCAAAGCCCTTAGCAATGTAATCCTTCCGAAATACCAAGTCTATACAAGGAACATCCATCAAAGACATTTCAAGGCAGGAAGAAAGGGTTAGAGGATCTCCTGACAGAAGGCCACCAAACAGAAAAGCAAGAAGGGATTTCCAATTTGGCAGAATAAACAATGAAACACATCAAGAAAGGCCAACTGATGCCCACATTGAGTATATGAAGACCAGTAATGAAGAATCTTCATATAGGTGCATTCTGAACAAGAGAGGGTATTGGATTCTGGAACTACAACATCTACTTGTCAATGATAAGTTTCCAACTCCCATCCTCAAACAGATCCTGAAATGGAGAGAAGGCAAGCCAGAATTGCTAAAACCTGAGCACCTTCATGCCTAGCTAAACTTTGAAGTAGAAAAGAGGAATGAAGCCAGAAAGATAGACCTTTCTTTTGCCTGTCCTTACCCAAAACCTGATGATGTACACAAGGTAAGAAAACTGGATGGTAGCTACAGCAGGAAGAACAAACTAGGTGTTTCAACCTATGAGTCATTCTATATGACATTGGATGAATACCTAGATGATATACATTATCTGGAAGAAATATATAAGTATTTCAACCTGTCTCAGCTGCAAGTAGACCATGCCTGGGTCTGGGGAAAGTACTTCTGGGTCAAACATTCTCTTCGGAAGAATCACAAGCTTGGCAAGAGTTACCATGAAATATGTGACTTATCCAGAAAGACAGAGCTCTCTGTCAGAAGGATTCTTTATGACTTTGTCCAAGAATGCAGAAAAGTGGATGATCATGCAACTGATCCAGAAAGGGTGCTGAAGAACTTGAGGTATTTGAACCCAAGTTGCATTTCTGAAGACTTGAAGACTAGTAACATTAGAATACTCTCTTGCAGCTTGGACTCTCCTTTGTTCTAATTTACTTAGTATGTTTTGTTACTTTTTGTAATCTTGCTGATTGTTTCTAAAATTCTCTATATGTAAAAGTTTCATCTCTTTCTATAAACTGTACCTATCTGAAGATCATACTCTCAGATACTTTTTAATAGATGACAACTTATCAGCAAAGATCACTTCTTGTGATTTGGTTGATGTTTACTTTCTGCACTTAATTCAACTAAAATTGAATATCTTTTGAAATGATTAAGTGGTGGATTGTTTTCTCTTCTAGGATTACAATTTTGTAATAGGACTTAAAAGATAGTCATGGATGACTGATCAAAAAGAGGAAAATTTGTTAAGAATATCTGTTAGTATTTTTGATCACTCATCACATGTTCTTATCTTAGCCAGAAAGGTGATTAAGTACTCTTGGTTCACTTGAACATTGTAAAAGAAGAAATCACTGAGTATGATTAGTCTAGTAAATCTTGTATTAGGATTATAGGTCTCTGAGAGTAATTTTTATTTCAAGAAGACCATGAAGATCAATCCTAGCAATGGAGCTTTTCTGAAGATTAGAAGACTAAAGATTGCACAAGATTTATGAAGACACAAAGGTTTAGTCTAACTCAGAAAGACTATGTTTTTAATCCTTTCTTAAGTATATTAACTTACTTTCGAAATATGATTCTGGACATATGACATCATGAGTATGGAGCATGCAAGCCATCAGAAAGGCTCATGTATCCGTTGAGACTAAAGGACAATGAACAGTACTATGCATTAAATGCATCGGAAATCTTTTAAAAAGCAAGTCCTCTCTGAAACAAGAGATAGTGACTTCTGAGTACATAGTTCAAGATATAAACGGATATAATTTGATAGAGAGCACAACGGATACAATTCAAATGTTTCTCAAATTTATCTATATATATCACACACTTAGATGCTTGAAGTACATACCTTAGAACGCTCTATCTTGCAAACTTACCATCAAGCAAAGTATTCTCTCAAGCACTCTACTATCCTTTCTGAAAGCTTTCTGTTGCTTGAAGAATAACTAGTAGTTCTAAGTTGTCCTGAACCTTAACAAGAGATTGTTATTCGTGAAAGAGTTGAACTATCAGATACCCTTTCTGAAGCTCATTCTCCAGAACGGACATCAATTACTTGGGTCAGTAAAGAGCAGACTGCCATTCACTGAACAAGTGTATTAAGTAGTCTCGTTCTGTTTGGCTCTCTGTGAACATAACTGAAAAGTTATACGAGAAGCCTTTTTGACAAAACCTTATAACCAACACCATCAAGGCGTGGAGTAGAGGAAGTACTTGATTTGGGAAATCAGGGAGTAACTCCAAGGTTATCTGAGTAGAGGAAGTACTTAGCTCTAGGAGCTGGGGGATAACTCAGGGGGAACATTTGGTTGGGAACCATTTGTTTAGGAATCTTAGAATAGGATTATTGTATGGTGAACTCAATTATCTGTTCTAGTGAATTCTAGGTCTCAGAAAGACGGAAGTGGATTAGTTGGAGGATTACGCCACCTCCAGATACCACTATACTTGCTGTGTTATTTACCTTTCTATATTTACATTTCAGCAAAGCACACACACACATACTTATTGTTTCTGCACTTACCTATCTTAAAGTCTTCCACGCTCTGAATTTAAGTATCAGAAACCCCCAGGTTTCTGAGAAACTGTGTTTATTGACAAAAGTTTTAAAAGACTATTCACCCCCCCCCCCTCTAGTCTTTTACTTTCCCGTTATCTGGACCAACACCTCCTCACCTTGCTGTGCAGTTTCTTCTTCTTCTGCCTTTCTGAGTGCGTTCTCAGTAGCAAGTTTCTCCTTTTCTTCAAAAGCGTGTCTGAAAAGGGAGTTGGTGACTGGCATTTCCTGCCTCTCACTGAGAGTGATTCCCAATGTTTCCAGAATGTAATAGATTCTGAGACCAAAGTGCATATTGGCCTTTGGCTCAGCAAGGCCATTGATGATTTTGGGCTCAAATTCCTCAATATGTGCAAGGAATTTGTTGAAGGCGTACTTCCCCCAATTGAAGTGGGTTTCCTGCCCTTCATGCTTCTTGTTCAGAAGATGCATCATCATCCATCTCTCCATGCTTATCTGGTCTACTCCTCCTTTGTTGCCATCAAAGCAACGGACCAGAATAAGAGCTAAAGTGCTCCAGTGTTTCTGGAGATGACTAGTTCTGATGGCTTTCAGAACAAAGTCTCCTGGACAACCTTTTGCATTTTCTAACTGGATTGCTTCAAATAGCTCTTTGACGCCTTGAATCATGGAAGCGTCCTTGATGTTGATGTCTTCAAATGTTCCTCGATTTTTCAATCGGAATATCTTGCAGAAAGTCTTGCAGTCTAGAACAATTTCTTGTCTTTGGACTTCAGTCTGCATGTATTTCTCTTCTTCATCATTCACAACTTTTGTGAAGATTTTGGAGTTGTTATAGAACTCCAGTACATCCAGTGTGGATAGTGCACTGTGTGCAGCAGATAGAAGCTTGTAGATATGGGAATTCTTCAGCATCCCCAATATATGTTTCCTTTTTGGTCTTGAAGGTACAACTGCTGGTACATATCTCCTTACTAGAAAAGCTCCCCAATTCATTTTGTGGTTAGGGTTCCAGTCCGATGGGGTAAACTTTCCCAAAAGGCGTTTATTCAACACCTTAAGTTCCTTTCCTCCTTGCTTTTCAGTAGGAGCAGTTGATGCGGTTCTTGGTGGTCATCTTCTTGGGTGCCATCTCTTATATAGAGTTTTGAATGAGTGTTTTCAGAGGGGTTTTGCAAGATTAATCGGGATTAGTCTATCTTTTCAGAAGACTAAACACAAGAAGTTAAGTTTGCAGAAGGGGTTTTGCAGAAATCTTGAGAGATTTTGCTGTTTTGATGCAAGTATGAAATTTTGGAATTGGTAAAAGTGTTTGTCTTTTGCCCAAATCCTATATATATATATATATATATAGCAGACAAAATGTACATAGATACAACATACATACAACTGAATATGAATGTGTGTCTTTGCATCTGCATAGGCGTGGTACGTCCTTTGTACTTCATTAAATGCGTAGTGGGCCATGTCTGCATTTCTCAACAGACATTACTTGCTTTGTTTTAATCTCAACCGTTGAGATCAAACGTTTATTCGTCAAGGGCTTATATTGAATATCTTGTAATGATATCAATCAACAAATGGTAATGTGCCGACTTGATTATTTTTAATATGCTACATTCATTGTGTCACTTAGTAAAGAGTAGGAACACTTAATCGTTTGAGCTTATCATTCTGAGTGTCAAGTCCTTATCTATATGTTCTTTATCATGAAAATGGTAAAAATACAAGACATTGCACAAGTTTGACTTTCAGAACTTATACCTTTTGGGCTTTGTGTGTCCATTTCTCTTTATGACTAAATTGCTTTCTGAATTCAAGTCGAAGCTTGGTTGTTTGAATGTATTTGACCCACTCTCAGTAAGTAAGTTCTAGTTTTATTTACTTATTAAGTGTGTACCAACCTTTGCCTTTCTGGATACCCATTCCAGAAATGTTTTGCCTTTCTGAGTATTGCTACTCAGAAACCTTTGCATCACTTCTTATCAACTTGGCTTTCTGAGAACCTGTTCTCAGAGGCCTACTTCTTTTCTACCTCACTTACTCAGACTTTAGAGATTCAGGACAATTTTTCAGTCCTTAGGCAACTGCATTAATCCAGGATTATGTCTTAAGGTCAAGAACCGGCTTTCTTGTAAGGGCTTAGTGAATATATCTGCAAGTTGGTCTTCTGTGCCAATCTTGAGTATCTCTATATTGCCTTTCTCAACATGGTCTCTGATGAAGTGGTGTCTAACATCAATGTGCTTTGTTCTGGCATGGAACTTGGGGTTCTGTGTGATTGCAATAGCACTTGTGTTATCACAGAAAATGAGAGTTTTCTCTTCATTGAGTCCATAGTCTCTGAGTTGTTGTTGAATCCACAGAATTTGTGTTGCACAACAACCAGCAGCAATATATATATTCAGCCTCTGTGGTAGAAGTTGCAATTGAGTTTTGTTTCTTTCTAAACCATGAGATAAGTCTAGTACCCAGAAACTGACAAGTTCCTGAGGTACTTTTCCTATCAAGCATTGATCCAAAGATAATCGACATCCGAGTAACCACCAAACTCAATCCACTTTCTTTAGGATACCACAACCCTACATCTCATGCCTTTCATATACTTTAATATTTTCATAGCGGTGTTGTAGTGTGATTGCATTGGATTTGTTTGAAATCTAGCACACTCAACCGCATATTGAATATCAGTGCTTGCGATGAAGGTAAAGTAGTGAACCTATCAATTTCCTATACTTGTGTTCATCAACACTCTTATCTAATTCAGTATAGGTCATCTTGGTTCCTATGCTCATAGGTATCTTAGCATTCTTTTCAGAAGGCTTAAGATTGAACTTTGTGAGCATGTCTTTTGCATACTTTGTCTGACTAATGAATATTCCATCATTGAGTTGCTTGACTTGCAATCCTAGGAAATAGTTCAATTCTCCCATCATGCTCATCTCAAACTTACTTTTCATGAGATTTGCAAAGTCATCACAAAGTTGCTTGTCCTTAGATCCAAATATGATGTCATCAACATATACTTGAACTAAGAGTAGTTTCCCATCATGATTTAAAGTAAATAAAGTTTTATCAACTTCACCTTTCTTGAAACCACTTTCCAGAAGGTATTTGGCCAAAGTGTCATACCATGCTCTTGGAGCCTGTTTCAGTACATAAGAGCTTTATGTAGCTTATAGACCATTCTACTTTATGGGAAAACTTCAAAGCCAGGTGGTTGTTCAACATAGACTTCCTCAGCGAGTTCACCATTGAAGAATGCACTCTTGACATCCATCTGATAAACTTTAAAGTCTTTATGAGCTGCAAAGGCCAGAAAGAGTCTTATTGCATCCAATCTGGCAACATGTGCATATGACTCATCAAAATCTAAATCTTCAGTCTGGGTGAATCCCTTGGCAACCAACCTTGCTTTGTTTCTGGTTATTTCACCAGATTCATTCATCTTATTTCTGAAAACCCACTTAGTTCCAATCACAGATATTCCTTCTACAAATGAAACTAGTTTCCAGACTTTGTTTCTTTCAAACTGATCCAACTCTTCTTGCATTGCTGAGATCCAGTCTTGGTCTCTTAATGCTTCTTCTATAGTTTTTGGTTCAATGTTTGAGATAAAACATCCAAAGAGAGAATTAGCATTTCCAGCTATTGCTCTCCTAGTCTTAACACCTTGATTGATTGGTCCAATCACATCTTTTGCAGGATGATCCTTGATCCATCTCATCATGGGTTTAGGGCTAGTAGGGTCAACATCTATGTGATCTGAATGTGAATCACTATGATTATGACTTGATACTTCTTCAGTATCTGTGACATTTTGCACCTCAGGAGGGCGGTGAATGTCTGACACTTGCTCAGTGTGAGAGCTTTCTGGGACATGTCTGTCAGAGAGGTTATTTCCAGAGTTAGCTCTCTGATGAACATCTTCAGTTTCCATTTATGGAATTCTCATAGGAAATTCTTCATCATGTCTGAGAATCATCTGGTTGTTACTAGGCATTTCATGCTTTTCTTCGTCAGAGTCATCCTCTCTTTCCACAATGATGTTTTTCCTTTCTGAGAGTTCTTCTTCAGAATCCTTTATCATTAGTTCCTTGAACCTTTACGAGTTCATCGCCAAGGGTGTTTTCTTGCTTCCTTCATAGAATACAACATGAACTGATTCTTCAATCTTCTTTGTTCTTTTGTTGTAAACTCTGTATGCTTTGCTATTCATAGAATAACCAAGAAACACACCTTCATCTGACTTTGGTTGAAATGTTCTTAGATACTCTTTTCCATTGTTAAGGACAAAACATCTACAACCAAACACTTTCAGATGTTTGATATTAGGGGTCTACCAACCAAGAGTTCATATGGGGTCTTGTCATGGTGTTTGTTTATAAAACATCTGTTTTGAGTGTAGCATGCTGTGTTTACAGCTTCAACACAATAAACTTCACTTATCTCAGTGTCAGCTAGCATTGTCCTTGCTGCTTCTTTAAGTGTTCTATTTTTCCTTTCTGCAACACCATTTTGTTGTGGTGTTCTTACAGATGAAAGTTGGTGTTGTATACCTTTCTTTGGTACAAAATTCCTTTATGTCTTGGTTGACAAACTCGACCATGGTGCATTACGATTCAGATACCTTGTCATTTTCATGACTTCAAGCTTATTAAGAAGTTTGGTATCTCCACCCTTGCATCGATTTGTGCTTGAAAAATGACCCAGTGAATCTTGAGAAGTCATCTACAATAACAAGACCATACTTCTTTCTGCATAACTAGTTACGATGATTCAAAAGATCCACGTGTAGATTGCGTTGGTCTAACACTAGAGTGTCGGTTTTGGACTTGAAAGAGATTTTGGATTGTTTCCATCGATAGGCAGAACAAATACCATCCTTTCTGAAAGATGTCTTGGGAAGGCCAACCACTAATTCTTTCTTGGCAAGTTTGTTCAGAGTTTTGAAATTCAAGTGACTCATTCTTTTGTGCCATAACCAGTGCTCTTCTGTGTGACCTGATTGACTCACCATGAGACATTCTTCAGTTGTGGCAGATGCCCAATCGGCAACATAAAGACTTCTTTCCGCCGAGCAACCAAGACTGTCTGCTTTGACTCATTGTCAATAAGTTTGCAATACTTTGCTTTGAATTTCACAGTAAATCCCTTGTCTGCAAACTGGCTCATGCTAAAAAGATTATATTTCAAACACTTAACATGTAATACGTCAGTGATTGTTAATGATCATAATTTGACGTTGCCAAATCCCAGAGAGGGATTTAATTCTCCTCCAGCAAATCTGATGTCTGGTCCATTGTTGCAAGCTTTGTAGTTGACCAGATTTACTTTGTCTCCTGTCATGTGCTTTCCGCATCCACTATCAAATAGCCATTGAGCCTTAGTCCAAGAGGCGTTCTGCACAAAACAGGAAACAGGAGTTAGGTTCTTTCTTCAGAGGTAGAACCATTTAGACTAAACATTCTTCCAGTAGGAATCCACATTTTAGTGAATTTCTTGGGAGTTTGTTTTTGTCTAACTTGATCAGAAGGAGATGCAATAAAATCAGTAATTTTGATCTCAATTTTCCTTCTTGTGGTGTTTCTAGGTGTTCCTTTTGGTGCTTTACGGACCACAGGTTTCGGGATTGCTTTTGACAAACTTAGCCTTTCGGCGAGTTCCGTCTAGCTCGGCATTCGTTTTTGGTGGCTTGAGATTTCTTCCACTTACATCTGTTACATACTGATATCGCCTTAGCCTTGTCCTTCCTTATATTGTTGCAGAAGAACTTTTCCAATACCACGATAGCCAATGCCATTTCGAACACCTTTGGCTTTCTGAATGCGTTCTTCAGAAGCCTTACTAGTTTCTGCACCATCTTTATTTTCATAAAATGGTACAATAGAGAATTTGCCTATTCCAGCAATTCTTCCTTTCCTAGTAATATAGCAATGTGGATGATTACATGTTTGGGGTTGTGTTTCTTTTCAGAAACCTTATCCACAAGTTTCTTGTGAACTTGTTGTTCTTTCAAAGGCTGGGTTGCTACTCTTTTTCCTTTGTTCATTCTGTTGACTTTTTACAAAGGTCAACCTTTCATCACTCTTCTTCAGAGGAGATTAATTACTCGATTGTTCATCAAGTCCAAGTCCACCTTTCTCAGAGGGATCTCTCAGTGAAAGTGTCACTAGCCTTTGCATAAGATTGGAAGGATAGCTCTTTCTTTTTGAGTTCTTCATTCTCAGAAAGCAGCTTCATCATTTTCTTAGTAAGTTCATCCAAGGCTAGTTTATGAGAATTTTCATTCTCAGATATCTGAGCTTTCAGAAAGGCTATTTCAGCATTCTTGTTCTCAGATACTCTGGTTAGCTCAGAAACCTCTTTTTCAAGAGTTTCTTTGCTTTCCTCTAGAATTCTGGTTTTGGATTGTGCTTCCAGAAATTCTTTCTCATAACGATCCAATTCACTCTTGACCAACTCCAGATCCTCAATTCCATCATCACTCTCATAGTACATAAATTGTGAATTGTTAGTTACCTCATCAGCTATAAGACATATTTCAATGTTAGAGATGTCTGGACCAGCAATCTCAGCAACTCCACACATTTCATTCTTCTTAAGGCCGAAGTCGATTACAGCGTGGGTGATTCCACAAAATTCTGGTGATGGTAGGTTTGAGTCATCTGAATCTCCATCTTTAGAATCTGTCTCAATGTCTAGAGCATCAAGTTGAATTTGAATCTTGTTCCTTCTTCAGTCAGTAAGGCTCTTTGATTTCTTTTGAAATTTTTTCTGTCCTTCTTGTCACCTGTCTTGAGCTTGTTTAAAGCAGGACAATCTCTCTTGAAGTGACCAGGCTTTTGACAATAGAAGCAGATATCATTTCCTATTTCTGCAGCTTCAGTACTAACACCTTTCTGAATGGGGGTGTTCAGAGAGTTGTTCATTTGTATGTTCTTGTACTGATGATAGTTTGGGCCAATATGCTTTTTCAGCTTTTCTTTAGCTTTTCTTCTCTCAATCTCTTGACTTACAAATTTCTTCATGTGTCTTACTGCAAGAGCATTTTCTTCAGATGCATCTTTGATATCCTTCTTTTCAGAAGAACCTTGAGAAACTAGAGCAACACTTTGCAACTTTTCAGCTGTTTGTTCTCTCTGAGTTGTCTCATAGTCTCTGATGCAAGATGAGAGAAGAGCTCTCTTGGAGTAATATTTGGCATCCCTTGATTGAAATAAAAGAACTTAGTGTGCTCCGGTTGTGATTGAGACTTCGACAATAGTCTTAATCTTTTACTTGGGAGTATCTATTGCTTTCACCGGTGCAGCCATATCACTCATAAGAATAGTAAATGAAATCAAGTTCTTCGAGTTTGATTGGGACCTTGCTTGAAGTTTTGGAACTTCAATTTAAGAACTTGAACTTGTTTTCCTGGTTTTCTCGCCCGCATGATTTCTTCAATTAGTTGCTGTGCAACTTTCGCTGCTTTTAGCACCCACGCTTAATCGTATGTGCTCAGGTGTTGATCTGATGATTATATTACGAGCTTGACCATCCAATCTGTGTCTCTTGGCATCTTCAGATGTTCAGAGCTCTCTTGGTTTGTCTTCATACATAATGCTTCCACGAGCAACATGACCACTATCACTAGCATCCATATCCTCGCTTCCATCTTCCTTGTCTGAGGCTTTTCTTCCATCAGACACCTCAATAACTTGTTTGAGTTATCTGATTATGATAGGCCCTTCATTGATGACATAGATCATCTCATCACTAATGGCCTCCAGATGGAGCATCATGTTGTTCTTTCATATCTCGTAGTTTTCTGGTTTCAGAATGGGTGCATCACTCAGAGACATACCTGCACACTTAACACACAAATTATATAGTCCTCAGAAAGGGACAAAGTTCCTTCACTATCTGGGTATCTAGGTTCAGTGCAGAAGGCTTGTGAACCTCCTGCTCTGATACCACTTGTTGGTCCAGATAACGGCAAAGTAAAAGACTGGGGGGGGGGGGGGGTTGAATAGTCTTTTAAAACTTTTGTCGATAAACACAGTTTCTCAGAAACCTGGGGGTTTCTGATACTTAAATTCAGAGCGCGGAAGACTTTAAGATAGGTAAATGCAGAAACAATAAGTAAGTGTGTGTACTTTGCTGAAATGTAAATACAGAAAGGTAAATGACACAGCAAGTATAGTGGTATCTGGAGGTGGCGTAATCCTCGAACTAATCCACTTCGGTCTTTCTGAGACCTAGAATTCACTAGAACAGATAATTGAGTTCACCTTACAATAATCCTATTCTAAGATTCTTAAACAAATGGTTCCCAACCAAATGTTCCCCCTGAGTTATTCCCCAGCTCCTAGAGCTAAGTACTTCCTCTACTCAGATAACCTTGGAGTTATTCCTTGATTTCCCAAATCAAGTACTTCCTCTACTCCACGCCTTGATGGTGTTGGTTATAAGGTTTGTCAGAGAGGCTTCTTGTATAACTTTTCAGTTATGTTTTCAGAGAGCCAAACAGAACGAGACTACTTAATACACTTGTTCAGTGGATGGCAGTCTGCTCTTTACTGACCCAAGTAATTGGTATCCGTTCTGGAGAATGAACTTCAGAAAGGGTATCTGATAGTTCAACTCTTTCACGAATAACAATCTCTTGTTAAGGTTCAGGACAACTTAGAACTACTAGTGATTCTTCAAGCAACAGAAAGCTTTCAGAAAGGGTAGTAGAGTGCTTGAGAGAATACTTTGCTTGATGGTAAGTTTGCAAGATAGAGCGTTCTAAGGTATGTTCTTCAAGCATCTAAGTGTGTGATACATATAGATAAATTTGAGAGGCGTTTGAATTGTATCCGTTGTGCTCTCTATCAAATTATATCCGTTTATATCTTGAATTATGTACTTAGAAGTCACTATCTCATTTTTCAGAGAGGACTGCTTTTTGCAGCATTTATGCCGATGCATTTAATGCATAGTACTGTTCATTGTCCTTTAGTCTCAACGGATACATGAGCCTTTCTGATGGCTTGCATGCTCCATACTCATGATGTTATATGTCCAGAATCATATTGCAAAAGTAAGTTAATATACTTAAGAGAGCATTAAGGACATAGTCTTTCTGAGTTAGACTAAACCTTTTTGTCTTCATAAATCTTGTGCAATCTTCAGTCTTCTAATCTTCAGAAAAGCTCCATTGCTAGGATTGATCTTCATGGTCTTCTTGAAATAAAAAATTGCACTCAGAGACCTATAATCCTAATACAAGATTTACTAGACTAATCATACTCAGTGATTTCCTCTTTTACAATGTTCAAGTGAACCAAGAGTACTTAATCACATAAGAACATGTGATGAGTGATCAAAATACTAACAGATATTCCTAACAACATGTGGACTAAACCATATAACAACATAAAAACATAGACATTTTATACGTAAACATAGACAATTTATACACAAACATAGACCATTTATACATATAAACATTCGCATTAGAGTCAAAAAACGCCATGGAAACAACTAACAAAACGCAAATAACAAAACGAACACTCAAACATATGAAAAAACAACTAGATCGGCATCAAAACACTACATCGAACAAAAATAAGCGAAAATACCTAATAATCGCGAGTTGAATCCTCCTCGAACAGATCAGAACTCGCACTAACCATCACAAATCACAACATCACAATTGCAAGCACCACGAAGCCGATTCCGGCGAACAATCCCCCGAGTTCTCCACCTTCAACCACTACCTCACCGTCACCCAGCTCGCTCCCGAAATCAATCGTCGCGAGACCATCACCATCTGCGCTGTAGACAATGGCGCCATGGCGGATCTCCTCTCCAAACACCTCACCCCCGGCGGTATCAGAAACATCCTCTCCCTCAACATCCTCCTCGACTACTTCGACGCCAAAAAGCTCCACCAGATCACCGACGGCACTGGACTCGCCGCCACAATGTACCAAGCCACTAGAACCGCCCAGGGCTTCGTCGGATTCCTTCTCCAAACATCACCAATGCTTAAAATTCCTTCTTCATCGCCATAATTAGATTCGGAGCTGGAGTGATCGAAGATTGACTCCGTAGTACATCAGAACAACCACGGCATCAAGCACATATCTGACGCACGAAAACACGAGCAGAAAGAAGGAGGGTGGATTAGGGTTTCGGAGAAGAGAATAAACCGCTGAAGAGAAACGATGGTGAGAAAGAAATAGGAGGAAAAGTGGGTCAAAAGGCTTTTATATTAAATCCAGAATAAATGGGCCTGCAGCCCGGATTCGAGATTTAACACCAAACCCGGTACGAGAAGATCCGCGAAAAATGAAAAACGGGTAATTGTAAAACTTAGACAATTTGAGTGCAAACATAGGGTCTCTCTGGACTCTCCAAATGTAGTAGAACTTTTATGAGACTTAGTACTAAGTAAGTCTCATAAAAGTTCTACTACATTTGGAGAGTCTAGAGACCCTATGTTTTACATAAAATTATCTAGATTTATGGTCCGCCCAACTTAAAAGACTAAATAAGCAGATTTTCGCGGATCCTTATATTTTACCTGGATTTGGTTTCTTGCGGGTCGAATCGGCCTAACCCTAATTGGGTTTAGTATATAACTTGGAAATATAACTGAAACCTTCATTTTCCTCCTTCTTCATCGCTTTAACGGGAGATCATTGCTCAGATCTGTGAAAATGGCGAATTTCAACCGTTTCTTCTCTCACTCGACCTACATTCTCCATATTAAATGTTCGATTTGCATCTCATCACTTCGTTTTGGTTATATAAGGCTTATTCAACTTGCAACTTCTCAGATTCGAAGGAATTCCGGATGAAATCCAGATTGTTGTTGATACAGGTTTGCTTATTTCTTCGTTCAAATCTGCTGCTATATCTATATTTGCTTTTTTGCAATTCGATTTTGAGTTTTTAGGCATTTTTGTTGTTCGATCTGTGATTTTTAAGCATTTTTGTTGGTAAACTTATATTTGCTTTTTTGCCTATTCGATTTTGCTAGTCACTTCAATATCAGAGTTTTGGTTTGTACGTTGTTAGATCTGTTGTTTCTAGTTGCTTTATTTTATTGTTTGAGGTTTTTTGTGGTTGTTCATTTGAATTTCATAAATTATATGTGATTCTCAAAGTCTGATCCAATTTTTCGTTTAAATTTGTGATGTAATTATGCAATTATTGATGAAGCAGGTATAAATGTACTGCAACTTTTCCTTTAAACCGTAAATTTTGGGGGAAGAAGAAGATAAAGCACCAACGAAGTCCAATTATCTAGGTTTTAGCATTTATTGTCTAGTTTTACATGAAAAATACTCTACGTTTTACGTTTTGCTATGTTGTGGTGTACAACTGCATATGTTTCTGACGGGGATTTGTTGTTTGTTTGAATTTTTTGAATTTTGTGTGTGAAACTGTCTAGTTTCTTGCATATATTGTCTAGTTTTTCATGGTATAGCTTTTTTGTTGTGCAGTTGTGTAAAATACTTTATGCTTTGATATGTGGTTACTTTACTGACTACATAAGTGAGGTGTTACTTAAAATACTTTATGCTTTGATATCTAGTTTTTTTGTTGTGCAGTTTTCTAGGTTTTAGTATGTATTGTCTAGTTTTTAACATATATCATCTACTTTTTATGATTTTTAGATTTGCTATATGGTTGTGTACACTGTATATGTTTTTGGTGGTGATTTGTTGTTTGTTTGAATTTTCTGAATGTTTTGTGTGAAATTGTCTAGTTTTTAACATATATTGTCTACTTTTTAATGTTTTACAGCTTTTTGTGTGAATTTGTCTAGTCTTTAACATATATTTTATGTAAATACCTTATGTTTTACCTTTTAACACATATGGTCTGCTTTTTAACAATATTTGTCTAGTTTTTCATGTTATATCTTTGTGTTGTGCAGTTGTGTTGAACTGTCTAGTTTTTAGTATGTATTGTCTAGTTTTTAGTATAAACTGTATAGTTTTTAATATGTGTTGATTGGACTGGTAATTTTAGTACTTCTGACTGTGGTGTTTTTCTGATGAAGCATATGGAGTTGTTTCAAGGAACTCCTTTTCCTTGCAAGGATCTAATGCAATGAAAAGTTGAAAAAGCTAGAAGCAAAGCAAGCTGCTGATGAAAAAGATTCTCAAGTTTGAAAAATGACCTGCATAATTGTCTAGTTTTTACAACATATTGTTTAGTTTTGTAACTGAATTATCTAGTTTTGTAAATGAATTGTCTAGTTTTATTATTTGTCCAGAAATTTACTCACTCAGTGTGTAACATAATTGTCTATATTGTCTAGTTTTTACATTATATTGTCTAGTTTATATATGATATTAAATTTACATTATATTGTCTAGTTTTTACATTATATTGTCTAGTTTTTACTTGACCCGTTTTTAATGAATCCGGGTCAAAAGATCCGTGAAAAACCATCAGAAGTCAAGTCGAGAAAAAAGTATAATTGTCTAGTTTTAACGTTTGAAGGGGACTTTCGGGACTCTCCTATATATAGGGGTCTCTCGCAAGACGGACTTTTTAATATATGCTTGTATTTCTTCTTTTGAAGTTCTTATTGTTTAGGTTTTATGTAAATGGTGTATGTTTAGCTGTAAATTATTGATGTTTGTGGTATTATATCTTTTATGTTTAGAGTTTTAGTAGTTTTGTAAAACTGTAACGCTTTCAGTGTGAATTGTGTATGTTTTACTTCAATTGTTGATGTTAAATGTAAAATAGGTGATGTTAGTTGAAATTTTTTGTCTTTGAATTCTTAAATTTTCTTACCACTAATCGCATATGTTTATATTGTAATCGTTGACGTTAAATGTCAAATAGATGATGTTTATTGATGTTCTTTTTGTATGTATTAGGTTTTCGAGAAAAGAGTGGTCGAATAAAGAAAAAGATTCATGATAAAGATGGAGACATGGATGAAAGGACCGACGAACAAGTGAATGGTGTGAAGAATGTTATCTATTTTTTCAAAGATGATTGTAGTTTGTATTTGAATATTTTTATTATTTTATATGTAATGACATTTATTGTTTGATAAATAAAATTGAATCTTATGTTTATTTTTTAATAGTATTTTTTGTTGTATAAGTAGATTATCATCAATAATTTTACGTTTAACATATACCATTATATATTAAACATAGGCAATTTGATATAAAATATCAATATGATTTGGATGGATATATAATGAGCTGTGTAATGTTAAAAAAAAAAAGAAAGGGTTGACCCGGTTTGACAGGGTTAACCCGCGAAAAAATAAATTGTATAGTTTTATATGTAAATTGCATATGTTTGTCTATTATGTAGGACTTTAAAAAACTTTTAATATATTATGGACTCTCAGGAGACCGGAGTCTAATGTGTTGTTTGATCTGGTCCAGTATACCCGGTTCGTGTATCGAATATCCTGAATTGGGTCAGATTTGAAGCCTTAATCTTTTTCCCGCTCTTGCACTTCCAGATTTTCCATTTTGATTTGAAAACGACTCTTTGAAATCTCACTCCTCTCTCTCTTTCTCTCTCACACACAACACACACCTGCAATGGCACCACCGTTTCTCTTCCCCCAAACTCTCACCGCTCTCGAACAAGACGACGAAAGCGACATCAGCGAAAACCCTAAGCTCACCGTTCAGAACCAAATTGAAATCTCAACTCTCCGTCCACCGGAGCTAGATGAATTCGTTAGAGGTTTGTCACTTCACACTTTTTCCCCATTTCTTCAATTAATTCTTCTCTGACTCTATTTCGTATACCAGGTGTTTCCTTCGATTTGTCTGACAAGGAGCTCTTCTGCATCGAGGACCAGGACATATTCGATCGAGTGTATTCGCTGGTGAAAGGATTCAGCAAACTGAGTCCGAGAGGGAAACTCGATTTGGTGGAGTCGTTGAGGTCAAATTTGAGTGTCCTTTTGCCAAATGTCGACTCTCTGCTTCGCTCCAGGGATGAGGATTCTACTGCTGGTGACCGTTTGGCGTCGTACCGGAATGCCATTAAGATTTACACGTTTTTCCTGGTTCATATTGTGCTCATCGAGGAGGCTGAGTTGATTTCTATTAGTAATACCGTTAAAGTAATGAACTGTGCTTACGCGCCCCTAGTTTTGTGTTATTGGCTTGTATACTTGTCTCCTTGTGATTGTGAGTATTTAAATTATACTTGTTGCAATTAGCTAAATATGGAAGAATTGCTGAGGTTTATGTATCCCTCTTCGTGCTTATGTTATGAGATGAACTTTTGTTCAACTGTCTAGAGTTTAGACAGATGGAAATTAAGGTAATATGGTTCTTACTAATATTAAGGTGTAAATGCAAATTAGGTGAATGACAGAATGAGCCAACACTTGGGTGAGTGGTGACATGGTTATCTTTTTATGTATAAGGTGTGTGCAAATGTTAGGCCGTCTAATCGAGCTTTTGCCTTATTTTATATAGAAATATACTGAGCATTGTATTTGTAGTTCCATTTTCATCTTTTGGTGAACTGGAGTAGCAATAATGTGTGGTGCTAATTGTCTAGGTGGCGGCAAGTACTAGGAAGAAGAAACCTGTAAACTCATGGAATTGGGAGCCCAAGAGGGCAAGGATTTTGACATTGATTGCTAATTCGTTGGATATCAACCTCTCCTTGCTTTTTGGTTCGTCTGATCCTGATGAAAATTACGTATCCTTCCTTGTGAAGTAAGTCTAAACCTGTTTTTGTGTCAATTTGCCGAACTAGCACTAGATGATTTCTGATTTGAAATATATGTCTGGTGTAGAAATGCATTTTTGATGTGTGAGAACGTGTCCATGCTGAAAGATGCTGACACGAAGGAGGCAGTATGCCGTATTATTGGAGCTTGTGCTACTAAGTACCACTATACATCACAATCTTGTGCTTCCATTTTGCACCTAGTCCATAAACATGACTTTGTCATCACCCACTTGGCTGATGCTGTTGCCGGGGCAGAAAAGAAATACTCTGATGGTAGAATGGCGACTTCGCTTATTCGGGAGATTGGACGGACAAATCCAAAAGACTATGTTAGAGACACTGTAGGGGCTGAAAATGTAGGTAGATTTCTCATAGAGTTAGCTGACAGGCTGCCTAAACTGCTATCGACAAACATAGGCTTACTGATCCCACATTTTGGAGGAGAATCATACAAGATAAGGAATGCTCTTATTGGAGTTCTGGGAAAACTAGTTGCTAAGGCATTTACTGATGTTGACGGTGAAGTCAGCTCAAAATCTATACGTCTCCGCACAAAACAGGCCATGTTGGAAATTCTGTTGGAACGCTGTCGTGATGTCTCAGCTTATACTAGGAGCCGGGTTCTTCAGGTTTGGGGTGAACTATGTGAGGAGCATTCTGTTTCAATTGGTTTGTGGAATGAGGTCGCTGAAGTTGCTGCTGGGAGGTTAGAAGATAAAACTGCAATGGTCCGAAAATCTGCACTTAATCTACTTATCATGATGTTGCAGCACAACCCTTTTGGACCTCAACTTCGAGCATCTTCTTTTGAGGCAACCTTAGAACAGTATAAGAAGAAGTTGGATGAACTCACACCAAAATCTCCAGTAAAAAATTCAGATGAGCTGCCTTCAGATACTGAGGTATCTTGTGAAGAAAGTATAGTTACAAATGAAGAACTTGACGAGAATGCTAAGGATCAGGATAGTTTGACAGATAGCTGTTTACCTCTTGAAACAGATGGGTCAGTTCAGGTGGATAGTTCTGTGCCAGATGTCGGAAATGTCGAACAAACCCGAACTCTGGTTGCTTCACTTGAAGCAGGGCTGAGATTTTCAAAGTGCATGTCTGACACAATGCCGACACTAGTTCAATTAATGGCATCATCTTCTTCAAGTGATGTGGAGAATACTATTCTTTTATTGATGAGATGCAGACAATTCCAGATCGATGAGTCAGAAGCCTGCCTGCGCAAAATGCTCCCTTTGGTAATGCTTGTATACCCTTGATTTCTGAAATCAAAATACATCTTGTTATTTTATCTACTTTCCTTCTTGTTATCTTTCCTTATAAACATATCATCATAAATTTTTTTTTCCTGGATGTCACCAGGTATTTTCTGAGGATAAATCCATTTATGAGGCTGTTGAAAATGCTTTTGTCACAATTTATCTACGGAAGAATTCAGTGGAAACTGCAAGGAATCTTTTGAACCTTGCCATACATTCAAATATTGGTGATCTAGCGGCTTTGGAGTCTATTCTTGGATCCCTGGTATCCAAAGGTGACATAACCGGGGGAATGGTGAGCTCCTCAATGCAAAAAGTTTACCTGTTATTTGACTGACTATATAAGTTTAAAAAATTGCTGTATTTTGGTTACAGAGTGATTGCCTTGACGGAACAAAGATTTACAAATTTTATTTACCTTATCGTGAATATTTTTCTCTGTGATATGATAACATTATTTTGCTTAATAAAATATCTTTGCATGATTGGCATCTTAAATTTCACCTTTTGAGATTTAGAATTACAATGTCTAATGGTCGATATGCTAAAGCAACTCTCAATCTTCTGTTGCATAGTTGATGTTAGCAGATAATGACTAAAGCAGTACAATTATTGTTTTGTCTATTTGTATTTTCTTTCATACACCTGCTCCTATACCAATTGTTTTTCCTGTGCACTTATTTTCTTGTCCAGTTATCAGCACTTTGGGACTTCTTTTGTTTCAATATAACTGGAACAACTGCTGAGCAAAGCCGTGGTGCTCTGTCTGTCCTATGCATGGCAGCGAAATATTCTCCTGGTGTTCTCAGCTCTCACCTACAAGACATTATTGATATAGGATTTGGCCGTTGGGCTAAAGTGGAGCCTCTTCTTGCTAGGACAGCATGTGTTGCCTTGCAAAGGTTATCTGAGGATGATAAGAAAAGGTTGTTGTCCACTAATGGCAACCGCGTGATTGGTTTATTGGAGGGTTTAGTTACTGGCTTTTCACTTCCAGAAAATATATGGTACGGTGCTGCTGATAGAGCCCTAGCTGCTTTATATACGATTCATCCTACTCCTGAAACAATAGCGGTTGATATCGTGAAAAGATGTCTTAAATCTGTTGCTGAATTGGATGGAAGAGGTCAGTTGGAAACAGATATGGATAATGGAAGTTTAAATGTCCTTACAACTGTTCAAGTTGGGAAACTTAGCAGATATCTGTTCGTTGTTGGTAACATTTCTATGAACCAATTAGTCTATATCGAATCCTGCATACGGAAGATACTGAAAGCAAAAGCCAAGAAAGAGAAAGAAGCTGCCGAGGAGAAGAATATTGAGGCAGATACAATACCGGACTCACAAAAGGTAATAGCTGCTGGACTTCATTGTTTCTGTATGATGACTATGCTACAGCATTATGTTTACCAGTTGCATTGGCATTTATGTACTTTCCTGACATGTATATAGCAGGAAACTGGAATCAATGCAGAGTTGGGCCTTGCTGCCTCTGATGATGCATTGCTTGATTCCCTTGCCGAAAGAGCTGAGAAAGAAATTATCTCTGGTGGTGTAAGTGGAAAGAACTTGATAGTGCACTGTGCTCCGTTCTTGTCCAAGTTATGCAGAAATTTCAGTTTAATGCAAAAGGTGATATATACTGATCTTTGAATTAATGCTTAATACATACGATCTTTTCTGATGTCTTTTAGAGTATCTGGCCTGTTGGAGATGCAGAATGTCCATGTTTGGAAGTCTATAGCACCTTATGATTGCTATTAAATTATTATTATTGTCGTATTATCTTTTATCTTATTTTTCCAGTAACTCAAGGTTATCTTTTAGAAAGGGGTGGATAAATAGTTTTAGGTACTGAACAGTGACATGAAATTCTCCTGTTTTGCAGAAATGTTTTGGACTGCACATTTGTCATCCGAATGTGATTAGTGTATTCCTGATAATTAGAGCACTGTTCTAACATTTTACTGCCAATCATTTGCTTATCTGAATTGACTTCCATTCGTTTGCAGTATCCTGAACTTCAGGCATCTGCAATGCTTACTTTATGCCGTTTTATGATCATTGACGCTGAGTTCTGGTAATACAACATATTATACATGTTTTGTGATTATGTCCATCTTAAATACATCTTTGGGTAATATTTTTGCTTTCTTGTCTTGTTACTTCTCAGTGAGGAAAATCTCCAACTGCTTTTCACCGTTGTTGAGAACGCACCGTCAGAAACAGTTCGCTCAAATTGCACTATAGCTCTTGGGGATCTGGCAGTTCGTTTTCCCAACCTATTGGAGCCTTGGACAGAAAACATGTATGCACGTCTTCGAGATAACTCTATCTCCGTCCGGAAGAATGCTGTGTTGGTTCTTTCTCATCTCATCTTAAATGACATGATGAAGGTTTGAGTGGCTCGCTGACCTTCCCTTATTTGTTTTCCTGTTACTTTGATATCTCCTTAATGATTTCTAAATGTTTAGGTGAAAGGCTATATAAATGAAATGGCTATGAGATTAGAAGACGAAGAGGACAGGATTTCAAACTTATCTAAACTATTCTTTCACGAGCTATCCAAGAAAGGTTAATTTTAAAATAGAATTGAACCATCCATTTATTTATGTTGGAAAACAGAAACTAACTCAAAAGGCTGGACTTTCATTGTAGGCAACAATCCTGTATATAATCTACTTCCAGATATTCTTGGAAAATTGTCCTGCCAGAATTTGAAGAGAGAATCGTTTTGCAACATCATGCAGTTTCTAATTGGTTCCATCAAGAAGGTGCTTCTTGATTTTTTATTATTACATTTCTTCTATGTATCATCTGTTTTAACTTACCGATTTTGTTTTCACAGGATAAACAAATGGAATCCCTCGTTGAAAAATTATGTAATAGGTTTACTGGTGTCTCAGGTATGATGACAAAGCTGCTTTAATTTTCTTCACATAGTGTATGGACTATGGAATATATTGTTAGTACTCCAATTGAGTGCAACTCTTCCGAGGTCTAGATTTCTTCCTAGTACATGTGGAGTTTATCTCCACCTATTAATTCTGGCCTGTTAATTAAATTGTGTTACATGGTGCCCCATCTACTAGGTGTATAGATATGTATTATCCATGTTCCCATCGTGAGGTTGGTTGAAAATTTCTCTTTATACCTGTTATGCAAACTCTAATATCCTGTTCTGAATCCTTTGGATCAACTGCACAAATCCATTTTAAATTACATAACTCAACTCGTGATATATTTATGGTTGCTAGACATCTTCAAGTCATCAAGTGGATTTTAACTTTAAAGATTTTTTTTTGGTTTTGTTCTTTTAAGTAGGAACCACTTACTTCCTGTAAGTTTTGTTACCAAGTGTGGTTGTTTATATGATTGTCATTTGCCAATAGCACATCTTAACCAGAAAAATAAAGACTTGCTTATTATTTTGTTTACATGGAGCTTTTCTTCAGATATCCGCCAGTGGGAGTATATATCATATTGTCTCTCTCAGCTTGCATATACTGAGAAGAGTATGAAGAAGCTTATAGAATCATTTAAGGTGTATGAGCATGTCTTATCAGAGGATATTGTCATGGAACATTTCAAAGCAATCATTAATAAGGTATAGCAATATTTAGCTGTTTGCTATAGTCCACGGCTCCAACCTTCTGAGGAACAACATTAATATTTCTGAGTTCTTTGCCATATACTTTCAGGCAAAGAAATCTGCTAAGCCAGAATTAAAATCTGCCATTGAAGAGTTTGAAGAAAAGGTGGATAGGTTCCATCAGGAAAAGAAGGAGCAAGCACTTACGGAAAAGAATGCACAAGCACATCAACAAAAAGTTGATTCTTTAGGAAGCTTTATGGGGCCAACACAAGATGCAGAGGAAAGTGGAGAATCTGAAATAACTGAAGGTAGGTGGTGCAAGTCATTCTCATTTTAATTTCAGTATTTCTCCCTATTTTTCCAATTTAAATTTGCTTTCTTGCATGTACTATGTTTGTCACGTCCTCGTAACTCTTTTCTTTACCGTCTCAATTGAAGTTAATAGCAATCTCATCATCAAATATTCAAATTGACACAGATGGCGAAGCAAGTGATCAGTCAATGGATGAAAGTAGAACTATTAACCCAGAATCGAGTATTACTGAATCAAAGATACATTCACATGCCTCTAGTGAGGCAATGGGGCTTGAATCAAATATCACTGAATCAGAGACACATTCACATGCTTGTAGTGAGGTAACAGGGCTGGAATACAATGAAGATGAAGTTCAATCAGCTCAAGCTCTTCCAAGAGGTTCTCTAGCTTGCAATGCTGCTGCTTGTACATATCTTTATGTTATATTATTGCTAATACAATGTTCATACTTGCAGGTTCCTTGAAATCTGGGTTGAAGAAAGGAGGAAAAACAAAAAATTCTGATCCTCCCACCAGCAGTAACACTAGAAGATCTACGAGATCCAGACAAAGGTCTTTCTTCTTTTTTTTTTTTTTTTTTTTTGTGCACCTCTCTAAATCTTCATTCATGCATGAACAAACTCATTGAGGTCATTTAGAAGTTCCGGTAAAGTATGAATATACTGTTATGGCCTTTGGATCAGATTTATTTATGCGATCTTTCATGCACTATGCTGAACTCAGGGCCTCTCATTTGCACAAGTTTCTGTGCGGGGCTTTCACCCTTTTGTATTTCTTGTGGCCTCATAAAATTTGATTCATGGCTCCATTGCAAAGGAGATATACGGATTTAGTGCTTAGGTTATTGGCATACATTTTCACCTCCCAAATTCTGATTTCTTGATAAAAAATCATTTTCAGGACATGCGGTGTTATTATATTATACATTGTTCGAAAGTATACATGTCATTTCTTTCCATGACAATATATTTCGTAATCTGTCTAACTGCAGATAAGAAGAATAGAAGACAAGATATCTCAGAGTGAGGCTGCATGAGTTTAGGTTTGCCAGTCAGTGCTTGAAGAAGAGCATATGATTTTACCAATGTTAATCCAAGTATATATAAGTATATTGTTTATTGTGTGATTTGCTAAATTATCAGCTCTCCCTCTACTTCTTTAGGCAAAGCCGGTCTTGTAATGTTTATAAACTGATATACGCTAGTTGACATGTGAACCACATTCAGCTCGAATGTGGACTAGATGTAATGAACTTATTCACTTGCGCAAAATTTCCTTGTTGATTTCTGGCCTTTTTTGTTTGTTGTTTATCTTATTTACCCACTAGAGCGAAATCTTGAACGCAAAAGAAAATTTCAACCGCCGCGGTTACTATTTAAATGGTTAACCAGCGGAGCGGCAGTTTCTAGATTTTGATAGTCTAATCAATTCAAACTTGTTTAACAACATTAATTGCTCGTCCACGAGCTATATTAGATTCATAGGGTAGTGACTACTGACTAGTGACACATACTATAAGGTACGAGTATCTTTTGTGAGAAATCATTCTCTCAGAAAGATTAAATCAAATAGTATCACATATTTATCACAACTCACAAACATCGGATGTTCAACTCATGTTAAGAAATGCATGTGATGCAAGTATAATAAAGTACATGTTTATTATACACATGATGTTTCATATTTGTACGAAAATATGTAATGTTCAATTTGGTTTTTCTGAAAGACGAACTCTTGTAAAAGTTTGTAATACCAGATGAATTAATAAGTCGGGAACATACAAAATCTGATACTAATCTAATACAGATGAACGAACAGCATATGGCAAAAGGTAAAGGGCCTTGGAGTTGAGCTACATCGAAGTTCTACTCTATTTTCTTCTATCTAAATATAATAAAAGTGGTGACATATCTCAATAAAGAGGCATGCCACGTGTGCAAAATCTTATGTGGCATATCCCTTTGAATTTCATTGAGTTTTATTCACAAAATTAAATAAAAAAGAAAATAGTAATTTAGAAGTATATTATATATTTTTTGTATGTTAACTGTATACATAGTTTTTATTAAATCACATATAACTTTATCTGTAAAACTCAGAAAAATATTTTGAACATATATTTAGATTCACCGCGACAAGACGAATCCATAGACACCCATCTTATATATTATTATTAATTAAATAAATTATTTATATATTAAAATAAAAAATCAAATTGTTAAATGAGATCTATTGGTTGTGTAAATTCTAAATTTGAAAAATAAGTCATGGAACATTTTATTTTTGGCAATGCAATGCACCTTATAACTTTCACTATTTATATTTTAGTATGTTCACTACATATGTAGTTTTTATTAAATCCCATATAACTTTATCTGCAAAATTTCGAAAAAATATTTTGAACATGTTTTTGGATTCATCGCGACGAAACGAATCCATAGACACCAATTATAAGATATAAATTGAAAAAAAAGTTTTGAATATTTGAGTAGCATAAAATAGAAAAAAGTGTTGAATGTTGAAATTATAGGAGAAGACTAAAAGAAAAGTTAAAATAGAATGACAATCTTGCTGGAAATATTTCCTGCATGCCCGCATCATCAAGCTCTATCAGTATCAATGTTGAATTTCTACTTCAAAAGATAACATTTCATAGTAGTAGCATTTATTAAACATTACCCAGCCCAACCGCAGAGTAATAAGATGGAAAATTGTGTATACTATCTAGAGTAACTTTTGTGAGAGACCCAATCCAACATCACATATTTTATCAGAAACATCGCATGTTAAACTATAAACATTGTATGTTAAGAAATGCATATAATACAACTATAAATCAGATTTATTATACACACGATGTTTGAAGTTAAACATATGATGTCTGAACAAAAATATATAATACAACTATAAATCAGATTTATTATACACACTATGTTTGAAGTTAAACATATGATGTTTGAACAAAAATATATAATGCTGAATTGGTCTCTCCGAGAGACGGTTTTTTGCAAAAGTTTGTATACTATCTATATTAAATTTCCATTTCCAAGTTAGAAAAAAACAAAACAATGCATCTCCAAAAAACAATGAGCTTACTTGCTCCCTTTGCCGAATGCATCATGAAAACGTAAAATCAAAAATCTATGTATATATATTTAAAATACAACTTGCTATTCCAAAAGTTTTGTATAGAATCAAAGAGATTGAATGTGAGCTTTTCTTTAATTTATTTAATTAAATAAATCAAAAGAATTACATGCAAGGAAAGAATCCATTGTGATATGTGAATACATTAATTATGACAGCTGATGCACTAATTGATTGGTCAAATCCTATAAAAAAGGCAAGTCAATAATCACTCATAATTTCCCTCCATTTATTTTCCTCCATTTATTTGAATTCAACATTTTCTCATATTAATTATTGTGTTTGATACGTTTTTTTACTAATTAGTATCTAATTTAGGCAATAGATACTCTAAGACATAATTAATGGTATTCCCCATAAATCAAATCCATATCTATATACATATAAGAAAGGGCAATTTCCAAAATCTAGCAATAGCACTTCAAGCAAGAATCAATGTGAGGATTTCTAGAATTTTTTGTTTAAAAAAAATCAAAACAAATCTAGCAATTTTTTGTTTATTCATCAAAATTGTGTAAATTCGTTATCACTATTTTTGGTAACTTTATACTATAATCAGCCTTATTCTTCTAGACAATATACCTACAATCATACAAAAAAAAAAAAAAAAAAGGCTATTACATTCCAATTAAATATTAGGTAAAAAATCATATCTATATAACATTACGTCTAAATAATTAAATGACTAACCCTAAACTACCACACTAGAGCATAACACTTGCATATAAATTGTCATCACCATTCAGTAGATTTTGAATTATTAGCAAGAGTGCACGAGTCATGGTGATATACAAGCTTCCTCGAGGTTTTGTTGATTCGTCATCTAGCCCACTGAGAACACGCCGTCTTGCAGGATTCTTATTCATTCCATTCAGTAACAAGCTACAACTTTGTTCTTTGTAGCAATTGACGCAGCTTCAAGTTTTGGTCCCTTCTTTATCTGGTTAGGTCATCTATCTATCTGTTATAATCTTCTATATTATAGACGTGTACTAAAAATTGTAATCTCAATAAATGTCAGTGAGAAGTTATTCCAGGAGATCTTTAATGGATTCATTATTTAGTGGATCCGGAAAATGTTCATGTCAAGCCACAATTTGATCCTAACAAATGCTTAGATATTTCAGCACTGGCTTATACAATTAGGTTAAATTTTAAATATATATTGTGTATGTATCCGATTTCCATCTCTAATGCATCGTGTACTACCTTGCAGATTGATGTATTTATGCATCCCAGAGATTTTGTCGATCCGGGAAGGAGTCGTCTGAAGATGCACCGAATTGCAAGCATCTTCTAGCACCTTCCAGTGGATCTCAAGTTTCGGATTTTGTTTTTTTTTTGCTATCGATTCATTCTCTAGATTTGGTTGATTCATTTTTCGTTAGTTCATTTAACCTTTTTAAATCTACTTTATTGAATATGTATTAACAGTTACAGATACAACAAGATGTCATTTCAAATTATATTTCATGGATTTTTTATGAAGTCGATCAGGAGAGGTTTTACAACACAACTTATAATCTTTTCCATCCTTTAGAACTAATATGCAGCTGGTTGTGATGGATACTTTTAAGCGTCCAAGAGGGTTCGTACTAACAAATCATCTTGAAGCCGAATGAAGTTGCACTGATTTGCAAGTGGCTTTCAATCACTGAGATTGTTGAAGCCATAATTCTAAAGTATGTGGTATGTGGTCCTAGATTGCACAATGGATGATGGTTGGACCAACGTCAAACTCATAATCGAGAATGAGATAGTCTAGCCATTTTTCTAGGTTCCAAAGTTACAATTTGTGTGTTTACCGAGGAGCAGGAGGGTCATGGTCTCATGGTGAATTTTAATCTCTTACTATCTATATATTAAGAGAGAAGAAAATCGCATTGCTCATAGATTAGCCAAAGACATCACAATTGATAGTGATCGTAACTCAATTTTATCATTTTGAGATGTTTCATGTCCTCTTTTGTTTACTCAAGTGTATTTAGATTACTACCAATGAACCATTAATATTCTATTATAATATATTATTCACTTACTTACACTGTCAAACATCCGAGAAATAATTTTGCCAGTAGTCATGTATAGCTACTAAATTATAATCCCTCCGCCCCGGTTTCAATTATCCGCGGGGCCAGGCACAAGTTTTAAGATAAAAGTGAATAAAGTATGAGAGATGGTAATAAAGTAGGAAAGAGATGGAATAAAGCCAAGCCATATTATAATAAAGCAAACAATGCACCTCATTGAAATTGGAACGTCCCAAAATAAAAGCGGGAAGTTGAATTTTCGGGACGGAGGGAGTATATGCAATTAGATACCTGTTATGTTTAGAAATAAATCACTAATAAATATTCTATATCATTACAATATCATACAAATGCATTATAAATATTACAATACTTTAATATACTTTGAATTTCAAATAATACAATTAGAAATCCCCGATTCAACATATCTTTTTGTTCACTACTAAATTCATTACTTGCGAATAGTATACAAAAAACCGATGTTATACCAAAAAGATTTAGGGATTTTACTAATCACATTGGTATTGTCCACACACATAAAAAGTGACATAATGTTCACTCATAATTAAAAACATAATGTATATACTTAAAAATGCTAGTAGTTTCGACACACTAGATTGTTGTTAAAAGTCAAACTTCAGGCCCGGATTGGATTTCATTGTAAATTCTGAATCATGAAGGAATGACCTAAACGTTCATAAACATCTAAAAAGGTGGCTCGGTGTAGATTCCCTATATATACACATATCTGCATGTGAACCTATAAGGAAACGTGTATCCAATCAATTAGTGATTATGATCAATTATACATTTTACGTCATGTATATATACACTTCTTTCCAAATTTATTACCCATAAAAATCTCTTTCCAGCACCAAGTATACAATAAGATATTAAATTTCACATCATGTGTATAAATGATAAATAATTTCCTATTGTAGATTCAAGAGCATACATTTTTCTATACATGTTTACTAACAAGAGTCGGGGACACTTTTGAGGTCATCTCAGCCTATATCTTGCTACATTGGTATTCCGTTATTTTACTTTTAAACGGGTCAGGTTCTATCCAATTGGAATTCAACCACGTTTGACATAATGATGTTCAGGCCCGGTCTAACATATACCCGAACCCGTTCCATACCTTTGTAACAAGACCTTACCGCAACCATTTTATTTTATGATTAAGTTAGTAAAAACTACATTTTCCCACGGGGAGGGGGTCTGGAAGATACCTTTGTAACAAGACCTCACCCCCAATCATTTTATTTCTCGATTCATTTATTTCATCCTCCCCTTTTTTATTTATTATTAAAAGTAAACTATATCGTGGCATCGCCAGGGGTTAGTACTAGTTGTAATATAAAATTCCCCTGGAAAAGTTTTCTGACTTTCAAATGACAAACGAAAGTATGAATGAAAGATGCAAAGTTTCGTGCGAAGTTTCTTGCAAAGTTTCTGCGAAACTGATACAAACTAAAACAGAACATAAGTGAATGTTTTTAGATGCAGTAAAGAATGCAATGCAGAAAACTTTAAAAGTCACACGAGATTTATAGTGGTTCGGTCACAACAGACATACGTCCACTCCCCAACCGTTTACTTTTGGGTATTTTCACTAAGACATTGAGAGACACTTACAAAACACACAAGCACTCAAAGACACCTCGTCTTTCCCTCTTGCTTACGTCTAAGCTAACCCCACCTAGACCAAGTGACGCGTGCAAAGGAGCAATCCCAACTCCCTTCCCACACGCTAACAACTCTTAGCACTCTTGAATTACAAAGATGAAATAATTGAAACACTCACAAAACTCTCTCTCTTTTCTATATATAAACTCAATGAACATCAATAGAGAGCTTTGAAGACAACTCCATTTCTGACACTTACATAGCTCGTTGTATGCACTGTTGTCTGTATTCTTCCTTCTCCAGCCTTGAACTTTTTATAAGCTTCTGAAAAATATGAACGTTGTAGAAAAAGCGTCTGTTCATAATTTGTTGGATGACTAACGTTATTTGTTGGAAGAATAACGTTAGTCTGTTCTGAATAAGCTGGAAGACTTTAGTTGGGACTTTATGTATCTGAAAGTGACATATGTCCATCAAGTCCAAGCGATTTCTCCAATATTCACATTTATTTTCAGTCGGTTATTTATGGAAAAGGGACAAGCTAAACATGTTTTAGACACACCATTATTAACACAATTAATTTAATTAATTACCCATACAAAATCCATTGGGGAAGAACACTAACCTAGCACCTCACCAAATTAACGTCAAGTAGGTACTACTCTACTTATCTTACTTGGGTTGAGGGTGCATCTTCTAATTTTCTCCCTCCCTTTTTTCTGGTAGATTTGCACATCCCCTGAAAGTGATGTTGAAATGGAGGTAACGAATCGGTCCAGTTCCGGTACAAACGGGTGTTTCTGTACACTACAAAAAAATTGGTTTTCTGTGATGAAATTTCTTGTCACCTAAAGTACAAATATCATCATAATAGCTTTTTTTGATAAATTATTTTTGTCACACGCTTGTCATATTAGAGTCGTCATATTAGGTTTATGTGACAAAAAATGAAATTTAGCATGAAACTTCTGGTGACAAGTTAATTTTTTGCCACGAGAAGTTTAATATGGTGACAACATTTTTGTCATATGAAATTAACCCTATTGTCATTGGAAGTCATTTTCATCACCAAATGTCAAAAAAAAAGTTAAATGAGCAACCTACTTCCAATGAAAAGCATGTTGCCACTTAAAGTACTTCACTTCTTGTGGCAAGTACCTTATCATAAGAAAACCTAACTTTATCACTATAGACGCAATCCATGACAATTTTTTTGCAACTTAAATTAAACCTATTATCATTGGAAGTCATTTTCATCACCTAAAGTCCCACTTCCAATGACAATTTACCTTATCACCTAAAGTTCATTTGACAACTACTTCACCACTTAAAGTCTTCAATTTCATTGAGAAACGTCTCATCACCATACTATTCCCAAACATGGAAGTACACATTTTCAACACTGTTCTATCAAATATTTATTCCTACATGCCTCATGTAGGTCACTGATATTAACACATCTCAAATTTATAACAATCAAAATCACAAAATTTCATTCCAATTGCATTCTACAAAATCCATAGTACCACAATAAAGGAAATATAGTAAATGGACAATTGGACTATCAGAATCCTCTCTAAGTTGGGCCTGGTATAAGCAACGACATCATAAGAAATGGCTCGCGCATACACTCATAAGAAGGCAGGTTATAGATAACGAGAATTACTGGCCAAATGGTATGTGAATTTCCAATGTCTGACCATGGAGTGAAGCCATCACATGCCAAACCCAGCCGAACATTCCGAGCATCTTTAGAAAAGTGGGGGAATAAATCATCAACGTGCTTCCATGCCAAAGAATCAGCTGGATGCCGTGAGACTCCTTCCTCAACTATGCGTTTCTCTTTATGCCAACACATCTTCACAGTCGTTTTGTTAAATGCAAAGAGTTTTTGCCACCGGGGTTTCAACGGGAATTATCTCAATTTCTTATGAGCAACTCTCTTTTTCTGACTACCAAGTGCCTGCCACCTAGATTCCTTGCACACTGGACACTCATTCATCTTCTCATTCTCTTTCCAAAATAAAACACACCCATTCTTACGCGTCGATCTCTTCATAGCCTAACCCAAGTTCACCCACCTTCTTCTCGGCACGATACAATGATGATGGAAGAGTTTCACCTTCGGGTAAGATGCTTTTAATAACGTCAAGCAGCATACTGAAAGACTTGTCAGTCCACTTACCCATAACTTTCAGATGCAACAGTTTTAAGGTAGCTAAAAGCGATGAAGTTTTACAATTTGGATATAGTTCACGCCTTGAATCAGCCACCAACTTCTGGAAACATTTTTCTTCTTCATAATCCATGTCCGAGTGTTGAGCTTCCATCATTTCAGCCAAGTACTCATTCAACAAATCATGTTCCATATCATCATCTAGCTCATTAGTCTCATCATCTTCAACTTCCCTCATTTCAGCTTGGGAGTAATTATCCTCATCCTCGGAAGATAGGCTGCCATAGCTTAGCTCATTCTCACTGTCCAACTCATATTCTTCGTGTTCTTTCTCCCCATGATTTGTCCAAAGTACATATGTACGAGAAAATCCATTCATATGTATATGTTTTTCAACTTCATCTATCGGCTTGTAGAAAGAGTTGTTGCAAACCACACATGGACATTTAATCACACCATCATAGCACATCACATTCTCGACAACAAACATAAGAAAACGTTGAACACCATCCATATAAGAACTCGAAAACTTATTGTGATCTGAAATCCAGCTTTTATCCATTGTGTGCCTAATATAAACGGTTCAGAAATATAATACCACTTCAAAGTAGCTAGCCAGGAACATAATTATGCAAACACCATTAGGATAACACTAGCATGTCCAATGCACAACATACTGAAATGCACAATTACATAGACGAACATATAACCCACATAACTTTCGTACACAATGATAATAACATAATCATCCCCAAGTTTATCTACATATATAAATAGATACGTGCAGAATTCAACGGGTTAATTTGTTACCAAACTGAAAGTGGACTATACAAACCTTACTGCGAGCCTGCCTTGTATGTTGATTTAGAAATTCCCAGAAAATAAAGCCAGATAAACTGATCAGACACAATTTTTGAAGCTGAGTTGAGCGACTGCTAAATCTCTGAACAGAAACTAAACTTGAATAAGCACCGGCTGAACAATGATGAGCGATTATTGAAGCTAAATTGAGCGAATGACCCTTGAATAAGCTGAATTGAGCGGCTGGTGATGAGTGATTGAACACTGATGAACGATAATTGAAGCTCTGGTCGATTGTTGATGAACGATAATTTTTGTGCGATCGAGATTTGAATCTCTCAACAGAAACGAAACTTGTTGAACTTTGATCGAGTGTTGAATCTCCGATCGATTGTTGAAACTTTGATCCTCTAGAGGAGCGCGATTCACTGAAGAAACTACTGAATCAGGTCGTCTCCTCCACTTCGATTCGCAAAGACACGAAGCGAAACATGATTATTTAGGTCTTTCGATCGCCATTGTCGAGTTGGGAGAGAAAAATCAGTGGTCTCTGTAAATTTTACCAGTAGAGTATTATATTTGTGTGGTTGGAAATTGCAATAAACCCCAAATCTTTTGTCGAATTACATATCTACCGCCGAATTTCAAATTTTCCACTCCTTTAACAAAATTGACTCGATTATCACCTAAAGTTTCTATTTCTCATTGACAATATATAACTATTGTCATTCTAAATCATCATCTCATGATAATCAACCCTAAATTATCACTAAAAATTAATTTGTGGTGGTATGGTTTGATATGTCACTATAAATTAGTCTATCTTGACATTAAACCCTATTATTACCTAAAAGTTGTCATTTAAAATACTTTTTTTTGTAGTGGTAGCGCGCGGTGGCTCAGACCCTCAAAGCTGCCAATGATGGAGTTCTCAAGTTCGAATTTTTCTCTTATGATGTGCTAGAGAAATTTGGAAGGGGTAATGGGATTCATTGAAACTGTAAAAGAAAACATAAATTATCTTGGTGGAAGAAAGAGAGAAGTGTTGGAAGAATAAAAACCGAGAAAGAGGTAAGAAGAGAGAGTAAATGTTTTGTTTTGTTATGATGAGATTAATTTGGTTAAAAACTGAATGACTGACTCGATACAATGGACATATGTCACTTTCTGATTCCTGGGACAGGCTGAGGCACAGGCTCAGATACAGAAAATCTGAACTGGGAAGACTTTGTCTACTGTTGAGATTTTCTAGGAGAGTTTTACTCTTGAAAGAATCCTGCAAATTCAAATAACAAAAGAATATTCAAGATATATCTCCAACAAAGTCCATTAAAAGAAGGATTCTATTTTGAAAATCTCTTTTAAATATATTTGAATCCTTATTTGACCAAGAGATTTTATGCCAAATAATAAATAACATTATAGTCCAGAATCTCTAATTTTGGAAGAGAAAAACATGTGCCACATTTTTCTACCATAAATATATTGTACATAATTTAGAAATCCAGTCTGCTCGAAAGAATGAACGAAACGTAAACGTTTCGAACGACGTTTCCAAAGGTGGCAGTTTGATGAAAATTAAATTTAACTTGGCCAACTTTACATAGATTTAGTGGAGACATATTGGATTTATAAAAATTTTAGTACATGACATAATGTTTGTTATCATCACATATGGATTCGACCTTTGAGGTCAACATGACTAGTAAATATTGCTAAATGAAATGAACTAAGCTGGATATCTCTCATACCTAAAACTTAATCAAACAAAATCTACTTACTAACATTAGAAAAAAAAAACAAAAAAGGAGTGCATAAAAAACTTAGGAGACCATCGTTCATAGATGAAAATTCAAGTGCACCTGAAGATTGTCACATTTACTTTTTTGGAATTTGAAATATTTACAATCCATATTCATTTGTTTTCATTATCATTTACACTGCACATTAATCTACATGCTCAAAAGTAAATATATCGTTTGTTCTGGGACAGATGGAGTACCATTTATACATTTCCTCGATATTGTGGACATGAATGGTTTTGACATCTCATATGGTTTGAGAAAGTTCAATGAGTGGAGACATCATCTCCGACATTTAGTCCCAGAAGGAGACTAAAAGTATCATGTTAGTAAACATGTATTGAATGAGTAAAGTTCTTGAAGAACTCCACATGTTTGGCATACCACTAAAACGGACTATTTACCAGTTAAAATGTTTCAGGGTTTTTGTTTTGTAATAGTAAAAATTTTAACTCAATTTTTTCTCTACTAAACAATCATCATTTCTTTCTAACCTACTCTTCTCTTTACTTTTTTCAATCAAACTAACCGTTTTTAACCAATCAAATATTAATAACCTTAAAAAATATCAAACACATCAATTCATTTTTACACACATTAATTTATTCTTACCCACCCTATATAACAACCCTATAAATTTTTAACTATATTCCAAATACCATTTTTATAAATCAACTTTAACTCAGTTACTATTTATCAACTAATTTTTTTCCTTAACTCACTTTTTTAACTATATACCAAACAGTCAAGTAATGTTTCATATATGCAAACCTCTATAACTTCACATTGATAAAATTGACCACAAGTGAACTAGTGAAGTATGAAATAAGATTCTCAATACTCATGAAAAGTAGTGTTGGTTACACCAATGTTAGCTCAACCTAAAGTTTGAGCATATGAATGAATATTTAAAAATGTTACTTATTGTAAACCTTGAGATTGACATGGTCCAGAAGTACCTTAATCATCTGTCAAACAATAATTTTGATATATGTTACGATACCCACCAAAGAAGGTACGTTTATCTTGTCAAGTATATGAGATAATTATTGAAAATCAATGAGTACGTTTTGCGCATTCCATGAGCACCTTGTTGCACTCCTTTTCCTTTTCTAAGTTTTTATCTCATTGGGTATTTCCTAGCAAGGTTTTTAACGATGCAACATTATAAGCGCATATAATTATCCGTATCTCCATGATTGTAAAACTATTTGGTAATGATAAGAGTTATGGGCTTGTTGGTTATCTTCACAATATAATAGAGTGATGTTATATAACATTGAATCTATATGAGGTTTTAATTGTTTGAAAAGTTCATCCACATGAACACGAGATATATATTACAAAAGTTCTTCTCTGCCATCATCTATGAGAAGAATATTTCATCCAAGCACAGCATATTTTGAAGATTTGCTCACCAAATCACATCAGACATCATGATTTGAGAACTTTAATCCAGATGATTGAAATTACAAAAGTTCGAAGAATTGCAGTGATGCATCAATCTGGGGAGTTGGATACGCACTGTATTCTTTTTTCCTTGACTAAGTTTTTATCTCACTGGATTTTTTCAACAAGGTTTTTAATGAGGCAGTATATCTTTCGTGTACGAACCATCACCAAACCGTGTTCATTTAAGGGGAGTGTTATGTATAAATACACAAGAGTTAGTGTGTGATGTACATGAATTAGTGGATGAGAGGATAAGTATACAAGTTAGTGGATATGTCTTTATCTATTCATATCAATTTCCACTTGTATAAATAGCTAGTTTGTACTCTCATTTTGATACAAGAATGAACACTCTATACTCTCAATTATCTTCCCTAACAAAACTTGTATTTTTAAGAGCAATAGTTGTAGGAATCTTAATTTTTCATCCTAAAACCTGTACTAACTTCTTCCTTATATTAATTTTAGGGCCCTCAACTCTTTATGCCAATCTCAGGTGTCCTATTTTCCAAAGCAAATAATAAATGCTAAGAGATAATTTGAATTAAACAAATCATCATGTGGGGCCTTCAACATATATGCAGATGCTGAAATGGTGTGAAGGCTCCCTGTTGGCCAGATAACGACAAAGTAAAAGACTGGGGGGGGGGGGGGGTGAATAGTCTTTTTCAAACTTTTGTCGATAAACACAATTTCTCAGATATCTGTGAAGATATCTGATACTTATTTTCAGAGAGCGGAAGACTTTTTGTGATAAGTGCACGTGCTCAGCAAGATATGTGTAAATACTTAGCAAGGTAAATAAAGCAAGTAATAAATTGCAGAAAGTAAATAACACAAGTCTTTATAGTGGTATCTGAAGGTGGCGTAATCCTTCAACTAATCCACTTCGGCCTTTCTCAGACCTAGAATCCACTAAGACAGATAATTGAGGTAACCTTACAAGTACCTTCTCTCGATTCCTAAATACACTAGGTTCCCAACCAAGTGTTCCCCCTGAGTTATTCCCCGACTTTCTCAGCCAAGTACTTCCTGTACTCAGAAACCTTTTGAGCTATTCCTTAGTTTTCCAAACTAAGTACTTCCTATGCTCAGTAACCTTGGAGTTATTCCTTAGTTTCCCAACCTAAGTACTTCCTGTACTCCACGCCGATTAAGGTGTTGGTTAAGGTAGTTTGTCAAGTGAGCTTCTTTAATAACTTATTCAGTTATGCAGATAGCTCTATGAATCAAGTATACTTAATACACTTTTCAATGTATGGTATCTTGTTCTTTACTAACCCAAGTCTATGATAAGTGTTCAGAGAATGAATCTCAGATATGAAATCTTAATTCAACTCCTTCAAAAATAACAATGCTTGTTAAGGATCAGGACACTTAGAACTTTTGTGCTACTTAGAATCAAGAGCTTTGGTCGCAACAGAAAGCTTGAAGGTAAGTAGTATGCTTGAGAGAGCTTGTGTGAGTATTCAGTGTTCTTGGTGTAAATTCTGTGTGTGTGTGTTCTCAAGCATTCTAAGTGTTGATATTTATAGATGAATTTGAGTACCGTTTGAATAGTATCCGTTAGGCTTAAATCAAATTCAAACTATTGATATCTGAGTATAGTACTGTTGCACGTTTGTCTTCTTCTTCAGAGACTACCGTTTTTGTTCAGACATTTATGTCCGCGCATTTAATGCACTGTACTATACTTTGTCCTGTAGTGCCAACGGAACTATGCATGTTTTTTGAAGCTTTGCACGTCCTTTTCCAGAGATTATCACAACTCCAGATATCACTTGTTAAAAATATATTATTTCCTGAAAACATAATCTTTATCCAAGGTATATGAGTGTAGATATCTGTGGGCACTTTTCCTCGTTCAGAAACCTTGTATTCTCAGATATCTTTTGCAACACTTGTTTATTGAAACACTTGTTTCTTCAAGATATCTGGATATCGATATCTGATAACCTTTGTCTTCAGCAAATTTGAGCAGTCTTCAAATCTTCAAATCCGTTGAACTCCTCCTGCTGGATGTCTTCTTCTTGGTCTTCTTCAGAAAATAAAAATTACATTCAGAGACCTAACATCCTATACAAGATTTGCTAGACTATATATCATACTTAGTGATTTTCCTCTTTTACAGTGTTCAAGTGAACCAAGAGTACTAACCACCTTTCTGAGCTAAGATAAGGCATTAGGTTGCTGATCAAAATCTAAACAGATATTCGTAACAAATTTCCCCCATTTTGATCCGTCAACGATGACTATCTGACCTATTACAAATCTGGAAGAGGAAACAATCCACCACTTAATCAATTCATAAGATCTTTCAATTCTTTCAATTCTTTCAATTAAGTGCAGAAAGTAAACATCAACCAAATCACAAGGTGTGATCTTTGCTGATAAGTTATCTTTTAAAGATTGATATCTGAGAATAGTTTCATCAGATATGTTACAAAGAGAGTTCACAGATAACTTTTACAAGATAAAACAACATTTTAGCTCAGTCAGCAAGATACAAAATACATAGTAAATTAGGACAACAGGAGTAACCAAGCTCCAAGTAGACATCCTAATAAACTAGTCTTCAAGTCTTCAACACTTCAAGTCTTCAAAGCTTCAAGTCTTCATAGCTTCAAGTCTTCAAAGCAATTCCATGGATCAATATGCAAATTTCCTATCACCAAACCTTTTGATATCATTAGAGTAGTCATAGAGAAGAGTTCTGACAATCATCTCTGTGTCTCTGGCAAATCCACAGACTTCCTTGTAGGTTTTGGTAGGATTCTTCTTGGCAAAGTGTTTGATCCACAGATACTTTCCCCACTTCCAGGCATGCTCGATTCTAATATCTGATAGCTTGAAGTATTCATATATTATCTTCAGATATCTGATGTCACCCTTGTATTGATCTTCAGTCAAGTAGAAGGACTCATAGGGTTCCACATCAAGTCTTGCTTTTGTGCCTGTTCCAGTGATGTTGGGAATTCTGTGCACATCATCTGGCTTTCCATAAGGACAATCATCAGAGAGGTCCTTTTTCATGGCTTCTATTCTCTTGATTACTTCAAAATCCAACTAGGCTTTGATGTGGTTGGTGTTAATCAAGATTGGCTTATCTTTTCTCCATGCCATGAGCTGTTTATGGATTGGTTCTGGAAATCTTTCATTTACCAGTAAGTACTTGAGTTACAGAATCCAGTAGCCATTCTTCTGATTAATGCACCTGTAGACAGAGGAGTCATTGTTGGTCTTCACATACTCAATCTTGGCTTCTTCAGGCCTGAGTGGTAGTTGAAGTTTTCTTTGTTCAGCTGTTAGCATGTTCCTCCTTTGTCTTGAATTTTCCCTTGGGGGATTGCTTGAAGAACCACCCTGGATTGACTTGGTATTTCCAGAGGGTGTTTTAGCTGCCAAAGGCTTTGTAGCTATGGGCTCAGATAGGCTATCAACCCTCTTTCTTTTTCTGTGAAGATGAGCTTCATCTTTATCATTCTCTTCATCATCATCATCAAGATCAATTCTTGTGAAAATTTTGCAGCCTTCTTCATTGCCCGGATTTGATTTGGCCTTCTTCTTCTTCTTCTTCTTCTTCTTCTTCTTCTTCAAAAGACTCATCAATCCCTCTTACTTGTCTTCTCCTTGGAGCCTTGGTACTCCTTGGAGGTCTTTTTGCCATGGCCCTTGTTACCATTGTTGTTTCTTCAGTTGGCTGCTGGGAAGTAGCTACTATTTGCAAAGCAGCTTGACTTGATGAGGGCTCATTTACTCTGAGTGGTGGCTGGGAAGTTTTCTTGTTTCCTCTTCCTTTCTGAGCAGCACCAACTCTAGATTTCTTACCTTCCCCCTGACTTTGAGGTCCAAATCCTTCCCCCTTAGTCATTGTTGACTGACTAAGTACCACAAAGAATTCTGAGAGAGACTCAAAATTCCCTTGCAAGTAATTGTAGGCAGTAACCAACTTCTGAAGTTCAGCCTTGAGCTCCTGATTTTGTTTGATAAGTCCATTTTCCTTATTAGTGAGCTCTGTCAATGGGCCTAGTATGGCATCTGCTTTTCCAGCAGTGTAACTTGCCTCATGAAAAGATTTTTCAGCTAATGACACATCATCGTCCCTAACCATTCCCAGATCCTTCTAAGCAAGGACCATACTGGTTGTTCTCTGAGTGATGAGTTCAGTGAATTTCTTCATTTCTGAGGGGACGGAGGCAATTACGGCTTTGTTTTGTGAAGACAACTCCTTTTTAAGATTTGCCAAAACTTGGTATCTATTCATGTATTCTTGGGAGTGGACATTTGGCAGTTTTTTGAATACTTCAGGAGCAATTAGCTTCCTTTTCAGATGAGAAACCGCTAAGTGTTCATTGCGGTGTTTTGCCAATGTCTTGTCTTCTTCATCATATGAGTCATCAACCCAGTGATCTTCATCCTCTTGCACATCTTCATCAAGGTTTCTGAAGGTGGAAACCATCTCAGATATGGGTTTCTTGCCTCTGGAGGATGGTTTCTTTGGTGAAGATGCAGCCTTAGCATCATGCTTTTCTTCAGATACTTGTTCAGTATCTAGCTCCTTAGCAATATAATCAACAGCGTCCCGGAGCTCTTTAATCTCAGAGTAAGCTTGCATCTCTTTGCGTGTTTGTTCTTCAAGTTTATCTAGCTTGACTCTGGATTCAGCTATTTTTTCTTCCAGTTGAAGATTTAGCTGTTGTTCTTCTTCCAACAATTGTTTGAGTTGAGCAACTCTGGTGCATCCACTATTTTCTGAGTGTTTTCCTCAGAGTGCTCAACTACTTGTTCAATAGTGTCCTTTTGTTGGGAAGATGGATGGGTAGATTTCTGAGGAGATGGAGGAGGGGATTGTTGTGATGTCCTCTCAGTGTGCTTTTCAGCAGCTGAGGCATTGTTTCCTTGTGGAATCCCTCCCGCCCCTGGTGCAGGGGCATCATCATCATCCTTTTTGTCATCCTCATCCTTGTGATGGTCAGAAGGAGGATCTTCATAATTATGCTCATTAGTCTCCTTCTCTTCTTCATCTTCAGAGACCAGGTTGATCACTTCTGGAATAGTGACCGTTTGCCCATTAACTTCCTCTTGTTCAGAGGGTATGTACTGTAAAGTCTGGGGCAAAGTAGGCTTGAATGCCATCTGCATTCTGGTCTGACCATCTGCTTGGGTGAAAGCTTGGATCAGCTTTCTGGCCACTTCCTTGACAAAATCCTTATCCATCAATGTTCCAAAAGAATATTGTTCAGTGGGGAACATTGCATGGACGTAGTTTTCCAAGTTAAGGGCTCGTGCTCTCCTGGTGTGGTGATCAGTCACCTTTAAGATTTCAGATAGATCGGAGCTTCGGGGCTTTTGCCATTTCTTGAAGCATTTCAGATGCTTTGGCAAAGTGTGTTCCTTGAAGAAAGGAAGCAGGTCCTCTCTCTCATCAACAGGACCTTAGTGGCACTTGTTTGAGCCTGAAAGATAGTGTTCTGAATTAATTTCAAAACTATAGTAGATATCTGGGCTTTAGAGTAGAAAGATATCTGAGTTACCTGTGTGATAGGCTCAAATGACTTGACTACTGAGGTTCCAGGTGCCTCAGATATCTGGATATGAGGAGGAGACTGGGAAGTCTGATCCTCAGTTATCTTTCTTTCTGCTTGAACCTGAGATTAGAAACATAACACTTAGGAAATTTTATCGAGAAAATTTTTATTGACAAATCAGATATCTGAGAGGTCAATTACCTCCACTGCTGGAGGCTCAGATACTTGTCTCTCAGAGACTTGTGCAGTCTCTGGAAGTTTTTCTTGTGATGAAGGCTTTGATGCTTCATTAATTTCCATTTGTTGTGGGGATTGAGCGGGCAATTCCCCAGCAACTTCTACTTCTTTTTGAACCTGTTAAGTAGAACGTGTTAGTTTGAGAAAAATGATCAGAGATTTGCTCTTTGAAGAATATAGGTATCTGAATGAAATACCTTCTCTGCAGAAGGATCAGATACTTGTTCTTCAGAGACCTTGGAAGTCTCTGGATTCTTCTCTGAAGAAATAGACTTTTCAGTCTCTTCATTTTTCTTCTCAGTTGGAGCCTATTAGAAACAAACACTTTATAGTATTAGTAAAGCACATATCCAAGATGTTGTATCTTAAGAAACTGTCTTCTACCTGTGAGAGAGGCTCCTATTCCTTAAGTGGTGAGGTTATGAAAGCCTCCTTCTCAGATTCTGAGGCAAGCTTTCCAGCTTCCTCTTGTTCTTGTGTTTCTAATTCAGCCTGTAACAAAGAAATTTCATTAAATAACAAGATTTAACAAACACAAAAATATCACAAGTAGAGAGTTAAGCCATTCAGCTACCTGAGCAATATCAGGCTGATTGGTCTCTGGAACTTGTGACTCTTCCATGCGTTGGTCTTGTTGTTCCATTTTAGCTTCTTTGTTTGAAGATTTAGGTATTTCAGACCTTTCCTGAGTGTGCAACTCAGTTGCCTCCCCTGGTTGATCATTCTGAGCAGATGCCTCAGTTTGATCCCTCATATTGAGTTGGGGAACCTGTTCTTTTACAGGATTTTCTGGTATCTCATGTTGTAACTCAAGTATCATCTCAACATCATCATCCACTATTAGCTGTTGTGGTTGTTGTGGTGATTCTGATCTGGATGAAGAAGGTGATGATGTATGGGGCCTGTCCAGATCTGCTTGAGACATACATTTGAGTGTTGAGGAATGGTAGTATCCTCCAACACTAAGTTGCCACTCATCATCGTCAGAGCTCTCATCAGCATTAGGAACTGATTGGTCCATAATCCTTGCGGTTTCTGCAGATAGGGCTTGGTACCTACCACTATTCTCATTAGCAGCATTGATGAGTTCATCTGCATTGATGAGTTCATCAGCAGTGGCGGTAGATATCTGAGAGTCGACAACCACAATGGGTGTGTCTACTGATTTTCCAGCAGACTTCTTTCATGAAGTTCTGGGCTTTTTGGTCGCAACTTTTCCTTCAGATATCTCTTCAGTTTTTTCGCTTCTTGGAACCTTTCTGAGATCCAGTAACCTTTTTCATCATGTTCGTATACTCATATTTGTAGAGTAGGTTACTGTTGGCAATGTCTGCCGTCTCTCTGAGCTTAATGCCAAGGCACTCCAGTAAGTAGCAAATCTTCAATTCATAACTTACTGTGGCTTTTGGCTCAGCAAGTCCCTTAACGATTTTGGGCTCAAAGCCTTGAATCTTCCTCACTAACTTCATAAAGGCATACTTTCCCCAGTTGAAAGGGTTTTCCAGCCTTTTGACTTGTTGTTGCAACAAGAACATCATCATCCAGCGTTCTTGGCTTATCTGGTCAGCACCTCCTTGTAGACCATCAAAGAATCGGTAAAGAATGCATGCCAACACATCCCAGTGAACCAACAGATGTCTGGTTCTGATGTCATCAAGTTTGAAATCAGTGGGTGTATCTGGTTTTTCAAGATCACACACGTCACTGTACAACTTCTTTACACCTTCAAGGAGATCATCATCCTTGGTGTTTATTTCAAAATCCTTTCCAAGATTTTGAAGTTCAAACAACTTACAGAAAGTTGTTAAGTCCAAAAGGATTTCCTTTCCTTGGACCTTTGTTTTTATAGACACTATTTCAGTGACTTCAGAAACACAGGAAATAATCCTGGAGTTGTTGTAGAATTCTAACACATACAGTGAGGAAATTCTACTGGGAGTAGCAGACAGGAAACCCTTGATTTGTGCCTTTTCAAGCATGTCAAGAATTAGCTTCCTATCGGCTTGGTTTTCAATTGCAGCCGTGAGGTATTCCTCAATCATGGCACCACCCCAAATCATCCTGTGATTTGAAGTCCAATGATCAGGATTAAAGTCTCCTGCTAACCGATTGTTTACAACTACCAACTCTGGTGCTTGCTTTTCAGCAGTACCAGTGGTAGTAGATTGGGATTTCTGGGTAGAAGCACGTTTTGGAGCCATCTCTTTATATAGTGTAAGTTTTCGAAAGTCTGAAAGAGATTAGGGTGAGAGATTAGTGATTCTTTGCAGAAAAAAACTAATTGAGGAACAGAGATTTGCAGAGAAGTTGAAGAAATGTTTTTGCTATTCTTGTGCAAGTCTGAATGTTGGATTAGGCGAAAGTGAATTCTTTTGCCAAAATCCTATATATATAGCAATGTAATCTCAACAGACATATACATACAAATTAATTTTGTGTGTAAGTATCTGTGTACTTGCAGATAGGCGTGGGTAAAAGTTTGTTTGACATTAAATGCTTAGTGGGCCACGTCTGAGTTTTTACAGTCCACTATTTTACAGAGAAATAATCTCGTCCGTTAAGATCAAACGCCCATTTCATCAAGGGTCAATATTGCTTTTTCAGCAATGATCACAATCAGCAGTTGTAATTGTGCCCAATTAATGAATTTTGGTGATTTGCTATCTAAATCACATTTCTTAGAACACTGTTTGCATCTGAGTCTATCTCACATTCAGTATCTGTCCAAGTTTTACACAAAGATAGAAAAAATACAAATTTCAAGAGAGTAGTTGATTGCAGACAGTTGTACTATTCTCTTTTGTGTCCCCCTTCACTGAGTGATCTAGATATCTGAGTGCCTGTCTCAGAAATCTTCAAATAGCCATTTTACCCTTTAGCCTTTGGTTTCTGGATACCCATTCCAGATTCCTCTTTTCTGGATACTCGTTCCAGATACCTTGTTTTCTGGATACCCGTTCCAGATTCCTTTTTTTTTTCCCTCCTTTGATATCTTCTTCAGATATCTGAACTTTTTCAGTTCTTTGGTAGCTCCATTAGTCCAAGACTATGTCTTAAGGCTAAGAATCTACTTTCTTGTAGTGGCTTAGTGAAGATATCTGCAAGTTGGTGTTCGGTGCCAATCTTGAGTATCTCGATATTGCCTTTTTCAACATGGTCTCTAATGAAGTGGTGTCTAACATCAATGTGCTTTGTTCTTGCATGGAACTTAGGATTTTGAGTTATGGCAATAGCACTTGTGTTGTCATAGAAAATAGGAGTTTTCTCTTAATTGAGTCCATAGTCTCTGAGTTGTTGTTGTATCCACAATATTTGTGAAGCACAACACCCAGCAGCAATATATTCAGCCTCTGTGGTAGATGTAGCAATTGAGTTTTGTTTCTTGCTGAACCATGATATCAATCTGGCACCAAGAAATTGACAAGTTCCTGAGGTGCTTTTTCTATCAAGCAATGATCCAGCATAGTCAGCATCTGAATAGCCAACCAAACTCAATCCATTGTCTTTTGGATACCACAATCCAACTTCTACAGTACCCTTTACATACCTTAATATTTTCATAGCAATGTTGTAATGTGATTGCATTGGATTTGTCTGAAATCTAGCACACACTCCAACTGCATATTGAATATCAGGTCTACTTGCAGTGAAGTATAGTAGAGACCCAATCAATTTCCTATACTTGTGTTCTTCAACACTCTTGTCAAGTTCAGTATAGGTCATTTTGGTTCCAATGCTCATAGGTATCTTAGCATTCTTTTCAGAAGGCTTTAGATTAAACTTGTTGAGCATGTCCTTTGCATACTTTGTTTGACTAATGAATATTCCATAATTGAGTTGCTTGACTTGCAGCCCTAGGAAGTAATTCAATTCTCCCATCATGCTCATCTCAAATTTACCTTTCATGAGTTCAGCAAAGTCTTCACAAAGTTGCTTGTCTTTAGATCCAAATATAATGTCATCAACATATACTTGAACTAAAAGTAGTTTCCCATCATGGTTCAATGTGAAGAGTATTATATCAACATCTCCTTTCTTGAAACCACGTTCTAGTAGGTATCTGGCCAATGTATCATACCATGCTCTTGGAGCTTGTTTCAGTCCATACAAAACTTTCTGAAGCTTATAGACCATCCTACTTTCTGAGGAAAAATCAAAGCCTGGCGGTTGCTCAACATAGACTTCCTCAGCAAGTTCACCATTTAGGAATGCACTCTTGACAACCATTTGATAAACTGTAAAGTCACTATGAGCTGCAAAGGCTAGAAAGAGTCTTATTGCATCCAATCTTGCAACTGGTGCATAAGATTCATCAAAATCTAGTCCTTCAGTCTGGGTGAATCCCTTGGCAACCAGCCTTGCTTTGTTTCTGGTTATTTCACCAGACTCATTCATTTTATTTCTGAAAACCCACTTGGTTCCAATTTCAGATATTTTGTCAACAAATGGAACCAGTTTCCAGACTTTGTTTCTCTCAAATTGATCCAACTCTTCTTGCATTGCAAAGATCCAATCTTGATCCTTCAATGCTTCTTCTACAGTTTTAGGTTCAATATTTGTGATGAAACATCCATAGAGACAATTTGCATTTTCAGCGATTGCTCTTCTAGTTCTAACTCCTTGGTCTAACGGACCGATCACATCCTTTGCAGGATGATTTCTTATCCATGTCATAATGGGTTTTGAACTAGTAGGATCAATATTATTTTGATCTGAATGTGAATCAATATGATCTTGATGGGATACTTGTGCAGTATCTGAGATATCTGACACATGGAAAATGCCATGGATATCTGACACTTTTTCAGTGTTAGGGATATCTGGAATTTAATTTTCAGCAATTTCATTCTTAGAAACCTCTACATGATGAAGGTTCTCAGTAACCTGTTCAATTTCTGGAATTCTCATAGGAAATTCTTCATCATGTTTTAGAGTCGTTTGGTTGTTACTAAGCAATGGTTGCTTTTCATCGTCAGATTCATCCTCTAAGTGAATGATAGAATTGTTTCCTTTTGAGGATTCTTCTTCAGAATCTTTAATCATCAGTTCTTTGAACCTATCTGAGAGATCATCATTTAAGGGTATTTTCTTGTTTCTTTCGTAGAAAACTACGTGAACAGATTCTTCAATCTTTTGCGTTTTTTTGTTGTAGATTCTATAGGCTTTACTATTCGAAGAATAACCAAGAAATACTCCTTCATCTGCCTTTGGCTGAAATGTTCTCAAGTACTCTTTTCCATTGTTGTTGGTCCAGATAACGACAAAGTAAAAGACTAGGGGGGGGGGGGGGTGAATAGTCTTTTAAAACTTTTGTCGATAAAAACTATTTCTCATATATTTGTGTAGATATCTGATACTTAGATTCAGAGCGCGGAAGACTTAAGATAGATAAGTGCATAAACAGTTAAAGTGTGTGTGTGTGTTGCTGAAATGTAAGTACAGAAAAGTAAATAACACAGCAAGTATAGTGGTATCTGGAGGTGGCGTAATCCTCCAACTAATCCACTTTGGTCTTCCAAAGTCCTAGAATTCACTAGACTAGATAATTGAGGTCACCTTACAAAAATCCTATTCTAAGATTCCTTAAACAAATGGTTCCCAACCAAATGTTCCCCCTGAGTTGTTCCCCGGCTTTCACAGCCAAGTACTTCCTGTACTCAGAAACCTTTTTGAGCTATTCCCTAGCTTCCCAAGCTAAGTACTTCATGTGCTCAATAACCTTGGAGTTATTCCTTAGTTTCCCAAATCAAGTACTTCCTCTACTCCGATAACCTTGGAGTTATTCCCTGATTTTCCAAACTAAGTACTTCCTGTACTCCACGCCAGTTATGGTGTTGGTTTTGGTTTGAGTTGTCAGATGAGCTTCTTTAATAACTTTTCAGTTAATCAGATAGCTCTATGAATCAAGTATACTTAATACAATTTTCAATGTATGGTATCTTGTTCTTTTTACTGACCCAAGTCTTAGATAAATGTTCAAGAGAATGAATCTCAGATACTTGATCTTTCAATTCAACTCTTTCACAGATAGCAGTGCTTGTTTAGGATCAGGACACTTAGAACTTTAGTACCACTTAAGATCAGGAGCTTTGGTCGCAACAGAAAGCTTTGAGGATAAGTAGTTTGCTTGAGAGAATGGTGTTCAGTAAGTTCTGTGTTCAGCGTGTCTTCTTAAGCAGTCTAAGTGTTGATATTTATAGATGAATTTAAATGCCGTTGAATAGTATCCGTTAGGATTAAATCAAATTCAAACTATTGATATCTGTGTATAGTACTGTAGCAGGTTTGTCTTCTTCTTCAGAAGCTACCGTTGCTTTTGTTCAGACATCTCTGTCCGTGCATTTAAGGCATTGTACTATACTTTTGTCCTGTAGTGCCAACGGAACTATGCTTTGTATCAGAAACTTAACTTTATCAGTTTTCTCTGAGTTTTTGCACGTCCTTACCTTTAACTTCAGATACTACTTTTATTGAAACAACTTTGTTTGCAATATATATTTCTTTATCAGAAATGTGGTTAAAAGCTCAAGGTATCTGAGAGTAGATATCTGTGGGCACTTTCCTTTTTTTCAGAAACCTTCCAGTTCTCAGATATCTCTTGTGACATAGCTTGTTTAAAACTATTCGTGTCTTCAAGATATCTGACCAAGGTATCTGTAAAACTATTTCAGTAATCTTGTGCAGTCTTCAAATCTTCAATGTCGTTGAACTTGTTCTGCTTGGATGTCTTCTTCTTGGTCTTTTCTTCATAAAATAAAAATTACATTTTGAGACCTAACATCCTATACAAGATTAGCTAGACTATCATACTTAGTGGGTTTCCTCTTTTACAATGTTCAAGTGAACCAAGAGTACTAATCACCTTTCTGAGAATAAGATAAGTCATCATGTTGCTGATCAAAATCTAAACAGATATTCCTAACAAATTTTCCCCCTTTTTGATCAGTCAACGATGACTATCTGACCTATTACAAATCTGGATGAGTGAACAATCCAACACTTAATCATTTCTTAAGATTTTTCAATTCATTCAATTAAGTGCAGAAAGTAAACATCAACCAAATCACAAGGTGTGATCTTTGCTGACAAGTTATCTTTTATAGAATACTATCTGAGAGTAAGTTCTTCAGATAAGTTACAAAGAAAGATTACAGATAACTTCAATACATAAAACAAGTTTAGCTCAGTCAGCAAAAATACAACAAAAATACATAGTAAATTAGGACAACAAGAGTAACCAAGCTCCAAGTAAACATCCTAATAGACTAGTCTTCAAGTCTTCAACTCTTCAAGTCTTCAACAGTAGTTCTATGGATCAGTCTGCAAATTTCCTATCTCCAAACCTTTTGATGTCATCAGAATAATCATAGAGAAGTGTTCTGACGAGCATCTCAGTGTCTCTGGCAAATCCACAGACCTCTTTGTAGGTTTTGGTAGGATTTTTCTTGACAAAATGTTTGAGCCACAGATACTTTCCCCACTTCCAGGCAGGCTCTATTCTGATATCTGAAAGCTTGAAGTATTCGTAGATAATCCTCAGATATCTGATGTCACCCTTGTATTGATCTTCAGTTAGATAGAACGACTCATAGGGTTCCACAGCGATCTTGCTCTTGTGCCTGTTCCTGTGATATTCATTACATGCACATCATCTGGCTTTCCATATGGACATTCATCAGAGAGGTCCTTTCTCATGGCTTCAGTTCTCTTGACAACTTCAAAATCCAACCAGGCTTTAATGTGATTGGTGTTGATCAAGGTTGGCTTATCTTTTCTCCATGCCATAAGTTGTTTATGGATTGGTTCTGGAAATCTTGAATTTACCAGTAGATGCTTAAGTTCCAGAATCCAATAGCCATTTTTCTGATTGATGCACCTGTAGACAGAGGAATCATTGTCATTCTTCACATACTCTATTTTGGCTTCTTCTGGCCTGAGTGGAAGTTGACTTTGTCTTTTCTCAGCTCTCAGTCTGTTCCTTCTCTGTCTTGAATTATCTTTGGGGTTGTTGCTTGAAGAACCACCCTGGATAGACTTGGTATTTCCAGAGGGTGTTTTAGCTGCTAGGGGCTTGCATCTATGGGCTCAGTTAGGCTTTCAATTTTCCTTTTTCTGTGAAGAGGAGCTTCATCTTCATCAGTTTCCTCATCATCATCAAGATTGAATCTTGTGAGAGTTTTACAGCCTTCTTCATTGCCCAGGGACTTGATTTGGCCTTCTTCTTTTTCTTCAGAAGATTCATCAATCCCTTTAACCTGTCTTCTCCTTGGAGCCTTGGTACTCCTTGGAGGTTTCTGTGCCATGGCCCTTGTTACCATTGCAGTTCCTTGATGGGTTTCGAAGCAGCTACTATTTGCAAAGCAGCTTGGCTTGAGGAGGGTTCATTGATTCTGAGTGGTGGCTGGGAAGTTTTCATGTTTCTTCTTCCTCTCTGAGCTGCACCAGCTCCAAATTTCTTCTTGTTTTCTTCTCCTTCTTCCCATTCCCCCTGACTTTGAGGTCCAGATTTGTACACTCTTTCCCCCTTAGTCATTGTTGGCTGACTCAGTCTCATAAAAGAATCTGAGAGAGAGTTAAAATGCCCTTGTAAATAATTGTGGCGGTGACCAACTTCAAATTGACTTTGAGCTCTGATTTTGCTTGATAAGTCCATTGTCCTTATCGGTGAGCTCCGCTTGATGGGCCTAGGATGGCATCTGCTTTTCCAGCAGTGTAACTTGCCTCTTGGAAAGCTTTATCAGCTAAAGACGCATCATCATCCCTTATCATTCCCAGATCTTTCTGAGCAATGACTATGCTAGTTGTTCTCTGAGTGATGAGCTCAGTGAACTTTTTCATTTCAGAGGGGACGGAGGCAATTACTTCCTTGTTCTGTGAAGACATCTCCTTTTCAGATGAGCCAGTACTTGGTATCTGTTCATGTATTCATGGGAGTGGACATTTGGCAGTTTGCTGAAAGTTTCAGGAGCAATCAGTTTCCTTTTCAAGTGAGAAACCGCTAGATGTTCATTGCGGTGCTCTGCCAAAGTCTTATCTTCTTCATCATCTGAGTAATCAGCCCAGTGATCTTCATCCTCTTGGACATTCTCATCGATTGTGTCGAGTCCAGCAACCATCTCAGAGATTGGTTTCTTCCCTTTTTGGGAGGAGGATGGTACTTCTTTTGAAGATGATGCAGCCTTAGCATCATGCTTAATTTCAGATACTTCTTCAGTATCGAGTTCTTTGATGATGGCATTTACAGCATCCTGTAGCTCTTTAACCTCAGAGTAAGCAATCATCTCTTGCAGATATTGATCTTGTAGTTGGTCTAGCTTGTCTCTGGATTTAGCTATCTGGTCTTCCAGCTGAAGATGGAGCTGTTGTTCTTCTTCCAACAGTTGTCTGAGTTGAGCAGTTCTGGATTGAGTATTCAACAATTTCTGAGCGATTTCCTCAGAATCCTCAACTACTTGTTCAGTAACAACCTTTTGTTGGGAAGATGGATGAGTTGACTTTTAAGGAGATGGAGACGGAGATTTCTGTGCTTTCCTCTCAGTTTGCTTTTCAGCATTTGAAGCATGATTTCTTTGTGAAATTCCTCCGGTCCCTGGTGCAGGGGCATCATCATCCTTTTTGTCTGTGTCATCCTTTTGGTGATGGTCAGTGGGAGGTTCATCGAAGTCGTTTTCGTTTATCTCTTCCTCCTCATCATCTTCAGATACAAGATTGATCACTTCAGGAATAGTGATCTTCTGCCCATTAACCTCTTCTTGTTCAGAAGGTATAAATTGCGTAGTGCAGGCGTAGGCTTGAATGCCATCTGTAATCTTGTCGACCATCACTGTTCAAAGGCTTGTATCAAATCGGCGCCACTTCTCGGAGAAATCCTTATGCAATAGAGTCGAATCGTACTGTCTTTGTTCGGTAGGGAACATTGCATGGATATACGTCTCCAAGTCAAGAGCTCGTGCACGTCTGGTTGGTTGATCTGTGATTCTCAATATTTCAGAAAGATCAAAGCACCTTAACCTTTGCCTTTTTGTGAAGCATTGAATATGCTTTGGCAGGGTTTGAGCTTTGAAGAAGGGAAGTAGGTCCCTTTTCTCATCATTGGGAGCCTGCTTTGCACTCGTTTGAGCCTGAAAGAAAGAGTTTTGAGTGAGCTTCAAAACTTTTGTAGATATGTGAGTAGAAGTGTAGTTTAGTTTCTGAGTTACCTGAGTAAGTAATCAGGCTCAGAGACTTGTGCTACTGAGACAATTGGTGTCTCAGATATCTTGTTGTGAGGTGGAGACTTGGAAGTCTGGTCCTCATCAACCTTTCTTTCTTGAACCTGAGAATTAAGATTAATACAATACTTAGGAAATTATTTGAAAGAATTTGTGCAAAAATGCTTTAATGAGTTCTGAGTTTTGGACTTACTTCCTCAATAGGAATCTCAGAGTCATTTTTCTCAGAAACTTTCTCAGTTTCTGGTATTCTTTCATGTGATGTTGCCTTGGGAGATTCATCAATTTCCATTGATGCAGGGGATGTCGCAACTTTTTCCCTTTGCATTTCTACTTCTGAATGAGCCTGTAAGTAGAAAGTATTGAATATTTTAGAAGAAGTTTAAGATAACCCATGATGAAGAATACTTATCACTGATTTTTCATGTACCTTCATGCTAGAAGGCTCAATGATGTGTTCTTCAGAAACCTTGTCGGTCTCTGGGTTCGTCTCTCGCATTTCTGCCTTATCTTCCTCTTTCTCAGTTGGAGCCTGTTAGAAACATTTGCTTTAAATGATTAAGCACATAGACAAATGACTGAAAAGTGTTATCTTAAGAATCAATTATCACCTGTGGTACAGGCTCAGATTTCTTAAGAGGCGAGGTTGGGGTAACCTCCTTCTCAGATTCTGAGGCAAGCTTTCCAGCTTCCTCTTGTTTCTGTGTTTCTAACTCAGCCTGTAACAAAGAATTTTTATATAAGTAACAAGACATACAAGCATAAAATTTTTCACATGGTAGGAGTTAAACCATTCAGCTACCTGGGCATTGTCAGGCTGATTGGTCTCTGGAACTTGTGACCCTTTTATACTTTGGTCTTCTTGTTCGATCTGACTTCTTTGTTTGAAGTTTTAGGTACTTCACACCTTTCCTGAGTGTGCAACTCAGTTGCCTCCCCTGGTTGATCATTCTGAGTGGATGTCTCAGTTTGATCCCTCTTGTCGAGTTGGGGAACCTGCTCTTCTGCAGGATTTTCTTCAGCATGTTGTAATGCTGGTAATTCGAAATGGAGTTCATTTACCATTTCATCAACCACTTGTGACTGCTGTGGTTGTCGTGTTTGTGGTTGTTGTGGTTGTCTGGAAGTAGAAGATCAGTCAGTAGAGTGTTCTTCCAGATTTTTAGATGTGGCATTTTCATCAGCATCTGCCAGCATTAAATTACCACTCATCAGGGCTTCTTGAAGTTGTGCGTAAGAAACGTTCCCTGATGATGTGTTTGCACCAACAACCTTTGCTATAGGTGCTTGTTCAGCAACCTGAGGTGTAGGTTCTTCTTCAGAAACCTTATCACCAGTTACTGTTACAGTAACCTTAGCCCTCTTTGTTCTTTCTAGGACTTGAGAGATGACTAGTTCATCATCTTCATCGTCAGAGCTCTCATCAGCATTGGGAACTAATTGGTCCATTACTCCTGCAATTTCTGCAGATGGGGCTGGGTGCTTTTCACCTGTTTTGGCAGCATTAATGAGTTCATCAGCAAGGCATTCTGCATTAGTCGCAACATTTCTGTACGCACTTTCTCTTGCTGAGTCTACTTGTTCAGTAGTTGATAACTCTTTTGCAGCATTGATGAGTTGACCTGCCTTTATAAGTTCATCGGCAAGGCCTGCAGATATCTGAGAATCGACAACCTCAATGGGTGTGTCTTCTGATTTGCCAGCAGACTTCTTTCTTGAAGTTCTGGGCTTCTTGGTCGCAACCTTTTCTTCAGATACCTTTTCAGACTTTCGCTTCTTAGAACTTTTCTGAGACCCAGTAACCTTTTTCATCAAGTTTGTATACTCATATTTGTAGTAGAGTTCTTGTTGGCTATTTCAGTTGCCTCTCTCGAGCTCAATGCAAAGCTTCTCCAGCAAGTAGCATATCTTCAGACCATAGCCTACTGTGGCCTTTGGCTCAGCTAGTCCTTTGGCGATCTTAGGCTCGAAGCCTTGAATCTTCTTCACAAACTTCATGAAGGCGTACATTCCCTAGTTAAAAGGGTTTTCCAGCCTTTTGTCTTGTTGATTCAGCAAGAACATCATGATCCATCGTTCTTGGCTTATCTGGTCAGCACCTCCTTGTAGACCATCAAAGCATCTGTGAAGAATGCAAGCCAATACATCCCAGTGAACCATCAGATACGGTTGGGATGTCAAGCTTGTACTCGGTGGGTGTATCGATTTTCAAGATCACACACGTCATCTGACAATTGTTTAACACCTTCAAGGAGATCATCATCCTTGGTGTTTATTTCAAAATCCTTTCCAAGATTTTGAAACTCAAACAACTTCTGAAAGTTGTTGTTAAGTCCAGAAGGATTTCCTTTCCTTGGACTGAGGTTTTGACAGACACTATTGCAGTGCCTTCAGAAACACAGGAAATTATCCTGGAGTTGTTGTAGAATTCCAACACATCGAGTGATGAAATTCCACTTGGGCAAGCAGATAGAAAACCCTTGATTTGTGCCTTTTCAAGCATGTCAAGAATCAGCTTTCTGTCGGCTTGGTTCTCTATTGCAGCTGTGAGGTATTCCTCAACCATGGCACCACCCCAAATCATTCTGTGATTTGAAGTCCAATGGTCAGGATTAAAATCTCCTACCAGTCGGTTGTTCACAATAACCAACTCTGGTGCTTGCTTTTCAGCAGTACCAGTGGAGGATTGAGATTTCTGTGTGGAAGAATTCTTTGGGGCCATCTCTTTATATAGTGTAGGGAATTTGGATTGTTGTTTGAAAGAGATATTTGATTCAGTAATTCTTTGCAGAAAAACTTAATCTTGATTTGCAAAGATTGTAGAAGGTTTGCAGAGAATCAAGAGAAGGTTTTGCTATTTTTGTGTAAGTCTGAATTTTGGATCAGACGAAAGTGATTTCTTTTGCCAAAATCCTATATATATATATATAGCAATAGAATCTCAACAGACAAATACATACAAATTGATTTTGTGTGTACGTATCTGTGATTTGCAAGCAGGCGTGAGCAAAAGCTAATTCGGCATTAAATGCAGAGTGGGCTTTGTCAATTTTCGATCCACTATTCTTCGTGAATTAATTTCCACTGTATAGATCAAACGCTTAATTTCATCAAGGGTCACCATTGCTTCTTCAGCAATGATCACAATCAACAAGTGTAATTGTGCCCATTTAATGAATTTTGGCTATTAGCTATCTGAATCACGTTTTTGTATGACCAAGAACACTGTTTGCATCTGAATCTGTCTTATACTTAGGATTTTTCCAAGTTTTTCATCAAGATAGAAATAATGCGAATTTCAAGAGAGTAGTTGACTGCAGATAGTTGTACTATTCTCCTTTGTGTTCCCCGTTTATAGAGTGATTCAGATATCTGAGTTCCCGTCTCAGAGATCTTAAGGCATCTTTGCTCTTTAGCCTTTTGACTTACGGATACGTTCAGTTTCTCTTTCTCTTCTCTGGATGCCCGTTCGGATACCTCTTCTCTGGATGCCGTTCAGATTCACGAACTTTTCGTTCATTGGTAGTTCCATTAGTCCAAGACTATGTCTTAAGGCTAAGAATCTACTTTCTTGTAGTGGCTTAGTGAAGATATCTGCAAGTTGGTCTTCAGTGCCAATCTTGAGTATCTCTATATTGCCTTTTTCAACATGGTCTCTGATGAAGTGATGTCTAACATTAATATGCTTTGTTCTGGCATGAAATTTAAGATTCTGTGTAATCGCAATAGCACTTGTGTTGTCACAGAAAATGGGAGTTTTCTTCTCATCGAGTCCATAGTCTTTAAGTTGTTGTTGTATCCACAGAATTTGTGTTGCACAACAACCAGCAGCAATATATTCAGCCTCTGTGGTAGAAGTTGCAATTGAGTTTTGCTTCTTGCTAAACCACGAGATAAGTCTAGTACTCAGAAACTGACAAGTTCCTGAGGTGCTTTTCCTATCAAGCAGTGATCCAGCATAATCAGCGTCTGAGTACCCAGCTAAACTCAATCCGCTTTCTTTAGGATACCACAATCCTACATCTACTGTACCTTTTACATACCTTAATATTTTCATAGCAATGTTGTAGTGTGTTTGCATCGGTTGTATGCGAAATCTAGCACATACTCCAACGGCGTATTGAATATCAGGTCTACTTCCAGTGAGGTAAAGTAGTGAACCTATCAATTTCCTATACTTATGTTCTTCAACACTCTTATCTGATTCAGTATAGGTCATTTTGGTTCCAATGCTCATAGGTATCTTAGCATTCTTTTCAGAAGGCATAAGATTGATTTTTGTGAGCATATCTTTTGCATACTTTGTTTGACTAATGAATATTCCATCATTGAGTTGCTTGACTTGCAATCCTAGAAAATAATTCATTTCTCCCATCATGCTCATCTCAAACTTACTTTTCATGAGATTTGCAAAGTCATTACAAAGTTGCTTGTCCTTAGATCCAAATATGATGTCATCAACATATACTTGAACTAAGAGTAGTTTTCCATCATGGTTTAAAGTAAATAAAGTTTTATCAACTTCACCTTTCTTGAAACCACTTTCCAGAAGGTATTTGGCCAAAGTGTCATACCATGCTCTTGGAGCCTGTTTGATCCATCTGAGCTTTACGTAGTTTATAGACCATTCTACTTTACGAGAAACTTCAAAGCCAGGTGGTTGCTCAACATAAACTTCTTCTGCAAGTTCACCGTTCAAGAATGCACTTTTGACATCCATCTGATAAACTTTAAAATCTTTATGAGCTGCAAAGGCTAGAAAGAGTCTTATTGCATCCAATCTGGCAACTGGTGCATATGACTCATCAAAATCTAAGCCTTCAGTCTGGGTAAATCCCTTGGCAAACAATCTTGCTTTGTTTCTGGTTATTTCACCAGATTCATTCATCTTGTTGCTGAAAACCCACTTGGTTCCAATCACAGATATTCCTTCCACAAATGGAACTAATTTCCAGACTTTGTTTCTCTCAAATTGATCCAACTCTTCTTGCATTGCAGAGATCCAGTCTTGGTCTCCTAATGCTTCTTCTATATTTTTAGGTTCAATATTTGAGATGAAACATCCAAAGAGAGAATTAGCATTTTCAGCTATTGCTCTCCTAGTCCTAACACCTTGATTAATTGGTCCAATCACATCTTTTGCAGGATGATCCTTGATCCATCTCATCATAGGTTTAGTGCTAGTAGGATCAATATCCAAATGATTTGAATGTGAATCACTGGGATTTTGATTTGATACTTTTTCAGTATCTAAAACATTTTGCTCCTCAGAAGGGAAAATTAATGTCTGACACTTGTTCAGTGTTTGAGCTATCTGGAACATGTCTTTCAGAGAGATTAATTCCAGAGATAGCTTCATGATGAATATCTTCAGTTTCCATTTCTGGAAGTTTCATAGGAAATTCTTCATCATGTTTGTGAGTCATCTGGTTGTTACTAGGCATATCAAGCTTTTCTACGTCAGAGTCATCCTCACTTTCCATAATGATGTTTCTCCTTTCTGAAGATTCTTCTTCAGAATCCCTCAACATTAGTTCTTTGAACCTTTCTGAGAGTTCATCATTAGGAGGTGTTTTCTTACTTCCTTCATAGAATACAACATGAACTGATTCTTCAATTTTCTTTGTTCTTTTGTTGTAAATTCTGTAGGCTTTGCTATTCGTGGAATAACCAAGAAATACACCTTCATCTGCCTTTGGTTGAAATGTTCTCAGATATTCTTTTCCATTGTTTAGAACAAAACATCTACAACCAAATACTCTCAGATGTTTGATATTAGGGGGTCTACCAACCAAGATTTCATAAGGGGTCTTGTCATGGTGTTTGTTTATCAAACATACATTACGAGTGTAGCAGGTTTGTGTTTACACTTCAACCCAATAAACTTCACTTATTTCGATGTCGATTAGCATCGTCCTTGCGGCTTCTTTAAGGGTTCTGTTTTCCTTTACGCAACACCATTTTGTTGAGGTGTTCTTCTGAGAGGAAAATTGGTGTTGTATACCTTTGCGGTATAAAACTCCTTTATGTCTTGGTTGACAAACACATGGCCATGGCTACGATTGCAGATACCTTGTCATTTTTCATGACTTCAAGCTTTTTCAGCAAGTTTGGTATCTCCACCCTGGCATCAGATTTGTGTTTCAGAAAGACAACCCAAGTGAATCTTGAGAAGTCATTTATAACAACCAGACCATACTTCTTTCCTGCATAACTAGTTACAGATGATTCAAAAAGATCCATGTGTAATAGTTGCAGTGGTCTAACACTAGAGTGTCTAGTTTTGGACTTGAAAGAGATTTTGGATTGTTTCCCCATCTGACAGGCAGAACAGCTACCATCCTTTCTGAAAGATGTTTTGGGAAGGCCAACCACTAACTCTTTCTTGGCAAGTCTGTTCAGAGTTTTGAATTTCAAGTGACTCATTCTTTTGTGCCATAACCAGTGCTCTTCTGTGTGACCAGATTGAGTCACCATGAGACATTCTTCAGTTGTGACAGATGCCCAATCGGCAACATAAAGACTGCCTTTCCGCCGAGCAACTAAGACTGTTTGTCAATTAGTTTGCAGTATTTTGCTTTAAATTTTATAGTAAAACCTTTGTCTGCAAACTGGCTCATGCTAAATAGATTATATTTCAAATCCTTAACATGTAATACGTCAGTGATTGTTAATGTTCCCAATTTGACGTTACAAATCCGGAGGATTTAATTCTCCTCAAGAAATCGATATCGGTCCTGTGTTGCAAGCTTTGTAATTGACAGTTGCTTTGTTTCTGTCATGTGCTTTCCGCATCCACTATCAAATAGCCATTGTGCTTTAGTCCAGGAAGCATTCTGCACACAACAGGGAACAAGAGATTAGGTTCTCAATTTACAGTTGGAACCATCAGGACTAAACAATCTTCCAGTAGGAATCCATTTTTGAATGAATTTTCTTGGAACATTCTTTTGTCTGATAGGAACATAAGGAGGAATTCTAATTGAATGATTATCATTATTAAGAATTATTTTCTTCCTTGGTGTGTTCCTAGGTGCTCCATTTGGTGCTTTCAGATACCTGTCAGGTTTCTGAGTTTGCTTTTCAGCAAACTTAGCTTTCCTTGCCAGATTTCTTCTAGCCCTGGCATTCAGATTTTCAGTGGCTTGATTCAACTTCCACTTCTGATAATTGCTTTGAGCAATTCTAGCCTTTAGCCATCGTTCTTGCTCCTGTTTGTATTCATGAGCAAGTTGTTTCCCGATGCCTTTAAAGCCAATACCGTTTCGAGCACTTGAAGCTTTCTGAGATCTTTTCTCAGCAGCTTTGCTAGTCTCTGGTTGGTCCAATTTCTTTCCAGAAAAAGTGACATGGGAGAATTTGCCAGCTCCTGCAATTCTACCCTTTTGAGAGACATAGCACTGTGGGTGTTTACACTTTTCAGTGTTGTGTTTCTTTTCAGAGACGTGCCCAACAGTTTTGTTTTTGACTTGTTTTTCCCACAAAGGTTTAGTCGCAACTGCCTTTCCTTTGTCAACAATCTTCGTTTTCTGACCGATACTATAGATTGCATGGGAACCATCTTCTTTGAGTACTTACAAATGTTCTTCTTTCCTCACTCTTATTCAGAGTGATAGAACAATCTGTCTGTGTATTCAGCCCAAGTCCTTTCTTTTCTGAAGGATCTCTTAAGTAAGATTGTACTTCAGTAAGAGTGTCACTAGCTTTGGCATAAGATTGAAAAGATAATTCTTTCTTTTCGAGTTCCTTGTTTTAAGAAAGAAGATCTTCATATTTCTTTCGTAATTCAGCCATTGCTTCTTTATGTGACTTTTCAGTCTCAGATATCTGAGCTTTGAGAAATGCATTTTCAGCATCCTTTTTCTCAGATATCTTAACTAATTGAGAATTTTCCTTTGCAAGAGAATTCTTTTCTTCTTCAAGATTTTCGGCTCTAGCTCGGATCACTAGAAATTCTCTTTCATAGATGTCAAGTTCTTTCCTGAGATTTTCTAGATCTTTTATTTCTTCTTCATCACTTTCATAAGTATAACAAGAAGTATGTGTTACCTCATCAGCCATAAGATAGATTTCTATGTTAGAGATGTCTGGACCGTCAATTTCAGCATCTCCACACATTTCATTATTCTTGAGGCCGAAGTCGATTATATCATGAGTAACTCCACATAATTCTGGTGATGGTAAGGTTGAGTCATCTGAATTGTCATCTTCAGAATCTGTCTCAACGTCTAGAGCATCCAGTTGAGTTTGGATTTTCTTTCTTTCTTCGGTTAATAAAGCTTTCTGGCTTCTTCTGAAGATTCTTCTATCTTTCTTGTCACCTGTCCTTAGTTTGTTGAAGGCAGGACAATCCTTCTTGAAGTGACGGGTTTACGACAATAGAAACAGATATCGTTTCCAATTTCTACTTCCTCAGTACATGATGCTTTCTGAGCTGGCTTGTTCAGCGAGCTTTGCATATTTTTGTACTGGTGATAGTTTGAGCCTAGATGCTTTTTCAGCTTCTCTTTGGCTTTTCTTCTCTCAATTTCTCGACTAACATATTTGCTTATTTGCTTTGCAGCAAGAGCATCCTCAGTCTCTTCCTTGCTTTTCTTCTTTTCAGAAGTTCCTTGAGCAACTAGAGCAATATTTTGCAACTTTTCAGTTGTTTGCTCTCTTTGTGTTGTCTCATAATCGACCGTAGCAAGATGTGAGAAGAGTTCCACTGGAGTGATATTTGGCATTCCTTGGTTAAGATAAAAGAATTTAGTATGCTCCCAGTTGTGGTTAAGACTTCTGACAATAGTCTTAATCTTTTCCGATTTGGGAGTATCTTTCCCAATTCTCGCCATATCACTCATGAGAGTGGTAAATCTGAAATCAAGTTCTTCCAGAGTTTCAGTGGGTCCTTGTTTGAAATTTTGAAATTTCAACTTGAGAATTTCGAACTTGTTTTCTTTGGTTTTCTCAGTTAAACGATTTCTTCAATCGGTTGCCGCAACTTTCATCAGATTAGCACCCAGTTTACCTGTATGTGCTCAGGTGTCGATCTGATGATGATATTACGAGCTTGACCATCCAGACGATTTCTCTTGGCATCTTCCGATGTCCAGAGTTCTCTGGGCTTTGGTTCGTAAATAACTTGACTAGTAGATCTCCCACTTGTTGACGCATCAGTTTGTGAAGATCCTTCGCTTTGATTTCTGTCTCTACCATTAGAAACCTCCATGACTTGTTGAAGTTGTTGAATGACTATTGGGCCATTCTTTATTACTTGGATCATTTCGTCACTTATGGCTTCAAGGTGGAGCATCATGTTATTTTTCCATTTCTCGTAGTTCTCTAGTTTGAGAACGGGTGCATCACTCAGAGACATTTCTGCACACTTAACACACAAATTAAATAGTCCTCGAAAATGGACAAAGTTCCTTCACATATCTGGGGATCTAGGTTCAGTGCAGAAGGCTTGTGAACCTCCTGCACTGATACCACTTGTTGGTCCAGATAACGGCAAAGTAAAAGACTAGAGGGGGGGGGGTGAATAGTCTTTTAAAACTTTTGTCGATAAAAACTATTTCTCAGATATCTGTGTAGATATCTGATACTTAGATTCAGAGCGCGGAAGACTTAAGATAGATAAGTGCAGAAACAGTTAAAGTGTGTGTGTGTGTGTGTGTTGCTGAAATGTAAGTACAGAAAAGTAAATAACACAGCAAGTATAGTGGTATCTGGAGGTGGCGTAATCCTCCAACTAATCCACTTCGGTCTTCCAAAGACCTAGAATTCACTAGAATAGATAATTGAGGTCACCTTACAAAAATCCTATTCTAAGATTCCTTAAACAAATGGTTTCCAACCAAATGTTCCCCCTGAGTTGTTCCCCGGCTTTCACAGCCAAGTACTTCCTGTACTCAGAAACCTTTTTGAGCTATTCCCTAGCTTCCCAAGCTAAGTACTTCCTGTGCTAATAACCTTGGAGTTATTCCTTAGTTTCCCAAATCAAGTACTTCCTCTACTCCGATAACCTTGGAGTTATTCCCTGATTTTCCAAACTAAGTACTTCCTGTACTCCACGCCAGTTATGGTGTTGGTTTTGGTTTGAGTTGTCAGATGAGCTTCTTTAATAACTTTTCAGTTAATCAGATAGCTCTGTGAATCAAGTATACTTAATACAATTTTCAATGTATGGTATCTTGTTCTTTTTACTGACCCAAGTCTTAGATAAATGTTCAAGAGAATGAATCTCAGATACTTGATCTTTCAATTCAACTCTTTCACAGATAGCAGTGCTTGTTTAGGATCAGGACACTTAGAACTTTAGTACCACTTAAGATCAGGAACTTTGGTCGCAACAGAAATCTTTGAGGATAAGTAGTTTGCTTGAGAGAATGGTGTTCAGTAAGTTCTGTGTTCAGCGTGTCTTCTTAAGCAGTCTAAGTGTTGATATTTATAGATGAATTTGAATGCCGTTGAATAGTATCCGTTAGGCTTAAATCAAATTCAAACTATTGATATATGTGTATAATCTTCAGCAGTTTGTCTTCTTCTTCAGAAGCTACCGTTGCTTTTGTTCAGACATCTCTGTCCGTGCATTTAATGCATTGTACTATACTTTTGTCCTGTAGTGCCAACGGAACTATGCTTTGTATCAGAAACTTAACTTTATCAATTTTCTCTGAGTTTTTGCACGTCCTTACCTTTAACTTCAGATACCACTTTTATTGAAACAACTTTGTTTGCAATATATATTTATTTATCAGAAATGTGGTTAAAAGCTCAAGGTATCTGAGAGTAGATATCTGTGGGCACTTTCCTTGTTTTCAGAAACCTTCCAGTTCTCAGATATCTCTTGTGACATAGCTTGTTTAAAACTATTCGTGTCTTCAAGATATCTGACCAAGGTATCTGTAAAACTATTTCAGTAATCTTGTGCAGTCTTCAAATCTTCAATGTCGTTGAACTTGTTCTGCTTGGATGTCTTCTTCTTGGTCTTTTATTCATAAAATAAAAATTACATTTTGAGACCTAACATCCTATACAAGATCAGCTAGACTATCATACTTAGTGGGTTTCCTCTTTTACAATGTTCAAGTGAACCAAGTGTACTAATCACCTTTCTGAGACTAAGATAAGTCATCATGTTGCTGAACAAAATCTAAACAGATATTCCTAACAATTGTTAAGAACGAAACATCTGCAACCAAACACCCTTAGATGCTTGATACTAGGAGGTCTACCAATCAAAAGCCCATAAGGAGTTTTGTCATGGTGCTTGTTAATCAGACATCTATTTTGAGTGTAGCATGCTGAGTTTACAGCTTCAACCCAATAGATTTCACTTATTTCAGTGTCAGCGAGCATTGTTCTTGCCGCTTCTTTTAGGGTCCTATTCTTCCTTTCAGCAACACCATTTTGTTGTGGTGTTCTTACGGAAGATAGTTGATGTTGTATACCTTTGCAGGTACAAAATTTTTTATGTACTAGTTCACAAACTCAGTACCATGGTCTGTTCTGATTACAGATACCTTGTCATTTTTCATGACTTCAAGCTTATTCAGCAAGTTGGGTATTTCAACCCTTGCATCAGATTTGTGTTTGAGAAAAACAACCCAAGTGAATCTTGAGTAATCATCAACAACAACCAGACCATACTTCTTTCACGCATAATAACTAGTTACAGAGGATTCAAAAAGATCCATATGTAACATTTGCAGTGGCCTTTCACTGGAGTGTCTAGTTTTAGACTTGAAAGATGTTTTGGATTGTTTTCCCATTTGGCAAGCTGAGCATATACCATCCTTTCTATATGCCATCTTGGGTAAACCAACCACCAATTCTTTCTTGGCTAGCTTGTTCCGAGTTTTGAAATTTAAGTGACTCATTCTCTTATGCCATAGCCAATTTTCTTCAGTGTGGCCAGATTGACTCACCATGAGACATTCTTCAGTTGTGGCGGATGCCCAATCAGCAACATAAAGATTTCCTTTTCGCCTAGCAACCAAGACTGTCTGCTTTGACTCATTGTCAATCACTTTGCATAGTTTTGACTTGATCTTGACAGTATACCATTTGTCTACTAGTTGACTCATGCTTAGGAGATTATATTTCAATCCCTTTACATGTAGTACTTCAGAGATTGTAAGGGCTCCAAACTTCAGATTGCCAAATCCTATGGTTGGATTTTCATATCCTCCAGCAAATCTAATAATTGGTCCATCATTGCATTTTCTGTAGTTAATCAGATTTGCTTTGTCTCCTGTCATGTGCTTCCCACATCCGCTATCAAAATGCCACTTTGGATTGGTCTTAGAGTGTTCTGCACAAGACAGGAAACAGGAGATTAGGTTCTCATACCAACAATGGAACCATCTGGACTAAAGAATATTCCAGTAGGAATCCATTTTTGAATGAATTTCTTAGGAACATTCTTTTGTTTAATAGGAACATAAGGAGGAATTCTAGTTAAATGAGTAGTATCATTGTTATTAAGAACTATTTTCTTCCTTGGTGTGTTCCTTGGTGCTCCATTTGGTGCTTTCAGATACCTGTCAGGTTTCTGAGTCTGCTTCTCAGCAAACTTAGCTTTCCTAGCCAGATTTCTTCTAGCCCTGGCATTCAGATTTTCAGTGGCTTGACTCATCTTCCACTTCTGGCCGTGAGCAATTCTAGCTTTTAACCATCATTCTTGCTCTTGTTTATACTCACGAGCAAGTTGTTTCTCAATGGCTTTATAGCCAATGCCATTTCGAGCGCCTGGTGCTATCTGAGTTCTCATCTCAGCAGCTTTGCTAGTCTCTGAGTAGTCTATTTTCTTTCCAGAAAACGTGACATAGGAGAATTTGCCAGCTCCTGCAATTCTTCTTTTCTGAGAGACATAGCACTGTGGTTGATTACACTTTTCAGTGTTATGTTTCTTTTCAAAAACATTCCCAACAACTTTCCTTGGGACTTGTTTTTCCCACAAAGGTTTAGTCGCAACTGCCTTTCCTTTGTCAACAACCTTAGCTTTCTGACCAATGCTAAAGGTTGTTTGGGAACCACCTTGCTGAATACTGACAAATGTTCTTCTTTCATCACTCTTATTCAGAGTGGTAGAACTATCTGTTTGTGTGTCCAGCCCAAGTCCTCTCTTTTCTGAAGGATTTCTTAAATAAGATTGTACTTCAGTAAGAGTGTCACTAGCTTTGTCATAAGATTGAAAAGATAGTTCTTTCTTTTTGAATTCATCATTCTCAGAAAGAAGATCTTCACATTTCTTTTGAAGTTTGGCCAATGCTTCTTTGTGACTTTTTTTGTCTCAGATATCTGAGCCTTGAGAAATGCATTTTCAGCATCCTTTTTCTCAGATATCTTGAGTAATTGTGATTTTCCTTTACAAGAGAATTCTTTTCTTCTTCAAAGATTTCGGCTCTAGCTCGGACCATCAGAAATTCTCTTTCGTAGAGATCAAGTTCTCTTCTGAGATGTTCCAGATCTTTGATTCCTTCCTCATCACTTTCGTAAGTATAACAAGAAGTATGTGTTACCTCATCAGCCATTAGACAAGGTTCAATGTTGGAGATATCTGGAAAGATTTCTTCAGCCACTCCACACACTTCTTTCTTCTTTTGACCAAAGTCAATCACTTCATGAGAAACACCGCACATTTCTGGAGAAGGCAGTGTGGAATCATCTGAGTCTTCATCCTCAGAATCAGACTCAATGTCTAGAGCATCCAGTTGGAGTTGAATCTTTTTCCTTTCTTCAGTGAGTATAGCTCTCTGACTTATCTTGAAGTTTCTTCTTTCGTTCTTGTCACCTGTCTTTAGTTTGTTGAAGGCAGGGCGATCCTTCTTGAAATGACCAGGTTTCTGACAATAGAAACAGATATCGTTTCCAATTTCTGCTTCCTCAGTACTAGATGCTTTACGGTAGCTTGTTCAAATGAGTTTGACAGTTGCATATTTTTGTACTGGTGATAGTTTGAGCCTAGATGCTTTTTCAGCTTCTCTTTGGCTTTTCTTCTCTCAATCTCTCGACTGACATATTTTCTTATTTGCTTTACAGCAAGATCATCCTCAGTCACCTCCTTGTCTTCCTTCTTTTCAGAAGTTCCTTGGGCAACTAGAGCAACATTCTGCAACTTTTCAGTTGTTTGTTCTCTTTGAGTTGTCTCATAGTCAACAGTGGCAAGGTGAGAGAAAAGTTCCACTGGAGTGATATCTGGCATTCCTTGGTTAAAGTAGAAAAACTTTGTATGCTCCCAGTTATGATTTAGACTTCTCACAATAGTCTTAATCTTTTCTGGTTGGGTATATCTATTACATTCACCAAGTGCAGCCATGTCACTCATGAGTGTTGTAAACCGGAAATCTAGTTCTTCAAGAGTCTCTCTGGGACCTTGTTTAAAGTTTTGGAATTTGAGCTTCAAAACTTCGAACTTATTTTCCTTCGTTTTCTCAGTGCATTGATTTCTTCAATCGGTTGCGAGCCACTTTCATTTGTTTTGCACCCCGATGTACACTGTGTGTGCTCTGGAGTAGAACGTATGATGATATTGCGAGCCTGACCATCCAGTCGATTTCTCTTGGCATCTTCCGATGTCCAGAGCTCTCTGGGCTTTGGTTCGTAAATAACTTGACTGGTAGGTCTCCCACTGGTTGACGCATCTGTCTGTGAAGACCCACCACTTTGTTCTCTGTCTCTACCATTAGAAACCTCCATGACCTGCTTGAGTTGTTGAGTGACTATGGGGCCATTCTTTATCACGTCGATCATTTCATCACTGATGGCTTCTAGGTGGAGCATCATGTTGTTCTTCCATTTCTCATAATTCTCTGGCTTGAGAATTAGGGCGTCACTTAAAGACATCCTGCAACAAACACACTAAACAAACAAATCAAGTGTAGGTGAAAAGCAGTTGGGCACTTATCTGGGATCTAGGTTCAGTGCAGAAGGCTTGGGAACCTCCTGCTCTGATACCAATTGTTGGTCTAGATAATGGCAAAGTAAAAGACTAGAGGGGGGGGGGGGTGAATAGTCTTTTTCAAACTTTTGTCGATAAACACAATTTCTCAGATATCTGTGAAGATATCTGATACTTATTTTCAGAGAGCGCAAGACTTTTTGTGATAAGTGCACGTGCTCAGCAAGATATGTGTAAATACTTAGCAAGGTAAATAAAGCAAGTAATAAATTGCAGAAAGTAAATAACACAAGTCTTTATAGTGGTATCTGAAGGTGGCGTAATCCTTCAACTAATCCACTTCGGCCTTTCTCAGACCTAGAATCCACTAAGACAGATAATTGAGGTAACCTTACAAGTATCTTCTCTCGATTCCTAAATACACTAGGTTCCCAACCAAGTGTTCCCCCTGAGTTATTCCCCGACTTTCTCAGCCAAGTACTTCCTGTACTCAGAAACCTTTTGAGCTATTCCTTAGTTTTCCAAACTAAGTACTTCCTATGCTCAGTAAGCTTGAGTTATTCCTTAGTTTCCCAACCTAAGTACTTCATGTACTCCACGCCGATTAAGGTGTTGGTTAAGGTAGTTTGTCAGGTGAGCTTCTTTAATAACTTATTTAGTTATGCAGATAGCTCTATGAATCAAGTATACTTAATACACTTTTCAATGTATGGTATCTTGTTCTTTACTATCCCAAGTCTATGATAAGTGTTCAAGAGAATGAATCTCAGATATGAAATCTTAATTCAACTCCTTCACAAATAACAATGCTTGTTAAGGATCATGACACTTAGAACTTTTGTGCTACTTAGAATCAAGAGCTTTGGTCGCAACAGAAAGCTTGAAGGTAAGTAGTATGCTTGAGAGAGCTTGTGTGAGTATTCAATGTTCTTGGTGTAAGTTCTCTGTGTGTGTGTTCTCAAGCATTCTAAGTGTTGATATTTATAGATGAATTTGAGTACCGTTTGAATAGTATCCGTTAGGCTTAAATCAAATTCAAACTATTGATATCTGAGTATAGTACTGTTGCACGTTTGTCTTCTTCTTCAGAGACTACCGTTTTTGTTCAGACATTTCTGTCCACGCATTTAATGCACTGTACTATACTTTGTCCTTAGTGCAAACGAAACTATGCATGCTTTCTGAAGCTTTGCACGTCCTTTTCCAGAGATTATCACAACTCCAGATATCACTTGTTAAAAATATATTGTTTCCTGGAAACATAATCTTTATCCAAGGTATCTGAGTATAGATATCTGTGGGCACTTTTTTCCTCGCTCGTAAACTCAGATTCTCGGATATCTTTTGCAACACTTGTTTATCAAACACTTGCTTTTCAAGATATGGACATCAGATTCGATAACCTTTGTCTTCAACAAATTTGAGCAGTCTTCAAATCTTCAAATCCGTTGAACTTCTCCTGCTGGATGTCTTCTACTTGGTCTTCTTCAGAAAATAAAAATTACATTCAGAGACCTAACATCCTATACAAGATTTGCTAGACTATCATACTTAGTGATTTTCCTCTTTTACAGTGTTCAAGTGAACCAAGAGTACTAACCACCTTTCTGAGTTAAGATAAGTCATTAGGTTGCTAATCAAAATCTAAACAGATATTCCTAACACTCCCCATTTTTAAGCACTAGGATGCAAGTGCGTAAAAATTATTGTGGGCCATGTGATGTTTAAGCCACCTGAGATTTTATAGTTTTATGTCCAATTTCATCATTTTACCTCAAATGTAGAATAGCAAAGGATTTTGAGAGTCCAACAAAGAGTGGTTTAAAGAATTTACACAAAACTCAAACGTGCACCATTATTTTGAACCTAGTTGTAAATTATGAAACATTAGAGATCCAAACGAAAAGATTAGATCGTCAAGGTTCAACCCGATCTAAACCACAGTCGGCTTTCCTCCTTGAACGCACCAGTCGCACATTTTCACTTGTCTCCTTCAATGGCAATAACGGCAATTCAGTAGCTCATTCACTCCTTGCAAATTAACAATGGCGGCCTCTGCTCTGTCTCTTAATTCACTCTTCACTAACCTAACTGACCAAACCGTAAGTCTTTTTCCATTCACTCTATTTGTCTTCTAATTTGCTTATACCGTTCGTTTCTCGAATAAGGGCTTGCATTTTCTTCATTTTATTTTACATTTGGGAATTTTACATTCAAGGGTTTTCTTTCATTTGTCATAAAAATCGAATCTTTGAGCTAGTTATATGCCTTCTCCTTAGACGTGCTTCATTTTATATCTGGAATTATAGTGATTTCTTCGAAATTTGTGTAGGACAATCAGGAACTAGTTTAACCAACAAAATGTTTACTTCAATAAAGATATTGGATTTGTTCGTTAATCTTGTGTGTTGATAAAGATTTGTATTCTGTGGAAGAATTCAATCAAGTAAACGAATGATAGAGTTTCAGTTTAGATACTTGAAGCTTTCCAATCAGTTTCTTTTTCATGGTAAAAATACAAAGAAGGTTTTGAGTTTGAAACTTTGATTATCGGTTCTGAATTTATAGCGATTAGCATGAAGGAATGTCATTCAATTAGATCTCAGCAATGGTAGTGTACCGAAAGTTGTACCAAATATGAACTTCACTAAGTGGGTGGACTTTAGCTGAGAAGGATCAGATGGCTATTGCCACTTAACTGTATGCTGTGTCTGATGCACAAGTATGTCTTCGTCATTCCTATACTCTTGGAGTTTTGTGGAGCTCTTAACCCGAAGAAAACCGTCTTTCTGTAGGATTTTGTTAATGTGAATTTCTCCTTGCTTTATGGGAGCAAAACAGTTGTGCCAAACAGAAGAAGCGGTTTAAGTGGTCAGAGCATCAAATTGAATTGCTTAAGCGATAAAGCGATGGATGGCAGTGCTTCAAGTTTGGTTGATGGCATGGCCAAATGTTCTGTGGGTATGGCTATCTAAAAATTCATGATAAATCAGAAAACAATAAACATTTACAGTGTTACACTTATTGGATTGGCATTTAAGTGTTGTATGTTAGTGTTGGCTAAACCATGATATGTTATCCCTGCCAGATATAGAAACTGCGAATAACAGTGCCGAAAGAGAGCCTAGTGTTTCAACAATGTTGATGAATTTTTCCATGGATTTTGATCCTTATGGTGCCTTAAGCACTCCTCTGTATCAGACAGCAACTTTCAAGCAGGTAAGCCTGTTTTATTTTATTTTTCTTTATATCAATATTACCACCAGAAGTTATAATTTTCCTAAAATTTTGCTGATGTGCTTCCACTGCCTTCCTTAGATGTAGGCACTGAATGCCCCTCCCTAGCTAAAAATTCATTTTGTGGTCTTGGGCCAGTTATTCTCAGTCGTTTGTCCATCCCAAGGAGAATGGACGACATGGTTTCCATTTAATTCAACATTTTGTGGGAATCCGTGTTGCATATGGTTAAGATATCATGGGGTGGGAATTTGTGTTCTATGCCTTCTGACTTGAGCCTGTCGCACTTGGTGGGCGCACCACTTGGATTTTGTGGTTTGCAGGCCATTATGTGAGCTCGTGTGTTTTGCTCAATGCGCACCTGAAAGGTAGCCGATGCGGGTTCCTGACATCATTAAAAGAAAGTTGTTATACCCTTATTGTTCTAATTTGCCAATCATTATTTCCATTCTCCCTTGTTCAGGAAGTAGTGGGTCCTAAATTTGAGTGTGGCTCGTAGGTAGAATCATTAGCGGAGTGAGAATTCTTTTCTTTTTACTGGGGGCAATGGGTTGCAGATGCTATATTGAAGAAAATGATATTTTAAATGGGGTAAACAGAAGATTTCTAAAATAAAAGGGTAAAAAAGCAGTTTAGTCTTACTCTTCCTTTCAATTAATGATATGATGTAATAGTAATATCATGTCTATTCGACAGCCTTCAGCAACAGATTATGGCACTTATGATTACACACGAAGTGGGAACCCTACAAGGGATGCCTTGGAAAGGTCTGTAATGTTCTTGTATAGATGAATCTCCATTTTAGCGATGCACTTACAATTTGCTTGTGTAATAATGTCTTTTTTCCAGAATCCTTGCTAAACTTGATAAAGCTGATCAAGCGTTTTGCTTCACTAGTGGAATGGCTGCTTTGGCAGCCGTTACTCATCTTGTTGGAACTGGTAATTTACTTCCTCTGTGTTATGTTGCATTAACATAGCCTTATCTTCTTCTGTGTTATGTGGCATTAGACTCATTCCCTTTTTATGTATTGGGAGTAAATACATATAGCACCCCCAAGTTTGGCTACTTAAAGTTGTGAAATTACTAAATTACTAATCGATCCTCCTTACTTAGCATTGGATCACATGTCTCTGTATTGTTTACAAAAAAAATTGCTTGCACTTCACAAAAAAAGATTGTAATTAGGTATTATAACCGTATAAGGAAATTTTCAGACTTAGAGAGAAAATAGTGATTAATCATGGTACACTTGGAGTGTATCTGGAAAATTGCATGCAGTATTATCTGCATTTCGGATTGGACTTTAATTAGTGTATAGGTGACTGGCACTTCAGGATTGGTGCGTGTTAATGTGGTTCAACCTTATTATTTATTATGCAGTCAAAAAAAATTATTTCCTTGTAACAGGTCAGGAGATTGTAGCTGGAGATGACATGTATGGTGGTTCTGATCGTCTCTTGTCTCAGATAACTCCAAAATCAGGAGTTGTGGTTAAGTTAGTATTATTATTTTTTTTAAAATTATGTTAACGTAGCATATTCAAATTGGTATTACTTTATAATACTTGATGATACAGGCGAGTTGATACAACAAATTTGGAAGTGGTTAAATCTACAATTGGGCCCTGGACGAAGCTTGTTTGGTTGGAGAGTCCAACAAACCCTCGCCAACAGATTTCTGATATACGTGTATGTTGTATCTGAGTCTTTTCTTATCCCACTCTCTCTCTGCTTGAAAACCATGCTCTACGTTTAGGTTTGAGTTATTTATGTTGCATTTGATTATGATATCATGCTAGTGAAGTGAAGGATTGTATTAGAAATCTAATGGGGGATATGCAACTCATGCCAAATTCCCTGGTTTTGTTTTAGTTAGTCTGGATTTAGTTTCAGATATTCTGAACCAAAACCCGTAGCAAATTTAAGTTGTTTTTGTTGCAGTGAAACTTTGTTAGTTCAATTCATTTGTTATATTCTCTTCCGCTAAACAGAAGTACAGAAACACCCAAGTTTTGAGCAAGTGGGCACACTACAAACTCTGGGCCAGAGAAGAAATAAAGTTTCTTCGAAACAATTTAAACAGTGACATAGGAGCGATTGTGCATACATGATTTATCATGGAACTTAAAGTTTATATGTGGTTAGTTTATGTCTTAAAATATCAAACAGAAAATAATTTGCCTCAATGCTACTTCAACTTCAGGATGGTTTATATGGGTGTATTATACTTTATTTGACAACAGCTTTTCATTTCAGAAAATAGCAGACATGGCTCATGCTCATGGGGCTCTTGTATTAGTTGATAACAGTATCATGTCTCCAGTCCTGTCTCAACCATTGGAGCTTGGAGCGGGTAAAAGTTCTATTTATTAGCTATTTTGGCTCTGTTAAATGGAATATGTGTTATGTTTTACATGATAGCTTTCACTAACTTTTTTAATTTTGTCTATCGTTTTTCAGATATTGTGATGCATTCAGCTACTAAATTTATAGCTGGTCACAGTGATCTCATGGCTGGTGTTCTTGCTGTAAAGGGAGAAAGGTTAGCTTTTTGAACTTCAAAATGTTTGTTTCAAGCATCACATGTGTATTTGATCTTTATGGCGTGATTTATTTCATTTCTTTGTTTCAATTAAGGATGTAATATTGCTAGCTAAACCTAAAAGTTCTCATAAATTCATGAAATTCAGTCTTGAAAGCAGTACCCATTAATATTTTATGGAAATACGAAAGAATTCGTATGTTTCTTTTTTCTTGAGACAAACTTTCACTCGTTTATTTCACCTTTTCCCTTGCCCATTAGCTTGGCAAAAGACATTTATTTCCTACAGAATGCAGAAGGCTCAGGGTTAGCTCCTTTTGATTGCTGGCTTTGTTTAAGAGGCCTCAAAACTATGGCTTTACGTGTTGAGAAGCAACAGGTGTGTTTTTGACATCTCTCTTATATTGCATGTAACAATTGTTTTAGGAATTGATGTAGTAATTACTCACATATTGTAATATTTCCTTCTTAATTCTCTTATGCACGTACTTGAGATTGATAATTTGTAATATGCAGGATAATGCACAAAAGATTGCCGAATTTCTATCCTCTCATCCACGGGTGAAGAAGGTCAATTATGCAGGCCTTCCTTCTCATCCAGGACGATCTCTACACTACTCCCAGGTACGAATCAGATATTTCAATTAGTGCATAATGATATGTAAAAGGGCTTCTCTTCCACATTTACGAGTTATTTGCACTAACAACTTCTTGAGTTGGGGAAATTATACACACCCTTCTGTGAAATATGGAAATAGTGACAAATCTATGCTCATATATGTGTCATAGACAAAGTTCAAGGGCTTACTATCCTTGCACGCAATAAGTCTGTGTAGTTCTTTAAGTGAAGTAGTGGTGTTGGTAGTGATAAATTAAGTGTTTATATAAATCAGTGATACGGGAATTTCATGTGTACGACAAAGTAAATCTTCATAACTTCCAGTCAAAATGATTTTTTGCTTATGCTATATGTTCTTTGTTTGTGCAGGCAAAAGGTGCAGGTTCGGTGTTAAGTTTTGTGACTGGGTCGTTAGCACTCTCCAAACATATAGTTGAGACAACCAAGTACTTCAGCATAACCGTCAGTTTTGGTAATTTCTCATTCAAGTTGTTACCTTTTCAGCATATATATTTGGTCTTCATGCCTATTTGGAAAGCTTCGGATTGTAGTCTCAAGTGATTAAATGAAGTAGAATCTGGTAAATAAGTGGTTTTAAAGCGAATTTGGTAGCTTTTGTAGAGTGCTGAAAAATAGATATTGCAAGTCATTTTGTTAGAATCACCTAGAGAGCTGCTTCAAATAAAATAAAATAAATCCCTCCATCACCGACTCCTGTTCTCATTGAGGTGGGGCGAGTTTTAATAGTAAACTATATAGATAATTAGAATAAATTTAAGATTATATAAGGTAGAAATAGAATGAATAAAAGTATGTGAGAGATTGGATAAAGTACAAAGAATAAATAAAGTAGTAAACATAATGAATAAAGTGGAGATATATTTCCATTTTGGATATGAGAAGATAAGATTGGTAAAAGAATCAGAAAATGAGATCGGGCGGGGTGAGTAACTTTTAGATTAGGGAAAATTACACGCACGCACCCTCAATTTGTTGCAATCACCATTAATATCCAGTCTCCATTAGTATTTTCAGATTGAAAACCCTTGCTCTCAAGTCAATGTTAAATTTTCCAATACTGTCCTTGTGGCATCACCATGATGTCATTATTATTTACTAGAACGTGAGAACAAGCTACGCGTGTTATTGTGGCACATAGTTATAGTTATAGAAGACGTATACGAAGGCAAGTAATAATGTTGTTTCTGATAATGGATTTCTTCTCTTTAAGTTGAATTAGTGTTTGAGTTGATCTGTTTTAATTTAATTGGAGAAGATGGAGCAAAACGATTGGTTATCGTTGTTTTTTAACGATGAATTGATATTGTTGGGTTGAATTATGATTTAAAATTTAATTGGAGAAGACATGTTTTTTTTAATGATGAATTGATTTTGTTGGAGTTAATTAGTGTTTAGAATTTAAATGGAAAAGGAAGATTGGTTTTTGTTATGATGCATTGATTTTGTTGAGATTGAATTAGGGCTTGTAATTTGATTGAATAAAATAGATTGTTTTTTGTAATTAAAGTCTAATTTACACATATATTACAAATGATTTCAATTTAAGTTAAATTAAGTACTGAATTGCACAACTCCAATAGTTGTCCACTTTCCTTTTCCGAAGAAAAAAAATGAAGGCAGCAAGGGGACAAGTAGAATCTCTGCATCAGATTTGGCAAGCATCTAGAATAACTAGTGAATTACAACTCTTTTGTACTGCAACCAGTGCGTTTATCTTTTCTTAGGCTTCATTTGGTTTGAGGGAAAACGGGGGAAAAGAAAAAAAATAGGGAAAAATAATATTTTCCTGGAAAATGTGAGGGAAAAACAATTTTCCTTATTTTGTGGAGATAGATGTATTTTGTATAAGATTGTGATGAATTTTCCAGAATTTCCTGAGAACTACCAAATGATGGAAAACAATATTTTCCCCTATTTATTTTCTTTTTCTCCATTTTCCCTCAAACCAAATGAAGCCTTAATTAAAAAAAATCTAAATTTGACAAATAAAAATAATGAAAAAGAAATAAAAACCAAAGGTACGACTCAAATTTTACCCCTAATTAATCTACGTAATTCTTACTTTAATACCTCTTCCAGCAAAATATCCTTACATTCAAACCCTGTTCAGCATAAAATTATCACATTAAGGACCTCAGGCCCCCTCTCAGGACCAAAAATTAAAACTCTAAATTGAAGTTAAAATATTTTGATGTTATTATTCATAAATTATAATAATAAAAGTATGGATTTGTTTTTCTGAAAAAGAAGCCATATATTACTAAGGGGGGATATTGTACTTTTAATTGCTCAAATTCTTACTTTTAAATCCCTTTTTACAAACTTTAGAAGACACCTTTCATTTTTTTTTCATTTTCTACAAAAATATTTGAATATTTTTTTAGTTTATCAGTATGAATTATGAGGTCATAGGGGCATTTACTGGAAAATTTTAATGGCAGGTGTGGCTTATAATATTTTATTAATGGCAGGGGTGCCAATGTAAAAACTAACAGAGACTGGACTTTATGCATGATTCCCCTCCCTCTTTTGATTATCTTAAGATGAATATGTGCAAACTGTTATGGCGATTCTGCTGTAAAACTGCCTTTCATAAAATACAAGTGCAAGTGTATGTTGTAATATCGACTGTATGGTTGGCTGCTGGCAGGAAGCGTGAAGTCCCTCATGAGCTTGCCGTGCTTCATGTCACATGCAAGTATACCAGCTGAAGTACGAGAGGCCAGAGGTCTGACCGAAGATCTAGTCCGGATATCTGTGGGAATAGAGGACGTCAACGATTTGATTGCCGATTTGGATCTCGCTCTTAGAACGGGCCCTGCTTAATTTCATTTAGATGCAGAGATCATATTAGATGACCTTTTGTTTGCTTTTTCTGTTGATTGTTCGAGGAAGGCTGATGAGTTGCTGCTTGCATTTCTTTTTCTAGCCATATTTAAAAGTTAAAACTGTAAACTACTGTATGATATCACAGAGTATTCTGGAGCCGAACTTTTTTAGTTTAAAAAAAGGGACATGTATAATTTAAACAATGCTTTAAATAAAATTAATAATAATTTATCAGTAAACAGTTTTATCTCTTTTCTTATTAAATATTGTCTTATATGATCTACTATTGTAAACGGGGAGTGTTATTAGTAATACGATACTTGATACTTGATGAATGTACATTCACCTCCTCACTTTTTCAGGTTTCCTCTTTCCTGTACCTCCTGATATTGTAAATGTGCTGTAAATGTCTTACCATTGTATTACGTACAATATATGTTGCACTGTACAACATATGGAGTCACTACAACATGCGGTAGGGAAGAAAAAACCCTTCCCCATATTCCCTTGTTGATTATGGATTAAATTGTACCATTTATATCCTCCTGTAACTCTTGTATTTAAACTCCAATCACCCCACATTATGTGATTAAATCTCTTCCTACTTGTAATAATGGCATCGTGATGTTTGTTGTGTAAATTGAATCATTTGAGAAGATGAATGTAAACTAACAAAAAACCCTTTGCCACTAAGTATTACAAAAAAATACCTGACATGAGTTAATACAGTGTTGTAACTCAGAGAGTTCTGTGTTAATATAATGATGTAACTCAGCGAGTCATGTGGTAATATAGTGTTGAAACGCACAGGGTCTCTAGTAGTAATAAAATTTGTAGAGGGTTTCTGCATGTGATGAACCCAATGTAATACGGGACTCTTCTACTCTACTCTCTTCTTTCTTATTGTTCTTCCTTTATTTTCTATCACATTAGTTCTACTGGAGTATAATTTTAACATTTATTAATTTTTTATTTTTTATTTTGAATTTTAAAAGATTTTTTCAAAGGTTTTTTTTTTTTAATTTTTAGTTAGGAGGTTTAAAAGTACACAAGTCTCAAGAGAGACGGTCTCTAGATAAGTATTTTTTTTTTTTGCATATATGAAAAAACAATGTTGATATCATAGACGTTTTGAACTTTTGATTAATAACATCAATGATATGCATGTTCGAGGACATATGTATATCTTTAGATAAGTTATCGACCGTATCTCAAAAGACTTACTCTTACTTAAGAGTAAGAGTTGGTTTATGATCATCGGACAAAAATCACATCAATTTTCAAAAATTCCAAATTTTTTACTTTTTGTCCATGTAAGGGTTTGCAAAATGCTGGACTTATTTGTAATGCTGGCATTATTCAGTTAATGATGGTAAATTTTCAAAACTTTCATACTGTTTTTAAGCATATAGCTCAACAACGCTTGGCCCGTATGCTTTACAAGTGTGAAACATAATAAGCCATCAGTTATCTTCTACCTTAAAGACATGCATGTCAAATTTCATAGAGCTTAATTACATATACTTTTGGGGAAAAATCTTCTAGTTTAAGAAAATGTCCAACACCTCGGAATACAGTTCAGGGAACTTTTCTGTACTAAAAGCCCAAAAAAATGATAAACAACTCACATATTTGTCTCATGAGCTGGGTTTTGATACCATTCACATACCCTGTGTTGGTGTCGAGCCATTTTCATATGCTGCCTGATAATTAACCGCTGGTCCATTCGAATTCATCGATTGTCCTTGTACGGATGCATCATGAGCGCGTATAAGACCATTTTGCCAACCATGGGAATAGCTAGTAAAATTCTGGCCCTGCTTCTTTACTGAAGACAATCCTTGCTGATGATTATCAACACGTGGAGAACCATTGATACAACAGTGTAGCTTCCCATTTTCACTAGGTAGTGGGAGATTGTCCATACCACCATATGCATCTCCATTTGATGATGCATTAAACCCGCTTCTATGACTGTCTCCATATTCATTATGAGTTTGTGGAAGATCAATATGGTGACTACTATGTACATTTCCAGTTTGTAACAAAGACCTTCCTTTAACATCTTCCGGCATAGTCATTAGCACTGGATCATTGCTTTCTGTACCTGAGCTCAGCAGAGACACATGATCTTCAAGATAATCTTCAAGATAATTGATTGGGACTGCAAGAAAACGGGGTGATGGGGGAGTTAACACTGCAAAGTGCAAACACATAAACACAGAATGTAATATGAATCAATACATCTAGAAAGATATGCATGCAAACAAGCAAAATGTCAGATCAAATGGCATTATATCAGCTTACTTTCGTCAAACTGGTTTCCATACCCCAGGGAAACATCAGCCTGTTGTTTAAGCAACACATTATACCGTTCAATCTGTTCTCTTAGTATCACTCTTATACGGTATGCCTTGAAGAATTCCTCATTATTATCTTCTATTGTCTTGAGAACTGCAATGTGATGCCAAATGTTATTGTAGAAACTAGGTCAGCAAACCAGTATTGCCACTTGATGCATATACTCAGATTTTTACATTAAACAAGTATTTTACAGAGGAACTTCTTCCTTGTACAGTGAAACGAGAGATATCATTATATGTTTAATGTGCTAATCTGAAAACCACTGCTGAAACAGGAAGATATTAAACAACTTCGGATAGGAAAAGTACCTTGTTCAACAATAGGAAGTGGGATTTGTGCATTTCGTGCAATGCACTCTGGGATTTTCTCTGGGGTTAGTTCCTGAATCATCATACACTTTTCTATTTGTTCTTGAATCTGATACAGAATGATCAATGTTGTGAAAAGAGTATCTACATCACACGATTTCTGAAAATGTTTATTCCGCTACAATATCCACATGCTATTAGCAACAGATACAGAATATAACACTAATATTGTCCAGCACAAAACCACAAATATGGTTATGTACTTTTATGTTAGTGCATAATATGAATCATGAACGGAAACTTACAAGACATAAATGTCGTATCATGTATCTTCTAGCATCCTCGGAACTCATTTGCAAGGTACTCATCAAGAATTCAAGCTGACAATTTAAATGAAGGAAGGTTTTGAAAAGGCTAAACCAGATAGTCATCCATCTCCATCTTTGCTCCCTATACAGCCAAGAATATTTCATTAACAAAGCACGTGATGATATCATCGAAACATACAGTTTTTCCCCCTATACTGTTGAGTTATCCGTTGTAACAGTACCATGCTTAATCTCTAAACTTCCATTCTTTCAAGCATTTAGGAGATTTTTTTTCTAAAAGTTATGAACTGTAAACAGAGAAACAAATTGAGCTTAAATTACGATGACAAACAAACTCACCGATCGCCAAATTCTTCGAAAAGTCATGTTTTTCCTCAACCTAAGAAAAATCATACCTCTCCCACCTTCCAATTTGTACGAGTATGATTTATTTTTTCCAATTTGAAAGAAAACCAACTATTTCACAATACGTGTAAATTTCGGGAAGAACTGAAAACAGACAGAAATAAAATCGAGCTAAGTTACGATCAGAAACAAACTCATCATCTAGTATCAGAAATAAACTTACAATTAATTACAACAAGTTACGTAGATAAACCATGAAAGACATTAATAGGTCAGAACCAAAAACAAAAACTAAAGATTAACTTGAACAACTAGGTGCGGCCAAAAAAAATTAATAAGAAAAAGGGTTTTAGAGGAGTTCTGTAGAAGAAGAAACAATTACCGTCTAACTGGGTCGTGGTAGAAGAAAAACTACTTTAATGGCGACGGGAAATTAGAGAATCGGTTGTTACTACTGCAATCTATCTGACGACGTCTTACAGTTAAATTGTAGAATAAATATGTGACGTTAATACCGTTAGATTAAGACTACATTCTCTTCGTCTAAACTTCTAATTTAACTATAAACCGGAAACCGCTTGTGAATGGCCCAACAGACATCTTAAAACCGCCATAAAACCAGGGAGCTGAAAACCGTCCTATGCTTTTCATATTGAGAATTTTTTAGTATTAATTAAATACTAAAAAGGGCCTTTTCTTCTTATTACAGATCCTACTCTACCCATAGTGGTGTACTTAATACTCGTGAAGCCTTTTTTGATCAACCGTCAAAATCTTCTACTATGAATTAATTTTAAAGGAATGTAAAATGTTCAATTAATTAAGTTTCATAACATAATTTAATTAAAATTATTGATATTATTAATCAAAATATCTATGTTGTTAACAAAAACTTTTTTGAATATGAAAGACACTGATATTGACAAAATAAGCATTTTGATTAATAAAATTAATTATTTTTTACAACAAATGTCCGTCCATAAATAAATTATCTTTAGACCGTATATTGAGAGAATTACTTCTTGTACTTTCTATTCAACGTACCATTTTTAATTTACCTATAAAAAATATATAAAGTTATATTTTTATAGAGTAGTTTTTATGAAGTATACCAAATATATAAGATTTAGATCATAAACATATACATGTATACATGTATGTATCATATATACATGCATATATTTGTATATTATAACCTCATACCGGATTGATCCGGCTCAATCCGGGTGATGAATCGATCTGACCCCGATCCGACCTCTTTTTGGGAAGTGGCCGGCTTAACGTTCCGGACCGACTTTTAAAACATAGGTCTGAACAAAACTGAACTGAACTGTACTGAATTGTAGTATAAAAAACAATTAAGCAGAACTGAACTGAACATAAATTAATGATTTTTCAGATGAAGAGAACAGAGCCTAAACAGTTAGATATACAGTGTACTAGTATGTAAGATTACAAATATCTTGAAATACATTTTTTAGATAAGTTTATCTAGAGACTGGACTCTTTTGCAATTTACTAACTAACTAAACAAATCGGATTGGTTTTCACGGACCCGGTTCAACCAACTGACCCGGTTGGGTATATAAGGCTTAAAAAACCCAGCAACTTCATTTTTTTTCTTTCTCTCTCTGGTTATTCTCCCTTTCTTCTCTGCAGCTCAGTAAAATTGTCTATCAAACTTAAATCTCGAGATTCAAGCCGCAAATTCGACCGATTCAATCGCCAGAAGCTTCTATATATCATCAAGAAGGTACCGATTTTATTCGAAAATTCTAATTTCAATATTTTCTTCTAATTTTTGCTTGGAATCGATCATATTCTCTAAAAAAATTGACTAGATCGTTGTATTGTTGTTATGTTTAGCTCATTATTTATTACTAGAATTTGCAAGCGTGACAAACGACATTATTAAACGATTAATTTTTAGTAAAGTTGTATTGATACCAAACGTTCGATCCAGTAAATATATACATACTACAGAAGGACTCAAGAGACATGACCATGATAGAAGTTATTATCCTATGAATGTCGGGACCTACTTATCATTCTTTCAAATAACATCTACTATGGAACCAACTTATACAAAATAGAGATTATAACTTTTTCATAGTAGGCGTTTTCAAAATTAACATTCATAAACTGAAAATCGCAGATTAAAAATAGGGTAAATTTCTTATGGTACCCTTTAAATTCGATCTAATAACAAATTCAACCCTTCTATTCGAACAATAACAGTTACATCCAAAAATTAAACTGAGCAATTTTCAATATTACAAATTGGTCCAAAGCTTGATGATGGCGTAATTGCTTTTTGCTGATGTGTCGACCAAAGTTGGTAATAATAACGAAAATGCCATTGAATATTTTGATTTTTGAGTTTCTTTAATTTTGTTTCCCTATTTTCTTTTCTTTTTCATTTTCTTTTCTCCTCCTTTATTTGGTGACACAGGCTGTTGGATGTGTCTGTAATTAGCAATCACAAATTCAGGGACTTATTTGTAATTAATTTAAATCAATTTCCAACTGGACTTATTTGTAATTTAGCTTAGATTTTGTTTAGTCAATTTAGGTAAATTTCAAGTAATTTCAGGTAATCAGTCAATTAATCTATTTCCTAATCATTTCTCTGTATGCTGAAGAATGTACTAGGTCCCTTTATTGACTTCAAATAAATACACCAGGTCCCTGTATTGATTGAATGCATATCACGAATACAAATCAGAAACTATCAATATATGAAGGTCAAAGGTCAATTATACATATTCCAAGAGTCAGATTCAATTCTTCCATTGTTTTCATGTCCATATCCATGCATTCATCTTTATAATTTACCTATAAATACAAACCATCAAGAAGCGACAAGCAAGAAACAACAAGTAACAATGGAAATTAAGGGTTATCAAAGAAAGATTCGCCCATCATCTCATGTGGGGATTGAGTAATTTGCTATACTCTTATTGTATGATGAGTCACATAATAAGACTAACATATTTGAATGCATGGAAACATACATAATGACGAACATGGAAACTATTTGAACAGCCCTACTCTTGTTAAAAAACTAGCAACTTCATGAAGAGAAATGAACACCAATGATCAAGCAGTTGGACCACGTATGAGGGCTTCCAACATTGCTTCAAGGCTCATTCACATTGAGTGTGTGGCCACTCTGACGAGCTTCGTCCGAGAGCATCTGTACTCACGACTTCCATGACTGTCTTGGATATTCAACTGGCCACGACATATTATGGTGAAAGGTGGCATAATGCATTTCTTCAAGAGGCTGCTAAGCATGTGGATGAGCTCATCAAATTAGGTTCATATATTTGATGTAATTGCTCCCTGTTCTTCCATAATTGGCTTTCAGTTCTTATGTTTAATGGATATTCTGTTAATGCATTTCTATTGCTCTCTCCACCAACAATAACAACAAGAGACAACATTAACAATGGTTTTTCACCATTTAATCATCTTCATTTCATTGTAAACATAAGCAAATTACATGGTGATTTGATCACAAGTTCTTATAATACATTCCACAAAAGAGATAATTGTGATCACTCGACAAAAATACATTAAACTGAAATTAAAATAACTAATCACTACTAGTACTTCATTATCATCCAAGCCACAAATAACTAAAATAGCTATTTAGGGTCCGGGCTGAAATTTGGGGATAAAATTTCCCTCCAATTCCCACATACGATTTAGAGGGACATAATTAAGTTCAATCAATTACATAGAAGTTTATGAGGAAATTATTTTTAGTGCATGTATTTTTGGACTTTTATTAGCAAAAATTACCTGAAAATCAATTACAAATAGCTCCATGTATTTGTGGAAGCTAATTACAGATAGATGCATCTGTTATTTTTGCTTTACTTTAATTAATGTAAGAAATTTTAATTTGTTTTAACTTTTCTTTTAAGGAGAGAGAAAATTAAATCCACATGGCAGGAGAGAGAAGTGTTGTTTAGTTTTGGTCAACTACAGGGGGCAATCTGTTATTGTTCGAATAGAATTGACCAATCTGTGAAGGGGGTCAATTTAAGGGGTACCAAATGTAATTTTCTCTTAAAAATAACTAATGATAAACAATTACATTTAGGTCCATTTTTTTGTTGACCAAACTCATTTTTCAAAATTCAACTAGTATAATAACCCGTCGAAATTCGATGGGTGCACAATAATAATTAAATCACCATATTATCTAGTTTTTTTTTATATTACTTATGTTTTATAGTACATGTCAATATTCATTGCGAAAATACGTATATATTTCTGAAATGGCGAACTTAAGCATGGCACACGGATGCAGTTCCCACTCCCTATTGGCCCTAGAGAGAGAGAGAGAGAGAGAGAGAGAGAGAGAGAGAGAGAGAGAGAGAACACTAAAAACCCAAGAGACCATATAAAAATTTACCATTTTTTTTAAATATTATCAAATATATATCATGTGATAAAAAAACAACATGCTTAAGTCTAGTAAGCATGTCTTGAGGAACCCTCTCCTTATTGAGAGATTAAAATGAACCGACATACATTAAGAACTTCAATGTCACCTTTGAAAAAGAAAAAAACTTCGATCTCATCCTGGCATAAAAATTGATAATTTTCACTAATGAAACATTTTTTACATTGTTTGAAACATTATATTTCTATTCAAGAACATCACTTGGTCTCTTGTTATTGCAGACCCTTACTTTGTGTACTACTTCCTCCGTTCTGAAAATAGCTTTCCGTTTTATTTTTATTTTTTCGTCAATAAAATAGGGAAGTGTGGAAAATTGAATTTTAATCAAATGAAAAAATAAAAATTGACAGTTGATTGATAAAGTGGAAAGTTAAGTAATCCTTCAATTTCGAAAAACTTCATACATAGGGTTGATGCATAGTTTCATGTAAAAATTAAAATAAAATGTCTAAAAAGTGTTCGTTTAGTGTAAATGTAATTTTTGTGTAAATTTAAGATTGTTTAATAATTGGATGTGGGTAGAATTTTTTTTTTTTTATGTAGTGTATGAAATTCCATGAGACGACTAAACATGTCAAATATATGAAATTGTGTGCGACAGATAGAATATTATTAAAATGAAAAAAGAATAAATAAAAAGGAGATAGTGAGTTGGCAAACTGTAATTAAGAGTGTATTATATTTATTAAGTAAGGTAGGTGTTCATTATCAAAAATGAAAATATTTTTTTTTTTTTTTTGGAAAAAATGAGAAGTAATGACCGGTAGGTATTTATTTTGATACTTTATCTTTCTATCTTTTTTTAAAGTTCACACGAAACCATCTAAACAGGAACATCATGTATTGATGTTGTAAAAGATGAGCAATCGAATATAAACAAATACTGACCTGAATCACAATGTTACAGGAACCTAAATCGTGTGATGGGTTCGATAAAAAGAAGCAACATTTCCAAGGATTAGGCTCCAGATACTTTATGGAGCATCCAGTCAGAATTCATAAAGCTTTGTTGGTGCTCATGCATAACTTTTCCAATTAAAATGCCTCCAAGTGCATAACCAAGGCAGCTTCAATGTAGCAAGAGAATAAAAACTTTAGAAGTAAAAAGAAGTTAAGTTTCTCTCACGACACAAATCATGTAAAAACAGAAAATGCATGTCCTTTAATTAAGAGATCATTCTATAATGAAGAATCCTTGATCCTATAGTCTATATGCCATTGTATATGCTTCTATTTGACAGCTCTCTTAATTATGAATGGTTAATTTACGTCAATCTTGCACTAAGCAAACAATTGATACATTACATAGCACTTTAAATCTCATAAAGCACATGTCTTTCAGAAATTGATAACAACAATAATGACATAATCATAACATGATCATAAATCACTTGGTGATGATTAACTTTCACACTTCCTAAAATGAAAGAGAATCCAAATGGAATGGGGAAATAAATTTAATCTCTTAGTCACAGAGCATGGTAGATCAAATAAACCGAAGATCTCTATTCCTGTTAGGGAGCACATCCGATAGCAATAGACAAAATCAATTCGAATCGCATTCAGTTTCTTACTTACCGATCGGCTGCATCTCAATTTCTGTAGCGAGAGGAGTCTGTCTGAGAATCCATTGGATTCATATATGCCAATTAGGGAGCTGTAACTTTGAGTCTATGTTCTGGAGTATCAATCGATATATGTGAGTTACACATGTAATTAAACTCTGTTCGAGGATTTTCATGAAAATTGGGAGATATGATGATGATGAATTCAATAATCTGGGAGATTGGATGTAGTTGAATGATGCGTATCGGTTGAGGAATTGACGGAGTAGAAGTATTTCTGATTCTGAAGGAGTTTATGAAACCGTACGTCTTCTGAAGGAGTTTAGATCTTACATATGATTAGTGCCAGGTGTCCAAATATGGAATATGCCATGTCAAGAATGAAAATCTCAGTTGGCAGAATTCGATTGGTCTTGGTTTCTAACCGAAACTGAGATTTTATATATTGTATGATTTTGGAAACCAAACCAGCCTTAAATTTTAGGCTCCACTAGAGCTTCTGCTCCGCCTCTGCCGAAGCTCCGCCAGAAAGCCTCCATTTTTTTTTTAAATAATAATTTAAAATGATATAAAGTTTAATTTTTGTTCTTTTACAAATGAAGTTAATTAACTTGCATTCACCCTAAACCAATTAAATTAACATTAAAACTAATACTTACCGTTGAAACTAACACACATGTCGATTATGAAGTTAGTTTCAACTGAAACTAATGAAACTAACAACGTTAATGCTGAAACTAACACATTTGGAGAAAAACACACACCGGTGATGCTGAAACTAACACTGGTGATGCTTCAACTAATGAAACTAACATTATTGGCGGAGACCTGCTCCGCCAATGATTGGTGGAGATCCGCCAGAAAGTCTTCAATTTAATTTTTTTTTAAAATTATAATTTGAAAGGATATAGAGTTTAATTTTTTTTTAACTTAAGGGTTTTTTGGTTTAATCATTTGGTAAGCACACAAATGAAATTTTGGACTGAAAAATAATTGTTAATTTATTGAGGTTTATTATGTAATTAAATACGCTAATAGGGTAGTTAGATATCTCCCCTACAAAATATAAGTAGATATGACCTTTGATTCATAGAGCATACTCTCGTTGCTCATTCCAAGTCTCCTTAACTCAAGCTTATCTGAAACCAAATCTAGCTATAGTAATCTTAAATTTGTGTCACTCTTAAAACAAGGCAGACAACTAATAATCTTCAAACAACTACCTCATTATTATAAAAAATACAGATATAATATGCAAAATCTCTAACAGTAATTGTAAATGCATGTATTCCTACTACTGATTTTTTTTTTTTTAAGAAGAATAACCATCAATTAAAATAATCAGGTCCCAACCGGGATTACAAAAGGTAACTCAGATCCACCATGACTATCATCTAGACAATGTTTAGCAAGTAAATGAGCTAAGACATTACATGTTCTGGGAACAAAATGAAAGCTAATAGAATGAAAAACTGAACATGAGTGTTTGATATCTTCCAATAAAGCTCCTGCCATAGAAAAAGAAGGAGAAGTACACTGTAGCAATTTTATCCCATTGAGGCAGTCCCCTTCCACCATTACTTGCTGAAAATTCATGGCCTTTGCAAACTGTACCGTCAAAAGTGCTGCATACATTTTTGCGACTTCAGGAGATTGGATATTGGCGACCCATTTCCTTCTCCAAGCTAGAATCTGTCTGTCACTATCACGTACTACAACACCTAAACCTGCCCCTGCTGGATGACGGGAGATAGAACCATCAAAGTTCAATTTAAAACAATCAACAGGTGGCGGAATCCATACAGCAACACTGCCAGGTGGTCTGGGTTGCGAAAGCTGATGTCTGGCTTCCCGGAAACTGGCCAAGTACCGCTGCACAAACATAACAGACTCCAAAGGATCATAGGTGATATTATCATGCACCTTCTTATTGCGATTACTCCACAGACTCCTACTACTGATTCAGTAACAACAAAGAAACCAACGTATTCATTTAGGGAGCTAAGGCAGGAGATCATTGGGATCTTTGCTTTGTTTCAAGCATTCATAGGTCACAATCTGTTCTTCGAGAGGGACCCTGCCTGCTACCAGATATACGTAGAAGTTGAACTTAGACGCTTGACAACAGTGCATAAAACTACAAATTCAGCATCTTAAATACAGACAGATCATAACTTTTGAAAAACATGTTCAAGTAAAATACAGTTTTTTTTTAGAGTGAACATAGCCCTGATCTATTTTAAATCAACAGGAAACCTGCAAAACAACAGGACCCTCGTATTACACGACGTCAAAAAATTCTAGCTTTCTATATACAAAGTTCTTGCATAATGTCACCTGGTCAAATCCAAATGCTAAAACATACTTGTAAACTTAGAAATGTTCTCAATATATAACTCTACATGGAAAAAAGAAAAAACAAGAACCACCAGACCGACCTAACTTAAAATTTTGGAATCACAAAATGAAAAGAACATTGAGGAACTGTACCTTCAATTGCATTGCAGAAGTACCATTCACTTGCCTTTTTCTGGGATGACTGACTTCTTGAAACATATGATTTCCGAGATCGATCTATTCCGCTTATGCTTGCTTTTCTTCCGCCTCTTCTTCTGCTTCCGTCTTTCCTCATCACTATCGTCTGTATCATCTTCCGTTTACCTAACTTAGTTTGGGATTGTATCAGCAATAAAATTGTTGCCCAATAAATGATATGAATGAATCGATTCATGGCGGTGGAGGATGAAGGCAAAGTGAAAGATTGGATAAATGGCGGTGGAAAGAGGCAGAGTGAAATACAATAACAAGATATTCTGATTTCTGAATATACTGTGTATTGCACGCGCCTAGTTGGTGAAAGTGGGCGTTTCCAACTTTCCAACTTGAATTGCACTGAAAAGTTGAAATTGGAGAACAAATCGGGAGATGGCCACGCGACTTTTATTTTGAGTTATATTATTACTTTGAATTTATTGATTTAAGTTTCCGTTGAGGAGGGAGGTTTAAAAGTCCACTTACGGTCAAAAGTCAGATCTGAAATTGATCAAAATCAACTTATAAACACCATCTGCCATAGGGCCGGCTTAAGTTTTCAAGGGCCCTGTGTAATTTTTCTAATATCATAACTCCATGCTCTAGACCATAATTAAATAAAATTTCAGACTACAAATGCAAAAAATTACACCTTAAAACATGAAATTAAGATTTAAAATTAAAGTAATGAAATTAAAATGAAAACTGATTTTAAATTGTCGTATTTTCAAATATATCCGTAATCTATAACATATTTTAAATTTATTGCCACTTGGTCGGTTGGAGTATATGGTGTGAGGATGCGGCTAGTATGGATTGTGTGCAGTGTCGTGTTAACCTATGATCACATTTTTTATTACTCGTCACTACTTTGTTGAATAGACTTGGTTTTGGTCTGATATGTGTTTGTAAAACACTCATGCAAATTGGATTTTAGGTCGTGGAAGCTGTTTGTTAAAAGATTGATTCTGATTATGAGAGGAGTCCAAGTTGTATAGAGTTAATGTTGGTTGAGGCAAATATAAGTAGTCGTTAGGGGTTGGAAACCTTTGTATCAGTGAACGTTGAAGTTCGAACATTCCATATGCTTTGTGTACACTTCAATTTCTTAAATGAATTTATTTTGGCGGTTGCAAAATATATACTCCTTCATCCCTCAGAAGCTCCAGTTTATAGTTCATGCACATAAATTAAAGTAAACAATATTATAAAACTACTAGAAATAACGACACACGCTACGCGTGCAAAGCGTATTCCGAATTTACACTACGTTTTGACATAATGTACACTACCATAATATACATTTGTATATATTTACAAGTTAATGCTACGTGAAGATTTTCATCAAATGCATTCTTAATACAACAAGTATTCCGAGGAGCAGATTCTTTACAAGGGTATTAAAAGGACCAACAAACATATCAATCAAACACCTAGACACTAACATGTTTCATAATTTTATGGTCTAAGAAGTTTGCCAACAAACAACATACCTTTTCCTTTGTACTATGAACTTGTCTACAACTTCATCCCGAACCTCACAAGTCACAACAATCAAACATTTTGCTACTCACTGAGCTTAACCCACATTCTCTTTATGTACTCAGGAATTCTAGTTTTACAACTCCATCAGCGTAGTTGTGATAAAGTCATACTTTTATATTAGTAAAATACTATAAGATAGACGTGAAGTTGAGAGTAGCATAGCAGAGGGAGGTTGGAGATCCTTTACACCTTCACAACCATCGAATACACCAAGTCAATTAGGGTTTACTGTGATCTAATCAATCTGTCTGCAATCATTTTGTTTACTTTCTACATGCAATTTACATACGATATTTGCTTGTTCCTATGCTAAGTGTCCGTGGAGAACGACATCCCGAGTCAGCTTTCCGCTATAAACTGTGGATTTGAAGACTTCCGACATAAATAAATTTAATCTTTGATTGTATTTAGGGATTACAGGTTCTACAACGAAATCAAAATCTCTAAGTGCACATCAACCACTTTTCGAGGAAACGAGGTTACGAAGCCCGAAATTGAAGAACGAAGAAAACAGATTCGATCCTAGGGAAATCAAAGGACTGCGGCCCCTTGGGGGCCATAGTGAAGAAGAAGGTTCCAGAATTAAGGCTTTTCCTAGCCTGTCAGGCTAGAGCCCGCCTTTATATAACCTCCTTAATGATAAAGGGCGGCTGGTACTTGATTTTTACAATATAAATAAGTGTCTTGGGTTCTCATAATCACACACCGTGATCAAAGCATCTCTCCAGAAAGAGAACCAGTCATCGGAGAAGTGAAACCCCAAAACCCTGGCTGTCAGCAGCAGCAAGGAGGAAACCATAGAAGCAGCACGAAGACATCAAAGACTGAGCTTCTCTTTTCTCTTGCTCCTAGTTTCGATTTCTTTCCTGTTTAATACAATGAGTAGCTAAATTTCTATTGTAAAGGTGAACCGCCGAAACTCTGCTGTGCTACTTCTTTATATGCCATGTTATATTAATGAAATAGTTCTTAGACGTAAACCTTGATTATACAACTCTATACATCCATCGTGATGTGATGTTCCACTACAAAAAAACTGGTCTGTAGCGACGGATAGATCCGTCGCTACAGACCAGCGATCCGTCGCCCCAGCTCTAGCGACGGATAGATAATCCGTCGCCCAATTTGCGACAATTTGCGACGGATTATCTAATTTGACTTTTTTTTTCCTTTTTTTTCAAATTCGATTATTGGCGACGGATAGATTATCCGTCGCCAATATAGGGACGGATAGAATCTATCCGTCCCTACATGTAGCGACGGATAGCCCACTGTAACGACGGATAGAATCTATCCGTCGCTACATGTATTATTGGAATTAGTGACGGAATTTGAAATTCCATCACTAAATGTAGCGACGGATAAATTATCCGTCGCTACATTATTGGTGTGAATCAGTGACGGAATCTCAAATTCCGTCACTAATTCCGTCACAAAATATTTTTTATTTAAATATTTTTTTTATTATATTAATCCATGTTTTTCGTATTTCACCTATTTAATCAATATAATGCTTGATAATAAATCAAGAATACGGAAAATGTTTCAATAAATGATAAATCATTCATAAGTTAACAAACCGAAGATCCAAATAAGTCTTAATTATCCGAACAAGTCTAAATATAATATATCCGAACGTACATAGTCCAAAGTAACGATAAACATAACTAACTACCAGACAGGGGTGGGTGCTGGCCGAACTGGGACATGAAAGCCTCCATCTGTAACCGAAGACGCTCGTTCTCCTCCCTTCGTTCTCTGTCACGCCGCTACATCTCTTCTATTAGCCGTGCAACATGTTCTAAAACATGTGACTGCACCATATCCGAGACCTGGGCCTATGTGAAAACCTGATGTCTAGATTGCTGGGATGATGATGAGGAGTAGTTAGGACTAGCCAAGCTCAAACCGAGGCTCCCGAGTCCATATATTCGTCCTTTGCTGTCCGGTTTGTTCACCTCTAAGAAGATTTTGTCAACTTGTTCGATTGACAAGACCTCACCGTCTCTTTCTCCCGCCTCACTACACGAGCATCAATCTCAACTGAAATCGTAAATAGCGAGATATCATGATCGATTCTTGTTTTCAAAAATAACTTGTAGTAGTGTACAAATATGAACTTTAAACAACATAAACATACATGATAGACTCGTACAGGTGGGTCTATCCATATCCTTGACTTGGCCTTTTTGAAGATGTCATACTTGGATTTCACCTCCCCCTCTAACATCTGAACAACATATATAGTCAACCATTTATCATCTCACAAGTAATAGAGCAGAGACACAATACATACACGTAATGCTAGATTGAAAAAAAACATATATATACTTACCCATTTATAATAATCAGTGACAGTAGATCGCCTCCCAAGGTGGTGAACGGCCTTTCCTGCTGTCTCAGACTGAGATGCGCGGTTCTGTTTGTTGATGTAGGCATTATTCTCGACATCAGTTCGAGCCCAGTAGGCATCCCAAAGGGCCCACTCCTCTGCATCAACCTGTGGAGGCATTGGGCCCTTTCCGATCCCGAATGCCTTTCCAAGTATGGACCATATCCCTGTATAATTTAGATCCCACGATCTCGTAAACATTCCCAATTTATATAACGTCACCATGTTACATCAATTTAATAAGATACAACAACATAACATAAATGGTGACTAACATATCACCCAAACAAAGTGGCTAACATACCACTCACATATAGTGGCTAACATACCACTCACATTGTCCTAAATTTTACTAACACAATGGTGACTAACATATCACCCAAATAAAGTGGCTAACATACCACTCACATACAGTGGCTAACATACCACTCATTAAAACAACGATTATAATAACAAATAAAGGAATGTCATATTTTAACTCACCCGCAACTCATCAAAGTACTCGGCCCTCATGTGGTCCAAAATGTGAGACCAACACTCACCACCCTTCCCCGGTGGCTCTCTCCTGCTCCGAATGATGTCACCGAGTTTATTATGGACCTCCCGAGGCCATAAACTGTTGTCAATGTATAAGATACAAGAAACAAATATTAATTACTTTAGTACAACAATTTATACTTGTCAACTATCATAAGTTATGTTTTACATATTTAAGAAGAATGTATAATACTTACTTGGCAGGACCCAAATGAAAAATCACCGGCAACCCGTCCCGCGTAACGTTGGGATTCTGTGCATCCCACTCGAGGTAGGGACAATCGTCCTCCTCCTCCTGTCTATGCCTCGCTGCCGGTAGAGCCCTATTTGCTATCACTGTGGTGGGGTCTCAGAATCGAGACTTCTTTGCTCGACTACGAGCCCTCACCCCCTCGACCTGTCCCGCTCCGGGACTATCATGCGGTGCTGCGTGGGGAAATAGGTGCGTGGTCTTTGACGCGGCATCTGCAAAAACATGTAACAAATACAATAAAATGTGTCAGTAGGAGTTATAATACAGAACAAATTATAATAACACATGTAACCGTTTTTCATGCAGAACAGAAATACTCAAGTGTTATCAACTACTAACTAGTTATAATACACATAATATACCGTTATCGTCGTCCTCTAAGTCTGCATATTGGTCCTCGTGCAGATCAAACAACTCATCATCCGCGTCTGTGGGATTTTCTGCTTGTTTATCGACATCCTCTTATTGTTACAAGTTGGTAATTGAGTCGTCTTTCTCAATGTACTCCACTTTTGAGTGAGCATGAATAGGTATCGCAGCTAACCATTCCGCCTTATCGCGTTTCCTGCTTGGATATTCAATAAACACCACTTGTCGTGCTTGAGTCGCCAAAATAAATGGTTCATACTTGGTTCTGTACCTCTTCTTTTGGTTTACATCAACCATTTCATACTGCTCGTTCTTCCTCGTACCTCCTGGATTAGGATCATACCACTCAACATCAAACAAGAAGGTTCGTTTCAATGGCACGCCGGGATATTCAATCCTCACTATTCGTTTTAGCTTCCCGTGGAAATCAAACAAAGCAGCGTCTCCATAATCTGCACCCTTAACACACACCCCGGAGTTGCTTGTCGCCGTGGCCATGTTACATTCAGTCGTGTGGAACCTAAGGCCATTGACTATATAAACTGGGAATGTGTAGACCTTTCTGAATGGCCCCTCTGCGAGAGCCTTTAAGTATAGGCATGTGACGTTGTTAATAGGATTCCGGACATACTCTTTGAACCAATCTGGAAATTCTAATTCCATTTTTTAGTCAAGTAGTTCCTCTAGTGTATCCTCTGTCATCTGAGGATTTTCTTCCAAACAACGCTTTTTGAAAACACTGCAAACATTGATTCGATGATAAGTCTATAATTGAAGTAGAGACTTACGTAGCTATATTAAAATTTAAAGAAAGTGTTGCTCACCTCGCAAATAGCACCATATACTTGTCAACCTCAGCACAATTCGTGAGGACATAATATTGAAAGCTTTCAACTCCTTCCCGTAAGATATTCTTTCTTAGCTCCACCAAGAGGTCTCCCGATACCCTAAAGATGAGATAGGAAAACTCATCATCCGCTTGAACTTGAATGTATGCGTTTGAGCGGCCTTGATGTCTTCGTAGGGCGTGCTCATCAAAGTAATAAGAGCAGAAGGTTGCAGTTTCCTCTCGAATGTAGGCATTGGCAATCGATCCTTCAGGTTTACCTTTGTTGTTGACATACTTCTTCAATTTCCCCAAGTACCTCTCGAATGGATACATCCATCGATACTGAACCGGTCCAGCAAGTCTCGCTTCATGTGGAAGGTGAACCGACAAGTGCTCCATAGAATCAAACCAGCTCGGTGGAAAGATACGCTCGAGCTTGCATAGAATCAATGGCATGTTCTTTTCAAGATTTTCCAACACTTTGTCATGAACCAACCTTGTGCCTAAATTTTTGAAAAATAAGCTCAACTCGGTGATAGCAATCCATACATGTTTACGTAGCAGCTCTCGAAATGCTACCGGGATAAGCCTCTCCATGAACACATGACAGTCGTGGCTCTTCATCCCAAAAACCTTTATCTTCTTCAAATCCACACACTTCTCTAAATTTGAGGCGTAATTATCTGGGAAACTCAATGCCCTCACCCAATCAAACAGAATTGACCTAGATGCATTGTCAATTGTGTAGCACGCTTTCGGCCACTTACCTTTCTCATCCTTCTTTGTCAACTCAGGCCTTTTACACCACGTATCCAACTCGGCTCTAGACTTCGCATGGTCCTTTGTTTTTCCCTCAATGTTGCAAAGTGTATTGAATAAGTTCTCGAACACGTTCTTCTCAATGTGCATGAAATCTAAGTTGTGACGGATAAGAAGACTGCTCCAATAAGGCAAGTCCCAGAAGATGCTTCTCTTCTTCCAACCACATTTTTTACCAATTTTCTCGTTATGCTTCATCCACCCAAGTTCAGTCACCTTCATAAGACCCAACCTATCAATCTCCACAAGAATTTGTGCACCAGTAAGTCGTCTCGGGGCTTTTTTCTTTACGGCTTTATTTTTCAAGAATTGATCCTTGTTCTTCCTGAACGAATGGTCACTTTCTAGCAACCTACGATGACAATCAAACCAACAAAATTTTCCACTACCCTTCAGTCTAAATGCATCAGTATCCTCCAAGCAATGTGGGCATGCATATTTCCCTGCAGTTTTCCTTCCAGATAGCATGGAGTACGCAGGGAAGTCACTCACGGTCCAAAGAAGAGCTTCTCTCAAGGTGAAGTTCTTTTTGGTCAACACATCATATGCAGGGATACCATCCGTCCACAACTCAATCAGCTCCTTGATTAGGGGTTGCAAGAAAACATCCAACGTCAGTCCAGGATCTTTCGGCCCAGGCACCAACGCAGTCAGAAACATGAATGGCTCCTTCATGCACTCACCGGGGGGCAGGTTGTACGGTGTGAGCATAACTGGCCAAAAAGAGTATTTTCGGTCACTTCCAAACGGGTTAAAACCATCCGTACAAAGTCCCAATCGTACATTTCTAGATTCGGCTGCAAACTCTGGATATGTCTTGTCAAATGATTTCCATGTGGGTGAGTCTGTTGGATGGTCCATTCTACCATCTTCTGCATTATCCGAGATTACTCGCTCCTTGTGCCACCACATTTTATCAGCAGAAGCACTTGAAGCATACAATCTCTTCAAACGAGGTGCTAGAGGGAAGTACCACATTTTCTTATGTGGGAGATTTTTCTTCTGTCGTTTCTTTGAAGCCCCCTCCTTGTAACGCTTGTACCGTTCTTTACCACAGAACTTGCATTGTATTAGATCTGCATCCTCCTCCCAATAGATCATGCACATTTTCGGACAACAGTCTATGGTTACCACAGACAACCCCAAACCCCGCATCTTTTTCTTCGCTTGATAAAAGTTGGTGGGAACTAGATTTTCTTTAGGACAAAGGGCCGACATTACGTCAACCCATTCATTGAATCTCGTTTCAGATTACTGGCCATTAGCCTTACAACTCATTAGCCGAGCCAACAAAGATAACTCAGTGAGCTTACACCCCGGATAAACCGGCTTCCTTGATGATTCTAACAAGTCAAAGAACACTTGATCCTCGGGATTCGGTGGTTCCTCCACCTCCCCCTCGATTTCAGTGTTACTTGTGTCCATGAACTCTGCCCCTACAGCATCATACACCATTTGTTCGACTCGAGCTCGAATAGCATCGCCTTCAGATGTACTTTGTTCCCCGACTTGTTCATTTTTTCTCTTCCTTACACACTGTCTGTATTGGTCATATGTATTGGACGGTGCTGCTTCCTCACCATGATGATTCCATACCTGATACGCAGGCAGGAATCCATTTTTTCTAAAGTGCTGGACTACCGCTGTAGGAGTCAGATATTGCTTGTTTCTGCACTTTTTCATTGTACAAGGGCACTTTATCAACCCATCCTTTACACAAGCCGGATTTGAGATTGCAAATGCAATGAAACCTTCAACCCCTTTCAGAAAACTCGATTGAACTCTGCCATTTAGAGTACGACAATACATCCATGAACGATAGGTATTCATTGAATAATTAGATAATAACCTAGTACATTTGAATTCATTAGATCGAGGTCTATCATTTACGATAATAAATCAATTTCACAATAATTCAATAAATTTCTACATAATATAAGTTATATTAGCTTCAATCAATTGTTACGTCATTACATAATATAAGTTACATTAGCTTCAATTTTACCATAATGTTTGGTTTCATATATCAACTAATGATTACTAGTTATACAAGCCTAAAGACAAAACAGATAAAACTCATCATTCTCTTGCAACCCCCTCCTCACCACTTGTGATGCTCCCTACCACATAACTTGCATTCCAAAGATCTACATCCTCCTCCCAATACACCATGCACATGTTCCGACAACCAAAAAAGTACTCAATAGGCGGCCCCAAACCCCGCCTCTCCCTCCATTGGAGGTATGCCATGGACGGTGCTTCCTCACCATGATGAATCCATACATGATACTCAGGCATGAATCCATTACGTCTCAAGTGCTCGAATACCGCTGTAGGAGTCATATATTGCTTGTTTCTACAAGTTTCCAATATGCAAAGTCACTTTATCAACACCCCATTTGCACAAGCCGGACTTCCCATGGCAAACACGATGAAACCTTTAACCCCTTTTACAAAACTCCTACAAACTCTGCCATTTACCGCCGTACGATCGTAAATCCATGAACGGTCGGAATTCATTAGATACTTTTGTAACCTGACACGTTCCAATTGATTAGATCGTATTTAATTTATTAGATCGATTCCAATTCTGTCGAGATTGTCGAGATTAATTGTTAATTATTATACGTTCCTTATAATTTCATGATTAATTATTAAGTGTTCGATATGTTACAAAATTTCCCATGTATTTTAACCATTTCAACCACTTACTACTACGAGTTATAAATTATAAATTACACGTTAATATAATCAACAAATGGTCTCAAAACACTTAACTAAATCCTCGTAATCTAGTACATATACGAATTTATCAAATCAAAACTACTTAACATTATACTAATTAACAATCTAAGTGATAACAATCTCAAAGTTAATTAACTAAATCTTAACATTATACTAATTAACTAGTAATACTAATTTGATATACATACTTAACATTAAACTAGTCGAAATTAACAAAATTCCCAAATTTGTCAAAAAATTAGGGTTTCAAAATACTAATCGTAATACATATACAAAAACATCAAACATGAAAATCAAGCTTAATCAATCAAACATCAAACATGAAAATCAAGCTTAATCAATCAAACATCAAACACTAAATCAATTTCACAACAAAATCAATCAATTAACAACCCCAAGCTTAACCCACTACTTCATATAACATATACTACCTACCATAATTGTTTACAAACATACAAATTATCAAAGAATAGTTAGGGTTTAGCCTAATACCTTCAAATTGCGGGAAAAATAGCTGAAGTAGGATGAAATTGATAGACCACCCAAGCTCCTTGTCCCACGAGCTTCGAATTGACACCAAGATTGGCCGGAATGGTGGAGTTTTGGCCGGAAAGTGGAGAAGAACGAATGAGGCGAATAGAGGAGGAAGATGGGAAGCAGAAGTGAAAATGGTGAAAATGGGGGCTGCTCCCCGTTTTTTCACCATTTTCTAGCGACGAATCGCTATCCGTTGCTAAGACGGATAGCGATCCGTCGGTCCTAATTTCTTTTTTATTTTTTTTTTAAATTAGCGACGGATAATTTATCCGTCGCTATTTTTTTTTAAATTAAATTTTAAATAATTTACGACGGATAATCTATCCGTCGTAAATTTTTGAATTTTTTTAAAATAAAATTAAAAGTCAACACATTAGCGACGGATAAAATTATCCGTCGCTCTGTAGCGACGGATAAAAGACTTTTATCCGTCGCTACTCTAGCGATTCGTCGCTATCCCCTTTTCGTCGTTTTTTCCCTGATTTCTTGTAGTGTTCCGCTGAGTGACACAGTAGTTTCATTGAACTGAGTAGGGGTACTGGTATCGACTGCGCCTTGGTATTTAGTATTATGCCATGCTGTCGTTAGAGGTAATCTAGTATATTAACTAGTAAGTTGGGAGTAGCATAGTACGAGATAGGTCGGGGGTCCTTTACAATCGATTAAAACACCAAGAATTCATGTTTGACTTGATCTTATGTTTACTTACAATCTGTCTGATTTTTGCATTCAATACGATATTTACTTGTTCCTATGCTAAGTGTCCGAGGATAACGACATCACGAGTCAACTTTCTGCTATAATTGTGGGTTTGTGAACTTTCGACAATAAATAAATTTAATCATTGATTGTATTTGAGAATTACAAGTACTACAACGAATATAAATTATTAAGTGCACATCACCTAACAAAATGAGTTCATCATTAAAAAGAATTCAACCTGTCTTCTTCAATTAAATTCTAAGACCTAATCCAAATACAACAAAACCAATTCATCATTAAAAAAATAAAGATCATCAATCTTTCTTCTCCATGTTCACCAATTAACAAGATCAATTTGCACTAACACAAACTCTAAAATCAATTCGAAAAAAGGCAATCAATTATCAGAAGCAACGATATTATTTATCTACATATACGTATTACATTATTTGTAACCAGGTGCCACAATAAGCGTGTTCTAATGTTCTAGTTACAGTATATATATATAAGTGTATATAAGTGGACAACTATTGGAATTGTTCAATTGAGTACTTAATTTAAGTTAAATTGAACCAATTTGTAATATATATGTAAATTAGACTTTAATTACAAAAAATCAATATGCCTTATTCATTCTAATTCTAAGCCCTAATACAACTCCAACAAAATCAATTCATCATTAAAAAAAACTCAATTTGTCGTTTTTAATTAAATTCCAAGTCATAAATCAAGCTCAACAAAATCAATTCATCATTGAAAAAACTCAATATGTCTTCTATAATTAAATTCAAAGCCCTAATTAATTCAGTCTCAACAAAATCAATTCATCATTAAAAAAAATAACAACGATAACCAATAGTATTTCTTCTCCATTTTCTTTAAATAAATTGAAGCGGATCAATTCGCCTAACCCAAATCTAATTCAACTCGAAAAAGGACAATTCATTATCAGAAACAACAATAGTAATTACATTCGCATACTTTTTCTATTATTTGTAACTAAATGACACAATAATATGCGTAGCGTGTTTTCACATTCTAGTATGCATTATAAACAAGTATGTCGTACAATAGGAAGAATTTTAGGTGATTTTAAAATAAATTCATAACGGTAGGTATGAATAACATGATGCAAATATGAGGTGCATCTACATAAATAGTGTAGAGGGGGTCATTCTAACGTGTAAACGAGTCCTAATGATTGAATTTGAAACCTTGTATATACGGGTAAAAGCGCATGTTTTGAATTATCCCTTCAGAATCATGTAAACCCATGTGGCATGTGCAAACATGCTCTACTATATTCATACACCTATTTTAAAGTGGCACATTATTGGCTGAATTTTAACTTAGCTCAAGATTTCAATACTCTAATTCTCCATTTCAATGGTGTGTTTCATGCTTTCTAAAAGTAACTTCAATAACTTTCAGCTGTTTGTCCTATGATAATACAGACACTTCAAAACACTCGCAAACACCCCGTAAGTTGATTTCAGAAATGAACATACTACTAAATCACTATTGGTAGTTAGTCCCCGAGACTTGAGATCGTACGTACATTCAACGACATGCCACAGTCGGATATAAGACGACATGATTAGGTCCCTATTTAACGTGGCATCAATAATGCTCGCCACATGACGAGCATAATCAAACTTGGAAAACATTAACATGAGAGACTAACAATGTTCAAGACCTACTGCATTAGTTGTACAAAAATCGGGCAGCCAAGGAAATTAAATCTCTACAACTTAGCCCTGTTCAATTTTGATTACCCTTACCAAATCCTAGGCAGGAACAGCATTGAAACAGTTGAGAAAGGTTAACAAAGATCTGAAACTGGAAAAGAGAAAAGCTTATTTAGCAAGTACTGATTAATTGGAAGTCACAGTGAGGTCACTGTATCTGGGCCTTGTTCTGTCTGGTGAAAGGCCTTCTTCAAGAGACTTTCTCTTATTATTACCACTACTAGATTGTGCTGTTTCCTGTTGCTGTTCTTGTGATTGTGCTGTCTGTTCTGATGATAATGATGATGTTGATGTTGATTCCTTAATGTTTTCTTGCTTTTCCTCCTTTTCAGGCTGCTTTTGATTCTCTTTGCATTTGGTTTTCATCATATGGGGCCTAAGCTTGCTTACATCTGATAGTCTCACTGGCTTTAGGAAAAACTCCTCTGCTCCTTCCTCTAAGCATCTGCACCAGTAATGTCATCAATCGGTATTATACACGATTAGATGTTGTGCATGTTCCCTATCCGAATCCTACTTGCAACCTACAACTTGTGCATTTTAGGCTTCACACTAGGTTATTATACGTTGACAACTAGACATGATATCATTCTTAAGATCCTTACGATTTGTGGAACTTCGACACCTATGGTTCATCCACACAAACACACATGAATGGTCATTCCAAAGGTGAAGTATTGTGTTGGAATTTAGTGTAAGTTCTCGACTAGCTTATCCTTTTACTACTGGGCATCGTTTATAATACAAGTGCACATTTGAATACATGAATCGGAAGGCAGAATATTATGGTGAGATTGATCTTTTTACCTGTTGATTCTTGATGGAACATTCTCAGAGGACATAATCACTACTGGTATATCTTTCAGGCTGGAAGATTCCTGTCAATTAAAGAAAACAAGTTCAATTCAGTTCATCTCAAGATAAACAGTAAGAAAAAGGAATGAAACTTGGTTACTTTTGTCATAAATTTGGGATCTGTATAGCATAAAACACCCCTTTTAACAAATAACACTTCCAAGAAATTACACACAATAAAGTTTATCTCTGAAAATTCACGTCTTATCTGCAAAGTTCGAGGTTTCATACTTTAAAAGTTTCGAATAATGAATCAATCGAAAACTTTTCAACATAGTCAAGAAAACAAATAGATCTGGTGCTGAATTGTGAAGGTTTTAACTTTTAACTATGAGAAACCAAATCAAGAAAGTAATATGGCGCACATTTAGAGTTGCAGATGCTAATAAGTGTGAAAACAGGTGCACAACACAGTTAGTATTATACAAGAACCAGGTATAAACTGAAGACCAAATAAACAATAATTTTATATGGATGTAGCCAAATAAAGCAAAATATATTCTTTCAGAAAATAATCTGTGAAAAACTTTAGGCAAAGATTCTTTATTAATCCCAATCAATTGATTTGGTGAAGAAAAAGCAACCAATCTGGACAGACTTTTCAGAACACATCAAATCCAACAAAGTGGTATTTTCCAGAGGCATATTTCCCATCAATAGAAATTAGTCTATGTTGGGCAAAAAAGGAATTATTCATTTCCCAAATATAAAAAACAATAATCATAGGATAGATTAAAATAAGAAAAGGTACAGTAAGGTTGCAGAAAGGCATACAGAACATAACCGAAATCGAAAGCAAAACAAAACATAATAACAAACCTTCATTTTCTTCAGCAAATCATAGCCTGTCATTCCTGGCATACAATAGTCTGTAATAACCAGATTTATCTCCATCTCCTGTAATGATACCATAAATGGTTAGGACTGGAATTTCCCAAGAATAGAACAGGTAAGAAAGTAAAATGACATAAATAGACCTGTTGATTTTTGGGAGAAACAGAGGTTTCTTTTGAGTTACTTCTTTCATATTCATTCCATCCAAGAAACTCCAAAGCTTTGCTACCAGAATCAACAGTTGTGACTACCAAAACCCACAAATCAGAAACAGATTTCAACTAAAACCCATATATAAAAACTGAATCTTGCTTGCTAATAATCAAGAATTTTAACCTTGGTAGGAAGAGGTTTTGAGTAGCCTCTCAATGAGTTTTCTGTCAATCAAGCTGTCATCAACAGCTAGTACATGGAACTGAGGATCTACTGAAGCCATACCCATTACAACAAGCTGAAATCTCTTCAAGTTTGAACCAAGAAAATGTTAATCAAGAACCTAAAAAAGAACAAGAAAGAGAAGGAAAAGGAAATACAATGGGGCTTTGTTTTGGTTGGTTTGTTTGTTTGTTTTCTTTGTTTGCCTGTTTTTTAGAAGTGGGAGAGTCCCATTGTTTTCTTTTCTAATGAGTTGTGAGGATGAGAAGTATGAAAATGAGCTTTTTTCTAGTCTGGTAATAAAGAAAGAACAAAGAAAGAGAGACCCACAAAAATTGCACAACCCACAAAGCAAGATCTGACCAGATTTTCAAACCAAAAGATTTTCTCCCCCCAAGTTATTTTTACCAACTTGGGGTTAATTATTTGCAATCCAAGTAATGTGGTTAATACTTAATTTAGTAAACCTAGCTAAAAGCCTATATGAATGGGATCTTCATCAAATCGCCCTACTAGACACACTACAAGTCCAGGAAACTTCTTACAATGACTCCTATAAAATGGTTATGTCGGAGATTAATTTAATTGTGGTGCGTTATTTTTTTAATTTGAATTTATAAAATTGTCATAAATTCCACAAGTCTGGCTAGTAATGAGCTAATGCAATATTTTCGAGTAAATCACGCAAAGATCTGATTTTCTTTAAGCATGCGTTTCGCACCAGTTAGGAAAACGGTTGGCACCCCACCTCATTTCCTACTTTCTCACAAATATCCATGTCATTCTTTAGTACGCTCTAATCAAATAATTTAAAATTAATCGAATCATTGTATGACGTAGAAATAACTCGTTTAAAATTTTATTGATAAAATAGTTGGTATACAATGTTTAAAATATTACTAATATAAAACTCGTTGTAGTACTTGATTGAATACATGCGTAGTTAAAATGCCAATTTTTTTTTGTTAAGGACCGTATTAAATGCAACTGATTAACTTTCCATAACTAATATTTAACATTAGTCCCAACACTATCATCCAACTTAAAATTAAATTCATACTTATAGAAAACTCAATGAATTCGCAATAAATCCATAAGAATCTATTCAATTCATCTTTTAACTTAATAAGGTGTGATCTAAAGGGCTTGTATATACATTTATGCTACTTTTTTTTACCATCACATATTTACCAATACCTTACCAATGAAAAAGCCAAATGAAATATCAGCAAACAAATTTGAAACATGCTCAAGGCAACTCCGTTCTGCAGAACTTCATACATTTGTCATTTTTAGCTGTCTCACAGAACTTCATACATTATCAAAAAAGGGAAGCTACCCTGCACCCAACAAATAATAAACAATCTCAACTTTACACTTAAATTACACATTTTGCCACTAAAAATATAATTTTTTCCACATTTTCTATATTCTATCATTAATTTAACTTTTCGCATAAAACTGTACAGTAACTCTAACGTATGAAGTTCTCCGGGACGGAGGGAGTACAATTTACTGTACTAAAAAGGGTAAAAAGGGGATGGTAAAAGGTACATGGGGATCGAGATTGTTAGAGGTGGGGTCCAAGAAGATCCAGATGATGTGAGCTTTAGTTGGCTTTTTTGACTGGGCTTGCTGCAACTCATCGCTACCTGCTGCAACTAGCGAGTAAATTTCAGGTCCTCCCACCATCGATTCATTTATGTATGTATGTTGCCCACTATTACAAGTATTATGTAGCCAAGACAAGTAAATTTTACTCCCTCCGCCCCGTAGTCGCGTACATTTGACATTAACTGTCCCACAGAACTTCATACATTACCAAAAAAGGAAGCTACCCACATCCAACAAATAATAAACAATCTCAACTTTCCACTTAAATTACACATTTTGCCACTAAAAATACATTTTTCCCACATTTTTTATATTCTATCATTACTTTAACTTTTCGGATAAAACTGCACATTAACCCTAATGTATGAAGTTTTCCGGGACGGAGGGAGTACCATTCAATCTCATCTAAAATTTCAATCACGTTACTATAGTGTTTCGCTAACAATTAAAATCAAGAAAATTATGTTAAACTAGGTTTACACGATTTTAATCGATAGTCAAGATTTATTATATCTAATCATTTATATCAATTTTCCAATCATATTCATGTTTGGTTTCAATCTATTCAGGGAAACCATTTGAATTGAAATTTATATAGAGTGTAGATTGTTTACGTAGAGATTTGAACTCAAATTGGAGGTGATACAAAGTCTATGAGATGGTAATAAATTGGGTGATTGTTGGTGGATAACAGAAAGTAAAAACTAGATGGGGAAATAGTCTTTTAAAACTTTTGTCGATAAACACAGTTCTCGAAACACAGGGTTTCGATACTTAAATTCGAGCGGAAGGCGTTAAGATAGGTAAGTGCGAAACAATAAGTATGTGTGTGTGCTTTCTTTGAAATGTAAATCTGAAGGTAAATGACACAGCAAGTATAGTGGTATCTGGAGGTGACGTAATCCTCCAACTAATCCACTTCGGTCTTTCTGAGACCTAGAATTCACTAGAACAGATAATTGAGTTCACCTTACAATAATCCTATTCTAAGATTCCTAAACAAATGGTTCCCAACCAAATGTTCCCCCTGAGTTATTCCCCAGCTCCTAGAGCTAAGTACTTCCTCTACTCAGATAACCCTGGAGTTATTCCTTGATTTCCCAAATCAAGTACTTCCTCTACTCCATGCCTTGATAGTGTTGGTTATAAGGTTTGTCATAGAGGCTTCTAGTATAACTTTTCAGAGAGCCTAATAGAACAAGACTACTTAATACGCTTGTTCAGTGGATGGCAGTCTGCTCTTTACTGACCCAAGTAATTGATGTTCGTTCTGGAGAATGAGCTTCAGAAAGGGTATCTGATAGTTCAACTCTTTCATGAATAACAATCTCTTGTTAAGGTTCAGGACAACTTAGAACTACTAGTGATTCTTCGAGCAACAGAAAGCTTTCAGAAAGGGTAGTAGAGTACTTGAGAGAATACTTTGCTTGATGGTAAGTTTGCAAGATAGAGCGTTCTAAGGTGTGTATTTCTTAGCATCTAAGTGTGTGATATATATAGATGAATTGGAGAGTTGTTGGAACGATATCCGTTAGACACAATTCAAATTCAGTCCATACTTATCTTGAAATGAGTACTCAGAAGTCCTTGTCTTATGTCTCAGAGAGGACTGTGCTTCAAGCTTTTACTGGTCTGCAATTAATGCACTTGTACTATTTCTTGTCCTGTAGTCTTCAACGGATACATGAGCCTTTCTGATTGCTTGCATGCTCCATACTCATGATGTCATGTGTCCAGAATCATATTTCAAAAGTAAGTAAATACACTTAAGAAAGGATTAAGGACATAGTCTTTCTGAGTTAGACTAAACCTTGATATCTTCATAAATCTTGTGCAATCTTCAGAAAAGCTCCATTGCTAGGATTGATCTTCATGGTCTTCTGGAAATAAAAATTACACTCAGAGACCTATAATCCTAATACAAGATTTACTAGACTAATCATACTCAGTAATTTCCTCTTTTACAATGTTCAAGTGAACCAAGAGTACTTAATCACCTTTCTGGCTAAGATAAGAACATGTGATGAGTGATCAAAATACTAACAGATATTCCTAACAGTGATCATCCCGTTTAAATTTCCAAACAAGTTAATTGTGACATTCTAACATGTCTATCACGAGTAGGTCATAATTAGTCGGGTCTACACGTAAAGTCAAAACATCTAGGACTGAAAATTATTTGACCTTTTCTCGAGTATTGAGAAGTTCGACTCGAAACCTTGACAAACTGCTCTAACCTAACAAAGTCCCATTGCAGCTTTCGATTCAGGCTTTGTTATTTTGGTATATATATATATATATATATATATATATAGAGCTTTTGTTAGTTTCAAGCCCGCGGCCCGAGTTAAATCAAACTTTCGAGTTTCAAAAGTTTAATTATAAAAGGGAAAAACTACGTAAACTACCCCTTAAATTTGGGTCAATTACAGATTAATCCCTTCTATTCGAACAAGTACATATAAACCCAAAACGTGAATTTGAGTTGACCAGAAATAAGTGTAAAAGAAATTAATTGGACTTAGTTGCAATATATAATTTTCAATTTACTACACATTTGACTCTAATGTTTTATAATTTACAACATTGACTCAACATTAATGTAAATTAAACTCTAATAAATGTATTTTTCAAAATATACCAAAGTTATCTTCTTCTTCCTCCCTCCTCCTTTATATGAGTCAAATGCTATCATACCCTATTAAATTGAACATTCGAATTTCTGGTGACGTTGGACATTCTAATTTCGAACACCAACAAAATAATAAATAAAATTACAATTTGAGTAATGAGGTAGTTGTTCGATTCAAAAAGATTACCCGAATTTCTTTTGATTCACTTTTAAGATATGCTTCTGTATGCATGCATTTTTTAAGCTCATGCTTAATGTAAGACTATGACATACGTATAACTTATTTTATCATTCCAACAAAATATTAAGTTTCTCACGTAAATCTATATCTATATTAAAAGAAGCATATTTCAAGCCTTGTAGTTAAGCCATGTGTCATACTGACGTGGCACTATTGATCATTCCTATTGGTCAGTTTTTTTTCCAAATGTATTTTGATTGGTTGTTAGAATTTCAAATTTGGTATGTTGGTGATGGAACATTTTAAATATTTAAGACGTAGTGCACCATATAACTCCCATGATTTATTTTTAGTATGTTGAATCCATATATAATTTTTATTTAATCTCATATATATTTATCTACAAAACTCCAAAAAATATTTTGAACGTATATATAGATTCACCGCGACAAGACGTATCCATAGACACCAAACTTGAATATTTTAATAATTAATTAAATTATTTATATATTAAATTAAATATTATGTAGGTTTATTAAATGATAGAAATAATAAAATTTAAAAAATAGAGCATTTTTAATACTCCCTCTATTTATCAAAGAAATCAATATTTATTTAGGTATACAATTACAAATGTATACTTTAAAAATTAGCAATAAAGTAACGTATTTGATTAAATAAAAACCATCATCTTATCAGCATTTACGTGAATTCTCACACGTTTCTACTTTTTACTCATTATTTATTCAAATATTGCCTTCTATCTTATATACTCACTATATGAAACATTTTGAATATAAATTTAACAGATATTTACAAAACCCACCCCTCCAAGATGGCCACTTTGCGGATTGATACCTGATGTTTGAACAATTACAAAATCCGCCCTTACATTTTAAAAGTAATTACATATAAACCCAAAAAGTCAAAAATTTCCTATTTTTATTTTATTTTACCATTACCTTTATTTTCACTTTCTATTTTATCATTTATTTTTAATCATTCCATTTAAGTATTTCATTACTTCATATTTTAAACCCCCAATTTTTCCTTCATCTCCAAAACTCCTCACCTCTACTTCCACCATCATCTCCTCCACGGCTCCACCCTTCTTCACCACCACCACACACAAATACCATGGAATCTTCATCACCAGTCCACCACCACGAACCACCATGGATGCTCGAAATTGAGCTTCCATGGAAGCTTCAAGAGAGCTTCATGTCCATGGAAGCTCAAATTGACGAGCTTCCATGGACATGAAACTCTGTCCAAGCTTCCATGGAAGCTCAATTCGAGTTTCCATGGAAGCTCTTCTCCTACATCTTCTTTTTCTATTTTTATATTTTTTAATTTTAATTTGTTAAAAAAATTCTATGGAAACTCCGAACAGAGCTTCCATGGAAGATGGAAGCTCTGGCCGGAGCTCAAGACATTTTTTTTAAAAATGTTTTTTAAATAATTAAATGTGGGAGTTTGTTGAATTTTCGAATAATTTGAGGGTTGATTTCAAATATGTTTTTGGATGATAATATGAGCAAAATTTATAATTGAGTATATTTTGTTAAGTTTAAAATATAAGGGGCTCTACTGTAATAAAACTTACAATTGTAATTTTATTTTTTCATTAAGTTTTGTTTTACTATGTATTTTATCTTTTCTTTTTTCTCAAAAATGAAACTTTAATGTTGGTCAACGATTTTGGATGTGGACGTAGTTGTTCAAACATCGGCTATGAATCTGTAATTGGACAATCTTACAGGGGGTCTATTTGTATATGACCCATAAATTTCAATTTATATATATTGAGGTTGTTATGATTGAAAATTAACTTTATTAGATTATTAATGCATTATTTTAAGGATAAAATAAGTAAAGTCGGTAAAAGATCTTAGGTATTGCATATTGTATGGCGTGATTGGTTGCCGCCTAATCTTGGTATCATATTAGCTAATTTTGATGCTACGGTTGAGTACGTAGAGCCTACATAGGGGTGGTATTAATTAGTGTTGTTGCTAGGCATCAACCGGGTCAATGTTATTGCTAGCTTGGCGTCAAAATTTGTGTCATATGGTTTTTTCTAGAAAGTGCGGAAGGTTTAACTGACAAATATTAGCAACTGAATTGGTTCGAAATTCTGAGTGGCAACATGTAGTAATTAATTAAAGGGGATTTCTCTTTGGGGATTAAATCTCTTGAGTCTACATATTATAGATTTGCGTCTTTTTTTCATTATAGAAGAAACCGAGGCATTTGATGTAGAATTTTGTCCATTAGTAGTCGCTATGCTCTAATTTTATTTTTGTTTTTTTTCATGATCAATCTTTCGAACTATTTTTCAATTACATATTTGTTTTCGAACAACACCTAGATGTTGCAATGTTTCCTATATTCTCAAATCTCAACTGTTACCTTTAGTTGTGAAATGGGACATATGATTGTAAGCTTTATTTATTTGATAAACATGCATAGTTCTTGCTTGGAATTGGTTACATTTGAAACTCCTGATGGATAACAAATCGTCTAAATCGAGTAAGCGTTTACAGTCTCAAGATCAGACTCCACGAGATTGAATAAATTTGAATGAGCGGAAATGTTCAAAATTATACTATTTTGAAAATATATTCTACATGTATTAGTTGTTTATTCATTAGGCACTCACTCAGTTCATATAACTGTTCTATCATCCGTGCACACAATAATATCCTTGCATTTACTTCAATGGATGGAAAATAGTCAAAGAAGTGAATAAACGAAAGTGTCCTTATTGTTGTTAGATAGATGGCTAAAATGATCACAAGATTGGCCCACTCTTGCCCAACCAAGGACAAACTCCAAAAATTCGTCCAACGTTGCATATATGACACTGGACACGGAATTGACAACATGATCAATGCTCTCGGGTTCGTTTCATTAAACATCTACACTCAATTTTATGTATCTTTCACATATTTCGTTTCAAACAAATTATTAGTTATACATCATTTAGTATCCATTAGAATTATAGATACTCTATGATAAATAATTTATTTTATTATTATGGTAAAGCCAAACCAATGAAATTTGGTGTAAACTGCTACTACAACATTGATCAAAACTATGGTGGAAGAGTACAATTCATATGCAAAAGTATACAAGACGGCCAGATATCGCATCTCCCTTGATAATGCCCGTGAGGTAGGCCTTCAACTTAATGCAAGACGCCAGGGGATAAGCGAACTTACAATTTGCTTACTGCATCTGAAGTAACTGATGCTATAGTAGAGGGTGATGTGATAACTTACATGCAAAATATCATATTATGGTTTATCAGATGAGGAATGGGGACTTGAAGCACATAACTGAGTTTCGGTGCTACCTTATTTTTCAATATCCATTACTTTTCGTCCATGGAGAAGAAGGATGGTATATCGATATAGTATTGTGAGTAAGATGCCAAATATTCTTAGGGAGTTCTTAATTAGCTTTTCGGATACAAGATAGGGAGAATGAAGGTCATCAACTCATACTTAGCAGGACGTCATTATTACAATCATATTGATTCTAGAGGAGATATTATATTTGGAGGACTTTATGCTCCGTTTTGAGAGCTAGAAGGGATACAATTCTCCCAATGGATTCCTTAGGTATCATATCATTGATGCTTAGAAGTGCAGGCGCTCAATCAAGATTCGATATACCATTGAAGATCCATTTAGACTTTGTATGCAGTAAGATTATGCTTGATTCTGATGCAACCTGTCTACTCAAGGAAATGCAGGTTATTATATGGGACGGGGCTACAATGACCTATATGCGTTGTTTTGAAGCGCTTGATAGGAGTTTAGAGAATTTTATGCACCGACCAGCCTCACCATTCGAGGGTTTGGTTATTGTATTTGTCGGAGAATTTAGACATATATCGACAGTGGTTGCGGGAGGGTCTAGATCTGAGATTGTTGATGCAACAATATGCTCATCCAAAATTTGAAATTCGTGTGAGGTCCTCAGACTTACAAAGAACATGCGACTGCAGGTAACTAAATGTTTGTTTCACTTATGGTATGATTTTAGTAATTTGTATCTTTCTTTATATCTTGTAAAGTGTGTTTTGTGTTTTTAAGCTGGTACGTTAACAATTGAGATTCATGAGACTAGAGAATTCGCAAAGTGGATACTATGAGTTGGTGATGGAGTTGCCGACTATGATAATGACAATGAGGTTGATATCAAGATGCCAGAGGACATTCTTTTTCAAGAAGTGAGAGATCATATTCCTACCATTGTCCAAAGTACATATCTATCCTTACTTGAGCAGTAAGATTATGCTTGATTTTGATGTAACATGTCTACTCAAAGAAACAAAGCTTATTATATGGGACGAGGCTACGTCAGTGACCAATATGCATTGTTTTGAAGCGCGTGATAGGAGTTTGAGAAATGTTATGCATCGACTAGCCACACCATATTTGGTGGTTTGATTATTGTATTTGGCGGAGACTTTAGACAGATACTGCAAGTGGTTTCGCGAGGGTCTAGATCCGTCATTGTTAATATAACAATATGCTCATCCAAAATTTGGGAATTTAGTGAAGAGTATATTAGTGGTTTGAAAGGGGGAAGTCTATGGGAATTTGCGAGTTTTTTACGTCACCTTTTCGTAACCATGTTGTAATTACGCAGCATGTCGAGGCTTGAGTAAGTTTGGAACAAAACATGGACTTTATTATCAGACGACATTATGTACAATCAATAAAGGTTACTCAACAATCCTGGTACACTAATTTAAATACTATATTACACATTCCCACATACAATGACAATCAGTTTAAATTTTCTATGTAATTGTCATGTAACGATAGAGAACTCTTCAGCCAGGTTTGAAATTCACTAATGAACAAATAAAAAACATAGCTATTATGCAAGTACAGAAGTTACCAAAGAAAAACTACAACAATCTCAGTTCATTTGACGATATGCCCGTGCCGGATGAGTCTGTTATATAAAATGCTACAAATCCATTCATTTTGTATTAGATGTTCTATGTTAGAGTTGCAATGGAGCATAGCACGATGGTTTATACCCACAATTGACTGATGGATAACGTGCCATATATGAAATTATGTCTAATGTCGATGGTCAAAATGGCGAAGTATTCTTCTTATACATCTGCGGATGGACCACAAAAACCTTTATATAGAGAACGATGTCCCCTGTTTTTTAGGGCTAGAGAAGATATTGTAATTCCAGTTGTGTCCAATGGGCTTGCATCACTCATTCTTTATAAAGGTAGGATAGTAGTCCGGCATATTCAAGTTTCAGAATACCATTGCATATCACGAGGACTCAACATTCAATAATCTCATGATTCAGAGGTCACGGGAATGCTCAAGGATACTCGGCTTATTATTTGGGATAAGGCTTTCATGAAAAACCAACATTGTTTGAAGCGATCAACTTGAAGGATGTGATGGATCGTTCAGATGAGCCATTTGGTGGGAGTGGTGATTGTCTTCGGCGGGAACTTCCGACATATTTTGCCCGTTGTTCCCGGAGGAATAGTTATAATATTGCGAATGCCTCTATATGCTCCTCTAGGATATGAGTTGTTGTGAGGTGCTTCGACTGACAAAGAACATGAGATTGCAGGTAAATGACCCATTTTATCTATATACCACATACTTATATCATACTCCCTCCGTCGCGGGTTCATCTTTCCGCAGGCTAGCCACAAGTTTTAAGATTAAAATGAATAAAATAGGAAAAATGGTGATAAAGTATGAAAAGAGTGAATAAAGTATGACAAATATTGAATAAAGTAGGAGATATAGTGAATAAAGTAAGAGAGAGGTTTTCTATTTAATGGATGAGAAGTTGAAATTGAGACGTCCCAAAATGAAATGCGGGAAGTTGAAATTGAGATGGAGGGAGTATTTAACTTATCATTGTTTACGTCCAATTTAATCCTGTACAGACTGATTCGTCATCGTTCAAAATTAAAGAGATGAAAGAATTTTTTGAGTGGATAACACATGTTGGTGAGGGCATTACCGCTGGACCTAATAATTGTGGGTGCATATCAAGATCCCGAAGTTTTACATATTTGAGAAGTGAGTTATCCAATTCAAACTATTATAGATAGTACATATCTTTCGTTGTTGTATCACTTAGGCGATCCATCACTTGACCCTGTATATTTCATCACCGGAATGTTCTTGCACCTGCAAATGAAATATTTGATGATATAAATCAATTTTTCATGTCGAAGAAGTCAATATTGAATATTTGAGCGCATATAGCATTGCTACGGAAGATAATTTTGAGAACGGTCTCGAACATGTTTTCACTCTAGAATTTTTCAACAACATTAATTGATCTAGATTGACTAATCTCAGGATCATACTAAAGGACGTGTGTATGGTAATGCTTCTGAGAAATATAGATCAAACTTTCGAGTTGTGCAACGGAACAAGGCTTATAGTTACTAATCTTGGGAAGAATATCATCGAGGCAAAGATGATATATGGAATCAATGCATGCCAAACGGTTTTCATTATGAGGATGATGATGAGCCATCCGACGGGATGTAGTTCCCTATCAATTGACTGGAGACAGCTCCCTATATTCGGCTACCTTGCTATGACCATAAATAAGAGTAAGTGACACTATCTCACATGTTAGCCTCTACCTCCCCACACATGTATTCAACCGTGATCAGTTAAATGTTGCTCTTTCCAGAGTTACCACAGGGAAGGGCTTGAACGTAGTAATTTGCGACGTAGAGGGTAATACATATATATGACACGGCAACAAACGTAATTTATAAAGAAGTGTTAGACAAGTTATAAGTTGATTTTATCTTTTATGTGTGTTTTTTATAGAGAGATGTTAAACGTAGAACAATAAAATACTAAACGCAGGACAACTTAAACTTAATTACACGTGAAGTCCATATATTGCCAAATTTGCATTACATAGACTTCATATTTTGAATAATTACAACAAGAAACACTTTTAATACCAATAAATTAAAATAACAAGGTTAATGGTTTGTACGTTGACGAAATCAAACATGAGCAAAAATCTAAGTGAAGAAGAGCCCTATCTTAATGTGAGTGACAAAGAAAGTGAAGAAGAACCACCATGGTATGAAGATGGTTATTTTCAGGTATTTATGTACTTATATGTTTTGTTTTAAGCTATTTTTACAGAAAAATTCGAGAAAAAGAGGGTGTTTTTCGAGTTGATGCCGCCAAACCATAACTGGATATTGGCGCCGAACCCTAGCGCCTTCATCAGCTAACCCGTGCCCATATTCATGGCCGGTTGTGCTACATGGCGCCGAAAGTAAGCGCCATTAAGCAGGAACGGCTGAACAAAATGTCGCCAAGTCTATATAGCGTTGAGATGTAGCGCCAAGAGATGGGAATCCGCGATCGAATACATCGCTACCTACAGTGAGATGGCGGCGAGATCCATAGCCACATGTGGCTGATGGCTTTGATTGTTTTAGGCGGTGAATAAAACTTGAAGTAACACTAACCTAATTCTTCCCTCTTCTTCTTGGTGAATTGCTCATCTTCTTAATTTATTAAAGCTTTTGTGGTTTTTTGGGTGTTGGAACTTGGAAGCGTATGTTGTTTTAGGGGTTTTGTGACTGACTGTATTGACTAATTAGGGGTTTCGAAAATTTATGATTGAAATGATAATTTAAAAAATAAATGTAGATACTTGATAATAATATAAAATAGAGATTTAATGTGTAAATGTTTTTAAGTTGTCATGTATTTAGTATTTTATGTCATGCATTTAGTATTCGTGTTTATATATATGGTTTTGTTCAATTTCATTAATTTATATTATGAACTTTTCAACATGTAGGGGTTACTTCCGATGCAATGTTGAAACGATTAAATCATGCATTTTATCACCTTACAATTTTTATATGTTTCTCAACTTCAACATGTTATTATATACATTTATTCATTTCTTATTTTAATTGTTTTTTCATGCCCCGTCGAGTATCGATGGGCCATTAACTAGTATCTAGTTGGTCGATCATCATCCATCCATCCATCCATCCATATCCATCCATCCATACATATATATATATATATGTGTGTATATATATATATGTATATATATATATATATATATATATATATATATATATATATACATATATATATATATACATATATATATATATATACATATATATATATACATATACATATACATATATATATATATATATATATATATATATATATATATATATTATGTAAATCACAATGGTATAAACTTCACCAGATTCATTCACCCTACGTGGAATTTTGTGGAATTAGTTGTATTTTATCCAGTATATATTTCATTGTTAATTTTAGTATATTGACTATATATATAGGTTTTATTAAATCTCATATAACTTTATCTACAAAAATCCAAAAAATGTTTTGAACATATATTTGAATTCCCCGTGACAAGACGAATCCATAGACACCAATCTTGAATAGTATTATTTAAATAAATCATTTTATTCATTAAAATAAAATATAAATTTATTAAATAAGATAAAATGAATTAATGGAAATTTAAAAATAGAGTATTTAACTAATGTTTAACGTGAGGCTAATGTTTTAGCGCTCAGATTATCAGTTGAGTGTTCTTATATAATATAATATATAAAGTTGATGGGCTAAATCCGCCAGATTCATTCAAATTCCAGCCATCCTATGTGAAATTTTCATACGGTTGAGCAGAGTCTGAATAAGGGGACGTATTAGTGTTGTTGCTAGGGATCAAGAGGCATGAATGTTATTGCTTGATGAATTTTTTTATATCTTATGGTTGCTGAAAATGCGGAAGGTTGGACAGCCAAATTAAAAACAAAATTTGTTCGAAATTTTGAGTGGCAACATGTAATAATTTAAAGGGATTGTTTTTTGGTGATTAAATCTCTTAAATCGATAAATTTTAGCTTTGCCCCTTTGTTTTACTTTTCAAAGAAATTTAGGTATTTGATGGAGAATAAGTTTTGCCAAGTTAAACGTGAGGGTAATGTTTTAGCACATAGATTATCAGTTGGGTGTTTTGTATATTTTAGCACATAGATTATGTGCTCCTCCCACAATGATGTTGGTTTTGTATATTTATATTATCCACACCATGATCGTTATGTGGGAGGAGCACATACCACCCCAGGAGTTGTCTCGATCAATTTATTTTGTCCTCCCATTTCTATATATTATTAAACATAAACTATATCGTGACATCGCCACGGGAATTTTGTGGGATTAGTTGCATTTTCAGCCAATATATCTTTCACCGTTTTTTCTTATTTTTTTTGTATATTGGCTGCATATATAGTTTTATAAAATCTCATATAAATTTATATACAAAACTCCGAAAAATAATTTGAACATATATTTAAATTCACCGTGCCAAGACGAATTCATCTAAATCTTTTCGACTTTATCACTCGCATGTTTTCATAAAGTCTGCTAACAACAATATTATCTACTATACTGGTGCACTTAAATACAACTCTACACATATTCTTCTCAAGTTGTTTTTTTTATAATTTGATATGGATCAAGATAAATTTGATGCTTCTAGTTTTTACAATATGCTCTACCAGATGAGGTTGGAGTGATTGCAAAATATTATTATGGACATATTTGACTTGGATACGGGCACTACAAGAAAATAGAGAAAAAACGATGGAATGGGGCGACGGATTCTATCCGTCGCGCCCCTTTAGCGACGTTTCGCTAAATGGGGCGACGGATGCTATCCGTCGCCCCGTTTGGCGACGGATAATAGTTATCCGTCGCGTATTAGCGACGGATAATAATTATCCGTCGCCCAAGTTTGACCTTTTTTTTAAAAAAAAAGAAAAATAAAATTATGAACGACGGATAATTTTATCCGTCGTTAATATTTTTAATTAAAATTAAAAAAATAAAAAGTGGCGACGGATAGATTATCCGTCGCTATGGGGCGACGGATACCTATCCGTCGACCCATCTAGCGACGGATCGGCCCTTTGGGTCGACGGATATGTGTCCGTCGGCCCAGAAGGGTTTATCCGGCCCAAACAGCAAGCAGAAGCTCACTTTCTCATTCTTCGTCCTCATTCTCTTCTTCTCCTCTCTTCGGTTTCCGGTGAATTCTTCGTTATTTCGGCTAATCTTGGTGCCTAATCGAAGCTCGTGGGACAAGGAGTTTGGTTCTTCGATCAATTTCATATTTCTACCGATTAATCAAGGTATTTTGGCTAAAACTCTAGTTTTTAAAAATTTGGGGATTTTATTTATTTTGATTAATTTGAGCAATTATATGTATATATGATAAGTATGTAGTAGTTAGTTTAGTTAATTTGATCAATTATATGTAATTTGATATGTAATTTGTTCAATTTGATATATATATATATATATATATGTGTGTGTGTGTGTGTGTGTGTGTGTGTGTGTGTGTGTGTGTGTAATTTGATAGTTAGTTTAGTTAATGATATGTATATATGTTAGGTATGTAGTATGATATGAATGTATGTAGTATGTTAAGTTTGGTATGTATGAATGTATGTAGTTAGTTTGATTTGTGTGTTAAGTATATATAGTTAGTTTAGTTAATTTAATATGTTTGTTAAGTATAGAAGTATGTAGTTTTGATTTGATAATTTTGTATGTTAAGTATGTAATTTGATATGAATATATGTAGTAATTCGATATGTATAGAGTAATTAGTTAATTTGATATGTATGTTAAGTATATAATATATGTACTAAGAGGTTGAAATGGTTAAAATATATGCCCAATTTTGTAACATATTGAACACTTAATTAATAATTAATTTATAAGGAACATATAATAATTAACAATTAACCTCTACAATCTTCTTATCCGAATTGGAATCGATCTAATAAATTAAATACGATCTAATCAATTGGAACGTGTCAGGTTAAAAATTAAGTATACAATGAATTCCGACCGTTCATGGATGTACGATCGTACGGCGGTAAATGGCAGAGTTTCTAGGAGTTTTGTAGAAGGGGTTAAAGGTTTCATCTCGCTTGCCATGGGACGTCCGGTTTGTGCAACTGGGGGTTGATAAAGTGTCTTTGCACATTGGAAACCTGCAGAAATAAGCAATTTATGACGCCTACAGCAGTATTCGAGCACTTGCGACGTTATGGACTCATGCCTGAGTATCATGTATAGATTCATCACGGTGAGGAAGCACCGTCCATGGCACACCTCCAATGGAGGGAGAGGCGGGGTTTGAGGCCACCTATCGAGTGCCTTTCTACTTGTCGGAACATGTGCATGGTGTATTGGGAGGAGGATGTAGATCTGTTGGAATACAAGTTCTGTGGTAGGGAGCGTCACAAGTGATGAGGAGGGGGTGCATGAGAATGAGGAGTTTCATCCGTTTTGTCTCTAGGCTTGTATAACTAGTAATCATTAGTTGATATATATATGAAACCAAACATTATGGTAAAATTGAAGCTGATGTAACTTATATTATGTAATGCCGTAACAATTGACTGAAGCTAATATAACTTATATTACGTAGCAATTGATTGAATTATTGTGAAATTGATTTATTATCGTAAATGAAAGACCTCGATCTAATGAATTCAAACGTATCAGGTTATTATCTAATTATTCAATGAATACCGATCGTTCATGGATGTATTGTTGTACTCTCAATGGCAGAGTTCAATGGAGTTTTCTGAAAGGGGTTGAAGGTTTCATTGCATTTGCAATCTCAAATCCGGCTTGATAATCTGTTCTGTATTATAACTCGTACTAACACATTTTATTGTATTTATTACATGTTTTTGCAGATGCATACAGAGCGTCCACTATCGTCCCCCACGCAGCCCGCATGATAGTGGTGGGTGGGAATAGGTCGCAATGACGAGGGCTCCGATGGTCGAGCAGGTCTCGATTCTGAGACCCCAGGCGAGAGAGGCGATCGTGGCTCTACCAGTCAGCCCGGACACATGCTGGAGGACGACCACGACGATTGTCCCTACCTCATGTTCGATCCAAACCATCCCAACGTCACGTGGGACGGCTTGCCTGTGATTTTCCCTATTGGTCCTGCCAAGTAAGTATTATACATTCTTCTTAAATATGTAAAAACATAACTTATAATGATAGTTGACAAGTATAAATTGTTGTACTAAAGTAATATATATTCGTTTCTTGTATCTTATACATTGACAACAGCTTATGGCCTCGGGAGGTGCACAACAAACTAGGTGACATCTTCCGGAGCAGGAGAGAGCCACCGGGGCAGGGTGGTGAGTGTTGGAGCCACATCTCGGAGCGCATGAGGGCCGAGTACTTCGATGAGCTGAGGGTAAGTTAAAATATGACATTCCTTTGTTTGTAATTATAATCGTTTTAATATGAGTGGTATGTTAAAATATGACATTCCTTTGTTTGTATCTTGTTAAATTGATGTAACATGGTGAGGTTATACATGTATTGACTTTGGATGTTGTATGAAATTGGGAGTGTAGAAGGAGTACTTCATTCCCAGCAGGTTGATCCCACAGATTTGGCGTGTTTACGAGACTGTGGGATCCAAACCGTACAGGGATATGGTCTGTACGTGGAAGGCCATTCGGGATCGGGGTGGCCCAATCCCTCCACAGGTTAGATGTACCGGAGTGGGCCCTTTGGGATGCCTACTGGCGCCGAACTGATGTCCAGGACGTTGCCTGGACCAACAGTGAACCGGCATCCCGATCGTCTGGCAGAAGGGCCGTTCACCACCTTGGGAGGCGATCTCATCGCCACCGATTTTTATCAATCGTATATATGTGTTTTTGCAATCTAGCATTACGTGTATGTATTGTGTCTCTGCTGCTCTATTACTTGTAGATGATAAATTGTTGACTAGATCTGGTTTGATTCAGGTGGCACGGGGGGAGGTGACATCCACGTATGCCATTTTCAAGAAGGCCAAGCAGAAGGGCGGGGTATGGACCGACTGCCGGGCCTCGTCTATTGCGGTATGTTTATGTTGCTTAAAGTTCATATTTGTACACTATTACAAGTTATTTTTGAAAAACAGTAACTGATCATGATATCTGCTATTTACGATTTCAGGCTGAGGTTGATGCTCAGGTAGCGAGGTAGGAGGAAGAGACGGCCGAGGAGCTGTCAACTGAACAAGTTGACAACATCTTCTTAGAGGTCAACCAACCGGACAAGAAAGGACGAATATATGGACTCGGGAGCCTCGGTTTGAGCACAGCTAGTCTGGTGCTCCTCATCATCATCCCATGATCCAGACGTCCAGATACACACATGACCAGGTCTGAAATGGTGCGATCGCATGTCCGGAACAAAGTTGCACAACTTAACTCAAGAGATGCGGCGTCAAGAACAAAGGAGGAGATGGAGCGGCGACATAGAACGAAGGAGGAGAACGAGCGCCTTGATTCTGAGATGGACGATTCATGTCCAGTCCGCCATCACCCACACCCACCCCCGTCTGATAGCTAGTTAGTTATGTATCTGTATGTTCGGATTTTTTTTCATATTTACACTTGTTTGGATAATTTCGCCAGCTCCGGATATTACTTTTTTTATTCATAATTTATTGAAATATTTTCCGTATTATTCATTTATTATCGAACATTATATTGATTAAATAGGTGAACTACGAAAAACAGGGATTAATATGAAATAAATAGTGACGGATTAATAGTGACGGAATTAGTGACGAATTGACTAGTGACGGAATTAGTGACGGATTCACAGTGTCGGAATTAGTGACGGAATTTCAGATTCCGTCACTAATTCTAATAATATATTGGACGACGGATAGAATCTATCCGTCGCTAAATATAACGACGGATAGAATCTATCCGTCGTTACATTTAGCGACGGATAGATTCTATCCGTCGCTATATTTCGATTTAAAAAAATAAAAAATAAAAAAGTCAAATATATAATCCGTCGTCCAATCCGTCGCGAATTGGATCCGTCGTCCCAGCTCCAGGGGGCGACGGATTTTCTATCCGTCGCCCGATCCGTCGCCATAGCTGGGGCGACGGATCGCTGGCCATACGCGACGGATCTATCCGTCGCCCCAGCCAAGTTTTTTTGTAGTGGGGAGGAATAGCCTTTTATTTGTAATTCTTAATTGGCAGAGGTAAATGCGGAAAAATATGCGGAGTCAAAGTTTGCACTTTACAATGCACAACTGGGATAAGGTTTAATAACCTTGCACATGTTCGTTCTTTACAATCACGTAAATTAGCTGAGTTATTGTTATCATTGACGAAATGTGGCTAAAGTACTTTGTGAATTAGTAGTAAATAAAATACAAATGAGTAAGTTAATGATGTATATGAGCTTTAATTATAATTTAAATCTTTATCATCTCTCACTATTAAAAAGAAAATATGGCAGCACTATTCCATAATGATTTTTTTTATAAACTAAAAAGGAAGGAAAACTAAAAATTCATACTTGATTAATCAATCGACAATTAGCTAGGAACTCCGATCCAACCACTGGCCAAACGAATTTATAAAGCTTGATTGGCACAAATCTACTAAAATATTTTTTACAGTAAAATGTTTACGACCTAAAATATAAATTTGGATAGTAATAAACATAACAACAACTATCCATTTGCAATATTAAACCTACCTATATACAAATCATTTACTCATTTATCTCCATCTTCATGTCCGGTATTGATTATCTATTTGTAATAATAAAGAAAATTCAGTTTGCCATATTTTTTCCTGATTTTTCTTTTACGTTTCAATTGGTGTTTCTCCAAACATGGAGGATGGTCTAAGCATAAAAGAAGTAGAAAAATACTAAATAATATACTTATTTAAGTCATAGTTATCATGATAATAAGATGAGTGTACAACTCCTACAAAATTAAAACATTTCGATATTGATGTTGATGAAGTGGATTATATACTCTAAGGACAATACTAAGTTAACCCAAGCTTACATTAATGAAACTCATACATTTTTATATAGTTTAACATGAGTGAACGTTTAAAGTTAATTTGTATTCTATTGTGAAGTTTGATAATGAAGCTTAATTATATTATATACCTCACAAGTGTATGATTTACTGTTGAACATGAATTTTTTTTAATGGGCATAAATCCAGTTACGAGGACCTTTGGATTTATGCTTGACATAGCCCCTTCAACTAATCTTCTAAGAATGTTCTATGAATCGTGTACTAGACCTGCTTTTTTCAGTTTCAGGAGATAGAAGAGATATAAATGAGCTAATTGGTGGTGTGTTTGATCTTTATATGTCTATCAATAACATTTTACACGTGAAGACTTTCAATTTCCTTTTCTTTATGTATAAGATTCGATCGGTACGATGAGGTATAAGGGTTCTCTTCTCCACAGTCTCTGGCTGGAACGACTGGTTCTATCCAACCTGAATTCAACCCCGTTCGAAATAATGATGTTTAGGTCTGGTCTGGCATATACTCGAACCCGTTCCATACCTTTGTTACAAGACCCGAGCGCAACATTTTATGATTAAGTTAGCAAAACTTACATTTTTCTCTGGCAGGGGTGTGGGGTGGTTGGGGGGGGGGGGGGAGAATCTGCATATACTCTCTAGACGGGAAACTCTCTTCGATCTTCTCTCTACTTTCTTGAACCATAACGGGTATGGGGATCTGATACTCTCTAGGTGGGGAGACTCAATTTGATCTTCTCTCTACTTTCTTAATCTCCATAACGAGCCGGGGAGGGGGGATCAACTTATACTCTCAAGGCGGAGAAAATGTCTCCCATTTTCTTTGTACTTTCTTGATCTCCATGACCGGAGGGGGGGGGGGGTCCACCGCGGGTTGTTGGGAACCGGTGAGTTGGAAAAAAAACAACTGTAACATGTGAAATTAAGTTTGTATAATATTTTTTTTTGTGTCTGATGGGGTGACCACATATACCACCGCGGGGTTGTTGGGAAACCCTGTTGATTGTGTTGTATACTTTTGTATTTTATTTTGGTTTCGTTTGAGGGATATATTTTTTTTAAAAAAATACATGTATCTGTTACTAATTAACAGGTCGGGTACGGTAGGACCCTATTTTTACATTTTCTATAGTTAATATAAATAAACACTCACTGATATAATATTGGATGAAGGACTACCGACCGACACCACGATCAACGTTGTTCACATAAATTTGACTACCTTATTTTCTCGATTAATTTATTTTATCATCCCCTTTGTATTTATTAATAAAAGTAAATTATACCGTGGCATCGCCACGGGTTAGTACTAGTTCTAACATGATAAACTATCTTTTATAGATACAATGTTTTAATTACAACCGTTCCATAAATTTTAAGGTCCTTTAAATAAAACTAGCTAATAAATTATCTCCATGTAGCTGATAGTTAATAAATTAGTCGATTTTTATGAAGTTGCGTATTATATTAATTAGATGCTAAGGTAGTTAATTTGCTAAATATAGTATATAAAAACAAACCAACTAGTTAATTTTTCTAATAAGAACAAGATTAACAATCAACTATCTTATCAACTACCAGTTAGGCGTTTATGTTGTTGGGTTAAATATGTATCCTACGAACTAGCACGAGTTACCACGAACCATGGTGTGTGGCTTGGACCCTATATCATTAAGAACCTCGTCCAAGAGGCATCTTGATTCTGATCCGTAACGCTTAAGTAACCTTAGAGAATCATGTCCTGAAAAAGGACAACTTACTAGCTACTTCTGAGCAGCTAAGATCTGAGGAGCTAGCCTCCATACACATGGACCACTCTCTAGCTGACACGTGGATGTCCTTCTAGATGGACAACAACCCCAGCTCTAGACATCTATAAATAGGTCAATTTCTTAAGGTGACCAAGTAATTAGGAACTTACTATTCACTACTTTTATCCGAGGGACTTTGAGCTCACAACATGAACCCCATAGTTATGTCTAAGACTGGTCTGTCCGAGGCACGCTAGCTTAAAAGACTTAGACTAATCCCCTTTGTTTAAGTGTTGTAGGATATGAGGAACACTGTCAAATGAGCAACTTATGAAGACCTTACCAAGAAGCTTTAATTAGGCTTTTATTTTACTTTAACTCTTTTATGAGCGCTAGAACATACCAACGCGTTTTCACCTCATTACATGTAACATTTTTATTACGAAAATAAGCTAATTGAGCTAACAAGCTAATGCTAAACAAAGTCTAAGCTGTTGTTTAGCAAAACTAGTTCATAGTTGATAAGGTAACTGGTAGATGAGTAGGTAACTGATAATTTAGTCTATTTTTATAGAGGTGTTTAGTAAATTAATTAGCTGATTTGCTAAGTATAGTATATAAGGTAGCTGGTAGCTCATAATCTAGTCGATTTTTATAGGTGTTTAGTAAATGAATTAGCTGATAAGCTAGCTGACTTGCTATATACAGTATACATGTTACTTTATTTTAGATTAAGGGATATGCATTGAAAATAGTTTGTAATACGTAATATATTGGTAAAGTTGTAATTGGATGATAAAGTAAGAGAAATATTGAATAAAATTATGATAAAGTAAGATAGAAAAATAATAAAAAATGAATGAGTAGGATAAAAACTTTTTATTTATTAGATAGGTATGTTCTAATATAATGCCAAAAAAGAAAAGTTAGTAACTTATTGGAGCGGAGGGACTACTTCTTTAGCAATTAGCGTACTCTTTTTAATGTTTGTGAATAAATAATGAGCTCGGTATAAATACCCTATTCCTCAACTAAAATTCATTTTGGTGTTTGGCTTGTGTTTTCACATTATAAACTTAGACTCAATTTTTTCCCCACTTATCAATTGTCTCTCTTTCTTAGTATTTGTTTCTCTTTACCTTCTTCATAAACTAACAACCTTAAATCAATCAAATAACCTTTAAAATATCAAAATCATCACTTATTTCTTACAAATCTATATAACCATATAAACCCTATAATATTTGAGTAAGTATAGTAAAAGGGAATACTTTCCTATAAATTAGGAAAATCTGGTTTAATGTAAAAAAACCGGCTAAATGGACCAGACGCGTAGTTTTTTTGGTAAATCGAACCAGACCGGTTGCCTATATAAGGAAGAAATCATGGTTTCCTCTTCCCTACCGCGTGCTGCACTACCTCCTGGTGCTTTACAGGTTGTACCATATGTATTAAATGTTGTACTGAACAACACATTAAAGCACCAGGAGGTAGTGCAGCAGGAGTTGGGTAGGAAAAACCAGAAATCATGCTTAGAAAAATAAAAAATCCCCAATTCCATTTCTCTCAAAATCTCTACAACTCCATTTCCACACTACAAAAAAATCGGGCTTCAACGACGGATTTATCCGTCGCTAAAGCCCACCCGATTCGTCACTAATCCCTTAGCGACGGATCGGGCGACGGATGAGACGCCCGTCTTAAAAATGGGCGTCTCAAACGAATTAGGGATGGATAAGGAATCCATCCCAAATTCAGGACGGATTGGCAACGGATAAATCCGTTGACCTTCCGTCGCGATTTAGGGACGGATTACTATCCGTCCCTAACTGGCTGGGACTGTTAGCGACGGATTCCTAATCCATCGCTAACAGTCCCAGCCCTAATTCGCCCAAAGTCGGCATTTATAGCGACGGATTCCTATCCGTCGCTAAAAAACCTATTTTTTTTATTTTTTTATATTTTAATTCCTGTTTCACATTTCACCTGTTTTTTCACACAATATAATTGTAGATAATATATCTGAAACAATTAAATTGTATTAATTAACTATAGAGATTCGACGAATCCAAATTATTCAAACCGAAGACTAAATATCCGTACAGAAAATGAAATAGTGTATATGTAGCATAAACAACATAAGCATAAGTCCAATGTAACTAAGAATCGGGCGGAGGAGGTGGTCGTTGTTGGGTCGTCAAGATCATTTGGGTCAAAGCATCCACCTGCTAAGCCATACGAGCCTGGTTCTCAAGCACTTGCTGGTAAGCTGCCTTGGTTTGCTCAATCTCTTCATTGTTTCTAGCTAACTCCTCTTGAAGAGGAGTCATCATCTCCTGGACCTGATCCTGTGTGAAAAGATCAGCTCATGTGGATGCCTGGGACACTAAGAAGCTAGGACCCGTCAATGTAGGGCCCAAACTTCCAATTCCATACACTCGGTCCATGATGTCCATTGGGTTGACGGCAAAGAAGATCTGGTTTAGCTCTTGAATCGATTGCTCCCGACCGTCGATCCTCCTCTCGATCTCACTCTGCAATCGTAAAGTGCATACGAAATGAGATACAGTTTTAGGAATCTCTTATAATACACAAATACAAATGTGAACCTTAACAAAGAAACGTACCGCAATACGCTCAGACTTCTCGTCCACCCAAATGCCGTCCTTTAGCTTAGCCTTCTTGAAGTGGTATAGTGCGGTCTTGGGGTCCCTGGATCTAAAGAACATATATGCAAAGTAAACAAGTAGTTAGTTGGTATAAATGAAAGTAGAAAACATATAAATCATCTTCCGCTATAATGAAAGCAAAAAACACAAGTAGTAAGTAATTAATATATACACTAACCATCTAGTGATCCGTAACAACAGCTCGCGACCCATAATGGTGCATGGAAGTTCCCATACCATCAGTCGGCTCGTATTTGGTTCTCTACATTCTTCTTTGCTGATCCACGAGGGGTTCCCTCCAAGACTCCACCCATCGCCCTCCTCATCCCCTATAAACGATGGCTTAGTGCCCTTGTCTCTACATTTTTTCGCAGCATGAACCATTTTCCTATAAAGGTCTGACCCTAGCCTCTAAAAAACCGACCACAACTGGGGAAGCAACAGGGCATTGGAAATGTAGTAGGTTTTCTACCACAATTCCACACAACATAGAAATTACACAAGGTAAATGAAGACAAGAATTTAAAGATAACACATGCAACAAGTTCATTAATGGTGACTAACATCTCACCCAAGTTCAGTAGCTAACATACCACTCAGATTGTCCTAAAATTTACTAACACAATGGTGACTAACATATCATCCAAGTTTAGTGGCTAACATACCACTCACATATAGTGGCTAACATGCCACACACATTAACACAACGATTAAAACAATAAATAAATCACTGTAACATTTAAGCTTACCCGCAAATCATCGAAGTAAAAAGCCTTCATCCCTTCCAAGACATATGACAAATTCTCGCCGCCAGCACCATGTAACTCCCTCCTGCCCCTAAAAATGTCAGTCAGGTTACCGGAAGCATCAGGGGGCCAAAAACTGTTATCAATGAGAAAGACAATAAACAAATATTCATTAGTATATATAGTTAAATCAATGGTATGTGACATATACTTGTCTTAAGTTATGTTCTACAAATGCATAATATGTACTTACTGTGCCTTCCCATTGGGGAACAACACCGGCTTCCCCTTCCACATAGCACCGGGTGTTAAAACTAAAAAGGGCCAATCGTCAGGGCCTAAGTCAGCCCAGATATGTGACTGGCCCGTGCTCGAGCTCGGTGGAGTCTCAGGAACCGTAGACTGGCTACTCCCACCAATATCAAAGCCCATAGCAGGACTACTCGCTCCACTGGGTGGTGTACTGCCTGTACCAGAACCACCAGGGATCCCACTCGATGCGGGAGGACGGTATGTAGGTCTCCTATATTGCGGCATCTGCAAAAACATACAACAAATAGAGAAAAAATATGTTAGTAAATTACCGTGAATTTGCATGTAAAACATATACATTTGACATCTAATAAAGCACAAAAAAATGGGATAATCAACAACTAACAGTATATATACATATAATCTACCATACACACATACCCTCGTCCTCGTCGCCTGTGGTTAAGTCTACATATTGGTCTTCATGCAGCTCTATGAACTCATCACGAGCCTGTACAGGATTTCTCGCTGATTCATCAACAACCTCTTCTTGGTACGAGTTGGTGATTGAGTCGTCCCTCTGAACGTACTCTACTCTGGAGTGGGCTCGTATATGTATCGCAGCCAAGTAGTCCACCTTATCGCGTTTCAGGCTTGGATATTCAATAAACACCACTTGGCATGCTTGAGTCACCAAGATAAACGGTTCGTACTAGGGCTGCGCAACGGACGAATACGGATCGATCCGCATCCATTTGACCGGATATCCGGTCAAACGGATGAAGAAAAGGTCCATCCGTTATCCGATCCGTTCAGAACGGATCGAATACAGATAAATTCGCCGGATAATGGATAAATCCGGCGGATATCCGTTATCCGGAAATATAATTAAAAAAAAAAATTCAACATTATTAGACTATAAAATGACAAAAAAACGAAGAACACCAAACAACATAGGTTCGAAACTTCGAATAATCGAATTACATATCAAAAGTTCAAAAACAAACCTACGCAAAAGGAAGAAATGAGTAGAAAATGAGTAGAACAGCAAAAGGAAGAAAAAAGAAGAAAAAAGGAGAAATGAGTAGAACAACAAAAGGAAGAAAAAAAGAAGAAAAAAGAAGAAATAAGAAGAAATGAGTAGAAAATTAGAAATACAACAAGGAGCAGTAAATGGATAAGTAATAACCTAATAAAAAAAAATTAAAAAACAAATGGATAAAACAGATATCCGGCGAATTTATCCATTTTTCACGGATAGAAAAAAATTGTATCCGTTATCCGATCCGTTAGCTAACGGATAGGATCGATCCGATCCGTAAAAGCGGATAAACGGACCGGATCTACGGATCCGGATCATATGAGCAGCCCTAGTTCGTACTTAGTACGGTACCTCCTCCTATGGTTAATGTCAACCATTTCATACTGCTCATGCTTCCTCGTACCAAGTGGAGTAGGATCATACTAGTCAACATCAAATAGAAAGGTTCTTTTCAAAGGCAGACCGGGATATTCAAGCCGCACAATCCGTTTCAGCTTCCCGTAGAAATCATACAAATCAGAAGCTGCATCTAGATCTTGCCCACTGACACACACCCCACAATTGCTTGTGGCCATGGTCGTGTCAGAGTCAGTTGTGTGGAACCTAAGGCCATTTACTATGTACGATGAGAATGTGGAGACCTTTCTGTTTGGTCCCTCTGCTAGAGCTACTAAGGACATCTGACGTTGTTGACAGGATCTCAGACATACTCCTTGAACCAATCTGGAAATTCTGTTTCCAACTTGTCTTCAAGCAGTTCTTCAAGCGTGTCATCTGCCATTATTGGATTCTTCTCCAGACAACGCTCTTTGAAAACACTGTGGACACGATGATATGATTAGATAGTTAGTAATTAGAAGTTCAAATTTATGTGTTATAGTAAGAAAGCTACTCACCGATCAAAAATCACCACAAATTTGTCAACTTCAGCACAGTTCGAGAGGACATAATATTGGGCTGCCTTCAGGTCCCTATCCGCAACCATTCTTTCTTTTCTTGTCCCATAGGTTTCCCTGAGACCCTAAAAATTGAAATGGCAATGTCATCATCCTCTTGAACTTCGAATGTATCTGCATTTCGAGACGGCCTAGATGTCTTTGTCGGCACGTGGTCCCCAAAGTAATAGGCGCAGAAGGTTCCAACTTCCTCTCGCACGTATGCATTAGCAATCGATCCCTCAGGCCTACCTTTGTTGCTGACATACTTCTTCAATTTTCCCAAGTACCTGAATTGCACATATATTTAGGTAAGAGAATGTAACTTGGGAAAATTCAGACATTTTAAGTAAATTCAGACTTGGGAAAGTTCACACCTCTCGAATGGATACATCCATCGATACTGAACCGGTCCAGCAAGCCTCGCTTCATGTGGGAGGTGAACTGGCAAGTGCTCCATAGAATCAAACCAGCTCGGTGGAAAGATACGCTCGACCTTGCATAGAATCAATGGTATGTTGCTTTTAAGATTTGCTAACACTTGATCGTCAACCACCCTTGTGCATAAATTCTTGAAAAATAAGCTCAGCTCGGTGAGAGCGATCCATACAGGTTTTGGTAGCAGTTCTCGAAATGCAACCGGGAGAAGCCCCGCCATGAACACAAGACAATCGTGGCTCTTCAGGGTGAAAGGCATTTTTGGTCCTAAAGTTTGGGCCATATGGCGCATGTAGTACCCCGTTTGATGATCTGTGATTATTGGTCCTTTTTATTTCAAATTTTGGCCTCCGTGATCCTTTTTGCTGACGTGTCACTCGGGTCAAAGGATTTCCTCCGATTTTGACTGCCACCACAGCTGCCACGTCACACCTGAATCAAAATAATGCAAAAAACCAAAAATCAAAAAATCAAAAATTAAAAATAAATGTTAAATAAGAAAAATAAAAGCAAAAAGAAATTGTTGGTCAATGGCGCCAATACTCCCGCCCAAATTGTGTTGACTCAGGAAAAAAAAAAGAGAAAAGCATTTAAAAAAACCCCTGTTAATAATTGCCCCCCCCCCTGATTTTATCCCCAAATTAAACCCTAATTCTCTCAATCAAGCCATCTCCACTCTCAATTGTCTCAATCCAGCCATGTCTTCGTCATCTGCAACATCGATCGCACCTAATGAAGAGCGTCTTTGTGATTGTGGCAGAGTTGCTGAAATGTTGACGTCTTGGACGAAGCGGAATCCCGATCGACGATGGGTACAGTGCGTGAACAAGGTTCGATTTTTCGACAATTCTTGCTTAAGTTCTGTAATTTTGTTGTTTAGGTGTTAATTTATGTGATTTACTTGCATAGGGTAAGGTTGGAGGTTGTTGTTTCTGGGACTGGAATGATCCGAAAATGTGTGCAAGATCAGTGCAAGTTATTCTTGGGCTTTTGACCAGATTGAATGGGTTGGAGGAACGAGTTGTGGCTCTGTCAGATGAAAATGCTACTCTGAAAAGAGCATTGCAAGATGCAAGGCGTAGTGCAGGGTATGTTGGGATTGAGGCTTTAATGCAGGAATTGTTGGAAGAAAATGGAAAGCTAAAGGAGGAATTGATGGAGGAAGATGCAAAGGCAAAGAAATTTCAGAAACAATTGTTGGTTGTTCTTGCACTGTTGATGGTTATGATGCAGTAACCATCAGTTTGTTAAGTTTTTTAGTGGTGATCTCTGTTTTAGTGTGTTAAGTGTTTTAGTGTGTTAAGTGTGAGATCTCTGTTAAGTGTTTTAGTGTGTTTTGTGAAGGTTTGAATCTGTGATTAGTTGGGAAGTTGTTAGATTCCCTTCATTTTGTTTTTGTTATGTGTTGATCACTAACAATTCACTGTAATGAACCTTATGTATGTAATGGTTATTATCTAAATGAGTAATTGAACTTATGTTGTGGCAATTTATGGAGTTGAACAACCTAGCTAAAAAATCAAGCATTGCAGAGTACTAAGAGACATAAATAACAAGCTGATGAATCAAACATAGAGACATGCAATTAGACAACTGAAACAGTGAAAGTGTACTTAGAGACACTTGAAGCATCCTTCAAGTCTATAGCATAATCAGACAACAAAAACCAAAGTCTACATAGTAATACTTAAACCATCCTAATATAGAGAACATAAGCCAACCTAGCAGTTCAATGTTATCTGCCTTACAAAACAAAAACTATGTTACTAGAGAAGACAAGTGAAGGCATAATCACACTTTGCCCTTGCCTTTTGCATTGGTCATGACATCCTTGAGATTCTGCAATTGTACATATTTTCTCCCATCCTTGGTGAATGTGCCATCATCAGACAAGTCAGGATGCATGTGCTTGTACATTGAAGGTGCATCTGTCTTCTGCTTCTTGGATAAAATGTCTTTCACCTAAATGTTTGAAAAGCTTAAGAATATCAACTTAAATTCAATGATTAAAAGGATCATAAGTTAACTATCATAATAAGGAAGAGTCATTACGGTTTGAGGATTGTCATTGATCATGATTCCTTTTCCTGCTCTTCTCCTTCTTGTATATTCAATCTGCTAGCAAAAAATTATACACATATACAATTAGCACCCCAGAAAGTAGCATATTGAGATTGTATATTATGCTAGCTAGCTTACAGTTTGAGAAGCCTGGGTAGGAATTTCTTGAGACTGAGTAAGCACATCTCCAGACACAGATTTATTCACCTATAATAAACAACCAATATCACTACCAGTTTACCTAGTAGACAAGGACTTATATCATATACATCAGCTTATATAACAATACATGTACCTTTCTTGATTTTGAAGCTCCAAATGCTTCTGTGGTCAATTGACTTAGCAAGAAATCATCATCAAGAGATCCAAAGTCATCAAGCATGTCATCTCCATTGCTCTCTTCTTCATCATTCTCACCTCCATCACTCTCACCATTCTCACCATCATTTCCTTCTACATTCTCACCATGATTCACTTCATCACCATCATTCCCTTCATCAGCAGAACCTTCATTTCTATCACTTTGCTCATCATCAGCATCAGAACTAACTCTCATATTGTTCCTATTGTGCATTGCAGGTCTAGTAACAGGACATCTTCTTTTGTTATGGCCAGGTTTCCCACAAGTACCACAGCATGAACTGCCAGGTGGTTTATATAGGGTATACTTGTCCCATGTCTTTTTCCCAGGCCTTCCTTTCTTCTGTTTTGATATCTTTTCATCCTCAGCCTTTCTTCTTGATTTCCCTGGCCTACCCTTCTGTTTATCCTTCTTCCCAAAGTGAGGGGGCAGGGGTGGTATGTAAAGAGAATCACCCCACAAGTCAACACCATTTATACCATAAATAGCATGTTCATACACACTCAGATACCTCTCCACATAATAGCACTCATCAACAAACTGGTATGCATCCTCCTTAGCCCTAGCCATTGCACTCACAGTGTGAAGACATGGGATTCCAGTTAACTGCCATTTTCTACATGTGCAAGTTCTCTCAAAGATATCAACATTGTACATTGCACCACCCTTTTTTCTCTGACCTAGAAGTATGAATATAACATATGCATGAATATATCATATAACAGATGCAATTTCAATTCAAACATATCAAGCTCAGACATATATAATATAGTATTTAGCAATCATCGAGTTCAGACATATATAATGTAGTATTGAACATCAAGTTTAGGTGTAGCCATTTTACCTGATAATGAGTGTCATCAGCTTTTCTGGAGATAACATACTTCAACTTATGTGTATTCTTGTGCATGATTGAATTGATAGCTGGGCATAGTCTGCTCTTACCCCACTTCTGCCTTGCCTTGTCTCTATTCTTTTGAAGCCTTGATATCATATACTCTCTAATCCACTCAAGCATAGTGATGATAGGCTTGTCCCTAGCTGGCAATAGAACTTTGTTGAACATTTCACACCCATTGTTCAATGTCATATCACATGTGGGAATGGTGTTGAAATAGGCTTTGCTCCAAAATCTTGGTACCTTGTCAGCTAACCATTCAACAGCTTTTGGATCCAATTCTCTCATCTCCTCAATTATCTTGATAAATGTACCTTTCATCACAAGCTCAAGCTCAGTTATAACTAATCAATTGAAAACAGCATAGAAAGAATGTATGTTAATTAATTCACAAGTACCTTCAGTAGTGGCATTAGATGCCTTGTAAAGCAAGTCCCTGAACCCTTCTGCCTTAAATCCAGCCTTGTAGAAGTTCTTCCACATGTGCCTAATGCAGAATCTATGAGTACCACCACTCATCTTCTCCTCAAATGCAAGAATCAACCCTTTTTGTTTGTCACTAATCAATGTGTAATCTGTTGTAGGTGTCAACTGTAAATCATCTTTAATGACAGCAAAAAACCAATTCCATGTGGCCTTATCCTCTTTCTCAACTACAGCCCATGCTACTGGGTAGGGCTTGTTGTTAGGATCCACTGCAACACAAGTTAACAATATGCCCCTTGCAGGATAACTAAGATGACAGCCATCAACACCTATCAATGGCCTGCATTTCCTAAACCCTTGCTTCAAAGCACCAAAACAGACATAAAAGTACTTGAATTCCCCATTATCATGTGACTGAACAAGAACAGTTGTTCCGGGGTTACTCCTCCTCAACTCTTCTGCATAGTCAAACAGCTTGCTATATTGTGCATCAGGATCCCCCTCAATCAACTTAATTGCTTTTTCTCTAGCCCTCCTTGCTTGATCATATGTTATGTCCACAACTACCACACTCTTAGCATCCTCTTTAAAACCTTCAATTGACCTTTTCTCATCACTTCTAAACCAGTCAACAAACCTATGTGCAAGATAGTTAGAATTCAAATTCTTGACTGCATATGTTGAAGCACAAGCGTGCTCATGGCAATACTTGGTTATGCGGAATGTGTCATCAGCCTTAATCAATCTAGCTATAAGTTTCCAACTGCAGTCATCAGAATCATCACATTTAGCACACATTCTTATCTTATCATTCTTGTACCAACTCAGATTATGCATGGTCTTGATGTCATGAGCATGGAGAGCCTCCCTCAGAATTTTCTTGCATGGAAAAACCATACCCAAACTAAATTGGGGATCATATTCATCACTTGGTTGGAATGACTCCCTTGTCAATCTATTTGCACGCCTTTCAGGGTCATCACCATCTGAGTCTAGGGCAGAATCAAAATCCTCATCAGTACCCATCACTATATTCTCACTGTCATAGCTTGTGTCTGAGTCACTTGTTTCACTATTTGACTCATCATCCACCATTTTACTCTTCATTTTACCACATGCTTGTCCAGTTGGAGTATCAGTCCTAGGCCCACTTCCACTAGGAATATCAGTCCCACTTTCTTTTGCTCTATCTGACCCATCATTTGCCTTATCTGATCCACCAGTCCCAAGCCCACTACCAGTCCCATTTGCCTGATCTGATCCACCAGTCCCAAGCCCAAAATAATCATTAAGGCCTTTCAAGTTAGCCAACTTCTGTTGTCTTGCCAAGTTTGCCAATATTTCTTCCTCATTTACCCCAGAATCACTCAATCCATCAATGTCATCTATTACAGCTGTGTCAATATTCAAGCTATACTCCTTATCATCATCAATTTCCATCAATTCAGTGTCATCATTCAACATAAAGTCACTGTCAAGTTCAGAATCTTCACTACATTTTTCATGTTCACTCTCCTCACTCACATTTACAATCTCCTCACTCACAATTACTGTCTCCTCATTATTATCACCTACACTGCCACTATTAGTATCATCATCAACTGAAACATCACCATCAATCCATAGATGTAACTCTCTGCCTTTCAAATAATCCTTGTATGCTTTCTTAAGGTCTGCATTTGACCCAATATAAAGCCACCCACCATCTTCAAGTTTAACATGAACTTTCTTAACTTCCACAATTTTCAAATCTTCACAGTAAGCCTTTATCAATCCAAAACTCAGTTTCTTGAGTAGACAGTAGTCCCATTTTCTTATTTTCCCACCTTCATATTTGACATCACCATTGCAGTTGACATAAACACCTCCATTGTGTAATACAACAGTAAAGCAACTTTTTGCACGAGCTGCAATAGAAAAAAACATATACATAAGCTGGACATACAACAAGACAAAACAAAACTATAAACTAAGCCCTGTCAACTGTTAGAAGAAAGAAAACAGATAGATAAAAAAAGGTGGGGGAAACACAACGAATCAATGCACACTACCCTACCACCGTTATTCTATACTAGAGGGGACCAATGCCAGCAATTTTGCAATATTAAAGTACAAGGAATCGAATATTCACCGTTTCAGTAGTAAATCCCCAAATAAAAAATACTAACCCTAATTCGTACTTACCGTGAACAGGCGCTGGCAAATGATTGAGCATCTCCGTTCGTTCGCTAATCATCGTCGGTTCGTTCCGTCTTCACCTCTCAATTCCGTAAACCCTAGCTTGCTCAATCAACTGGAATGGTAACAGTGAACGTTGTGTGTTTTCTCTTTTACATCACCTAACGGTTTTCTTTTATCTCTAATTTGTCTATTTTAATTATTATTGATTACTGTTTAACATTTATTTTTAATTTTTGATTTTCCAATTTTTGGTTTTTTGCATTATTTTGATTCAGGTGTGACGTGGCAGCTGTGGTGGCAGTCAAAATCGGAGGAAATCCTTTGACCCGAGTGACACGTCAGCAAAAAGGATCACTATTTGAAATAAAAAGGACCAATAATCTCAGGACCATCAAATGGGGTACTGCATGCGCCATATGGCCCAAACTATAGGACCAAAAATGCCTTTCTCCCTGGCTCTTCATCCCATACATCTTCGTCTTCTTCAAGTCCACACACAGCCCGAACTTCGAGGCATAATTGTTGGGGAACTTCAATCCCCTCACCCAATCAAACAGTTTGTTCCTAGATTCAGTGTTAATTGTGTATCATGCTTTGGGCCACTTGCCTTCATCATTCCGCTTTGTCAACTCAGGCCTTTTACACCATGTATCCAACTCGGCTCTAGATTTAACAGTATCCTTTGTTTTTCCGGGAATGTTGCAAATCGTGTTGAAGCAGTTCTCGAACACGTTCTTCTCAATGTGCATGAAATCCAACATGTGACGTATAAGAAGACTGCTCCAATAAGGCAAGTCCCAGAAGATGCTTCTCTTCTTCCATCCACATTTGTCGACAATTTTCTTGTTATGCTTCTCCCACCCAAGTTCAGTCACTTTCATAAGACCCAGCCTATCTATCTCGGCAAGTATTTCTGCACCAGTAAGTCGTCTCGGGGGCCCTTTCCTCTCTACTTTGTTTTTCAAGAACTGATTCTTGTTCTTCCTGAACGGATAGTTACTTGGTAGAAACCTACGATGACAATCAAACCAAGATTCCTTTCCGCTCTCCTTCACTCTAAATGCATCAGTGTCCTCCAAACAATGTGAACAAACATGAAAGCCCGCGGTTTTCCTTCCAGACAGCATGGAGTACGTCGAAAAATCACTCACGGTCCACAGTAGTGCTGCTCTCAAGGTGAAGTTCGTCTTGGTTGACACATCATATGCTGAGATACCATTTTTTCACAACTCAATCAGCTCCTTGATTAGGGGCTGCAAAAACACATCCACTTGGTCTTTGGATCTTACAGCCAGCACCAACACGATCAACAACATGAACGGTTCCTTCATGCACTCACCAGGCGGGTTATGCGTGTCGACATCATCGCCAACAAGAGTACTTCCGGTCACTTCCAAACGGGTTAAAACCATCCGTACAAAGCCCCAAACATACATTTTTAGACTCGGTTGCAAACTCCGGATATGTCTTGTCGAATTCTTTCCATGCCGGTGAGTCTGATGGGTGCTCCATTCTACCCCTGCATCCGCCGGGATTACTCTCTCCTTGTGCCACCGCATTTTATCGGCACAAGCACTTAAAGCGTACAACCTCTTCGAACGAGGTGCTAGAGGGAAGGGAGATTTTTCTTATGTGGAAGATTTTTCTCCTGGTGTTTCTTTGTAGCCCCCTCCTTGTAACGCTTGTAGCGGTCCTTCCCACAGAACTTGCATACTTGTAGATCTACATCCTCGCACCAATAGATCATGCAAAAATCCGGAAATTAGTCTATGGTTTCCATAGGCAACCCCATCCCCCGCATCTTTTTCTTCGCTTGGTAAAAGTTGGTGGGAACTAGGTTTTCTTCAGGACAACATGCCGATATTAGTTGTACGTAATTATTGAAACTCGCTTCAGATTGCTTACCCTCGGCCTTACAACTCATTAGCTGAGCCAACAAAGACAACTCAGTGTGCTTCTTACACCCCGGCCAAATCGGCTTCTTTGCTGATTCCAACAAGTCAAAGAACACCTGATCCTCAGGATTCAGTGACTCCTCCACACCCCCCTCGGTGTCCATGAACTGAGGGCCAGGAACATTAAACAACATTTCTTCCAACCGTTCATGATCATAATTAGCATCAGATGTAGCCGTATTTTGAGTACTTCTGATCAGATTTTGCTGCTTTCTTTTACGCTTTCGGATATGCTCATATGACATGAACGGTATTGGTGTCTCACCATGATAACTCCATACCTCATACTCAGGCACGAACACCTTACGTTTCAAGTGCTCGACTATCGTTGTAGGAGGCAAAAATTGCTTGTTCCTACATTTGTTGTGACTGCAAGGGCACTTCATCATCCCCCCACTCGAACAAGTAGTCTGTGTAAGTGCAAAAGCGATGAACGCTTCAACCCCTTCCACAAAACTAGACTGAATACTCCCATTAACAGTGCGACGGTACATCCATGAACGATCGGGATTCATAATTGGATAATTAACCTGATACGTCTAAATTTATTAGATTTATAATTACATGTACAACATTACGTATTTAGTTTTATTACAATTACAATTACATTCTTAGTTATGATACGTTAATAATTTTATGAATTACATGCATTTTACGATTAAAATTATTTTTTATAAATTTTAAATTTTCATTTAACTATTAACATTAAAAATTGTAGATGAAAATAGTAGTAATTATTTTTATGTTAATACGAAAAAATTATATTAAAATCACCAAATTGTCGCCAAACACACAATTAAATCTTCCTAATCCTAGTACATATATGAAAATATCAAACTAAATACCCTACATACTTACAATCATCATAACATTATACTAACAATCCAATTTCACAATAAATATATCAATTGCACATCTCAAAGTTAACACACTACGTAATATAAGCTAAACTAGCTAGTACATACTTCCCATAAATATACAATTGCTCAAACTAGTTGAAATTAACAAAATTTCCAAATTTTAAAAAGTAAGGGTTTAGCCAAAATACCTTCGATTACGGGAAAAATAGCCGAAGAAGGATGAAATTGAATGGTCACCCGAGTTCCTTGTCCAACGAGCTTCGAAAAGACTCCAAGATTGGCCGGAATGGTGAAGTATTCGCTGGAAAACAATTTGGCCGGAATGGGTTCGAAGAGAAGAAGAAAATGAAAGCAGAAAGAAATGGCGAGGAAGAAGGGCTATGCCCAATTTTCTAATTCGAGTTTAGCGACAGATAGGAAAATCCGTCGCTGTTTGCGACGGATAATCCTATCTTTCATTAAATATAATTTTTTTAATTTTTTTTTAATTTTCTTTTTCAGTTTCATTTTTAGTCAATCCTAATTCGCGACGGATTAGTCTATCCGTCCCGAATTGCTCAATCCGTCGCGACTCCATCGCTAACAAGCCGTGATTCGTCGCTGAATGGCGATGGCGACGGATATTATCCGTCGCCATTTCCGTCGTTAAATCGACATATTCTTGTAGTTCCATCACCACCTCTCCAAACGTAGATCCACCGCGAGTAGATCCTTGCCACCGCAATGTCCGATTCCTAACCGCCTCCTACTGCCACATCCTCCACCGTGCGCCTCCACCCTCGCCGCGAGCCATTCGAGCACAGTCTCCTCCCAATCTCGAAGCTCAAGCCCGATAACTCCGAGTCTGACACTCAGTTGGAGCACATCAATGTCTACTTCAACGAGGCTTCTGGCAGAAGGTATGTTCTACGCACCTTGCATATGGATCTGGAGCCTGGTACCATGGATTCCATCAGATCTGGTCCCTACGGACAGATCTTCCGCCCGGATAACTTCGTCTTTGGCCAGTCTGGTGCGGGGAACAATTAGGCAAAAGGGCATTACACTGAGGTGGCTGAGTTGATTGATGTCGTGCTTGATGTTGTGTGCAGGGAGGCGGAGAATTGCAATTGCTTGCAAGGTTTTGTTAGTGCTTTTTTGTTTTTGTTTTCAGTTGAATCTTAGCTTGTGTGGGAGTTCATTGTGGTTTTGTGATTTGTGGAATGGTGTTTTGCTGTGAGATTGGTGTCTGTGTGAATCGAAAATGTGGATTGTGTTTGTTACTTGTCACATGTTATAGTTTTAAGACCTATCATTGTAGTTTTAAGCAGTAATGTTACTGTTTTTAGCTTATGATGAAATATTTATGATTTAATTTTTTGCAGATGTTTTGTTATAGTTTTAAAAGGCATTGTTATAGTTTTAAGAGGCACTGTTATCACTACAATAAATTCGTTAATTAGCGACGGATAATATACGTCGCTAATTAGCAACGAATCGGTCTTTGTTAGAGACTGATAATTTATCCGTCTCTAAATTTGAGACGGATAAATCTATCCGTCGCTAATTAGAGACGGATAGATTTATCCGTCTCTAATTTCGTTGACCCAAAGCAAAAAAAAAAAAAAAAAAAATTGAAATTTAGCGACGGACAGGGTTATCCGTCGCTAAATTAGCTGAAACCCTAATATTACCACCATGCTTCCTTCTTCCATCACTCACACATTCCATCCCTTCTCCATCTCTTCTCCCCTTCCTCCACCCTCCCACCACCCTTCCACCACCTCACATCCACCACCCTTCACCACCTCACACCATCCACTGCACTGCCACCACCATGCCACCACCACCACTGCCTCCACCACCAGACCACCGTACTCCATCACTGCCTCCCTCACACCACCACCACCACACCACCGTACTCCACCACCACCTCCCTGTTTCCACTGCCTCCACCACGCCACCACCACCACTACCTCCACCACCTCACACCGTCCAAGATCTCGTCCTATTCATAAAGATCCACCAAGATCCGTTGAAATTCGTGAAGATCGATCAAGAGCAGTGAAAATCTACATTTTTTTTTCATTTGTTCTTATTAATTTTTGCATAATTTCTTCTTTGTATTATTGAATATTGGATATTGAATATTGTATTATTGAATATTGTATAAAATTGTCGATTTATTGTATATCCGTACTGAATATTGTATATCCGTATTGAATATTGTATAAAATTGTCGATTTATTGTATATCTATACTGAATATTGTATATCCGTATTGAATATTGTATAAAATTGTCGATTTATTGTATATCCGTATAAAATTGTCGATTTATTGTATCATTGTCGATTTATCCGATGCGTCTCAAAATATGCAAATTAAAAATAAAATTAAAAAAACACCTTAATTAGCGACAGATAAACGATCCGTCGCTAATTCCCAACATATTGGTTAACGTTTTAATCCGTCGATAAATCCGTTACAAATTAGCGACGGATAATTTATCCGTTACAAAATACACTATGACGAAGAAAATTGTAACGGGCTTATTATCCGTCGCTACGGATTTAGCGACGGATCGACAGGCTTTGAGCGACGGATAAATACGTCGCTAAAAGCCTTTTTTTTGTTTTGTAGTGTATGGATTTAAGCATCAATGTTACTGTTTTTATATAGCTTGTGTTGCATGTTTATGATTTGTTATAGTTTTAAGAGGCATTGTTATAGTTTTAAGATGCACTGTTATGGTTTTAAGCTTCAACGTTAATATTTTTAGCGTGTGTTGAATATTTCTGCCTGTTATTATTTTTAGTGCATGTGTTATAGTTTTAAGACCTATTGTTGTAGTTTTAAGCATCAACATTAGTTTTTTTTAGCTTCTGATGAAATATTTATGATTTGATTGTTTGCAAATGCTTTGTTATAGTTTTAAGAAGCATTTTTATAGTTTTACAAGGCATTGCTATGATTTTTAAGCATCAATGTTACTGTTTTTAGCTTGTGTTGCATATTTATGCTTTGTTATAGTTTTAAGAGGCATTGTGATAGTTTTAAGAGGCATTGATATGGTTTTAAGCATCAATGTTACTATTTTTAGCTTGTTTTGCATGCTCCTTTTTTGTTTAAAGCACCAATCTGATAGTTATAAAGAGAGTTGTTATGGTTTTAACTCAGTTAATAAATGTTTTAAGCCGGTGTTGATGGGGACATCGAGTTTGATGATAGGTCTCTCAAAGGTGTTATTGCAGTATTGAAGCAACAAGTAAAAACAACAAAAGGCAGGAAGCCGAAGTTCATCAACAAATTTAATCGAAAAAAAGACTATTTTAACAACTCAGTTTGTATTTGCAGAACGAAAAATGTGTGTTTTGGCGGTTTTTTAAAAAACTCGGCCGGTCAGACTGCTAAAACCCAAAAACTGCAAAAAACCACAAAGAAAACCTTGACTTTCCTATTTTTAGAAAAATCTTGCATTTTCCAAGACTTTGACTTTTTCTTAACTCATTTTTTTTTAATTCTATACCAAACATTCTCAAGTCCATCCTTAGCCCACCCCCACTTGACCCAATTTATGAATGCTCAATTAATCATCTACATGTGCTTATATAACTGAGTATAACCAGTCCCATCTTAATTGAACACCCAACAATTCCCTAGGGACTTAAAATGTAATTTAGAAGTTCTCGTGACTGTTTGACACAGAACTTTAACTGACTAAATTTCAATTGAGTGTTATCTGATGGATAGTAAGTAAATTTTAATTGAGTTGTGAAAATTTTGTGTTTGGTATAGAGTTAAAAATTTATAGGTCTTTGTAGGTTTGTTATGTAGGATGTGTAAGAGATGAATGATTGGTGTAAGTAAAATGCGATGATTATTGGTATTTGATAAAAATATATTTGATTGTTTGATTGGTTAATAATTGATTTTAAGGTTGTTTGAGTGAGTTGATTAGTTAAATTTAGTTGAATTTGTGATTGTAGAATTGAGTATGTTTTTTTGGTGTTTGGGAGTGACAAGGTCCTAGCTAGAGAGATAAAGTTGAGTTAATCGATGAAGGCTCAATTAAAATAACTTAACGTAGAACTAAACTAAAGTGTTTGGCCAAACACAAAAGTTTGGGAGTGACAAGGTCCTAGCTAGAGAGATAAAGTTGAGTTAATCGAGGAAGGCTCAATTAAAATAACTTAATGTACGTAGAACTAAACTAAAGTGTTTGGCCAAACACAAAAGTTCGTTCCACTCTATTAAATTGAGAGATAATTGCTTCCCAAGCAGCCACCCCACTAGTTATAAAAATGTCATCCAAGCTTAAAAACAAAGTATGAAGTTTTGAAAATTGTAAATTGTCCATCTACATTTTCATATTTATATGTTTAACACGTGAAAATTAAAATGGTACCCCATAGTGTTCAATAATTGAAATGTAATTGACTTAATTGGTACTCAAGTGTAATTAGAACATCTGCACATTATTAATTTATTCAACTAATTATCTCACTCCATCTTCTCTGCCCGCATGTCACCCCATACATATATTTCAATTTAATAATATATGATCAATTGAGTTTTTTTTTTTTAAATTTCATATAGAGATTTAATTTTTGCAGGTGTAACGTGCATAAATATAAATATTGTAGTATAACAAATTTGCAATCGAGTGTATGGTTTTCTCGAATCTAATGTTTTGCAAGTTGCCATTACATCATTCTACAAAAATGGAAAATTATACTCAGTTTCTATAAATCCGAATTGCTACGCTAACTTGTTTGTTTGGACATTTTAGAGTAGAACATTTTTTCGTGGAGCTCATTGTATCTCCACTAATCGCCCTTTAATCAATGTCTGATCTTGCACCATGGATTCTCTGCCTCATTTCTTTCGCGTCATATCATTTTAGTACATTTCACGTTGCACTCATCTTAATACCCTTTCATATGGTACATTTTGATGCTCATTACATAATTGTTATACTCAGCCCATAAGTTCGGAAAGACATAGTAAAGCTTATCGGAAAATGTAAAAATATTGCTCATTGAAAAGTGTTCCTCGTACCTGGACAACTCAAAGGAATGGTTAGTCCCTTTTTGCTGGTAAGCTTCGGACAGACCGGTCATAGACTTAACTTAGGAATTTCGAGCCGTAAGCCCAGCCCTCTCGACTAATAAATAATGAATAGTGTATGCGTGATACTTGATCACATTCAAAAGTGAGTTATTTCTAGATGTTTCAGTAGTTAGGGTTATTGTCTGTTTCGTAGATTGACAAGTGTCCAACCAAGAGTGGGCCACGTGCCAGAGGTTTGACCCTCAGACCTTAGTGGTTCGGCGATAAAGACGTGTTCTTTTTCAGACTATGATATTCTGAGATCATTCAAGGGTTGTAGGTCCGATAATGATGCCTCTCGGAAGTTGCTTGTCGGATGAAATTCCATCGATATATTTTCCTTGCCACACAACTTGACTCGTAGTAGTTTGTAGGAGACAAATTTTAAGCAAACGGTCTCAATTTTTTCCCTTAATACTGCTTTTGTGGTTACTCCTCTCCTAAATTACTTATCAAACTTATATAAACTGTAAACATCAAGAGAGCTTTGGTGCAAACAACTTCAAATAGGAATTTGCCTAAGTTACTACAAAACCCTGGTTAATGTATTAATTTCCATTTGTTGTCATTTAAAAGACAAACAAACTAGTATGAGAAATCCGATAAGCCAAACACTTAAACAATTAAGTTTTTTAAATTTCAGGTTTGTTGATGATATCAGATACCCTTTATGCTTAAAATGAAATATTCTCAATGTTAAAGCAAAAGTACCATCGAAATGCTTTATAATAATGAGCAATTGCAATCACAATCCAATACAATGCAAATCAACTCAAAATTACATTAATTTATAAAACGAACCATTAACTTCTAAATAATACAATTTTATCCAAAAACACTTTTATTTATGCATTTCAACTCCCTAACATACATCTTCCTCTTCGAATCTTCAAACAAATATAATTGAAAAACACGAAGGTGGTTATGATCTTCAAACAAACATAATTAAAACTTAAAGGTAATGTGAGAAACAAATAAAAATAAATTTAATCAAATCATACACAATAAAACAACATTTTTATTTACTTAAGAAATGGGCAAAAAAAACCGAAAAAACCAAAAAAACTAAGAAACGAACAAAAAGAATTCTGGTAGCCCTCGTGGTTGCATGTACCTACCGGCCAAATTTCTGTACGCGTTAATGAGGGCCAAAGGGTTATTCAGCGACCTTGAGGGCTACCAAGACGTGATTTTAGTGTGTATTTTAGTATTTTTTTAAATTTTGGTGAAATATTAGTTAATTTAAATATACGAACATAATAACATAATTATAAACAACTATAAATATCAAATTAAAATAATTTATACTTCTTCATATTCGCAATCGTTATCATACTCTGGCCAATACTTATATCACATAATTTTTTGTTCTCGTATGGTGGTGTAATGTTTTTACGTTATATATTTTCGAAGATGTGAAGTATTGTGGGATTAAGAGGAATATATGATAAATATGGGGACTAACTTTTATATTTATATTATTTGAAATACCTTCTGCAATATGTTAAAAATTATTCTGCGTTTAGTAAAAACAGTTCTGTGTTTAACATGTCCCTTCTAAAACCGGTTGCAATGGTTCTGGTGGCCAACACAAAACTAGTTTTATACTTTTAGCTAGAAACTCCAGAGGATTTTAGAATTCTTCTCTTGACCCTTTCAATTTCCTTGAGACTGTATTGATGATTCGGGATATATGTAATATATACTCGCACTGTCCAGTAAAATAAAAGGTATTATAATAATAATATGTATTATTATAACTTTATCAGAAGTAGTTAGCTTGATTGATTAATTTTAATTACTTTCGGAAATAATATATAATTATATAATAGTTGGTTAGTAAAATGAAAATAAACAATTCCAACATAACACTTAATTAGTGTATTATTTATGATGGACCACTTTATCATTGAATTTGTAAGAACCGTACATTTTATTTTATTATTGTTAATTTAATTTTTATTATTGTTAATTTAATTTTATATTTTATACTGGACTTGGTCGTAATACATTTTGAAATCAATTTTCTGGTTAATAGTCCCGAGCCCATATAAACGATGTACGATATAAATTCCAAAACCCTTTATACTCGATCAGTTTTAGACGTGCCTTTCATTAAAAATCTTTATTCCTGACTATTTCTAATTGCCATCTTTATCTTCACCATGATTGATCTCTTTGTTATCCCAAATTAATTAATCAGTCCTTCTCTCATCGCCATAGCCAGATTGCACAAAGCCCCCATTCGAAATCAAAACCCTATCAAACGACTTCCAATCTTGACCCAGATCATATCGTTGAGATCCCTGCGAGTTGTAGATTTTGTTTGTGTAAGCCTCGATCCGAAAAAGTATTCGATGTTCTTCCTCGGTTGCGTAATCCTGCTGGGTAAACTTTCGTGCCTTCTATATCCTTGTTTTCTTATCGAAACTTTATTGCGATTTCCGTAACGTGTTCTTCATCTTGTAACGAAGCTGTAGAAACTTATTTCATGAGACTTGGGTGAAAGATGAAGCAGTTATAACTCACCGAAGTTCCCTGCCTTTGCCAAACTACTTTAGTACGTGCCTGTTCCTCATCCTTGTGTTTTGTTATTGAAGTTGTGTAAATTATAGCCTAGTCCCTATCTTTTAATCTTTGATTTAATTCCTACCATCTTATATAGTTATTTTACGATTCAGCCCCAAAAGTATAAGTAATGTATATTAATTTATGTATTTTGGGTTCTTACATTAAATAGGTGTTTTGGAGAGTTCGAGGTGCAAGTTAGTGGTGCTTTGGTTAAGCTTGATTTGAGTCATCTTCGAGGTGAGGGGTTTCCTTGACACTTTTGCTTTATTTTATTGTTATAGTATATATATGTATTGTTTTAAAGTTTTACAAATAAGTTATGGTTATTATATCAAGTAATGGGACTTGATATAATAGTCCATTCGAAAAAGGATCAAATATGTGTATCCCAAAATGTTTTATCTGTGTATGTGATTTGTGAAAGTGATTTGATAAAGCATGGATTATGTGTACATTTAAACTCATCGATATGCCTATGAAGTGTGTGGCCTTTTCGAGGGATTGTCGTGTTTTATAGTACTACCAGTGTTATGTGTGTGACCCCTATGGTAGGGGATATGTTACGTGAAAGCCGGTCTGTGTGCCACAACGGTTTGTGTGGTCGTATTGTATATTTGATCGAGCTAAATATGAATTGTGATTACTGTGACATGTTCCATGCAAATGATTTTCGACTATGTTTGATATAAAACGGAGTGTATGTATATGTAAACTTTTCATATGTACTTGATCCGGGTAAAAGTGCTAGGAGCTCACCCTTACCCCCTTTTCAGATTTTAGTAAAGTCGCGTTGGATGAAGTACCCGGAGTCAAGGCGGGTAGACTTTTGGAGTGGTCTGAGTTTTGTAGTGTAGTGAGTTCTTTGTATTTTGAGTAGTAGTATATATTGGAAGTTTGTTTAGTAGTTTTCATTTGTTGTAAATGGGTTGTTAAAAGCTTTGATGTACTGCTACTTACTTTGTACCACTCTTTTCAAAATGATTTATAAAATTGATGCTTCATTTTGACGTGAGCCCATAGATGGCCGGTCGCTCCAAATTGTTTTGATTTTGGGGCTTGGTACTACTATTTCAACAAATAAACAACTTTTGCATGATACAGTTGTCCAGGAGCAGAACACCTTACTTGTGTCTACCGGAATTCAAGCAACTTGATCGAACTAGTATATGCATCATTTGTTTCGTGTTACACTACGAATAAATTTTAATTTTTTTCGATACTTTTAGAAGCTTGCTTCGAATAATCCAAACACAGGCACAATTTTTATTTCTTTTAAATGGCATGGTGATTCTTGAGCGTGTTAATCAGGAGGGCGAAGACGTAATTTTTTATTTTGGGGTGGGGGGATTATGCTATAGAATGGTGTGTTAAGAGTTTTGAATATCACTAGTCGGGTCCGACCTGATAACACAAATAATTTAATGTTCCAAAAAACATAGTAATGTTCCCAAAAACATATAATTTCATCACAGTAGTGAAATACTCGCTGCGGAGCACTTGAATAGTGATGTGTACTGTAGAATATGTGTGTCATTTATTGAATATGTGTGTCATTTATTGAACGCGTGTGGTATTCATACACATTGACTCCAATGCCCAATTGTGAGCCCCTCGATGTTCCTATGTCTTGAGGATGTCTGATGCGAGGATAGTGCAGGACCCATATGTTCATCGCACCAAAGGCTTAAGGTGGTTCGCTCGATTCAGAGGCGCACCAATTACGCAGTATCATAAGCCCCCCAAAAAAAAAAAAAAAACAGTTTCTAGGTTTCTAGTCATTTCGAGGATGACCATGGAACACTTGTATTGCTTCCCACTAGCATTTATTAGTGGGTAGTCGTTGACTTACATTGATTTTGGTTCCTATAAATACTCCTTGCCTGAAAGGGATTTCTTCTAGTGCTTTGGTACAAGGATGAGCTCCGTTGTAGGTGGCTATTTCCCTAACTGTCCTTTCGTCAGTCAACCACTTGGGCTTGATATACGAAAGTCGGTTGGTGAAATGATCACCCCAACAGTTCCTTTTGAAGATATCACGAGTGACAAAGTTTTCAGTCTTTCTCACCCTCCTTGAAGTCTATTGGAAATTTACGACGAAAAGAATAAATCAAGGGACCAAAAGTTGTAATTTAACAGAAGTTAATTGCAAAGAATTTAATTTATGGGGACCGAATATATAGGCGCGAAAGAGTTTAAGACTCAACTGTACAAAGAAGAAGAAAAGAAGGACCAGAGGATAAAGCGCAAGAGTGAAACAGTTGGAGCCGACCAATCAGAACAAAGCGTGTCAAATTTTTTATTCCACGGATGCGAACTCAATTCGCCTAGCTACAGAGCGAGTTCGTCTCCCCCAAATCAACAGAAGAGAACAAAATGCTCTGCAACATAGTACAAGCAGTACAGATCGATCTCATCCATCCATTTCAAGATCGACGGACAGATTTAGACAAGGACGAACACAAGGCTTGAGCACCTGATCAATTGCAACTAATTTTGTCTTGATTACTTAATTTTTCGGCATCTTTTGTGATCCGTTTTTTAATCCATTTTAGGTCAAATTGTTACTTCACTTTGAGTAGTATAAATACTCAGTAGTATTGGCTAGGTTTCATCCTGTAATTCACTCTTAACTCTGAAAGTTCAATACAACAATCTCCTTCTTGTGTGTTTCTTGTTTTTTAACATGGCACCAGGGCAGGTTTAATTGTTTTTCAGTAGTGTTCTTCATTTCTCTCTTCTGCATCTTTAAACCAACTTTATCCTAACACTTTCAATGGCTTCCTCTGACTCCACTGATCAAGCTCTACCAACTGATAACACTCCTCCTGTCACTACTCATGTTCCTTCTGTACATGAGAATCCTTTTAGCCCACTTTGCCTTCATCACTCTGAGACATCCATTTTAGGTGCTATAACACCTCTTCTAACCAAAAGTAACTATCATACTTCGTCTAGAGCTTTCACTATGTCTCTTAGCATTCGCAACAATGTTGGTTTCATGGATGGAAATGTGACTAAGCCAGCTAATGACAGTGAAGATAAAATCAAAGCTTGGTCTAGATGTAACACCATTGTGATGTCTTGGATGATGCATTCTGTATCACCAGACATAAAGAGTGCTTTACTCTATGTTAAAACTGCAGCTGAGGGTTGGCATAAACTAAAAGTTAGATATGATCAACCCAATGACTTGCGCATATTTCAACTGCAACAAGAGATCTGCAAAGTCACTCAAGGTAACAGCTCTGTCACTGACTACTTCTCTAAACTATCTGGTTTAGGGGAAGAGTTAGAAGACTACAGGCTTGTGCCTAGTTGTGCATGTAAACAATGCGCTTGTTCCATCTCTGATCTCTTTGAGAAGATGCAAGACATTGATAAAATCTTCAAGTTCTTAATGAGACTGAATGATGGTTTTGAAATGGTGAGAGGTCAAATCATTTTGATGGATCCTAAGCCATCTCTAGACAAGGCCTACTCACTTGTGTTGCAAGAAGAAACTCAAAAAATGTCAAGGGATCTCTTCCCCTTAACTGAGAATGTTGCTATGAGTGTAGGTTACAAAAGAAAAGACAAGAGAGGGCTTGTATGCCCTAACTATCCTAATTTGAGTAACCACACCATTGAAAATTGCTTTAAAGTGAATGGCTTTCCACATAATAGCTCTAGAAAAATGCATGAAGGAAACAACAATGCTAGAGGAGGTTTCAGAGGAAGAGGTGGTAGGTTCAATCATGGTGGTAGAACAAATCAATACCATGCAAACCATACAAGTGGAAGCACTAGTAACACTGTGAGTCTCACTAATGAGCAGTTGCATCAGCTCATAGATTTTGCTCAGAACGGGGGACCAACTGCTAACTCTGGCCAGTTGAATGCATCTGTGAATGCAAGCCCAACCCACACTGCACCTGCAGGAACAACCACACCAGAGCTCAACTATGCAGGTAAAGTTACTATAGCAAATTATGTAGCTGTTAATAGAAGTTCAAGTTGGATTGTAGATTCAGGAGCTTCAGATCACATTATTTGTGATGAAAAACTCTTTACACACAATGTTCAAAAGATAACAGCTTTTGTTCAACTGCCTAATCTATCTAAAATCCCTATATCTCATTCAGGAGACATTGAAATAGCTGAAAACTACATATTAAAGAATGTTCTATGTGTTCCTACTTTCAAGTTGAATTTAATGTCTATAAATAAGGTGTGTAGAGACAACTCTATTGGTTTCTTATTCATTAAAAACACATGTCATATATTGCAGACAAATTGTTCATTGAGTCAATCAGTGACAAAGATTGGACTGATTGAGGGCAAGAAGGGACTTTACTTATTGAAGGATGTTTTTCAATCACCTAAAGCACTAGCCATCTCCAGTCAGAATGACCAAGATCAAGATCAAGTTGCTGCTGTGAAGGATCACTTATGGCATTTTAGACTAGGACATCTTAATTAGTTCAAATAGATTCTCTATTATTCAGGCATCTAATCCTGATATGCATTGTAAGAAGTTCTCTTATTGTGATGTTTGTATGCAAGCAAAGCAGAAGAAGTTCTCTTTTTCACTTAGTAATAAAGATTCAAGTTCTATTTTGGAGTTGTTACATTGTGATCTATGGGGACCATATTCTGTAGCTACTCTCAATGCTCATCACTACTTCTTAACAATTGTAGATGATTATAGCAGGTTTACTTGGGTATTTTTACTCAGGCAAAAATCAAATACTAAAGAAACATTACGTAACTTTATTCAGTTTATACAGAATCAAATGCAGAAGAAAATTAAAATAATCAGATCAGAAAATGGATTAGAGTTTCATATGCCTGATATCATGAATAAATATGGTATACAACACCAAAAGACATGTTCATATACTCCACAACAGAATGGAGTAGTGGAGAGAAAGCACCAGCATCTTTTAAACATAACAAGGGCATTGCTTTTTCAATCAAAACTACCTAAGAAGTTTTGGGGAGAAGCAGTACAAACAGAAGCTTTCCTGATAAATAGAATCCCCAGTTCAATTTTGAATAATAAAGCTCCATTTGAGTTGTTTTATGATAAGAAACCAGACTATTCTGGTATAAGGACATTTGGATGCTTGTGTTTCACTTGCACTGAGAATGTGGGAAGAACTAAATTAGATTCAAGGTCACAAAAATGTATTTTCATTGGATATCCATCCAATGTAAAAGGTTATAAAATATATGATCTTGAGAAGCATACAAGTTTTCAAGAAATGTTATCTTTATAGAGACAATTTTCCCATACAAAGAGAAAAACAAAATTGAGCATGATATACAGATACATGCACCTGATTATGTGGATTATGAGTGGTTGAATAACAAGCATGCAACACATGGGAATAATCAAGAAGTGCACAATGATGATCAAGTATATGATATGCCATTTGATCCTGCAGAAAATGATGCAGAAGAAGATAGTGTAGAAGAACTAATTAGGTCACCTATACAGAGATCTCCAGAAGAGAGATATTTGAGAATGTTGGTCCAGATAACGGCAAAGTAAAAGACTAGAAGGGGGGGGGGGTGAATAGTCTTTTAAAACTTTTGTCGATAAAAACTATTTCTCAGATATCTGAATAGATATCTGATACTTAGAATCAGAGCGCGGAAGACTTAATAAAGATAAGTGCAAAAACAGTTAAAGTGTGTGTGTGTGTGTTGCTGAAATGTAAATACAGAAAGGTAAATAACACAGCAAGTATAGTGGTATCTGGAGGTGGCGTAATCCTCCAACTAATCCACTTCGGTCTACCAGAGACCTAGAATTCACTAGAACAGATAATTGAGTTCACCTTACAATAAACCTATTCTAAGATTCTTAACAATTGGTTCCCAACCAAATGTTCCCCCTGAGTTGTTCCCGGCTTTCCGCCAAGTACTTCAGACTCGAAACCTTTGAGTGATTCCCTAGCTTTCCAAGCTAAGTACTTCCTATACTCAATAACCTTGGAGTTATTCCTTAGTTTCCCAAATCAAGTACTTCCTATACTCCGGTAACCTTGGAGTTATTCCCTGATTTTTCAAACTAAGTACTTCATGTACTCCACGCCAGTTACGGTGTTGGTTTTGGATTGAGTTGTCAGATGAGCTTCTTTAATAACTTATTCAGTTATTCAGATAGCTCTGTGAATCAAGTATACTTAATACACTTTTCAATGTATGGTATCTTGTTCTTTTCTTGACCAAGTCTTAGATAAATGTTCAAGAGAATGAATCTCAGATACTTGATCTTTTGTTTCAACTCTTTCACAGATAGCTATGCTTGTTTAGGATTAGGACACTTAGAACTTCAGTGTTACTCAAGATCAAAAGCTTTGGTCGCAACAGAAAGCTTTGAGGATAAGTAAGTTGCTTTGAGAGAGTAAGATGTTCAGCGTTTTCAAAGTATGTCGTGTGTCTTGTGTATCCTCTCAAGCAGTCTAAGTGTTGATATTTATAGATGAATTTGAGTGCCGTTTGAATAGTATCCGTTAGGCTCAAATTCAAACTATTGATATCTGTATAATCAGTATGTGTTTTGTCTTCTTCTTGGAAAGTCGCCGTTGCTTTTATTCAGACATCTCTGTCCGTGCATTAAATGCATTGTACTATACTTTTTGTCTTGTAGCGCCAATGGAACTATGCTTTGTATCAGAGACTAGTGTTATCTGATTCTTTGCACGTCCTTATCTTCAATCTTCAGATACCACTTATATTGAAACAACTTTGTTTGCAATATATATATATATTTCTTTTTCAGAAATGTGGTTAAAGCTCAAGGTATCTGAGAATAGATATCTGTGGACACTTTCCTTGTTTTCAGATAGGCCTTTTATTTCTCAGATATCTCTTGTGACACAGTTTGTTTGAAACTATTCGTGTCTTCAAGATATCTGGCTAAGGTATCGAACAACGATTTGACAATCTTGTGCAGTTTCTTCAAGTCTTCAATGTCGTTGAGCTTGTTCTGCTTGGATGTCTTCTTCTTGGTCTTCTCTTCATAAAATAAAAATTACATTTTGAGACCTAACATCCTATACAAGATTAGCTAGACTATCATACTTAGTGAATTTCCTCTTTTACAATGTTCAAGTGAACCAAGAGTACTAATCACCTTTCTGAGACTAAGATAAGTTATCATGTTGCTGATTAAAATCTAAACAGATATTTCTAACAAAATATCTAACAAATTTCCTAACAAATTTCCCAAGAAATTTCCCAACAAATTTCCCCCTTTTTGATCAAGGTTGGCTTATCTTTTCTCCATGCCATAAGTTATTTATGGATTGGTTCTGGAAATCTTGAATTTACCAATAGATGCTTAAGTTCCAGAATCCAATAGCCATTTTTCTGATTGATGCACCTGTAGACAGAGGAATCATTGTCATACTTCACATACTCTATTTTGGCTTCTTCTGGCCTGAGTGGAAGTTGACTTTGTCTTTGCTCAGCTCTCAGTCTGTTCCTTCTCTGTCTTGAATTCTCTTTGGGGTTGTTGCTTGAAGAGCCACCACCCTGGATAGACTTGGTATTTCCAGAGGGTGTTTTAGCTGCTAGGGGCTTTGCAGCTATGGGCTCAGTTAGGCTTTCAATTTTCCTTTTCTTGTGAAGAGGAGCTTCATCTTCATCAGTTTCCTCATCATCATCAAGATTGAATCTTGTGTGAGTTTTACAGCCTTCTTCATTGCCCAGGGACTTGATTTGACCTTCTTCTTCTTCTTCAGAAGATTCATCAATCCCTTTAACTTGTCTTCTCCTTGGAGCCTTGGTACTCCTTGGAGGTTTCTGTGCCATGGCCCTTGTTATCATTTTAGTTCCTTCAGTAGGTTTCTGGGAAGCAGCTACTATTTGCAAAGTGTTAGATATTTTGTTAGAATATCTGTTTAGATTTTGTTCAGCAACATGATGACTTATCTTTGTCTCAGAAAGGTGATTAGTACTCTTGGTTCACTTGAACATTGTAAAAGAGGAAACCCACTAAGTATGATAGTCTAGCTAATCTTGTATAGGATGATAGGTCTCAAATTGTAATTTTTATTTTATGAAGAGAAGACCAAGAAGAAGACATCCAATGTAAAGCTCAACAATTGAAGACTTGAAGAAAGCGCACAAGATTCTTGAATCATTGTTCAGATATATTAGCCAGATATCTTGTAGACACGAACAGTTTCAAACAAACTGTGTCACAAGAGATATCTGAGAAATGAGATACATATCTGAAGACAAGGAAAGTGTCCACAGATATCTATTCTCAGATACCTTGAGCGTTAAACACGTTTCTGAAAAAAAAAGGAACATATATTGCAAACAAAGTTGTTTCAATCAATACAAGTGGTATCTGAAGAATGAAGATAAGGACGTGCAAAGAATCAGACAACAAGTCTAGTCTCTGATACAAAGCATAGTTCCGTTGACCCTACAGGACAAAAGGTATAGTACAATGCATTTAATGCACGGACAGAGATGTCTGAGTAAAAGCAACGGCAACTTCTGAGAAGAAGACAAAACACCTTTCTGATACTATACACAGATATCGATAGTTTGAATTTGAGCCTAACGGATACTATTCAAACGGCACTCAAATCCATCTATAAATATCAACACTTAGACAGCTTGAGAGAACACACACATTGTATACGCTGAAACATAGAACTCTGAACATCCTACTCTCTCAAAGCAACTTACTTATTATCAAAGCTTTCTGTTGCGACTAAAGCTTGTGATCTTGAGTAAACACTGAAGTTCTAAGTGTCCTGATCCTAAACAAGCAAAACTTTCTGTGAAGGAGTTGAATCAAAAGATCAACTATCTGAGATTCATTCTCTTGAACAGATATCATAAGACTTGGGTCAGTAAAATCGAACTAGATACCATACACTGTAAAGTGTATTAAGTAACTTAGTTCACAGAGCTATCTGAATAACTGAAAAGTTATTAAGACGCTCATCTGACAACTCAAACCGAAACCAACACCAAAACCGGCGTGGAGTACAGGAAGTACTTAGTTTGAAAAATCAGGGAATAACTCCAAGGTTACCGGAGTATAGGAAGTACTTGATTAGGGAAACTAAGGAATAACTCCAAAGTTTTTGAGTATAGGAAGTACTTAGCTTGGGAAACTAGGGAACAACTCAAAGGTTTCTGAGTATAGGAAGTACTTGGCTGAAGAAGCTAGGGAACAACTCAGGGGGAACATTTGGTTGGGAACCAATTGTTCAGAAACTTAGAATAGGATTTTTGTAAGGTTATCTCAATTATACATTCTAGTGAATTCTAGGTCTCGATAGACCAAGTGGATTAGTTGGAGGATTACGCCACCTCCAGATACCACTATACTTAACGTGTCATTTACATTTCGTATTTATACTTAAAGAACACACACACTTATTAACTGTTTCTACACTTATCTTTATTAAGTCTTCCGCACTCTGATTCTAAGTATCAGATATCCATTCAGATATCTGAGAAACATTTGTTATCGACAAAAGTTTTAAAAGACTATTCACCCCCCCCTCTAGTCTTTTACTTTGCCGTTATCTGGACCAACAAGTGGTATCAGAGCAGGAGGTTCACCACCTTAGACTGAACCTAGATCCCCAAATAGGTGAAGGAACTTTGTCCATTTTGAGGACTATTTAATTTGTGTGTTAAGTGTGCGGTATGTCTCAAAGTGATGCACCCGTTCTCAAACCAGAGAACTACGAGAAATGGAAAAATAACATGATGCTCCACCTTGAAGCCATAAGTGACGAGATGATCGAAGTAATAAAGAATGGCCCAATAGTCATTCAACAACTTAAGCAAGTCATGGAGGTTTCAAGTGGAAGAGACAGAGATAGCGAAGGATCTTCACAAACAGATGCGTCAACTAGTGGAAGATCTACTGGTCACATTATTCTGAACCAAAGCTCAGAGAACTACGGACATCGGAAGATGCCAAGAGGAATCGTCACGGATGGTCAAGCTCGTAACATAATCATCGAGATCGACACGAGCACATCTGATGTAAAGCGTAGGGGTGCTAAAATGGCGAAAGTTGCCTGGCAACTGATTGAAGAAATCTGTGCCGGAACTGAGAAAACCAAGGAAAACAAGTTCGAAGTTCTAAAGTTGAAATTTCAAAATTTCAAACAAGGTCCCACTGAAACTCTGGAAGAACTTGATTTCAGATTTACCACTCTTATAAGTGATATGGCAGCACTTGGGGAAAGCAATAGATACTCTCAGTCAAAGAAGATTAAGACTATTGTCAGAAGTCTTAACCACAACTGGGAGCATACTAAATTCTTTTATTTCAACCAAGGTATGCCAAATATCACTCCAGTGGAACTTTTCTCTCATCTTGCTACTGTTGACTATGAGATAACTCAGAGAGAACAAACAACTGAAAAGTTGCAGAATGTTGCTCTAGTTAATCAAGGAACTTCTGAAAAGAAGAAAAGCAAGGAGGAGACTGAGGATGCTCTTGTTGCAAAGCAAATGAGTAAATTTGTCAGTCGAGAAATTGAGAGAAGAAAAGCCAAAGAGAAGCTGAAAAAGCATCTAGGCTCAAACTATCACCGATACAAAATATGCGAGCTCATTTGAACAAGCCCATTCGAAAGCATCATGTACTGAGGAAGCAGAAATTGGAAACGATATCTGTTTCTATTGTCAGAAACCTGGCCACTTCAAGAAGGATTGTCCTGCCCTCAACAAACTAAGGACAGGTGACAAGAAAGACAAAAGAATCTTGAAGAAGCGTAAAGCTTTGCTAGCGAAGAAAGAAAGAAAATCCAGATTCAATCTGGATGCTCTAGGCGTTGAGACAGTTACGAAGATGACAATTCAGATGACTCAACCTACCATCACCGTAATTATGTGGAGTTACTCATGACATAATCAACTTGACCTCAAGAAGAATGAAATGTGTGGAGTTCTTTGAAATTGGACGGACATCTCCAACATAGAAAAGCGTCTTATGGTGATGAGGTAACACATACTTCTTGCTACACTTATGAAAGTGATGAAGAGGAAATAAAAATCTAGAAAATCTCGGGAAAGAACTTGACATCTATGAAAGAGAATTTCTAATGATTGAGCTAGAGCCGAAAACCTTGAAGAAGAAAAGAATTCTCTTGAAAAGGAAAATTCTCAATTAGTTAAAGATTCGAGAGAAAGGATCTGAAACGCATTTCTCAAAGCTCGGATATCCGAGGCTAAAAGTCACATGAAGAAGAAATGGTGAGTTCTGAAAGAATTATGAAAATCTTCTTTACGAAAACAAGGAACTCAAGAAGAAAGAACTATCTTTTCAATCTTATGCCAAAGCTAGTGACACTCTTCTTCAAGTACAATCTTACTTAAGAGATCCTTCGTAAAAGAAAGGACTTGGGCTGAATACTCGCAGACAGTTGCTCTATTACTACGAATAAAAGTAAGGAGAAGAGAACATTTGTAAGTACTCGACAAAGACGGTTCCCATGCAATCTATAGTATTGGTGAAAAGACAAAGATTGTTGACAAAGGAAAGCGATTCTGACTAGACCTTTGTGGGAAAAACAAGTCAAAACAAAAGCTGATTGATGCGTCTCGAAAAGAAACACAACACCGAAAAGTGTAAACACCCACGATGCTATGTCTCTCAAAAGGTAGAATTGCAGGAGCTGGCAAATTCTCCTATGTCACTTTTTCTGGAAAGAAATTGGATCAACCAGAGACTAGCAAAGCTGCTGAGAAAAGATCTCAGATAGCTTCAAGTGCTCGAAACGGCATTGGCTACAAAGGCATCGGAAAACAACTTGCTCATAAGTGCAAGCAGGAGCAAGAACGATGGCTGAAAGCTAGAATTGCTCAAAGCAATTATCAAAAATGGAAGCTAAATCAAGCCTTTGAAAATCAATGCAGGCTAGAAGAAATCAGCAAGGAAGACTAAGTTCTTTGAAAAGCAAACTCGAAACTGACAGTATCTGAAAGCATCATATGGAGCACCTAGGAACACACCAAGGAAGAAAATAATTCTCACTAATGATAACATTCATTCAAATAGAATTCCTCCTTATGTTCCTGTCAGACAAAAGCATATTTCAAAGAAATTCATTCAAAAATGGATTCCTACTGGAAGAACTTTTGATTCTGACGGTTCCATCAAAGATATGAGAACCTAATCTCCTGTTTCCTGTTGTGTGCAGAATGCTTCCTGGACTAAAGCACAATGGCTATTTGATAGTGGATGCGGAAAGCACATGACAGGAGACAAAGCAAATCTGGTTGATTACAAAGCTTGCAACACAGGACCAGATATCAGATTTGCTGGAGGAGAATTAAATCCCTCTCTGGGATTTGGCAACGTCAAATTGGGAACTTTAACAATCACTGACGTATTACATGTTAAGGATTTGAAATACAATCTATTTAGCATGAGTCAGGTTTGCGAATGAGGTTTTACTATAAAATTCAAAGCTAAATCGCAAACTAATTGACAATGAGTCAAAGCGGTCTTAGTTGGTCGGGTGAAAGGCGGTCTTTATGTTGCAATCGGGCATCTGCCACAACTGAAGAATGTCTCATGGTGAGTCAATCTGGTCACACAGAAGAGCACTGGTTATGGCACAAAAGAATGAGTCACTTGAATTTCAAAACTCTGAATAGACTTGCCAAGAAAGAGTTAGTGGTTGGTCTTCCCAAAACATCTTTCAGAAAGGATGGTATATGTTCTGCCTGTCAGATGGGAAAACAATCTAAGATCTCTTTCAAGTCCAAAATCAGACACTCTAGTGTTAGACCACTGCAACTTTTAGATATGGATCTATTTGAATCATCTGTAACTAGTTATGCAGGAAAGAAATATGGTCAGTTGTTGTAGATGACTTCTCAAGATTCACTTGGGTTGTCTTTACGAAACAAATCGATGGCGGTGGAGATACCAAACTTCTTGAAAAAGCTTGAAATCATGAAAATGAAAAGGTATACGCAATCGTAGCGGATCATGGTACTGAGTTTGTCAATCAAGACATAAAGGAGTTTGTACTGCAAGGTATACAACACCAACTTTCCTCTGTAAGAACACCTCAACAAAATGGTGTTGCAGAAAGGAAAAACAAAACCCTTAAAGAAGCTGCAAGGACAATGCTAGCTGACACTGAGATAAGTGAAATATATTGGGTTGAAGCTGTAAACACAGCCTGCTACACTCAGAACAGATGCTTGATAAACAAACACCATGACAGGACCCCCTATGAAATTATGGTTGGAAGACCTCCTTATATCAAACATCTGAGAGTATTTGGTTGTAGATGTTTTGTTCTACACAATGGGAAAGTTTTTCTGAGAACATTTCAACCAAAGGCAGATGAAGGTGTTTTTCTTGGCTATTCCAAAAACAGCAAAGCTTACAGAGTTTACAACAAAAGAACAACGAAAATTGAAGAATCAGTTCATGTTGTATTCTATGAAGGAAGTAAGAAAACACCTCCTACTGATGAACTCTCAGAAAAGTTCAAAGAACTATTACTGAGGGATACTAAAGAAGAATCCTCAGAAAGGAAAAACATCGTTATGGAAAGTGAGGATGACTCTGATGTAGAAAAGCTTGAAAAGCCTAGTAATAACAAGATGACTCACAAACATGATGAGGAATTTCCTATGAGTTTTCCAGAAATGGAACAGGTTACTGAGAACCTTCATCATGGAGAGGTATCTGAAAATAAGAATGCTGAAATGCATGTCTCAGATATCTCTAACACTGAAAAAGTGTTAGATATCCATGACATTTCTCATATGTCAGATATCTTAGATACTGAAAAAGTATCAAATCAAAATCTTAGTGATTCACATTCAGATCACCTGGATATTGATCCTACTAGCACTAAACCTTTGATGAAATGGATCAAAGATCATCCTACAGAGGATATAATTGGACCAATTAATCAGGGTGTTAGGACTAGGAGAGCAATAGCTGAAAATGCTGATTCTCTCTTTGGATGTTTCATCTCGAATATTGAACCTAAAAATATAGAAGAAGCATTAGGAGACCAAGACTGGATCTCTGCAATGCAAGAAGAGTTGGATCAATTTGAGAGAAAGCAGTCGAAAACTAGTTCCATTTATAGAAGGAATATCCGTGATTGGAACTAAGTGGGTTTCGAAATAAAATGAATGAAGCGGTGAAATAACCGAAACAAAGCAAGATTGGTTGCCAAGGATTCACTCGGTGAAGGCTTAGATTTTGATGAGTCATATGCACCAGTTGCCAGATTGGATGCAATAAGACTCTTTCTAGCCTTTGCAGCTCATAAAAATTTCAAATTTTATCAGATGGATGTCAAAAGCGCATTCCGAAACGGTGAACTTGCAGAAGAAGTTTATGTTGAGCAACCACCTGGCTTTGAAGTTTCCTCAGAAAGTAGAATGGTCTATAAATTACAGAAAGCTCTGTATGGACTGAAACAGGCTCCAAGAGCATGGTATGACACTTTGGCCAAATACCTTCTGGAAAGTGGTTTCAAGAAAGGTGAAGTTGATAAAACTTTATTTACCTTAAACCATGATGGGAAACTACCCTTAGTTCAAGTATATGTTGATGACATTATATTTGGATCTAAGGACAAGCAACTTTGTAATGACTTTGCAAATCTCATGAAAAGCAAGTTTGAGATGAGCATGATGGGAGAAATGAATTATTTCCTAGGATTGCAAGTCAAGCAACTCAATGATGGAATATTCATTAGTCAAACAAAGTATGCAAAGACATGCTCACAAAATTCAATCTTAAGCCTACGAAAAGAATGCTAAGATACCTATGAGCATTGGAACCAAAATGACCTATACTGAATCAGATAAGAGTATTGAAGAACATAAGTATAGGAAATTGATAGGTTCACTACTTTACCTCACTGCAAGTAGACCTGATATTCAATATCTTTGTTGGAGTATGTGCTAGATTTGAGACAAATCCAATGCAAACACACTACAACATTGCTATGAAAATATTAAGGTATGTGAAGGGTACGATAGATGTAGGGCTGTGGTATCCTAAAGAAAGTGAATTGAGTTTAGTGGGTACTCGAGATCTTGATTATCTTTGGATCATTGCTTGATAGGAAAAGCACCTCGAGAACTTGTGGGTTTACGGGCACTAGACTTATCTCATGGTTTAGCAAGAAGCAAAACTCAATTGCAACTTCTACCGAAATTTGAATATATTCTTCTTTGGTTGTTGTGCAACACAAATTACGTGGATACAACAACAACTTAAAGACTATGGACTCGATGAAGAAAACTCCCATTTTACGTGACAACACAAGTGCTATTGCGATTACGAGAATCCTAAATTTCATGCAGAACAAAGCACATTGATGTTGGACATCACTTCATCGAGACCATGTTGAAAAAGCGATATAGAGATACTCAAGATTGGGATGAAGACCAACTTGCGAGATATCTTCACTAAGCCACTACAAGAAAGTAGATTCTTAGCCTTAAGACATAGTCTTGGACTAATGGAACTACCAATGAACTAAAAAAGTTCAGGTATCTGGAACGGGCATCCAGAAAAGAGGTATCTGGAACGGGCATCCAGAAGAGGTATATCTGGCAGGTATCCGGAAAAGAGAGAAGAGGTATCTGAACGGGCATCCAGAAAAGAGGTATCTGGAGCGGGCATCCAGAGAAGAGGTATCTGGGCGGTATCCGGAAAAGAGAGAAGAGGTATCTGAACGGAACCCGGAAGTCAAAAGGCTAAAGAGCAAAGATAGTTTAAGATCTACGAGGCGGGAACTCGGATATCCGAATCATTCTATGAGCAGAACACAAAGAGAATAGTATAACTATCTGCGATCAAATACTCTCTTGAATCTCGCACTATTTCTATCTTGATGAAAAACTTGGGAAAATCCTAAGTATAAGATGATTGATCACGAGCAGTGTCCTTGCTCCAATGAATTGTGATTGATAGCTATTAGCCAAAATTCATTAAATGGGCACAATTACACTTGTTGATTGTGATCATTCTTTGAAGAAGCAATGGTGACCCTCGATGAAGTTAAGCGATTGATCATGCGGTGGAAATTAATTCACGAAAAATAGTGGATTGAAATTGGACATGGCCCACTAAGCATTTAATGCGAAAATTACTTTTGATCATGCCGCTTGCAAATCAGAATCGTACACACAAAATCAATTTGTATGTATTTATGCATTGAGATTCACTTGCTATATATATAGGATTTTGGCAAATGAAATCACTTTTGCCTAATCCGAAATTTCAACTTGCATCAAAACAGCAAAAACCTTCTCCTAATCCTCTGCAACTTCTCTAAAATCTCTGCAAATCTTGATTAAATTTTTCTGAAAAGAATCACTCAATCGAATCTCTTTCAAACACTAGCTTCAAATCCTTACTATATAAAGAGATGGCCTCCAAGAACACTTCTACACAGAAATCCCAATCCTCCTTGATGCTATTTGAAAAGCACTAGAGTTGGTTATTGTTAACAATCGACTGGTAGGAGCTTTCAATCCTGACCATTGGACTTCAAGTCACAGAATGATTTGGGGTGGTGCCATGGTTGAGGAATACCTCACGGCTGGAATAGAGAACTAAGCCGAGAGAAAGCTAATTCTTGACATGCTTGAAAAGGCACAAATCAAGGGCTTTGTATCTGCTCGCCCTAGTGGAATTTCATCACTTGATGTGTTGGAATTTTACAACAACTCCAGGATTATTTCCTGTGTATCTGAAGGCACTGAAATAGTGTCTATCAAAACCTCAGTCCAAGGAAAGGAAATCCTTCTGGACTTAACAACTTTCTGTAAGTTGTTTGAGGTTCAAAATCTTGGAAAGGATTTTGAAATAAACACCAAGGATGAGGAACTCCTTGAAGGTGTTAAAGAACTTTACAGTGATGTGTGTGATCTTGATAAATCAGATACACCCACTGAGTTCAAACTTGCTGACATCCGAACCAGACATCATTGGTTCCTTTGGGATCTTGGCTTGCATTCTTCACAGATGCTTTGATGGTCTACAAGGAGGTCTTGACCGGATAAGCCAAGAACGATGGATCATGATGTTCTTGCTGAATCAACAAGACAAAATTTGGAAAACCCTTTCAACCGGGAAAATACGCCTTCATGAAATTTGTGAAGAAGATTGAGGCTTGAGCCTAAGATTGTTAAAGGACTAGCTGAGCCAAAGGCCATGAGGGATATGGTGCGAAGATATGCTAATTCTTTGGAAAAGCTTGGCATTGAGCTCGGAGAGGCAATGAAATAGCTGATAACTTACTCTACAAGTATGAGTATACAAATCTGATGAAAAAGGTTACTTGGTCTCAGAAAGGTCCTAAGAAGAGAAAATCAGAAAAGATATATGAAGAAAAGGTTGCGACCAAGAAGCCCAGAACTTCAAGAAAGAAGTCTGCTGGCAAATCAGAAGACACACCCAAAGAGGTTGTCAATTCTCAGATATCTACAAACATGGCAGATGAACTCATCAATACTGCAAAAGAGTTATCACCTACTGAACAAGTAGACTCAGCAAGAGAAAGTGCTTTCAGAAATGTTGCGACTAATGCAGAAAGCCTTGCTGATGAACTCATGAATGCTGCCAAAAGTGGTGAAAAACACCAAGCCCCATCTGCAGAAACCGCAGAATAATGGACCAATCAGTTTCCAATCTTGATGAGAGCTCGACGATGAAGATGATGAACTAGTCATCTCTCAAGTCCTAGAAAAATCAAAGAGGGCTAAGGTTCTTGAACAAGTAATGGCGGTGATAAGGTATCGAAGAAGAACCTACACCACAAAGTTCTTGAACACTGTAGCAAAGGTTGTTGGTCCAAACACATCATCAGGGAATGACTCTCTTGCACAACTTCACAAAGCCCTGATGAGTGGTATCTTAGTATTGGCAGATGCTGATGGAAATGCCACATCTAAGAATCTGGAAGAACATTCTACTGATCAATCTTACGCTTGGACAACCACAACAACCACAATGACCACAAGTGGTTGATGAAATGGTAAATGAACTCCATTTTGAAATACCAACAATACGATTATCTTTGAAGAAAATCCTGTAATTGAGCGGGTTCCCCTGACTCAATGAGAGGATCAAGCTGAGACATCTACTCGGAATGATCAACCGGGGAGGCAAGCTGAGTTGCATACTCGGGAAGGTGTGAAGTACGAAACTTCAAACAAAGAAGCCCCGGGACAAGGCGACCAATGTATAGAAAGGTCACAAGTTCCAGAGACCAATCGACTGGCTTCGTAAACGATCGGTTTAACTCTTACCTTGTGAAAATTTTTATACTTATAAATCTTGTTACCTTATAAGAATCTCTTTGTTACAGGCTGAGTTAGAAATGGAAAAACAAGAGGAAGCTGAAAAGCTTACCTCAGATACTGAAAAAGAGGTTCCTTCAACCTCAACTCTTGAAATCTGAGGCTGTGCCACAGGTAAATGATTCTTAAAGAGAACTAACTTTTCAATAAAAATGTTTGTATGCTCATTAATGATAAATGTTTCTAACAGCTCAACCGAGATGGAAGAAGATAAGGTAAATGCCAGAGACAAACCCAGAAACCAACAAGGTTTCTGAAGCACATCACTGAGCTTTCAAACTTGAAGGTATATGAAAATCAGTGATAAGTACTCTTCATCCTGGGTTATCTTAAAACTTCTTCTAAATTATTCAATACTATCTACTTACAGGCTCAATCAGAAGTAGAAGTGCAAGGGACAAAGTTGACATCCTCACCTATGGAAATTGATGAGGCATCAAGGGCTTCATCACAAGAAAAGATTCCAGAGACTGCACAAGTCTCTGAGAGACAAGTATCTGAGCCTCCCATGGAGGTAATTGACCTCTCAGATATCTGACTTGTCACTTAAAGTTCTTCTTGATAAAATTTCCTAAGTATTGTGATAATGTTAATTCTCAGGTTCAAGAAAGAAAGGTTGATGAGGACCAGACTTCCAAGTCTCCACCTCACCACAAGATATCTGAGACACCAATTGTCCCAAGAGACAGTATCTGAGCACGATGTTCATACTCAGGTAACTCAGAAACTAAACTACACTTCTACTCAGATATCTACCAAAGTTTTGAAACTCACTCAAAACTCTTTCTTTCAGGCTCAAACAGATGCAAAGCAGGTTCCCATTGAAGAAACAAGGGACCTACTTCACTTCTTCAATGCTCACACTTTGACAAAGCACATTCAATGCTTCAAGAAATGGCAGAAGTTAAGGTGCTCTGATCTCTCTGAAATATTGAGAATAACTGATCAACCAACCAGACGGGCACGAGCTCTTAACCTGGAAACATATGTCCAAGCAATGTTCGCTACAGAACAACATACAGTTGCGACTCTACTACACAAGGACTTTTCCAGAGAAGTGGCGCATAGTTTGATACATGCCTTTGAACAGGCAGATGGTCAGACAAGATTACAGATGGCATTCAAGCGATTACGCCCTTGACTACGCAATTCATACCTTCTGAACAAGAAGAAGTTAATGGGCAGAAGATCACTATCCCGGAAGTGATCAATCTTGTATCTGAAGATGATGAGGAGGAAGAAATGAATGAAATTTTTTTTTGATGAACCTCCCACTGATCATCACCAAAAGGATGATAATGACAAAAAGGATGATGATGATGCTCCTGCACCAGGGACCGGAGGAATTTCACAGAGAAACAATGCCTCGGTGAAAAGCAAACTGAGAAGACTTCACAGAAATCTCCGTCTTCATCACCTCAGAAATCTACTCATCCATCTTCTCACCAACACGCAGTTACTACTGAACAAGTAGTTGAGCTTTCTGAAGAAACCAATCAAAAAATATTAAACACTCAAACCAGAAGTGCTCAACTCAGACAACTGTTGGAAGAAGAACAACAGCTCCATCTTCAACTGGAAGATCAAATAGCTAAATCCAGAGATAAGATTGATCAACTACAAGATCTATACTTAGAAGAAATGATTGCTTACTCTGAGGTTAAAGAGCTACGGGATGTTGTTCAAGAGATCACCAAAGAACTCGATACTGAAGAAGTATCTGAAGTCAAGCATGATGATAAGGCTGCATCCTCTTCGAAAGAAGCACCATCCTCCTCCCAGAAAGGAAAGAAACCAATCTCTGAGATGGTTGCTGGACTTGATACGATTGATGAAAATGTCCAAGAGGATGAAGATCACTGGGCTAATCCCTCAGATGATGAAGAAGACAAGACTTTGGCAGGACACCGCCATGAACATCTAGAGGTTTCTCACTTAAAAAGAAAGTTGATTGCTCCTACAATCTTCAACAAACTGCCAAACGTCCACTCCCATGAGTACATGAGCAGGTACCAAGTACTAGCTACTCTGAATAAGGAGATGTCTTCACAAAACAAGGAAGTAATTGCCTCAGTCCCCTCTGAAATGAGAAAGTTCACTGAGCTCATCACTCATAGTACAACTAGCATGATCATTGCTCAGAAAGATCTGGGAATGACAAGGGACGATGATGTGTCTTTAGCTGAAAAAGCTTTTCAAGAGGCAAGTTACCTTCTTTGAAGCAGATGCCATCCTAGGCCATCAAGCGAGCTCACTGATAAGGACAATGGACTTATCAAGCAAAATCAGGAGCTCAAAGCCGAACTTCAGAAGTTGGTCACTGCCTACAACTATTTACAAGGGCATTTTGACTCTCTCTCAGATTCCTTTATGAGACTGAGTCAGCCAACAATGACTAAGGGGGAAAGAAAGTACAAATCTGGACCTCAAAGTCAGGGGGAATGGGAAGAAGGAGATGAAAACAAGAAGAAATCTGGAGCTGGTGCTGCTCAGAATGGAAGAAGAAAAACTTCCCAGCCACCACTCAGAATCTATGAATCCTTCTCAAGCCAAGCTGCTTCCCAGAGACCTACTGAAGGAACCAAAATGGTAACAAGGGCCATGGCACAGAAACCTCCAAGGAGTACCAAGGCTCCAAGGAGAAGACAAGTTAGAGGGATTGATGAATCTTCTGAAGAAGAAGAAGGTCAAATCAAGTCCCAGGGCAATGAAGAAGGCTGCAAAGATCTCACAAGAATTGATCTTGATGAAGATGATGAAGAGACTGATGAAGATGAAGCTCCTCTTCACAGAAAAAGGAAACTTGAAAGCCTGGCGGGCCCATAGGCGCAAAGCCACTAGCGACTAAAACACCCTCTGGAAATACCAAGTCTATCCAGGTGGTAGTTCTTCAAGCAACAACCCCAAAGAGAATTCAAGGCGAGAAAAGGAACGGTGAGTCGAGCAAAGACAAAGTCAACTTCCACTCAAAGTGAAGAAGCCAAAATTGAGTATGTGAAGTATGACAATGATTCCTCTGTCTACAGGTGCATCAATCAGAAAAATGGCTATTGGATTCTGGAACTTAAGCATCTATTGGTAAATTCAAGATTTCCAGAACCAATCCTCAAACAACTTATGGCATGGAGAAAGGATAAACCTACCTTGATCAACACCAATCACATCAAAGCATGGTTGGATTTTGAAGTTGTCAAGAGAACTGAAGCCATGAGAAAGGACCTCTCTGATGAATGTCCATATGGAAAGCCAGATGATGTGCACAAAATTCTGAATATCACAGGAACAGGCACAAGACCAAGACTTGCTGTGGAACCCTATGAGTCGTTCTATCGGCGGAAGATCGATCAAGGGTGACATCAGATATCTGAAGATTATCTACGAATACTTCAAGCTTTCAGATATCAGAATAGAGCATGCCTGGAAGTGGGGAAAGTACCTATGGGTCAAGCATTTTTCAAAGAAAAATCCTACCAAAACCTATAAAGAAGTCTGTGGATTTGCCAGAGAAACAGAGATGCTTGTCAGAACTCTTCTTTATGATTATTCTGATGACATAAAAAGGTTTGGAGATAGGAAATTTGCAGACTGATCCATAGAAACATTGTTGAAGACTTGAAGATTGAAGACTTGAAGACTAGTTCTTTAGGATGTTTACTTGGAGCTTGGTTACTCCTGTTGTCCTAATTTACTATGTAGTTTTTGTATTTTTGCTGACTGAGCTTAACTGTATCATGTATTAAAGTTATCTGTAATCTTTAGTTGCGACTTATCTGAAGAACTTACTCTCAAATAGTATTTTATAAAAGATAACTTGTCAGCAAAGATCACACCTTGTGATTTGGTTGATGTCTACTTTCTGCACTTAATTATATGATTTTGAAAAATTTGATTAAGTATTGGATTGTTTCCTCATCCAGATTTGTAATAGGGAAGATAGTCATCATTGACTGATCAAAATGGGGGAAATTTGTTAGATATTTTGTTAGAATATCTGTTTAGATTTTGTTCAGCAACATGATGACTTATCTTTGTCTCAGAAAGGTGATTAGTACTCTTGGTTCACTTGAACATTGTAAAAGAGGAAACCCACTAAGTATGATAGTCTAGCTAATCTTGTATAGGATGATAGGTCTCAAATTGTAATTTTTATTTTATGAAGAGAAGACCAAGAAGAAGACATCCAAGCAGAAAGCTCAAGAATTGAAGACTTGAAAAGCGCACAAGATTCTCGAATCATTGTTCAGATATATTAGCCAGATATCTTGTAGACACGAACAGTTTCAAACAAACTGTGTCACAAGAGATATCTTAGAAATAAGATACATATCTGAAGACAAGGAAAGTGTCCACAGATATCTATTCTCAGATACCTTGAGCGTTAAACACGTTTCTGAAAAAAAAGGAACATATATTGCAAACAAAGTTGTTTCAATCAATACAAGTGGTATCTGAAGAATGAAGATAAGGACGTGCAAAGAATCAGACAACAAGTCTAGTCTCTGATACAAAGCATAGTTCCGTTGACACTACAGGACAAAAAGTATAGTACAATGCATTTAATGCACGGACAGAGATGTCTGAGTAAAAGCAACGGCAACTTCTGAGAAGAAGACAAAACCTGCTACAGTACTATACACACAGATATCGATAGTTTGAATTTGAGCCTAACGGATACTATTCAAACGGCACTCAAATCCATCTATAAATATCAACACTTAGACAGCTTGAGAGAACACACACATTGCATACGCTGAAATATAGAACTCTGAACATCCTACTCTCTCAAAGCAACTTACTTATTATCAAAGCTTTTTGTTGCGACTAAAGCTTGTGATCTTGAGTAAACACTGAAGTTCTAAGTGTCCTGATCCTAAACAAGCAAAGCTATATGTGAAGGAGTTGAATCAAAAGATCAACTATCTGAGATTCATTCTCTTGAACAGATATCATAAGACTTGGGTCAGTAAAATCGAACTAGATACCATACGCTGTAAAGTGTATTAAGTAACTTAGTTCACAGAGCTATCTGAATAACTGAAAAGTTATTAAGATGCTCATCTGACAACTCAAACCGAAACCAACACCAAAACCGGCGTGGAGTACTTAGTTTGAAAAATCAGGGAATAACTCCAAGGTTACCGGAGTATAGGAAGTACTTGATTAGGGAAACTAAGGAATAACTCCAAAGTTTTTGAGTATAGGAAGTACTTAGCTTGGGAAGCTAGGGAACAACTCAAAGGTTTCTGAGTATAGGAAGTACTTATTTGAAGCTAGGAACAACTCGGGGAACATTTGGTTGGGAACCAATTGTTGAGAAACTTAGAATAGGATTTTGTAAGGTTATCTCAATTATCATTCTAGTGAATTCTAGGTCTCGATAGACAAGTGGATTAGTTGGAGGATTACGCCACCTCGGATACCACTATACTTGTCGTGTCATTTACATTTACGTATTTATACTTGACAACACACACTTATTAACTGTTTCTACACTTATCTTTATTAAGTCTTCCTTTTCGATTCTAAGTATCAGATATCCATTCAGATATCTGAGAAACATTTGTTATCGACAAAAGTTTTAAAAGACTATTCACCCCCCCCCCTCTAGTCTTTTACTTTGCCGTTATCTGGACCAACAAAAAGCAGCTTGGCTTGAGGAGAGTTCATTGATTCTGAGTGGTGGCTGGGAAGTTTTCATGTTTCTTCTTCCTTTCTGAGCCACACCAGCTCCAGATTTCTTCTTGTTTTCTTCTCCTTCTTCCCATTCCCCCTGAATTTGAGGTCCAGATTTGTACATTCTTTCCCCCTTAGTCATTGTTGGCTGACTCAGTCTCATAAAGGAATCTGAGAGAGAGTTAAAATGCCCTTGTAAATAATTATAGGCAGTGACCAACTTCTGAAGTTCGGCTTTGAGCTCCTGATTTTGCTTGTTAAGTCCATTGTCCTTATCAGTGAGCTCTGCTAATGGGCCTAGGATGGCATCTGCTTTTCCAGCAGTGTAACTTGCCTCTTGGAAAGCTTTTTCAGCTAAAGACGCATCATCGTCCCTTATCATTCCCAGATCTTTCTGAGCAATGACTATGCTAGTTGTTCGCTGAGTGATGAGCTCAGTGAACTTTCTCATTTCAGAGGGGACGGAGGCAACTACTTCCTTGTTCTGTGAAGACATCTACTTGTTCAGAGTAGCCAGTACTTGGTGCCTGTTCATGTATTCATTGGAGTGAACATTTGGCAGTTTGCTGAAAATTGTAGGAGCAATCAGCTTCCTTTTCAAGTGAGAAACCGCTAGATGTTCATTGCGGTGCTCTGCCAAAGTCTTGTCTTCTTCATCATCTGAGTAATCAGCCTAGTGATCTTCATCCTCTTTGAAATTTTCATCGATTGTATCGAGTCCAGCAACCATCTCAGAGATTGGTTTCTTTCCTTTCTGGGAGGAGGATGGTACTTCTTTTAAAGATGATGCAGCCTTAGCATCATGCTTGACTTCAGATACTTCTTCAGTATCGAGTTCTTTGGTGATATCATGCACAGCATCTCGTAGCTCTTTAACCTCAGAGTAAGCAATCATTTCTTGTAAGTATTGATCTTGTAGTTGATCAAGCTTGTCTCTGGATTTATCTATTTGATCTTCCAGTTGAAGATGGAGCTGTTGTTCTTCTTCCAACAGTTGTCTGAGTTGAGCAGATCTGGTTTGAGTGTTTAATATTTTCTGATCGATTTCTTCAGAAAGCTCAGCTACTTGTTCAGTAGTAACTGGGTGTTGGTTAGAAGATGGATGAGTAGATTTCTGAGGAGATGGAGACGGAGATTTCTGGGAAGGCTTCTCAGTGTGCTTTTCAGCAGCTGAGGCATCATTTCTTAGTGAAATTCCTCCGGTCCCTGGTGCAGGGGCATCATCATCATCCTTTTTGTCTGTGTCATCCTTTTGGTGATGGTCAGTGGGAGGTTCGTCGAAGTCATTTTCGTTTATCTCTTCCTCCTCATCATCTTCAGATACAAGATTGATCACTTCAGGAATAGTGATCTTACGCATTAACCTCTTCTTGTTCAGAAGGTATAAATTGCAGAGTTTGGGGCAGGACTGGCTTAAATGCCATTTGTAATCTTGTCTGACCATCTGCCTGTTCAAAGGCTTGTATCAAACTGTGCGCTACTTCTCTGGAGAAATCCTTATGCAATAGAGTCGCAACTGTGTATTGTTCGGTAGGGAACATTGCATGGATGTATGTCTCCAAGTCAAGAGCTCGTGCTCGTCTGTTTGGTTGATCTGTGATTCTCAATATTTCAGAGAGATCAGAGCACCTTAATCTTTGCCATTTCTTGAAGCATTTAATGTGCTTTGGCAAGGTGTGAGCTTTGAAGAAGGGAAGTAGGTCCCTTGTCTCAACAATGGGAACCTGCTCGGCACTTGTTTGAGTCTGAAAGAAATAGTTTTGAGTGAGCTTCAAAACTTTTGTAGATATCTGAGTAGAAGTGTAGTTTAGTTTCTGAGTTACCTGAGTTAGTACTTCAGGCTCAGAGACTTGTGCTACTGAGACAATTGGTGTCTCAGATATCTTGTTGTGAGGTGGAGACTTGGAAGTCTGGTCCTCATCAACCTTTCTTTCTTGAACCTGAGAATCAAGAATAATACAATACTTAGGAAATTATTTGAAAGAATTTGTGCATAAATATGCTTTTAATGAATTCTGATTTTTGCTACTTACTTCCTCAAAAGGAAGCTCAGAGTCATTTTTCTCAGAAAATTTTTCAGTTTCTGGTGTTCTTTCGAGTGATGTTGCCTTGGGGGCTTCATCAATTTCCATTGATGCAGGAGATGTCACAACTTTGTCCCCGTGCATTTCTACTTCTGATTGATCCTGTGAGTAGAAAGTATTGAATATTTTTAGAAGAGATATAAGATAACCCAAGATGAAGAATACTTATCACTTGATTCGTCATATACCTTCATGTTAGAAGGCTCAGTGATGTGTTCTTCAGAAACCTTGTTGGTCTCTGGGTTTGTCTCTGGCATTTCTGCCTTATCTTCTTCCATCTCAGTTGGAGCCTGTTAGAAACATTTATTTCAATGATTAAGCACATAAACTTATAACTGAAGAAGTGTTATCTTAAGAATCCATTATTACCTGTGACACAGGCTCAGATGTCTTAAGAGGTGAGGTTGAGGAAACCTCTTTCTCGCTCGAGGTAAGTTTTTCACTTCCTTGTTTGTGTTTCTAACTCAAACAGAATAAAGAATTTTATAAATAACAAGATGTACAAGCATAAAATTTTCACAAGATAAGAGTTAAACCGGTCACCACGTGAGTAGTTTCAGTCGATTGGTCTCGAACTTGTGACCTTTCTATACTTTGGTCTTCCGTCCCGGCAGCTTTCTTTGCTTGAAGTTTCGTACTTCACACCTTTCCGAGTATGCAACTCAGTTGCCTCCCTGGTTGATCATTACGAGTAGATGTCTCGCTTGATCCTCTCATTGAGTTGAGAACCCGCTTTTGCGTGATTTTCTTGATATCGCATTGATGGTAATTCGAAATGGAATTCATTTACCATTTCATCAACCACTTGTGGCTGTTATGGTTGTTGTGGTTGTAGTTGTTGTGGTTATCTGGAAGCAGAGGATTGGTCAGTAGAATGTTCTTCCAGATTTTTAGTTGTGGCGTTTCCATCAGCATCCGCCAGTACTAAAATACCACTCATTAGGGCTTTTTGAAGTTGTGCAAGAGAAATATTCCCTGATGATGTGTTTGCACCAACAACCTTTACTATGGGTTCAGCAACCTGTGGTGTAGGTTCTTCTTCAGATACCTTATCACCAGTTACTGTTTCAGTAACCTTAGCCCTCTTTGTTCTTTCTAGGACTTGAGAGATGACTAGTTCATCATCTTCGTCGTCAGAGCTCTCATCAGCATTGGAACTGATTGATCCATTATTCCTGCGGTTTCTGCAGATAGGGCTTGGTGTTTTTCACCACTTTTGGCAGCATTTATGAGTTCATCAGCAAGGCTTTCTGCATTAGTCGCAACATTTCTGAAAGCACTTTCTCTTGCTGAGTCTACTTGTTCAGTAGTTGATAACTCTTTTTCATCATTGATGATTTCATCCGCTTTATCGGTTCATCGACAATGCTGCGCAGATATCTGAGAATCGACAACCTCTTTGCGTGTGTCTTCTGATTTTCCAGCAGACTTCTTTCTTGAAGTTCAGGCTTCGTCGCAACCTTTTCTTCGATACCTTTTCGACTTTCGCTTCTTAGAACCTTTACGAGACCCAAGAACCTTTTCATCAAGTTTATATACTCATATTTGTTGAGTAGGTTCTTGGCTATTTCAGCCTCTCCGAGCTCAATGCCAAGCTTTTCCAAAGAAGTAGCATATTTTCGACCATATCCTACGGTGGCCTTCGCTCACTAGTCCTTTGGTAATCTTAGGCTCAAGCCTTGAATCTTCTTCACAAACTTCGTAAAGGCGATTTTCCCGCTTAAAAGGGTTTTCCGCCTTTGTCTTGTTGATTCAAAGAAGAACATCATCATCCACCGTTCTTGGCTTATCCGTCAAGACCTCCTTGTAGACCATCAAAGCATCGAAGAAGAAGCCAAGACATCCCAAAGTGAACCAACAGATGTCCGGTTCGGATGTCGAAGCTTGAACTCGGGGTGTATCCGATTTTCAAGATCACACGCCATCGTAAAGTTCTTTAACACCTTCAAGGAGTTCATCATCCTTGGTGTTTATTTCAAAATCCTTTCCAAGATTTTGAAACTCAAACAACTTATAAAAGTTGTTAAGTCCGTATGATTTCCTTTCCTTGATCGAGGTTTTAATGAACACGATTTCAAAGGCCTTGTAAACACAGAAATAATCTCGAGTTGTTGTAGAATTCCAACACATCGAGTGATAAAATTCCACTAGGCAGCGATAGAAAGCCCTTGATTTGTGCCTTTTCAAGCATGTCAAGAATTAGCTTTCTGTCGGCTTGGTTCTCTATTCCAGCCGCGAGGTATTCCTCAACCATGGAACCACCCCAAATCATTATGTGATTTGAAGTCCAATGGTCAGGATTAAAATCTCCTACCAGTCGGTTGTTCACAATAACCAACTCTGGTGCTTGCTTTTCAGCAGTACCAGTGGAGGATTGAGATTTTAGTGTAGTTGAACTTTTAGGGGCCATCTCTTTATATAGTGTAGGGATTTGAAATTGGTGTTTGAAAAAGATTTGATTTAGTAATTATTTGCAGAAAAACTTAATCTTGATTTGCAGAGATTGTAGAAGGTTTTGCAGAGAATCAAGAGAAGGATTTGCTATTTTTGTGCAAGATGAGTTTTCGGATTAGGCAAAAGTGATTTCCTATGCCAAAATTCTATATATATAGCAGTTGAATCCCAACAGACAAATACATACAAATTGATTTTGTGTGTATGCATCTGTGATTTGCAAGCAGGCGTGAGCAAAAGCTAGTTCGGCATTAAATGCTTAGTGGGCCATGTCTGAATTTCAACAGTCCACTATTTACTGTGAATTAATTTCCACCGTACAGATCAATCGCTTAATTTCATCAAGGGTCACCATTGCTTCTTCAGCAATGATCACAATCAACAAGTGTAATTGTGCCCATTTAATGAATTTTAAGCATAGCTTTCAATCACGTTTTGTATGACCAAGAACACTGTTTGCATCTGAATCTGTCTTATACTTAGGATTTTTCCAAGTTTTTCATCAAGATAGAAATAATGCGAGTTTCAAGAGAGTAGTTGACTGCAGATAGTTATACTATTCTCTTTTGTGTTCCCTGTTTATAGAGTGATTCAGATATCTGAGTTCCCCTCTCAGAGATCTTAAGCTATCTTTTTGCTTTTTAGCCTTTTTGACTTCTGGATACCCATTCCAGATTTCTCTTTTCTCTTCTCTGGATACCCGTTCCAGATACCTCTTCTCTGGATGCCCGTTCCAAATACTTCTTCTCTGGATGCCCGTTCCAGATACCTCTTCTCTGGATGCCCGTTCCAGATACCTGAACTCTTTCAGTTCATTGGTAGTTCCATTAGTCCAAGACTATGTCTTAAGGCTAAGAATCTACTTTCTTGTAGTGGCTTAGTGAAGATATCTGCAAGTTGGTCTTCAGTGCCAATCTTGAGTATCTCTATATTGCCCTTTTCAACATGGTCTCTGATGAAGTGATGTCTAACATCAATGTGCTTTGTTCGCATGAAATTTAGGATTCGTAATCGCAATAGCACTTGTGTTGTCACGTAAAAATGGGAGTTTTCTTCTCATCGAGTCCATAGTCTTTAAGTTGTTGTTGTATCCACGTAATTTGTGTTGCACAACAACCAAACATAATATATTCAAATTTCCGTGGTAGAAGTTGCAATTGAGTTTTGCTTCTTGCTAAACCATGAGATAAGTCTAGTACCCGTAAACCCAAGTTCCCGAGGTGCTTTTCCTATCAGCGTTGATCCAAAGATAATCGCCGAGTACCCAAATTAAACTCAATCCACTTTCTTTAGGATACCACAATCCTACATCTACTGTACCCTTTACATACCTTAATATTTTCATAGCAATGTTGTAGTGTGTTTGCATTCGATTTGTCTGAAATCTAGCACATACTCCAACGGCATATTGAATATCAGGTCTACTTGTAGTGAGATAAAGTAGTGAACCTATCAATTTCCTATACTTATGTTCTTCAACACTCTTATCTGATTCAGTATAGGTCATTTTGGTTCCAATGATCATAGGTATCTTAGCATTCTTTTCAGAAGGCTTAAGATTGAATTTTGTGAGCATATCTTTTGCATACTTTGTTTGACTAATGAATATTCCATCATTGAGTTGCTTGACTTGCAATCCTAGGAAATAATTCATTTCTCCCATCATGCTCATCTCAAACTTGCTTTTCATGAGATTTGCAAAGTCATTACAAAGTTGCTTGTCCTTAGATCCAAATATGATGTCATCAACATATACTTGAACTAAGAGTAGTTTCCCGTCATGATTTAAGGTAAATAAAGTTTTATCAACTTCACCTTTCTTGAAACCACTTTCCAGAAGGTACTTGGCCAAAGTGTCATACCATGCTCTTGGAGCCTGTTTCAGTCCATACAGAGCTTTCTGTAGTTTATAGACCATTTTACTTTCTGAGGAAACTTCAAAGCCAGGTGGTTGCTCAACATAAACTTCTTCTGCAAGTTCACCGTTTAAGAATGCACTTTTGACATCCATCTGATAAACTTTGAAATCTTTATGAGCTGCAAAGGCTAGAAAGAGTCTTATTGCATCCAATCTGGCAACTGGTGCATATGACTCGTCAAAGTCTAAGCCTTGATGCAGGTAAATCCTCGCAACCAATCTTGCTTTGTTTCTGGTTATTTCACCAGATTCATTCATCTTGTTTCTGAAAACCCGTTTAGTTCCAATCACAGATATTCCTTCTATAAATGGAACTAGTTTCCAGACTTTGTTTCTCTCAAATTGATCCAACTCTTCTTGCATTGCAGAGATCCAGTCTTGGTCTCCTAATGCTTCTTCTATATTTTTAGGTTCAATATTCGAGATGAAACATCCAAAGAGAGAGTTAGCATTTTCAGCTATTGCTCTCCTAGTCCTAACACCCTGATTAATTGGTCCAATTATATCCTTTGCAGGATGATCTTTGATCCATCTCATCATAGGTTTAGTGATAGTAGGATCAATATCCACGTGATCTGAATGTGAATCACTAAGATTTTGATTTGATACTTTTTCAGTATCTGAGATATCTGACATATGGGAAATGTCATGGATATCTGACACTTTTTCAGTGTTAGAGATATCTGGAAGATGCATTTCAGCATTCTTATTTTCAGATACCTCTTCATGATGAAGGTTCTCAGTAACCTGTTCCATTTCTGGAAAACTCATAGAAAATTCCTCATCATGTCTGTGAGTCATCTTGTTGTTACTAGGCATTTCAAGCTTTTCTACGTCAGAGTCATCCTCACTTTCCATAATGATGTTTCTCCTTTACGAGGATTCTTCTTTAGAATCCTCGGTAATAGTTCTTTGAACCTTCGAGAGTTCATCATTAGGAGGTGTTTTCTTATTTCCTTCATAGAATACAACAATTGATTCTTCAATTTTCTTTGTTCTTTTGTTGTAAACTCGTAGGCTTTGCTATTTGTGGAATAACCAAGAAAAACACCTTCATCGCCTTTGGTTGAAGTGTTCTCGATAATCTTTCCCATTGTTTAAAACAAAACATCTACAACCAAATACTCTCGGATGTTTGATATTAGGGGTCTACCAACCAAGATTTCATAGGGGTCTTGTCATGGTGTTTGTTTATCAAACATCTGTTTTGAGTGTAGCAAGTCGTGTTTACGACTTCAACCCAATAAATTTCACTTATTTCAGGTCGCCTAGCATTGTCCTTGCGACTTCTTTAAGGGTTTCTGTTTTCCTTTACGCAACACCATTTTGTTGAGGTGTTCTTACAGAGGAAAGTTGGTGTTGTATACCTTTGGTGTACAAAACTCCTTTATGTCTTTGGTTGACAAACTCGGTAAGACCATGGCCTGCTCGATTGCGCAGATACCTTGTCATTTTCATGACTTCAAGCTTTTTCAAGTTTGGTATCTCCACCGGCATCGATTTGTGTTTCGAAAGACAACCCAAGTGAATCTTGAGAAGTCATCTACAACAACGGACATACTTCTTTCCGCATAACTAGTTACGATGATTCAAAAGATCCATGTGTAAAGTTGCGGTGGTCTAACACTAGAGTGTCGATTTTGGACTTGAAAGAGATCTTAGATTGTTTCCCCATCCGACAAAGTAATGATACCATCCTTTCTGAAAGATGTTCTGGGAAGGCCAACCACTAACTCTTTCTTGGCAAGTCTATTCAGAGTTTTGAAGTTCAAGTGACTCATTCTTTTGTGCCATAACCAATGCTCTTCTGTGTGACCAGATTGACTCACCATGAGACATTCTTCAGTTGTGGCAGATGCCCAATCGGCAACATAAAGACTGCCTTTCCGCCGACCAACTAAGACTGTCTGCTTTGACTCATTGTCAATTAGTTTGCAGTATTTTAGCTTTGAATTTTATAGTAAAACCCTTGTCTGCAAACTGGCTCATGCTAAATAGATTATATTTCAAATCCTTAACATGTAATACGTCAGTGATTGTTAAAGTCCCCAATTTGACGTTGCCAAATCCCAGAGAGAGGGATTTAATTCTCCTCCAAGAACTGATATCCGTCCCGTGTTGCAAGCTTTGTAATCAACCAGATTTGCTTTATCTCCTGTCATGTGCTTTCCGCATCCACTATCAAATAGCCATTGTGCTTTAGTCCAGGAGGCATTCTGCACACAACATGAAACAGGAGATTAGGTTCTCATATCTTTGATGGAACCGTCAGAATTAAAAGTTCTTCCAGTAGGAATCCATTTTTGAATGAATTTCTTTGAAATATGCTTTTGTCTGACAGGAACGTAAGGAGGAATTCTATTTGAATGAATGTTATCATTAGTAAGAATTATTTTCTTCCTTGGTGTGTTCCTAGGTGCTCCATATGATGCTTTCAGATACTGTCGAGTTTGCTTTTCAAAGAAACTTAGCCTTCCTTACTGATTTCTTGTAGCCACGCATTGATTTTCAGTGGCTTGATTTAACTTCCACTTCTGATAATTGCTTTGAGCAATTCTAGCTTTCAGCCATCGTTCTTGCTCCTGCTTGTACTCATGAGCAAGTTCTTTTCCGATGCCTTTGTAGCCAATACCGCTTTGAGCACTTGAAGCTATCTCGAGATCTTTTCTTAGCGACTTTGCTAGTCTCGGTTGGTCCAATTTCTTTCGAGAAAAAGTGACATGGGAGAATTTGCACTCCTACAATTCTACCTTTTGAGAGACATAGCATGTGGGTGTTTACACTTTTCGGTGTTGTGTTTCTTTTCGAGACGTGCCAGCTTTTGTTTTGACTTGTTTTTCCCACAAAGGTTTGGTCGAATCGCCTTTCCTTTGTCAACAATCTTTGTCTTCTCACCGATACTATAGATTGCATGGGAACCGTCTTCTTGAGTACTTACAAATGTTCTTCTCCTTACTCTTATTCGAGTGATAGAACAATCATGTGTATTCACCTAAGTCCTTTCTTTTTCGAAGGATCTCTTAAGTAAGATTGTACTTCAAGAAGAGTGTCACTAGCTTTGGCATAAGATTGAAAAGATAATTCTTTCTTCTTGAGTTCCTTGTTCTCGTAAAGAATATCTTCATAATTCTTTCGTAATTCAGCCATTGCTTCTTTATGTGACTTTTCAGTCTCAGATATCTGAGCTTTGAGAGATGCATTTTCAGCATCCTTTCTCTCAAATTCTTTAACTAATTGAGAATTTTCCTTTTCAAGAGAATTCTTTTCTGCTGCAAGGTTTTCGCTCTAGCTCGGATCATTAGAAATTCTCTTTCATAGATGTCAAGTTCTTTCCTGAGATTTTCTAGATTTTTTATTTCCTCTTCATCACTTTCATAAGTATAACAGGAATTATGTGTTACCTCATCAGCCATAAGACAGTTTTCTATGTTGGAGATGTGTGGACCGTCAATTTCAGCAACTCCACACATTTCATTCTTCTTGAGGTCAAGTCGATTATATCATGAGTAACTCCACATAATTCTGGTGATGGTAAGGTTGAGTCATCTGAATTGTCATCTTCAGAATCTGTCTCAACGTCTAGAGCATCTAGTTGAATTTGGATTTTCTTTCTTTCTTCAGTTAACAACGCTTTCTGGCTTCTTTTGAAGATTTTCCTATCTTTCTTGTCACCTGTCCTTAGTTTGTTGAGGGCAGGACAATCCTTCTTGAAGTGGCGGTTCGACAATAGAAACAGATATCGCTTCCAATTTCGCTTCCGTAGACATGATGCTTTACGAAATGGGCTTGTTCAATGAGCTTTGCATATTTTTGTCTTGGTGATAGTTTGAGCCTAGATGCTTCTTGACTTCTCTTTGGCTTTCCTTCTTTCAATTTCTCGATCGATATATTTGCTCATTTGCTTTGCGGAAGAGCATCCTCGCTTTCTTCCTTGCTTTTCTTCTTTTGAAGTTCCTTGAGTGACTAGAGCAACGCTTTTGCAACTTTTCGGTTGTTTGTTCTCTTTGAGTTGTCTCATAATCAACAGAGCAAGATGAGAGAAAGTTCCTTTGGAGTGATATTTGGCATTCCTTGGTTAAAATAAAAAATTTGGTATGCTCCGGTTGTGGTTAAGACTTGACAATAGTCTTAATCTTTTCCGACCGGGAGTATCGCTGCTTTCCCAAGAGTCGCCATGTCACTCATGAGAGTGGTAAATCTGAAATCAAGTTCTTCCAGAGTTTCAGTGGGTCCTTGTTTGAAATTTTGAAATTTCAACTTGAGAACTTCGAACTTGTTTTCTTTGGTTTTCTCAGTTCCGGCACAAATTTCTTCAATCAGTTGCCAGGAAACTTTCGCCATTTTAGCACCTACGCTTTAATCAGTATGTACTCCGGTCGATCGTCGATGATGATATTACGAGCTTGACCATCCGACGATTTCTCTTGGCCTCTTCCGATGTCCGAGTTCTGGACTTTGGTTCAGAATAACTTGACTCGTAGATCTCCCACTTGTTGACGCATCGGTTTGTGAAGATCCTTCGCTTTGATCTCTGTCTCTACCATTAGAAACCTCCATGACTTGTTTGAGTTGTTGAATGACTATTGGGCCATTCTTTATCACTTCGATCATTTCGTCACTTATGGCTTCAAGGTGGAGCATCATGTTATTTTTCCATTTCTCGTAATTCTCTGGTTTGAGAATGGGTGCATCACTCGAGACATACCGCACACTTAACACACAAATTAAATAGTCCTAAAATGGACAAAGTTCCTTCACCTATCCGGGGATCTAGGTTCAAGGAAGGCTTGTGAACCTCCCGCTCGATACCACTTGTTGGTCCAGATAACGGCAAAGTAAAAGACTGGGGGTGAATAGTCTTTTAAAACTTTTGTCGATAAAACTATTTCTCGATATATCGAATAGATATCTCGATACTTAGAATCGAGGCGGAAGACTTAATAAAGATAAGTGTAAAGCAGTTAAAGTGTGTGTGTGTGTGTCTTTGAAATGTAAATACGTAAAGGTAAATAACACAGCAAGTATAGTGGTATCTGGAGGTGGCGTAATCCTCCAACTAATCCACTTCGGTCTACCAGAGACCTAGAATTCACTAGAACAGATAATTGAGTTCACCTTACAATAAACCTATTCTAAGATTCGTAACAATTGGTTCCCAACCAAATGTTCCCCCTGAGTTGTTCCCCGGCTTTCACAGCCAAGTACTTCCTGTACTCAGAAACCTTTGAGTTATTCCCTAGCTTTCCAAGCTAAGTACTTCCTATACTCAATAACCTTGAGTTATTCCTTAGTTTCCCAAAACAAGTACTTCCTATACTCGGTAACCTTGAGTTATTCCCGATTTTCAAACTAAGTACTTCACATCTACTCCCGCCATTCTGGTGTTGGTTTTGGTTTGAGTTGTCAGATGAGCTTCTTTAATAACTTATTCAGTTATTCAGATAGCTCTGTGAATCAAGTATACTTAATACACTTTTCAATGTATGGTATCTTGTTCTTTTCTTGACCAAGTCTTAGATAAATGTTCAAGAGAATGAATCCCAGATACTTGATCTTTCGTTTCAACTCTTTCACAGATAGCTATGCTTGTTTAGGATCTGGACACTTAGAACTTCAGTGTTACTCAAGATCAAAAGCTTTGGTCGCAACAGAAAGCTTTGAGGATAAGTAAGTTGCTTTGAGAGAGTAAGATGTTCAACGTTTTCAAAGTATGTCGTGTGTCTTGTGTATCCTCTCAAGTAGTCTAAGTGTTGATATTTATAGATGAATTTGAGTGCCGTTTGAATAGTATCCGTTAGGCTCAAATTCAAACTATTGATATCTGTGTATATAATCTTAAGGTGTTTTGTCTTCTTCTTGAAGCTGCCGTTGCTTTTATTCGGACATCTCTGACGTGCATTAAATGCATTGTACTATACTTTTGTCTCAGTGCCAACGGAACTATGCTTTGTATCAGAGACTAGTGTTATCTGATTCTTTGCACGTCCTTATCTTCAATCTTCAGATACCACTTATATTGAAACAACTTTGTTTGAAATATATATATTTCTTTTTCAGAAATGTGGTTAAAGCTCAAGGTATCTGAGAATAGATATCTGTGGACACTTTCCTTGTTTTCAGATAGGCCTTTTATTTCTCAGAAATCTCTTGTGACACAGTTTGTTTGAAACTATTCGTGTCTTCAAGATATCTGGCTAAGGTATCTGAACAACAGCCAAAGAATCTTGCGCTTTCTTCAAGTATTCAATGTCGTTGAGCTTGTTCTGCTTGGATGTCTTCTTCTTGGTCTTCTCTTCATAAAATAAAAATTACATTTTGAGACCTAACATCCTATACAAGATTAGCTAGACTATCATACTTAGTGAGTTTCCTCTTTTACAATGTTCAAGTGAACCAAGAGTACTAATCACCTTTCTGAGACTAAGATAAGTCATCATGTTGCTGATCAAAATCTAAACAGATATTTCTAACAAAATATCTAACAAATTTCCTAACAAATTTCCCAAGAAATTTCCCAACAAATTTCCCAAGAGAGAAGAACAGCAAGAACAAGGAAATTGCCTTAAAAACTATATATATATATATATATATATATATATATATATATATATATATATATATATATATATATATATATATATATATAGAGAGAGAGAGAGAGAGAGAGAGAGAGAGAGAGAGAGAGAGAGAGAGAAATGAAATTAAGACTAAGTATACAATCTCAGCTTTTCTGTCATATGACAAATTCTCCAAGAAATACAGGGAATATTCAATAAATTTGGCACTAATTCATGAACCAGAAAGTTATGAAGAGGCAATAATGGAGAAACATTGGAGAGATGCAATACAAAATGAATTAAAAGCCATGTTGATAATAAAACCTGGACCATTGTTAAGAGAACATCAAATATTAAGCCAATAGGATGCAGATTTGTTTATAAAACAAAACTCAACTCAGATGGACAAATAGATAAGCACAAAGCAAGATTAGTAGCTAAAGGGTATACACAACAATATGGTTTTGATTATACTGAGACATTTAGTCCAGTAGCAAAACTCACATCAGTGAAAATTTTCTTAGCCCTGGCTTCTAAAGAAAATTGGCATATGTGTCAGCTTGATGTTCACAATGCATTTCTCAATGGTGATTTAGATGAAATTATTTACATGAAAGTACCACCAGGCCTTTTAATTTAGGGGGAAGATTCAAACAGGTTAGTATGCAAACTAAATAAATCCATATATGGTCTGAAACAAGCTTCAAGACAATGGAACTCAAATTTGACTAACTACCTGAAAGAATTATGCTTTGCTCAATCTAAAAGTGAATACTCATTATTCACTAAAGGTACTGAACATAATTTTATTGCTCTATTAATTTATGTAGATGATATAATCATAGGTAGCAAACATCAACAAGAAATAGATCTTGTTAAGAATAAACCGCAGAGTCTTTTTAAAATAAGAGATTTAGGTCAGTTGAGATACTTTCTTGGATTTGAAATTGCTCAAAATGATGAAGGAATGCACATTTCACAAAAGAAATATGCACCAGAGATAGTGCAAACAGCAGGACTACTAGGTTGCAAACCAGTAGTTACTCCCATTGAACAAAATGTGAAATATACACAGAATAGCTCAAGTTTACTGGAAGATCCAACATATATACTACAGAACATTAATTGGAAAATTAATATACTTGACCATCACAAGACCTGATATAACCTATGCAGTTGGAATCTTTAGTCAATTCATTCAGAATCCATGTAAAGATCACTTGAATGGAGTTCTGAGAATAATCAAATATATCAAGAGTGATATTGGACTAGGGATTTTTCTATCAAAAGATAAAGATATGAACATGACTGCATATTGTGACCTGATTATGCATGATGTCCCATGACAAGAAGATCAACTTCAGGATATTGTGTAATAATAGGAAATACACTTGTGAGCTGGAGATCAAAGAAACAGATCACAATGAGTAGATCTTCAACTGAAGCTGAGTATAGAGCTATGGCTTTTGCCTGTTGTGAGATAATCTAGATGATGGCATTGTTCAATGATTTGAAAATAAAGATTACAAATCCAGTGAGACTAATGTGTGATAATCAATCAGCCATTCACTTAACTAAAAATCCAATTTTTCATTAAAGAACTAAGCACATAGAAGTGGATTGCCATTTTGTAAGAGAAAAGATCATTGAAAAGAAAATTGATGTTGTTTTCATCAATAGTAAGGATCAGCTTGCAGATATATTCACTAAAGTTGCGCCTTCAATGAATCTTGTTAATGCAATGATCAAGATGAACATAAAGAATCCATATGTTCCTCTTGAGGGGGAATATTGGAAATTTATGAAGAAAAGAATAAATCAAGGGACCAAAAGTTGTAATTTAACATAAGTTAATTGCAAAGAATTTAAATTTATGGGGACCGAGTATATAGGCGCGAAAAAGTTTATGACTCAATTGTACAAAGAAGAAGAAAAGGACCAGAGGATAAAGCGCAAGAGTGAAACAGTTGGAGCCGACCAACCAGAACAAAACGTGTCAAACGTTTTGTTCCACCGATGCGAACTCAATTCACCTAGCTACAGAGCGAGTTCGTCTTCCCCAAATCAACAGAAGAGAATAAAATGCTCTGCAACATAGTACGAGCAGTACAGATCGATCTCATCCATCCATTTCAAGATCAACGGATGGATTTAGACAAGGACGAACACAAGGCTTGAGCACCTGATCAATTGCAACTAATTTTGTCTTGATTACTTAATTTTTCGGCATCTTTTGTGATCCGTTTTTTTTATCCATTTTAGGTCAAATTGTTACTTCACTTTGAGTAGTATAAATACTCAGTAGTATTTGTTAGGTTTCATCATGTAATTCACTTTTAACTCTGAAAGTTCAATGCAACAATCTCCTTCTTGTTCTTGTGTGTTTCTTGTTTTTTAACAAAGTACATATAAGTGAGAACTTGTATGATTGATGGAGCTAATAATTCGTGATTAATGTTATAAGACTCATGTGACGTCAAACCACAGTTGCGATATTTCAGGTTTCATCGCGCGCTTCGTTATACTCTTGTATCACGATACTCTTGTATCGTATGCTTCGATCTTCCGGATATAACATGCGTTCGATCATTAATTACGTCTTTGACCTCTCGGTGTGTATGGGCCTTGAATGGGCCAGGTTTCCAAATTCTTGGCGGGAGATGGATTTTTTTACCTCCTATATATAGGCGGTGACCGTGTCCCTTTTACTACTCTTTTACTCCTATGCTCTTGTAACATATATTCCCCGAACCGAGGCCATTTCGAAGAGATCGAAGCTTTTGCGGTGTGTTTGATTTTGTGCGTTTTCTCCATTTTTCCAGGTAAAGTTCCATCTATGGCTTTTCTCTTGAATCCTTCCCTTTGTTTGTTTGGCGTTTTGTACGCGCCGCCGTCTAAGGGGAACTGTTTTGTGGTGAATTCGCCGGTACAATTATTCCTTTGTTGTTTCGTCTTTGCTTGTTTATTTTTGTTTCGATTTCATTCATGCATGTATGGTTTAGGATAAAAGAGGTTTCCCTTTCCGATTTTGTAGACTCGAACGGTGGATTCTAAATTTTACGTATTCTGCTTTGTCTAAGTGAGTTACTCATATGGGAACTTGTGCATATATAACCACGTGCGTGACTAAAATTTTCAATAGTACAAAGACCTATTACAAGATTTTGGCCCAAAAGAAAATCTTAATCCACGTTTATAAGTAGTAAAAGAATTGTGCAAATTGAGCTGTTGAAATTGTTTGAAAATGTCAGATGCATTGAACCTTCCTAATCCTGGATGGCTATGTAATGTTTTTAGAGATCTTCTGCAGATTATATTCGATTGACTTAATCATTATGTGGTTTACTTAATAAGTGCACGATAAGCCAACTAGTGAGCTCCGTATTTAGTCCCTCCGTACGCCATAGCATGTCAATACTTTATTGGTGTGATGAATTATTGACTACTCATAATCCATCCAACCAATTTTGGAAAGATTCTTCTTAAATTTCACCTTCTCTATTACGTTTAGAGTTTTATAAAACTAAATTTAATAATTAACAGTTTGTTAAGATAAAAGAGAGAAAAGAGAAGAGTAGAATAGAGTTTATTCTTGTGTTAAAATGAGAGTACAAGCTAATACTAATAATTTATACAGGTGAAAAAATGATATGAAGAGCCCATTAACTTGTGTACATTAATTCCATGGACGTCTTCGAGATTTAGGGGACCCTATGTAAAATTTTTAAACGAGGCCCCAACTAAATAAAGATATATAATAAAAAAATTTATAGATGTGCAAAATAACCAAAATCATTCGATACAAGTACTTAAGATATATTTTTAATAAATATTACAAACGATTAAAAAACTACTTGAAAATTGCAACTCTTCTAGCATGGGTTAAATCCACAATACCCCCTGAGTTATTAATAATGTGCGCCAAACCCCTTTAAGTTAATTAGTACATTCCCCCCTGAGTTATTAAAAAATGTCCACTAAAATCCCTGAGTTAATAAATTAGTCCATGAGTTATGAAAAATGTGCCTGAAACCCCCTTGAGTTATTAAAACATGTGCCTGAAACCCCCTCAGCCGTTATTTTTTGTATAGCGTGTGAGGTACGCTCGTGTTAGGTGCGACTAGGCATGTTCTTTTACGTTTTCTTACTCCAAGTTAATGCGATTAGGTGGACTGCTCATTCTTAGTTTCAGTTTAATACTTTTTATTTTCCGTTTACATGACTAATAATGAACTGGGTATATGTTGTTGATATGTATTGACAATTTTAATGTTATCTATAATTGTTATGTATGTATCTCAGTGTTATATAACCAGTCGTGTATGATCGATTTTTATTATTGATTTAACCAGGAAAAAAGTAGAGTTTTATTATTTTTTAATAGCTCAAATTTTAGTTTATTTTAATTTAAAAAATTTGGACTAACGAGTCCAACTGCACAATGCACATTTATCATTTAAATTGATATTAATGTAATAGGAGTATTGCAATGACGTTATAAGAATACCATGGGATTTTGCGCATATTTATAATAACTATGAATTTATTTTTTTTGCATTGATTTGCTGTAAGAAAACGTAAACAAACGTCTATAATCGCACTTAGTGTGAGTGTACCTCATACACTCTAAAAATAACGGGTGGGGGGTTTTGTGCCCATTTTTAATAACTCAAGAGGGTTTGTTACTAATTCGTTAACTCAAGGGGGTTTCACGCACATTATTAATAACTCGGGGAGGTGTTATGCAATTAACCCCTTCTGGCATTCTTTGAAGCGAAATCATCAATTAACTCATCATAACTCACTTTCTCCGCCATATCATTCTCTATTGCCATCATTGCTAGTCTGTTGAGTTGTTCTCGTGGATTTATTTGATGCTAGGGGGTTCCCCACTAGTCCACATTTTCCGAATTTTGACAAATGTCAACTCATCTAATTCTTTTTCTATTTTCTTATTTTTACAACATTTTAACCTTAACCATAGTTAGAGTCTAGCCATGTATTTAAATCAATTTATCTGAAAATTTTTGGAAGAAACATCAGACCCCATCACAAAATTTCAGTTCCAAATTGAATCTTCAAAATCAAAATCCGTCAACCTAGAATTTTATTTTGAGGATGAAAGCCCCAATTTTTATTTTGAGGGTGAAATTTTGTGACGGGGTCTGATGTTTCTTCCAAAATTTTCAGATAAATTAATTTATAAACATGGCTAGATTCTAACTATGGTTAAGGTTAGAATGTTAGAAAAATAAGAAAATAGAAAAAGAATTAAATGAGTTGACACTTGTCAAAATTTGGAGAATGTGGACTAGTGGGAACCCCCTAGCATCAAAGAAATCGTTCTTGTGACATTGTAGTGTGCAAATAGGATTTCACCAATTTAAATACTCATATACTCGATATTAATAAGCTCCAGTTTCACATAGCTGAACCATAGCTTAGATAAAGAACTAGACAGGCCTAACACTAAGTTAACAGGAGCGCAAGAAGAAGCACTAACAAGCCGAATAAACAAGACTCTAATTTCACATAACTACCCACACCCAGTAAGAAGACACCCAATAACATATAGTTTGAAGCACTAGTTCACTTAATCCCTTTACCGAACCATGAAAAGTCTTACAAAATTCGCAAAATTGAAATTTTGGCCTAACTACTTCACTAGCTTAACTAGTTTACAGAACAGACTAAAATACACAACATTACAGAATAGAACCCAGATTTGCTTGTAAGTGATAAAGCGAAACCCAGATTTCTAGTAGAATAGAACTAGAATTGTTGGATTTTGTATGAATGGTTGGGATGAAGGATTGAAGGGTACCTATATATATACAAGGAAATCGAACAATAAGAGTGAGTAACGACCATTTTTCTTCTAAATTTGAGGAATTGAATGGATGGTTTAATGGATGTTGAGAGAAATTAGGATGGAGATTGAAGAAGCAAAGGAGATCGAGAAAGTAGAACTGAAGAGACGGAGATGCCGGCCGCCAAAATTCATTGCGCTGTCTCTGTCTGCGTCTTCTTCTCCAATTTTGTTCTTATTTAATTTTTTTTTTTAGCTGAACCTTAGAGTTGGGCCCTAAATTTGGGCCTAGGGGGCCCTAGGCATGGCGAGGCCCTGAGCGATTGGGGTTACTGCGCAGGCCCTTAGCCAGGCCTAATTAATCCTCTCATCCACTTATGTCTATACATTACTCATCTCATCCACTAATAACTAATTCATGTACATCACCCACTAACTGTTGTGCATTTATACATAACCCTCCATTTAAATTACATGGGTTGGTGATGGTTGGTACGCGAAAGATAACTGTCTCATTAAAAACATTGCTAAGAAAAATCAAGTGGGATTAAAAACTTAGTCAAGGGAATAAGAGTGCAGTGCGTATCCAACTCTCCTGATCCATGCACCATTATAATTCTTCGAACTTTAATATGAAAAAATATAAATGTTGAGAACATAGATGTTTTGATTAATAACATCAATGATTTTTTTGACAATATAAGTTTGTCTTTAGATAAATTACGTAGAGACCGTCCCTCAGGAGACTTACTCTTTATTTTTTTGTTGTAATCATGTTAGTGTTTTGAAGATATATACCAATAAATTGTAATGTTAAGTTACATGTTTTGAGAACACCAAGTAACAATGTTTTCTGGTAATTTGGATATATATATATATATATATATATATATATATATATATATATATATATTACTCTTTATTTTTTTGTTGTAATCATGTTAGTGTTTTGAAGATATATACCAATAAATTGTAATGTTAAGTTACATGTTTTGAGAACACCAAGTAACAATGTTTTCTGCTAATTTGGATATATATATATATATATATATATATATATATATATATATATATATATATATATATATATATATATATATATATATATATATATATATATTCGTATAATAGTTTAGTAGTGTTAAATCTCGGTCTATATACTTTTTCAACCATAAATATATGTGATATGTGTAATTGGTTGTCCTAGACACTAGTAGACAGCAAGAACTCACGCCCCAAGGAGAGATTTGGTCTTTAAAAAGAAGGATCATATCCCTGTTTTTAGAAGTACCCGATCATGCTTCATACCGCCGGTTGGCCTTAGCCGATATAAATGCATGTACCAATATAAATTGATGATTTGCGGTACGTGTACATTCAACTACATGTAACATGTCATCGTAGATTAATATTGTCACGATATAATATCCGATCATGTGCAATGTATGATTTGATTTGATTTGATTTGTTTTGACTTGCTATGTCACAATCTTGGCAATATTGCAAGACGTACCTTCCCTCTCCACATGCATATTATTGTCAACTTCAACCTTATTCGATCGTCCTTTATATCGCATTTATCACATTCAAATAGTGTGTACGAAGACAACCAACTCTAATCTCATGGTAATTCTTCTTCTGGATTGTAGTTAATTAGCATAATTGCATGATTTATCTTAAGATATAGTTGTTGTGGTTTTACTTTTAGCTAAATCTCTACATACGAATTACTTCAATCAACATACACCCTGCACCATGAGAATGAAATTTCACTACAAAAAATTGGACCTTCAACAACGGAGTCCTTCCAACGGATATTGAGTTCGTTGCGATTCAACAATGAATTACCAACGAAACACCAACAAAATATTATTTGAGTACATTTTTTTTATATGATTAGCGATGAATTACCAACAAACCAGCAATAAATCCGAGATTACATTGCAATTTTGTTGGTATTCCGTTGCAGAAAGTTTTTGTTTCCAACAAATTTAGTGTTCCGTCGTTATTCCGATAGAGAAGAAACAACGGGTCAAGACACAATGGCTCGCGGAAGACGGTCGCAATACTCGTTTCTTTCATGCCCAAGCTACGAAACGAGATCGACAAAATCAAATCACTGGCCTGAGGGACGCAACTGGAGTGTTACAAGAGGATTAGGGGGCGATGAGTTACATTGTTACAAATTACTTTAATGAGGTTTTCTCGAGTATTTGCCCAACTGAGGAAGACATAGAAGCGGTGGTAAGAACTATGATGCTGAAAGTTGATCAATCCATCAATCAGGATCTATCTCATTTGTTCATTCCTGATCAGGAGGTAAGAATCGCTATTTTTGATATGTTTCCTTCCTAATCCACGGGCCCCAATGGTATGCTTGCATTTTTTTATCATAAATTTTGGCATATTGTTGATAGTAATGTGATAAATTGTGAGCTGGATATTTTGAATAAACAGTGTTTAAATCCCAAGCTGAATTATACCCATGTTATTCTCCTACCTAAGTGCAAAGCACCAGAGTTGATAACCTAATTCCGACCTATCACCTTGAGTAATGCCATTTTAAAAATAGCTTCCAAAGCTAATACTAATAGACTCAAGCCTCACATGAATAATGTTATAGCCGAGACCCAATCTACATTTGTGCCTAATAATGTGTTAGTGTCTTATGAAGTTAACCAATTTCTTAAAAGAAGAACGAAAGGCAAAGATGGTTTGATGGCTTTAAAACTGGGTATGAGTAAGGCTTATGATCCGGTTGAATGGCATTTACTTGACAAAGTGTTACATAGACTAAGATTTGAGAATGAGTTCATTCAGTTGATTATGCTCTGTGTGCGTTCTGTTTCTTATTCCTTTAAATTGAATGGAGAAATTTTTTACCCTATCCAGCCTGAGAGAAGTTTACGGCAAGGGACACTTTAGCCCCTTATTTTTTATTGTTTTGCACTGAGGCGTGTAGTTCCTTGATTGTTGATGTGGAGGTGAAGGGAAGTTAGTGCTTCTAAGTATTTCTCATTTTTTGTTTGCTGACGATACTCTCAACTCTCATTTTTTGTGAGGCCACTCCTGAGGTTGCGGTAGAGGTGAATGATATTTTACATAAGTATAGCCTAGCGTCTGGTCAGGTCATTATATTGAGAAATCGACGGTGGTGTTTAGTGGGAATGTGGGGAGTGAGAGGGTGGAGGAAGTGCGAGGGGTGTTACCGGTGAGGGTGGTGGAGAATCATGAGAAGTATTTAGGTCTGCCTACAGAGATGGGTGATGTGCACTTAAGAATTTGTATTCGTTGTAGTACGTGTAATTCTCAAATACAATCAAAGATTAAATTTATTTATTGTCGGAAGTTCACAAATCCACATATATATCGGTAAGTTAACTCGGGATGTCATTCTCCACGGACACTTAGCATAGGAACAAGCAAATAACGTATTGAGTTTGCGTGCAGGAGGTAGACAGATTGTAAGTAAACAGAAGATTAAGTCGCAATTGAATTCTAATATTGGTGATGGAATCGATGGTGGTGATGTGTAAAGGACCCCCGACCTATCTCGTCCTATGCTACTCCAAACTTCCTAGGTAATACTACGCGATTACCTGTAACGACAGCAGGGCATAATACTAAATACCGAGGTGCAGTATATACCAGTACCCCTATTTAGTTCAATAAAACTACTGTGTCACTCAAAAGAACATCACACCACGATGAATGTATAGAGTTGTATAATCACGGTTTACGTCTAGTGAAATAATCACGGAGTATTTCATTAATATAACACGACATATAAAGAAGTAGCACAACAGAGTTTCGACGGTTCGCCTTTACAATAAAATTTTAGCTACTCATAGTAATAATCTAAAGACAGAAATCGAAAGTAGCAAGAGAAAAGAGAAGCTTAGTCTTTGATGTCTCCGTGCTGCTTCAAAGGTTTCCTCCTTGTTGCTGACGGCCAGGGTTTTGGGTTTCACTTCCCCAATAACTAGTTTTCTCTCAGGAAAGCTGCTTTGATCGTAGTGTGTGATTATGAGACCCCAAGGGTCTTATTTATACTGAAAATTACGAGTGTTGGTCGCCCAAGATGTATAAGGAAGGTTAGAAAGGCGGGCTCTAGCCTGACAAGTCAGAAAAAGCCTGTTTCTATAGAATTCTTCTTCCTTCGATCTTGGCCAGCTTTTGTCTATTTTCTTCGTTCTTCAATTTCGGGCTACGTAACTTTGTTTGCTCGAAAAGTGGTCTTATACAATGTTGTAGCATCTTCAATTATCTTCGCATTGGTTGGTCACATGATATGTTTTGACATCTCGAACTCCGTGCAATGGACAAATCAGCGTATTTCCTTATTTTCCTCGATTTCGCCTAAATATGACGTTTTGGCACTGGAAATCGTGCAATTTCTCAAAAACGCGATCATGACCTACAAAATATACAAGAAGTTTGTAATTGGCCATAATATGATGTAAATATTGAATCTTGGGCAAAAAATGAGGGTCTAAAAACATGTAAAATCGCACATTTCATTGTCACATCAATGGGTAAGTCTCAGAGGGAGGTGTTTAGTCGGATTAGGGAAAAGTTGAGAGCTAAGACACATGGTTTTGGGGAGAAGAACCTATCTATTGTCGGCACAGAGGTTTTAATCAAATCTACTTTGCAATTGATCCATATGTATGTCATGGGCTGCTTAAAATTACCTGAGTAGTTACTCCATGAACTTGAGTCGATCATTTCTAAATTTTGTGGGAAAACGGGAGTAAAGATAAAACTCATTGGGTCAAGTAGGATACTCTTTGTGAGATTAAGAGAGATAGTGGGATGTAATTTAATTATGTTGGGACACACGGGATAGGATAAACGAAAATGAAATTTATTTGGAGGCTCGAAAATATATTTTTATAGAGTTTCGGTATTACAAAGATTTTTCGAATGCTTGCAGAAGCTATTCGATAATTTTACAAAGCTTTGCTATTCCTATCTAACTTCTCTTTTTGCTAGTGAGAAGGATTGGTTTTTGATATGCTGTGATCTGTTGATACAATTACAAGTGAGATGCTGGAATATATATAGACCAAGTTGCCGCCTTATAGTGTCGGTTTATTTCTTCTTCAGCCTTCTTGCCGCCATATTAGAAGGATCATGACCAATCAAGGATCTGCCGCCATTCTCATACTTATCCTTGAAGTAATTATTAGTTCACATACTAATCAGAATGACTAAGCTGCTTGCTTGCTTTAATTCTTGTTTCCACCGCCATAGATGGAATATCCTGGAAGCTTTGAGAGAATTGCAAATTACAATATTTTATCACCCCCTCTTAATTTGCAATTCGGACTATGTCTTTGAGCTGTGAGATCTTATCCGAGCTAACTGCTTTTGTAAAGCTATCCGCAAGTTGCTCTTTCGTATTCACGAACTCCAATTGAATTTCTTGCATCTGGACTAGATATTTCTGATAAAGTGATGTCGAATTGCAATGTGCTTCGTCCTTGCGTGAAAGACGGGATTTTTCGCCATTGTTATAGTCGACATATTGTGGCAGAAAATTATAGTCGGGGCTTCTTGTTTTTGCTGAAAGTCTTCCAGAATTCTTCTTAACCACACTGCTTCACTTGCTGCTTCAGTGGCTGCAATATATTCTGCTTCTGCTAATGAAAGCGATACCGTTTTCTGCTTTTTAGAAGTCGACGAAATTATCTTTATGCCCATGCAAAACACATATCCTGAAGTGCTTTTTCTATAATCAAGTGCTCCGGCCCAATCACTATATGTGTAGCCGACTAGCTTGTTGTCTTTCTCTTTAACATAACGAATGCCCAATTTTCTCGTAACTTGTAGGTAGCGTAGAATTCTTTTTGCAGCAGCATAGTGTAACTTAGTCGGGTCTTGCATAAATCTCGAGATCAGGCTAACTGGATAGACAATGTCTGGCCTTGTATTCGTGAGATATATCAGAGAGCCGACTAGACTTCTGTATAGGCTCACATCAAACTTATCTGCACCATCTTCTTTCTTCAACTTTTCATTGACTACAAGTGGAGTTGATATCGGCTTGCAGTTTTGCATATGGAACTTCTTCAATATTTCTTCAAGATATTTTTCTTGAGAAATAAAGATCTCTCCTTTGGATTGGCGAATTTGAATCCCAAGAAAGTATTTCATGAGACCCAAATCAGTCATCTCATATTCGTGCATCATTGCTTCTTTGAACTTTTGCACTAATCCGGGATCCGTTCCTGCGTATATCAAGTCATCAATGTAAAGACATACAATAAGAAAATCTTGCGCACCTTCTTTCTTTACGTATAGTGACGGTTCACTCTGACTTCTTTGGAAGCCGTTTCTCTGGAAATATCCATCGATTTTGCTATTCCAGGCTCGTGGTGCTTGCTTCAGGCCATATAAAGCTTTTCTGAGTCGATAGACTTTGTCTTCTTTGCCTTCGACTATGTATCCTTCAGGCTGCTCGACATATACTTCTTCTTCCAATTCTCCATTGAGAAATGCAGATTTAACATCCAGTTGGTATATTGGCAGCTCCATTTGTGCGGCTAGAACTAAGACGATTCTGATCGTCTCCATTCGAGCAGCTGGTGCAAACGTCTCATTAAAATCCACTTCGGGTTTCTGAGAATAGCCTTTTGCAACAAGTCGAGCTTTATGCTTCTGAATGGTTCCATCTTCTTTATACTTTGTCTTGTAAACCCATTTCAATCCGATCACACTTTTATCTTCGGGAAGATCTACAAGTTCCCATGTGTTATTTTTCTCGATGCTTGCCATTTCTTCATCCATGGCTTTCATCCATTTATCATCTTTTGCTGCTTCTTTAAATGTTTCTGGCTCACAGGTAAAGAATGCTAATTCACAACGTTCATAAATATCTCTTAAACTGCGTACCTTTCTAACTGGACTTTCAGATTTCGATCTAGAAGATTCAGGTGGACTGGGACTCGAGCTTGAGCTAGGACTTGAGCTTGGACTCGAGCTTGAGCTCGGACTTGGACTCGTACTTGGATCATCGTCTTCATATAGTGGCTCAGGCTCGCATATATTCTTCATCTTCATATTTTCTTCCCAATTCCACGATTGTTTTTCGTCAAAGATAGACGTCATGAGATATGATGAGTTTGTTTGTCTTCGGATCCAGTAGGCGATATCCCTTGGATTCATTACTGTAGCCAGTGAATATGAGCTTCTCGCCTTTCTCGTCAAACTTTTCTCACCGCTGAGATGGAATATGTGAATAAGCTATGCTTCCGAAGATTCTGAAGTGATCAACTTGTGGCTTTCTGCGATGCCATGCTTCATAAGGAGTTTTATTTGGAACCGCTTTTGTCGGTGAACGGTTTAGTATATAAACCGCAGTGTTTATAGCTTCTGCCCAAAAGCTTTTTGGAAGGCCTTTTCCGGCTATCATGCTTCTTGCCATTTCGACGATGGTGCGGTTCTTTCGCTCCGCTACGCCATTTTGTTGGGGGATATATCTTACTGTAAGTTGCCGATGGATTCCTTTTTCCTTGCAATAATCCAGGAACACTTTTTCGATAAACTCACCTCCTCGATCTGTTCGGAGAGTTTGAATTTTTCTTCCACTTTGATTTTCGACCTTTGCTTTAAACTCAAGGAATGATGGGAATGCATCTGACTTGTTCCTCAAAATATAAACCCACATCATTCTTGTATAATCATCAACGAACAAAAGAAAATACCTATTGTCGTTGAGAGATGGTGTCTGTGCTGGACCACAAATATCTGCATGCACTAACTCAAGTGGTGATTTTGCCCTATATGCTGCCTTTGGGAATGGTAAGCGATGCATCTTTCCATAAATGCATCCTTCACATGTTGCATCCTTATCTGGAATGTTAGGCAGGCCAAATACCATATTCTTTCGTTTTAATAAATTAAGGCCTCGAAAATTTAAATGACCTCTTTAGTATCACTTTTGTTGATAGTGGCAAATTGAGAGGGTATACTCTATTTGTACTCATCTTCACCCTCGAGATCACCTGATTGTTTTTCTTATCAATGATGCAACACTATCCATTATCGAAATCTAGCTTGTACCCTTTCTGCAACATTTGTCCCACGCTCAACAAATTTTGAGTCAGGCTAGGCACATAGTAAACATCCTGGATGTAATTTATTCCACCATTTTCCGCCTGGATTGCAATTGTTCCTTTTCCAATGATTTTGTGCTCATTGCTATCTCCAAGTGTTACTTCAGACGAGTATGTCTCGTCAAGCTCCACAAACATTTCTTTATTGACACACATATGGCTACTGCATCCACTATCAACATACCAAATATTCTTAGAATTACTTGGAGATTGAGAACAAGAGAACATCACCTGGCTCGTCTCATTTTTCTCGGCATAATTTGCTTCATTTATTCCCCCTTCATTCTTGTGCCAACAATCTCTTTCTGAATGATTAGGATTTCGGCATCTTTTGCATTTAAACCGACAATCTTCGGTGGCGTGATTATTTTTCTTGCATATACAGCAATATAAATCTGAATACTGAGACGTACTTCCTTGATTAAAGTTACCTCTTCGGCCTTGGCCACGTCTTTGAAAGTTCTGATTTCTACCGCGTCCTCTTCCTCTGAAATTACTCTGCATTGACGCATTAACTTTCTCCTTTGAGCTGCTATTTCGATTGGTGATATTAGCCTTTGCTTGAAAAGCTTGCTCCAAATTTGCCTCCGTGGACCTGCTCATCCTTTTCTCATGGGCTTCAAGTGATCCCATAAGTTCGTCTAAAGAAAGTGTTTTCAAATCTTTAGACTCCTCTATTGCAGCAACAATATGCTCAAATTTTGCTGGCAAGCTCCGTAGCACCTTCTCGACAATTCTCTTGTCTTCAAAGGTATCACCATATCCTCGAATTTGATTCACAATGACAGAGACACGAGAAAAGAAATCTTGCACATTCTCGTTATCTTTCATATAAATATTATCGAAATCACACCATAAATTTTGCAGCTTAATAGAGATAACTTTATCATGTCCTCCAAATTGCTTTTTCAAAATCTCCCATACATCTTTAGAGATATCAGCACTAATTATACGCGGAAGTATAGATCGACTTACCCCCTGGTGCATAAAGGGCAAGGCTTTTGCATCATTCTTCTTTTCTCCTTATGCGTCTTTTTATCTGCATCATCTAGCTCAGCTTCCTCCGCCAATGTACGTTTAACGTACCCTCCTTCAACAACGTCCCAGAGTTCATGGGACTGAAACAGCGTCCGCATAAGTACGCTCCATAGCTCATAATTTTGGCCAACAAAGATAGGTACTCCTTGTTGGGAATATTGGAATGCTTGGTCGCCAATATTTGACGGATTCATTTTTTCGGTTGCGAAGGGTTATTAGATCAAGGGGTGGCTCTGATACCACAAATATGTTGGGACACACGGGATAGGATAAACGAAAATGGAATTTATTTGGAGGCTCGAAAATATATTTTTATAGAGTTTCGGTATTACAAAGATTTTTCGAATGCTTGCTGAAGCTCTCGATAATTTTACAAGGCTTTGCTATGCCTATCTAACTTCTCTTTTTGCTAGTGAGAAGGATTGGTTTTTGATATGCTGTAATGTGTTGATACAATTACAAGTGAGATGCTGGAATATATATAGACCAAGTTGCCGCCTTATAGTGTCAGTTTATTTCTTCTTCAGCCTTCTTGCCGTCATACTAGAAGGATCCTGACCAATCAAGGATCTGCCGCCATTCTCATACTTATCCTTGAAGTAATTATTAGTTCACATACTAATCAGATTGACTAAGCTGCTTGCTTGCTTTAATTCTTGTTTTCACCGCCATAGATGGAATATCCTGGAAGCTTTGAGAGAATTGCAAATTACAATATTTTATCAAATTAGGGAGTTAAGTGATTTTAACTAAACTTTATTGGAAAAGCTGGTTTGGAGAGTTATTCGGAATCCTAATTCCCTCCTTAGTTGTGTTCCTAAGGCAAAGTATTTTTCCGACTGTGATATTCTTAAGGCTATTCCGAATCCAGGTGCTTCGTTTACTTACGAAAAGTATACTTGGGGCTATAGATCTTTTGAAATACGGGTTAATTTGCAGGATTGGTACAGGTGATAAGGTTAGTGTTTGGTCTGATAGCTGGATACCTAGAAAGAGTTGCCGGAAACCTATCACTCCAGATTTGTATCAATTAGGCGATGTTGCAGTGTCTAGTTTCTTGCGGGCATCTAGTCAGCGATGGGATATTAATATTCTGAACTGTGTCTTGTAGGAATCTGATGTTCAGGCCATTGTACAAAATCATGTGAATTGTCCGAATGCGGAGGACACTAGACGGTAAAAATGGTTATTATACCGTCAAAACGGCATATTACGCAGTTAAGATTATGAAGCAGCAAACTGCAGTCCGATCCCTTCCTTATGGATAGGAAGAATTGGCCATTCATCTGGAAATTACGAGTTCCTAATAAAGTTAGGGTGTTTCTTTGGAGGCTGTTACGTAATGACTTACATGTGCTTATGAATCTGAGGTCTAGACGCTTAAATGTGATACAACGTGCCCTCTGTGTCTTGAATCTGATGTAACGGTGGTGCATGTCTTTAAATCGTGTTAATTTGCGCTACTGGTTTGGGTTTTATCTGGTTTACCTGTGAATGCTATTGCTGCATGGTCCTTATATTGACTTGTGGGATTGAATAATTTTGAGTGAAACATGTACTTTGTGCGGAGAATTTTGCCAGGTTTGTTTGTACATGTTGGTGCATCTGGTTTTATAGAAACAATAAAAAACTGCAAAAGTATCCACTGGAGCTTGTTAATTTTGCTGGAGACTATCTTCGGAGATTCCAGGATGCTCAACAGTACTTTGCGGCGCCCAGACCTCCAGATTCAGCTTCTAGTTGGTCACCTCCGTCTGGCTACACTATTAAAATCAATGTGGATGCGTCTATATTATCCTGTATCAATGCAGCTGGAATTGGTATTATTGCTCGTGATGTTGATGGTCTCATTTTGGCTTAGCGACAAAGAGTGCTGAATTTTATTAGATGTCCATGAAATCGCAGACACTTACGCCATCAAACAGGTATGGAGTTGGCCCAAAATTTTGGTTGGCAAGATATTGTCATAGAAAGTGATTGTGCAACAGTGGTTAACACACACGTAGCTTGTCTTTCTCCGGGAGGGCACATAGCCGAAGCAATCAAGTTTCATTTTAGTTCTTTTCATTATGTTTCTGACTTTCTGTTAAAGCACATTTTTCGTTTGGCAAACTCTTTAGCCCATAATCTTTCGAAACTTGTAACTACCGACTCTGATGGTTTGACGGATTTACCTCGCTCTTTGAGTAGGCACTATCTTTGTACTCCTTCATTGAATGAAAGTTAGAATCTTTTTCCTTCAAAAAACAACACTTATTGAAATCTCCCTCCATGATGTTTCCATAATAGTAATACCAACATACTTGAATCTTTTCTCAATTTTTCATTCAAACACATGAAAAAGTAAAATCAAATAAATAGAAGTTTATAGACCAAACAATTTATACTAGCCATTGGTGTCTCCTAAATCGGTGTTTTATTAAGCAATTTGTTTCACCGTGGTGAATGTTAACCTTTTATTGTTTCTCGAGTAACCTATTAGTGTGCAGAATTGTTTTGATTTTTGATTTCTGTGTACTTCCACAGTTGAGAACAAATATAGAAACAACTATTGAATTTACAAGAACATCAGTAGCTAAAGGTGCTATAAATTAGACGCTTGAATTTTGATGATAATATCAATCTGATAAAAAAATTCTTTAGGATGATAATAACAAAGGTAATCTAATCTTTCAGCCATCCACCAAATCTTTTCTGTCAGATTGTACCAACTTAGGTTTGTTGTCTTCTTCCTTTTTAGTTAAATAATAATAATAATTAATTACTTAATTAACGAGACAATTGCCACTCTGGAAGAATCTAATAAAATCCTACTTCATGCACAATCCAATTATCTTTATTAAGTAATTAATTACTTCCGGACTATTTTACACGAATCTTTAATTGAGTTATAACTGATTAATAATAATAAAATTTTAATTGAGGTGTGAAAATTTGTGTTTGGTATAAAGTTAAAATTTTACGAGTGTTAATTGAGGATGGTGAGGGTAATTGAGAATGATGAGAGTGATTGAGAGAGTAAGGCTATGTTCTCTTCGTCTGAACAGAACTAAACGTAACTAATCTGAACTGAACGGAAGTGTAGTATAAAATTCAACTAAGCAAATCTGAATTGAACTGAAATTAATGGATTTTCAGATGAAGATAACAGAGCCTAACTCAATTAAAATTGTAAATCGGTCAATTTCAACTAAAATAGCAATGACAAAAATTTTGAACTCAATTAAAATGGCTAGCCAATGCTAAGCCAAACAACCCCTTCTACTTGCAAAAACTCCAGTTTGTGCAATATAAGACTCTCAATTTCGTAAAAAGTTACATTTTGAGCTTTCGGCCAATCGTCTTGAGTTTGATTAAATTACTCATAAACGATAATAGTAAATAATTTAATAAAATCATATAATAAAATTTTAATTACAAAATTTTCATTATATAATTTTAATAATTTATTTATTAATATCATTTAAGAGTAAATTGTGGTCAAACGCAGAGACAGTTGACCGCAGAATAATAAAATGTAACTGAAATGGAGGGAGTATTAGTTAAACAAGATCATTATCAGTTCTGGTGAAGTTGCAAATGTTGGTTAGAACCTCAAATTATTATTTTCAATCTACAATTGGAGTTGGGGACAAAGAAAAAATTAAACTACCGGAATGCAATATTCCT